>CM077564.1:18897820-19527233 GCA_039657345.1 Stephania japonica | reverse complement strand
CGAGCATAAATGAAATGCGAGAAACTAGATTGGCCTGATCGGGAACAATTCGAGTCTAAGATTCCAAAATAGCATATTTATCTATGTCAGAACGCTACCATTTAATAGAAATCAAGTGATATTGGACCTATATAGCATTTGTAACAGTCCATTTTCACCTTAATCTCCACAAACTAGAAAACAAAAAAGGAAAGAAAGAGAGAATTCATCATTATGATGAAAATGATTGCATGAAAGAATGGGAGAATGAGAAAAGAGAAACAAAAAGCATCTTCCTATGCAAAAGTTCGAAGAGTAACAAAGAATAGCAATAGAACTTCAAAGGGCAAGAGTTATTAGTAATCGTAACACAGAATCTGACTTTCGTTTTGTTTTTCTCTGCTAACTATATGATGAAGAAGTTTAAATATAATCGGTGAAAGCACTCATTTTGCTACTCTTTTGAGTAGAAATCAGCAAGTTAAAACTAAAAGTTTTAAATTACAACAGATGGAAAGAGTGGGATAGGTAAAAGGAGTTATAAATTGTGTGGTTTGGACTACTAAAAAAAGGAGTAAATTGATGGAATATTCTTCTAGAGGAGATATGTCAAGCCAAAAGCTATGATTTATAAAATGAATAAAGTATAATCATGACACAAAATAGCCCTAAAATCATGCTTAGCTACCTATAGCAAAGATGAAAGTGAAACTAGAGCGCTTTTTGAGCTATATTTAAATTTATTTGATGGCTTAATGAGGAACTATATTGTAAGGTGTTTGCTTTGATTATAGTTGAGTGGGGGTGAGCCCTAAGTTTCAAATTCTTTGATGGGGTAATGACTCCCACCATCCCAACATACTTCGTATAGGTCCTATCCATAAAACCAAAGAAATCTGCAAATCACTAGAACAGAAGACTTTAATCAACTTAAAAAGCGTGCACAATCTGACCAGTGGTGTTGTGTTTCACTGGACCCGAAATTGGTGCACCCACATGATGTGAGATAACACGCCAATGAGACTCAACAATGCTAAAGTGTTTGTAGGAACTGCAAAGATCAGCATTCCCATTTGTAGACATAAAAAAGATGTTCCAACATTAAGTAGTTATTTAGTATAACAACTAAACTATATGAATCTAACAATCCTTTTTTTTGTGGTTCTTTGACTAGAGGATTATCAAACTTCCAAGTCTGAAAATTAATCTTCTACGAAGGGTGTTTTTGAGAGTAGTCCTTTGTTGGGAAATGTCCTAAAGCTTAGTGAACCCGTAAAAATCTCCACTTTTCTTTCACTTTTATGTCGGAAAAGATTGTCTAGTGAGAATGTGAGATAAGAAATGAACTTTCTTGAGGTACCAAATCTCCTATGGCTACTAATTGAAGACAAGCTAGAATGAATTCTACTAATTTAAGTACAAAAAATCTATGATATGCAATGTATCGATCTCAGTGGAGTTGGTGAATCTCTTCCTAAGTAAAGTAGTTTAGACTCTTGCATTTTTTCAAGGATGACAATAAAGGTGGGTTCTCTTTGACAAAAAAAGACAATGCACCGAGATTTTTCAAATCGAATCGGAAAATAACCTTCTATTGCAAGCTTTTTAATTTTCCCAAATGTTCTCTGATGGACATGAAATGTTGCATTCCCTTATTATAAGCAAAAGTATCTCTTCCACAACTCTATAAGAATATATGGTTAGTGTATGAAGTGAAGTTGAATTGTTGAATGTCCTATGACCAAAAAACCTCAAGCTGAATACAATTTAACCCAATTAATCACTTACCCTAGTAGGAAGAGTTCTTCACATGGAGCACCATTAAAAAAAAAGAGAAATCTATATCCTAATTGACAAAAGTTAAAACACACTTTGTATGCCGTACAAAATAATCCAATAGGAAAAAGATTAAGAAGAATATAAAGGCATAGTTTTACAAAAATCTTAAGATTAAAATAAATTAAAGTACTTCTATCATGCATAAAAGCAAAACAAAAATACTCTTTGCGTCTCCAAAATCGCACCATACAGTGTAGTGGCTCCGATCCAAATTACGCAATCTCCAGCTCTTTCAAATCTAGGTGGAAGATTTGTAGAAAATTAACCAATGAAGCATAATAGTTGGAACTTGGCTTATTTGCATTGTGTCTATCAAAACATCTATAGCTTTAGCTTTAATAGGAAGCTAAGCTCTGGGATCTGCACTGATGCCACATTCCAAGCCAAATACATACGACATGAAGACAATTCAATAGTTGGTTATACTCAAAAAAAGTATTAGTCAATATTTATATTCAGTTAATCAAGATATGACTCCTAACTTTAGTCTAGATACATTGAGTCAATGCTGATAAAATAAAACCCTAATTGAATTAAAGCACATATTTAATGACAATTTTTACGGGAAAAAAACATAATTTCAATTAAAGGGAATCCCTTGAACTCGGACACATGATGCAAACACCATACACAAAACGAAAAATCAAATTCTCAATGAATTGACATGAGAATAGTTAAATTTTGATAGACTTACAAGGCAAATGATCCTAAGGCTCACACTTGTTTCCAAATCCATCTCGCGATTTGCTCCTGGCGTATGGAAGTTGCCATCTCGAGACACTTTTTTGAGAGGTAGTGAGTTATACGAGCTCTTCGTCTGTTGGATGGAACTTTGAAATCCAAACCTAGAGTATGTTTTCTCCGTTTTATAATTTTCCTCCTAAAACCCAAATCAAAACACTCAAAAAATATCTCTCACAAAAACCTCAAATTTACTACTATTTCAAGAAGAAAAAAAATTAAAAGCAACTTCGAGACTCATCAATTATGTCACGAAGAGCTGGGTGATATAAGGGAATCGAGAAGGGTGAGTTTGAAAAATTAGCATTGAAGGATGAAGAACCTGTACAGATCCTCACATTAAGGCATAACTCCATATAGTGAAATAGCAAAACGTGCTGAAAAACGCTGGCAGAAAAATTTATGACTCCAGTTTGATAAACTAGATGTAATAAAGCGGTAAATGTGGAACAATGAGAGGCGAATATGATAAATTGCATCAAGGTTGAAAGCAATACGGGTTAAATAATCGGCGATTCCTGCCAATTAGAAAGGAATCATGAAAAAAATTAGATCCAAAACAAACCAATGCAGATGAAGAAGAAGAAGAAGAAGGCTTTGATATTGACACATTAATTAGAAAATGATTTAGGATAATTAGAAAGCCAAAACAAAACCATTCGCTCTCAAATCCAAGCAATTTCGATGAAAGAATTCGATCCATATAGTGGCCTCGACTAATCAACTAATTTGGTGATTGAGGCCCAGGTCATTAAGGTTTGTCACATTAATTAGCTTAACCAGCCTAAGCTATACTTCCACTTCAATAATTTGAAAGCACCAGAACGGATTAAAAAATTCAACCTCGGTTACAACGATCTTGCTTTCTGAGAAACTTCTTTCTTCATTCACTTCCACCAGTCACCATGGAAGTGCGGCCTAGGAAAAGTCCCTATCGAGTCTTAATCCAAAGCGGAAATTACCATAGAATGAAAAAAAGATATATGTTTGTACATCAATGAAATGTTTATACGTTTTCATTGCATAATCGGCTGCTCCTGTGTTACAAATTTAAAAACCACTATCGCTCGATTTCGAGACAGGCCAATACAGCGAAGAATATTTTAAGTCTTTACTGTAGAAAGCTGGAGGGAAACCCCTTCAAATCAAAATCATCCAACTTCAAAAGATAATCCAACACCATAATTTTTCTGAAGCTTATGCTTGGTATTTAACATTACAACTGTAATATTACTCCAAGAGTCTGTGCAAAATGACAAAATGTTAAGACATATTAGGGCATTGTCATTCCTTTAACAAAGTGTTAATACTTTAGCTCACCACGAAGAATAAATTTCCATACAAAGAAGAGCATTTCAAAGCTAAGTCCACAATATGAATCTTGAGAAGCATAGAATCACAGATATACTAATAACAAAGAAAGGCTCGGGGCTTTTATGATAGTCACATCCCGCAGCAGAGAGAAAGTAGAATGAGAGAGAGAGAGAGAGAGAGAGAGACAGTACCTACAAATTTCACAACTGAAATCTTAAGGGGAGGGGGGTTATGAAGAAGATGTAGGAGAGAAGCAGGATGAAATCGCGAAAATTTTAAGGTGAGCAATGGAGCGATGGAGCGATGTTGAGAGAGACAACAGACTTGGCCAGCCAGTGGATGACTGAATATGTAAAGAGGAGGCGGATGGCGAAGGCAAGAAAGGAGACAGGGATAGTTGAGAAGAGGGGTCAGGGGTTTGCTTTGCGAGCTGGCTTAATGTGGTGTAATTGTGATGTGTGTAATACATGGTGACTCAATTCTCGAGGGAAATAACTCTTTCCTACGTGCTTATTAAATCCATAAAGATTAAAGGAATGACTTGTAGAGACCGAAACTACTTAGACACATGGCATGTATTTCCATTCCTAATTCCATTCACCGATATTTGTGGAGACTAGGAACTGTTCAACGAATTTTATTAGGCGTGAACCACCCATGAAACGGAGATCGGAGACAAAGATTTAAGTTGGATTTTTGTGCGCCACTTAGTTAGGACTATTTAGGTTGATTCCGTCGTTGATTTTAGATCACAATTCCACCTCTCTAGCCCAGTGTTGCGCCTCGAAAATCATTTTACCGTCTCTATTCCAGTCACGATTAACAATCGTCTAAATTCTTGTCCCTAAATTCCTGCATCCCTCGATCAAGCCAATTCTTGTAGTATTAGTATTATGCTTTTAGTGAAATAAATTTGAAAAATGTAATGAGTCACCAAAATGAGGAAATTATGTATTCACTCTACGGGGAATTACCCACTTCAAAGTGATCGATGCTTTGGTTAATACTTTGGGTAAAAAGAAAGGGACGCATGAAGTGTAATGCTAATAGAGAACTTTGTAGTATTATTTCGTCAAAAAAATATAGAATACTATTAACTGAATCAAAGAAGTCTGCATAGTAATATCATCAGTGACTGATGTTAGGCAATTGATAATTACCATTCCCATTTATTTGGAGCTTGCAGTGAGACTCACACCAGCAGTACTTAATGAATAAACTGTAATAAGTGATGAGATTGATTGAAAATATAATTGGAACTGCCCATTGTTGTTTGAAGCTCAAGAATAAATGAATTGTCTCGAAATTAGATTATCTAATAGAAATTGTGCTTTGGACGTATTACATTCCCGAAGTGAAATTTTGGTCTGGTGGAAAGGATAGGTAAGAATCTTTTTGAATATCTCACGGATCTTCTTTATGATAATCTGATGATTATATAGTGAGATTATTAAAGAGATATGAAATATGACAGCTCAATTATGCGATATTGAATAGCATGCGAAAACCTAAAAGTTAAGGTAGATTCTTGTACTATAGCTCGATAAAAAGAAAAAAGAAACACAATTGTAGATTTTGTAATGTGAATTGAAGATCAAAGCTTCAATGAAAAATGTGAATTATAGTTCGACTTAGGAATACGATCAGTAAGATTCTCTTGGCTGTGAGATCACATGTTATGATTGAAAAGGACAGAGCAAAATTATATGTATAGGAGACTGTAAGATGATATATCTATTAAAATTTGTCAGAGATAGAGATCCGAGGACTTGCTTCCAATCGAGTGCAGCTGAAGCTATTGATATAAATTAAAAAACCAAATTTCAATTTCGATACAATATATTTTTTAAGTGTTGACGAAGAGGATTATATTGGCTAATCTTAATTTAAAGAGTAATGATTGAGCTTGTGTTTTCATTCATGTTAATCACTCAAAAAAATCGATGATCACTGTGTGAATTTCTTTATTGATCTTAGTAATCCGAGTGGGACGGAATGACTAGTGTATTCATTATTCTTATCTTACCCATAATAGTGGTGAGATATAAGAATCGAGAATATTTATCTTGGACCGAATGAATGACAAGGAATGTACAAACTACCTAGAGGAAATAAAGCAGACTAGGTAATCGTATAACTACACGATACCATAAAGTAATGAATAATATGAGATTAAAAAAAATTGTAAGTCGTAGTGTATAGATTGACAAAATCTATATGTTTCCAAACAAGTATCGAAAGAGATTGATGAAAATGTTGTGTGGTTTACCTTGCCATTCACCGGGATGGGGTGGAATGGAGGTAGGAGACACATATGTTGACCCCGATTTGTTCATTTGTACTCTGGACGAGAGGTAGGAGACATGATGATTGTAGACCTTGCCATTCGCTTATAGGATGAACGGAGGTAGGAGACACACGATACCGTGATATTGAGTGAATTTGTCAATGCTTAAGCTACAATAATCTTTAAAAAAAGAGCAAACGTGACAAGTATAATAGGTTGTTGGAGGCGTCAAAAGATAAATTGTATGTTTTGGAAAATCTCACCTTTGAACGGGCCTAATAGATCCGATTGAACTAAATTATTTTCAAAGTAAAGTTGAGATAAGCTTTGTGATAGTAATCTGGTGGTGCCACCACATATATTAGACAAGTGAGGAATAAAACTGACTATGGGAATTATAATGGAATAGTGAACTCCATTACTTTTTGAAATCATTGGTGACTTGTACGTACTTTTAATTTTGAAGACGAATCATTGCAAAATGGGAGACTAAGACCATGGTACTTTCAAGCACGTGATTAGTGATAATTCGAATCTCAATTAATTTGAGTGGAAGCTTGTGGAGTTTAAGCTTAGGTTTGTCTCGATTAAAGCGTGCATCGATTTGTGTGATGTATTGTATTTATTTGGTGTGTATTAGTATGTATAAATGAATAACCGAACCAATGAGGGAATGCCTAATACCATGTGTGGTTCCAGGTGATACACATACATGAGAAGCGAAGTTAGCATACTGACGCCCGAGTGTGCTTAATAAGGCGCCGAATTACGTAATTATAGGAGTAACCAATAGGCAAAAATATATATTTATATATTATGGTTATATATAAATATATATTAAACAATGGAAAATTGATAAAAAAAAGGTGAATTGTCGGTGCCCGAGCGATACGTTGGGGCTCATTCAAGTGACACGCGCAAGTCGTAGACGGTAGTGTGCACGCCCGAGTGGCACTCGTTGACTTACACAACGGGATGGATTGTGGGACAGAACAATATCAATAAATATATAGATGTTATAGTATATAAAAATATATAATAAAATCTAGATAAATATGAAGTTACCCATGCGGCAACGGTGGTTTAAATAAGGAAATGTGATAGAGTTTGAAGGGCATTTTGGGTATTTTTGTAACCAATCGCCTTCTCCCCTATTAAAAACTAGAAATGAAAATGGAGAGATGGGGAGCAAGAGCAGGGTGTGAGTGCAAGGGAGGGAGAGGGAGAAGGAGATGGGATAGGCTCACGTGCACGCCGAGGAGATGAGTGGTGAGAATTTGGTGTTTGATGTTGTTGTTGTGTTCATCGTTCTTGTGTCGTTGCAGTCATGTTGAAGTAGTGTCGTTGCCATTGTTGTGATGGTGAGGAGCTCTGCCATGGCTTTCCGGTGGCTTTGAAAACATGGGGGTAGTCTCCTTGCCAAACCGTGAGTTGAGGTTAGTAGGTTGTGGAGCCAAACCCCAATCGAAGAAGAAGAAGAAGAAAAATAGAGCAACAACTCTTTGTTTATGTTAGGGTGTAAGGACGACTCCCGAACCGTGCCGACTCAGCTGCTTAAACCGAACTCGGTTGCCGGTCCCAGCTTAGGGTCAAATGAAAAAAAAAAGGAAAAGAAATTCTGAAAAATAGGGAAGAGATATGAAGAAATAGTATTGACGAAACAAAATAGAAATCGAGGGATTTCTATGGAAAATGAGGAATTCAAAAGTCCAGGAGGGAGGCTTTGAGACTGGGAGGTTTTACCTCAGAAAACATGAAATGGTCAAAATAGTGAGAAACTTAGGTCCATGCCGATTCCGGATTCGAATGGGACTAGTTTAAAAGGTAAACCAATAAGTACTGAACTTCGCTCATAAAAATTGGCCTATTTTAGGTAATAGATAGACGGGAAAAAGTTTTTGAGGATTCCAGGGAGTCGTATAAGTCAAGAACATAGAAAAGCTCAGACGAAGGTAAGTGGGACTTGTATATTTTATTAATTATGCAATGTAAATTAGTATTATTAGAGCATGTAGTGTATTTAATTCGAATGGTGCAATGTGCAGGTATGGTTTGGCTTTGGTTTTATAAAAAATGTTTTTAAATGAAAGTGGAATCCAAAAAGAGGTTTGTGCGGGGCCCATTGATCGGCTTGGGGTTTGGAACCGTGATGGGGTGGCCTTCCATCATCGCGCCCGATGAGTTGAGAAATATCCTAAGATCAATGCTTTCCTATTGAGTTGGTAGCTCATCGTGGTCATAACCCAATCGGATGAGCAAGTGATTGGTTTAGTGACGATGGGGAGTGCAACTTTATGTTTTATGAGTTGAAGCAGCGCATCGCTGATGGAGACTATTTAGATGCCTGATGACCAGCTTCTTGATGATGTGAGCAGGTGGCAACTCAATTCAAATACATCGAAATTGAAAATTACAAATCACCAAGTACATTGCAGAATGGACTCAATGCAACTTACATTTAATGTTATATATTATTATATTGATTGAAATGTTTCCTTAGATATGTATTGGAATCATGTTGTTGTATATCATTTTTATATTAATTGATAATTGATGAGATATCGATATAGGAGTTACTATTGTTAGTATGTAGAACTACACCTAACTTAATATTTTACAGGTTAAGGACGAACATTTGGATATTAAGAAAAGAGAGGATTAAGAGTCTAGTATCTTCTCCTGTGATGTAATGTGAGTTCCTACTATATAATTATTGTATTGAATATTTATTTCCTTTGTAATAATCGGGGTTGGAATGTGAGATTAACATCGAGGTTTATGCCGGTGTTATATATCTTGGTTTTTATCGAAAAGTTTTAAATTTTTTATTATAATTTGTTGTTCGATATTAAGATATACGGAAAGTTGTTTACAGAATAGGTACAAGGTTGTTGGCTCTAATTAGGTCCGATCCCGATTTACCGAGCGTTTAATTAGGGTTTCTGTGCCGAATATTCCGTTATCAAGATTGGGATGTTACATCATGAGTTCCCATTAGCATAGATAAGAATGTCGATCAATAAATACAATGACAGGAACCGATCAGAAGTACGGTCTCAACAATCCGATGCTTGGTCAAATCCATTAACATTGCTAACTTGCTGATTAAGTTTCCCAATCCAAAAGGCATGATCGTAAATCAAATTGCCCATATCGAGGTGCAAAAAATAGTCTTCTCCTATTCTCCTCTTTAATCCTGAGCTGATGGTACCTATATCTCAAATAAATCTTCTTAACAAATAAGATCGGCACACCCCAAGGTGATGTACTAGGATAAATAAAACCTAACTCCAACAACTCATCTAGTTATGATCTCGAACTTCTCCCTAATTCTTTGGAAGCCATATGGTATAGTGGAAATGAATATCGCTTGGTACTGAACTAAATTGATAATGAAATCAATCTCCTAGGTGATGGTAAACCTGGTAACTCACGCTCGAAATACCTTAGTGAGACTTACACACTACAAGTAAATCCTCCATCCTAGTCTCTAACTTTCCATGTCATACCACCTAAAATACTAGCAAAGATCTCAACATCCATGCTAAAAACTAACGTGCTTCTAGTAATCAACAATCTAGTTGAAGTCCCCAAGAAACTTAACTCATGATGATGGCCCCTAATTCCACCAATCCTAAAGTTGGCCTCCGCCTGGGCTAGACTACGTGACCCTTCGAGCCAATCTCGCGAAGTCATGCAAGCCCTGGATCACGCTTTCGTTTACCATTTACCATTATTAAGCAATTATGCAAGTTCGAGTTAAATCAATTAGTGATTTATCACAGCTATAGCTAGAAGTAATTAAATCTCAAACTAATCAAAATAACCTTAAAGACACATAAGTTAAAAATACCTATATTGTAGAAACCTTCCGCATATGTATATCATCATCAATAATAATCGGAGGAGAGTCACACTAGATATACATGCCCAAGATATCTCAAAACTTATATAAAACCCAGTTGTTTCAAAACAAGTATATATACAATAATACAAAAGAATCTACTTATGTTTGACATAAGTGGAAAGAACTAGTTCAATATCCTCGATGATATCTACTATATGTGGAGCCTTCCCCTTGCTAGACATATGGATCTGTACTTTATCATTACACAAGAATGACGAGGCCAAGTAAGTAACGCAAAGCAAGACATAAATACAACATTTCAAAATAAATAAATGAGTCAAATTCATGCGATAGAAATAAAGGAACAAAGGAGCGATGAATACACACAAGATTGTAAATAAATCAATCGTAATATAGAGTGTCTAGAATACAAAAACTCGAATAAGCAAGGAGAGTCCTAGGCTCAAAAACACAAGACCGCGATAAAACCCTAATAGACTCGTGTTCAAGACGAGACACAACCTACCCGGCTCAATAACCTCATGTGATTATGAGATACTATATACGTCCTAATAAGTGTCCCCCGATGGCCACAATTAAACTAGGGAGATATCAACGCCTTCCGTATAAGATATCATATTGCAGATATATAGTAAACATGACTCACATGCCTCAACAAATGGAAATTCTAAAAGAAATAATGAATCAGAGCAATAATAACAAGTTAAAGATGAAGAAATACCAGTAAAATTCCCTCATCGGTTTACTTAACTCACATCTGCAAGCTAATACGCAAATCATACGACTCTAACTCTGTTTCCTACTAAATCCTCTGTAATGGCCCCTCAATAACTATTACATCTGCATAATCAATTAAATTGAAAATCATCGGTAATTATTTCCTAATTTACCCAATTTTCTATAATTATTTCATTAATGTAATTAGGTTAATTTCATGGGGTATTGGGTCATATTTGGACCTATTTGGATACCCGAGATATCCAAGATTTTCTAAAATTTTATCAATTTGTTCTTTATGAATAGTGTCATCATTGCACAGTAGGCGTCGTGGGGGTCAAACCTGTCGTGGCGTCACATAAAGCATGATTGGAATTTGCTTTACGCCTCTCTAAGCACGCCAAGTGGCGCCGCTGGCTTTCCCTCGCCGTCACTTTAAAGCGCGAGACATGCCCCATGTAGCCTATACTTTGGGCAGTGATCAATGCCATGCGCATAAATACCCCATGCACGTCCAGGTCGCGAGTATGAGTTCCTATACTCAAATTTGAGTGTTTTCTGGAAACCTGAACTCATGTCGCCGTATTCGTCGAGGCTATACCAAATACTTAGGACGTCGGCTACAATACTAAACCCCTTCGTCTTACATCAAAAACTCGGACAAAAGCCCCGATTTCAAAATGATACAAAAAATCCCAAAAAATTCACCAAAAAACCCTAACTTCTAAAATCACCATTTGAAATACCAAAATCCCATTCCATTAACTTCAAATATATCAAAACAATGCATTAAATCCATGATTCCAAGAACGTCGTCCTAATCCATCACGACAAAAACAATTAAAAATTATCGCCAAAATGTAGATGTAACGAGAGAAATCCAGATCTCACCTTAAAATTTGAAGTTGGTCGATCCTTTAAGCATCAATCAGCCGTCGAAATCCAAAACCCACACCCACACATTTTTGTTGTATTTCATTGAGAAAAGATGAAAGAAAAGTAAGTAGAGAGAAAGAAGTTGATATGGGTTTATATATCCCCTCCTCCTCATCACACTCACGCACGAATCTCGAGACACATCATGTAGCCATCATTCAATCTATCCAACAACCTTAACACAATATGGTGACTTCAATGGGTGACTCTTACTCACAACTTAGCCATTTCTCGCAAAATACTCCCATTCCCAGACCTGTTCCGCACCACGACTCGCTCGTCGTGTACTCCCGGACATACCCACGTATCGAACACGGTATACAAGTTTTATTTATAATTTATTGTGCATTTAGTCAGTGCTTTTAATTCAATTTATCCCCCTGACTGCTAATTACCGAACAATTATTCGCTTGAAACCCGTTATTCACGTTCTCTTCGAGCAAAACTTGTTTTTCAACATCAATGCTCACACTCAAACGTCATCACACGTTTGGGACATTGGTATTTACATTTGGGTAATAAAATATAATACAAAACATTGAACAAAAATAATATACCTAGGTGTCGACGACAAAAAATTGGGACAAATCGTATCACGGTGAATGGTTCACGTATGACCTAAATTGACCATGGCACGAGTTAGATTTTAGATCATTACAATCTTTCCAATTGACTAGAATTTTGTCCTAGAAATTAAAATGAAACTTAAATGAAAGACTTACCAAATCATAAGAGGTAGGAAAGTACTTGCGCATGTATGACTCCTCGAGCTCCTACGTCTTCCTCCTCATCCCCTGTACGTCGCCACTTTACTAGACCGACGTGATCTCCTTGTTCCTCCTAATCTTAACTTTTGGTCAAGTATCTAAATAGGTTATTCACAGTTATAGGTAATGTCCTCCCTCAAATCTATCTCGGCTTATGTCCACCATCTGCCGTCCTCTCTCGACCAGCTAGTTTAAGCATAGAATTGTGAAATACAATGGTGAACCTGTGACAACCGAGGTGGTAACTCCAACTCATATGCAACTCGCCTATCTCGCTTCCCATTTCGAATAGACTAATGAATCTCTAAGTGTAAACTTCCCTTTGACCCTAGATCTCTCTGACCCTTCATCGGAAACACCTTCTCGATAAACATAGTCTCCAGAGCCTTGTACTTCTGCAACTCCCCGTACTACAAGTCATAGTATTTCTTATGCCTTTCCTATGCACCTTCAGCCTCGATCCGATCAGCATATCTTCTTTTGTGTGATCAACAACAATCTCTAGCCCAACAACACGACATCCTTTAGCTCTCACCTAACAAGATGGAGATCTCAAGATGGCCTTCCATGTAATGCCTCAAATGGTGTCATACCAATATTGTCCCGATAACTATTATTATATGCAAGCTCATAAAAATGAAGATACTCCTCCTATAACCCACCGTACTCTAACATACACATCGTCAACATATCTTTGAAGTATCTCAAATCGACGCTATGACTATCCATTAGTCTCGCTGGATGATAAGTGGTGTGAGATCCAACCGTGTATCGAATCCTGCTTGCATACTCACCAAACCTATTTTGTGAATTATGGCCCTGTCGTATAACACAATCGATAAAGGTGTTGGACTAAGTGGTTAGTCACTTTACTCCGCCTCATGATTTTGATGGAATTAAACAAGTTGTAAAATATACTAATAAATATTAAGTGCATTTCAGTTTTGTCAAAGGTCGCTAAACATCACATCACAAGTATTCGGTATTCAAGCCATACAAGTTAAAGATTCTCATACGAGGGAATGAAGACGAAAAGATCAAACTACATGTTGTAACATCGATGTCACAAGTTACACAAGACTATTGCATTAGTTCATGCACATCGTGCTTTCAAAATGGATTTTCGAATGTCAAGTGATTACTTGAAGTTTTAAGTTAAACTTAACACTTAATCTTGGTCTTATAAGTTTAAACAATGCTAAACTATATGTTTATTCTCACATCGCATTTTTGAAAACTATTGTGGAAGTTTTTTTAAAAAGAAAAACCTGGTTTTTGAAAGATTTTTTAAAAGAAACCTACATATTTGCGTAAAAACCTCTTGCATGTCATGAAATCGAGATTTTTCATTTTCTAATTTGTGAAAATATATGGACCACCCAAATAGGCTATATGACCCATAACAAACATGTGTAATATGTTATATGAGGTTTATTGGGTCCTGGATGCGATAAAGGTCGCTAATAAAAGTGGACGAGAATATTTATTTTGAGGTCCCCGCAGCTTGCACGTTAATACAATTTATTAATGCGCTCTAAGCAGCAGAGTTAGCATGCTAGATCTGAATATTAGTGCGTACAATGGCTTTGTACGACAACTTTTTTAAAATGCTTCGAAAATCACACTTTAATTTGAATTCTTGATGAAATTTGAGCCCTCGATCCCTATAACAGCTTATAAACTAAAAAAAGAATGTGGAACATTCTCAAACCACCAAACAACATTGTTTTGTCCTTACAGCAAGAAAACACATAAGAGATCAAAACACATAAGCTTGGATTTTTGTGAAGAACACAAAAAATATTCTTGAGGTCAGCCTATTCCAAGCCACAAAACCAAAGATCTTTGAAGATTTCTGGGTGTCACAACAACCTCTCCAAAATAGATTTTCAAGTCACCTTCTTGGTAACAAAGTTTTTTGTCCTAGCTTTTTCTTTGTGCTTAAATTCCATATTTTTGTGTGTTTGACTTGAAAATCATTTGTTGTGTTTTTTGAACACATTCATCTTGAGTTTCGCATTTAAACTTATTTTATTAAACCCTAAGATTGGATTGGACAAAAGTTTGCACTTAAAATTAATTTTTATCAAACTTATTGTTCTTTGACTTTTGATAACCAGCTTTGTGCACTACTCAATTAGTTTTTGAAACGGTTTCATATTTGGAGACTTGCACAAATTCAGTGATATAAATGCATGTCTCATTTGTTTTCATACATGCATGCATTAAAGTGGTAAGGCTCCAGAGGCTTGCTAGTATTTAAATCTTTGGTGTCACTTTACTTTGTAAAGTGTATTTCATTATTTTCGTTATTGGTTGTAATTGGATGATTGTAAGACTTAGTGGACTCTAAGTCAAAGGGAAGACTTCGAGTGGTTAGACATTAACCCTAGTTGCGGCTAGGTAGGAAGTCCTAATTGTGATTAGGCATTCTAGGTTTTAAGCTTAGGTTGTAACACTAATTTGTAATATAAGTTGGGTTTAAAAATCCTAACCGGGAGGTTAGGTAGTGAATGTAGATCATTAGATCAAATCACTATAAATCGTGTCACTTTCTATCTCTTCTATACCATTCACTTGCATAACATTCATATTCGCGTTTTGGTGAGCATATAACATCTTGATTATTGAACTAAATTAAAAGGGCGTTAACTTCTCGATACACCCAATTCCCCTCTCTTAGGTGCGGTTTCAATTGGTATCGAGGCTGGTTATTACTTAAAGTGTTACTAACGTATCTTTGAGTATTTTTGTACAAGGATGCAAACTCTAGATCTGACTCGACTCGTCTTAGGGAAGGTAACTCCTAGAGGCCTCTCAGTATTTTAATGGAACCAACTATGTTTAATAGAAAGCCAGGATGAGTTTTTACATTAGAGCACAAAATAGATTTTGTGAGATGCAATTAAAAATGGCTACACTCCATCGGGGACAAGCCCTTGGAAGGGTACACAACAGGTGATCAAGATTGAGCTCTCAAATAATTAAACCATGAATCATTTGTTTTATGCATTAAGTGAGAAATAATTTAACTAAGTTAGCGCTTGTCAAACGGCCAAGGAAGTGTGGGAGAAGCTTAAGGTACATTATGAAGGTACCATTCAAGTGAAGAAGACAAAGTTGAGAATTCTTGTGGAGCACTTTGAAACTTTCTCGAGTTGGGTCCGATGAAGACATAGCCACCGCCATCACTCGGTTTACTAAACTATCAAGGAGATCAAGAATCTTGAAAGAACTATGATCAAGAGACTTCCTGGTGTACAAGTTCCTTAGAGGCTTGCCTAAGGAATGGGATGTCAAGAAAGTATGCTATCTAATTGGCACAAAATCTTAGAGATTATACATTCGATGCCTTGTGTGAGAGCTAACGGTCCATGAATTCGAACTTAAAGACCAAGCTAGATTGGAAGCATTAAGTGGAGGCACAAAGAGTTCAAGAAAAGAGATTGCTTGAAGGTAAATAATTCCCCTAGGTTGTATCCTGTAGAGATCATTGAAGATGAAAAATCTTGTGACGACAATGATCTTAAGGAGGAAGTAGTGATGCTTTCAAGAAAGCTCAACAAGTCCATGTACAAGCGAGACAAGTATAAGAAGAATTTTAAAAGTGGAAGCAAGTGGAGGAAAGTCAATTGAGAACATATACTTCGGGTGTGGCAAACCAGGCCACATCAAGGCGGAATGCAAGTCCAAGAAGTGTTGGACAAGAAGAAAGGAAAGAAGAGTTTCAAGGCAACTTGGGATGATTCATCCTCATCAAGTTCCGAATCCGAGCTCTGAGAGTGAGAAACCAATACTTTGTCTTGTGGCACAATGCAAAGTAAACTCTAATGCTCTTAACTTTGATGATTTTGATGATTAGGATGATGTTCCAAGCCTTGATGAGCTTAGGAAAGAGTTGGGAAATGAGGTCAAAAAGACCAAACCACTCAAAAAGAGCTTTGACCAGTAGGGCAATTAATGAAATAGAGTCACAAAATGAGATCATTAATGATCTCTAAAAATGACTTGAATAAATTTCTAAAGGAGAGAGATGCATTAGTCTAAAGTAGAGGACTTGATTAGCACGGTCCATAAGTTCACCAATGGTAGAGAAATGTTTTATGACATGATGTTGGGAGCACAACGATGTGCACTCAACAAAAGAGGCATAGGCTATGGAGCAAACTTGTTTCGAGTTACAAGAAATTGCTAGATGATGATCGTAGATGCTCTAAATGCAATAGTCTCATGTGGTTTGGAGATGTGCCTTACAAAAGGCCAAAGTGGGTAGCCAACATGGGTAGTTAAAAATATTTATGACACTAACTTTCTCGGACCAAAGGTGTTTGGATACCAAAATCTAGTGTGTTTCTTACTGCGTGTAGGATGCGAGGAAGAACGCCCAATGGTACTTGGATAGTGGGTGTTCAAGAGATATGTCGAGATGCACATCAATTCATTTAATTAAAGCGGCATGATGGAGTTAAGGTTACATTTGGAAACAACAAAGGAAAAAGTTATTGGTCTTGGAACTTTGCAACAATTTACTTTCCATTTCTAATGTTTATCTTGTTTGATGGTTTGAAACACGCGTCTTAGTATTATTCAATTGTGTGACAAAGGATTTCATTTAATGTTTGAATAATCTAAATGCATTGTTAGAAATAAGAAGTATGAAACTCTATTTATTGCATATAGAGATAAAAATGTTTATGTCATTAACTTTGATGAGATGCATATGCAAAATATTTCATGTTTGAGTGCAAAAAGTGAATGTCATGTATGGTTGTGGCACTATAGATTAGCACCTTCTAAAATAGAAAATTTTTCAAAATTGACTAAGCATGATCTCGTCAAGGGCCTACCCAAATGTACATTTAAGAAAGACAAGGAATGTGAACCTTGTATCGTTGGTAAGCAAATGAAATCGTCTATTTAAGACAAAGTAACAAGGGGCGTGACTCGAACCTTAGAAGTTATCCATATGAATTTATTCGACCCACCCAAACACAAAGTTTAGGGGGTCAATCATATTGCTTTGTCATTGTTGATGATTTTACTAGGTATATATGGGTGTATTTTCATCTCATAAGCATGAGGTGTTTGATGTGTTTGTAAAACTTTGTGCTTTAGTTGAGAATGAAAGGGGATACAAGATCATTATCATTAGAAGTGATAGAGGTGGTGAGTTCGCAAATAGGAACTTGAGGATTTTAGTGCTAAACAAGAATATACACATCAATTATCTTTTCCTAGAACACCCCAAAAAATGGAGATGTTGAAAGAAAAAAAATAGGACACTCCAAGAGAATGTGCAGGACTATGCTAAATGAGTGTAATATAGCTAAGCATTTTTTGGTCGAAGCCATTAACACGGTGTGCTATGTTATAAATAGAGTAAATGTCCGAAATGCGCAGTGAAAAAATACTCCTTATGGACTATGGAAAGGCCTGAAAACCCAACATAAGTTATTTTAAGGTGTTCGGTGCACTTGCTATGTTCTAAATGATAAGGATCATTTTCACAAATTTGACCCAAAGTCAAATGTATATACTTTCCTAGGCTACTCCATGCATAGCAAAGCATATTGGGAGTTTAATAGATCAACCAAAACCATAGAAGAGTCTATCTATGTGAAATTTGATGAAGTAGATCCCAAAGTAAAAATGTTGCACAACTTGGAAAAATTAAGGATTGATGATGAAGATGATGGCACCCCTAGGTCAAACATCAAATAGTCAAGAGGTCAAGGTAAGCATAGAACCCGAAACAAGTGCACTTAAGAATTCAAGACTTTTTATTGGCCATCCCTCCCAACAAATTATATGTGATCCAAATAAAGGAATAATCATTAGGTTAACGTTACATCGAGATGAGGACACATAGTTTTTGTATTACAAAGCTGAGCCCACCAAGATAGATGATGCCTTAGGAGACGAGCTTTGAGTAATGGCTATACTAGAAGAGCTAAGTTACTTTGTTAAGGATAAGGTAAGGACACTAGTACCTAGACCTAAGGACCATACTATTATTGGCACCAAATGGGTTTTAAAAACCAAAAGAACGAGAAGGGTGAAATTTAAGAAACAAGGCTCGGTTGGTTACACAAAGCTACAATCAAGTGGAAGGAATTGATTATGAGAAAGCCTTTGCACCATAGCAAGACTAGAAGCAATTTGAATGCTGCTTGCTTATGCTTGCTACAATGGGTTTTTACTATACTAAATGGATGTTAAAAGTGTATTCTTAAATGGTTTCATCAATGAAGAGGTGGTATATGTAGAATTCATCACATCGGGTTTTCAAGATCATGATTATCCAAGTCATGTCTATCATCATTCAAAAAGCCTTGTATGGACTAAGACAAGCTCCTAGAGCTTGGTATGACAGACTTAGTACATTTCTATTTGATAAAGGATTTAAGAAAGTGAACGCTAGATCCTACTTTATTCATTTTGATCAAAAAGTATGATATGTTACTTGTTCAAATTTATGTTGATGATATTATCTTTGGATCATCCAACGCACGTTTATGTGATGAATTCTCATCATTAATGACAAATGAATTTGAAATGATCATGATGGGTGAACTAACATACTTTCTAGGCTTGCAAATAAAGCAATCCAAACATGCAATTTTTATAAATCAAGCAAAGTATGCCAGGGACGTTCTAAAGAATTTCAAATTCGAAAATTTGAAAGCATGTGACACTCCTAGTAGTTCCACCATCAAAATGGACAAAGACCAACTAGAAAAATCCATAGATCCTAAACTTTACCATGGAGTGATAGGTAGCCCCCATATTTGACCGTTAGTAGGCCAGATATTATGTTTAGCATGTGCTTATGTGCTAGATTTCAATCCGATCCTAAGGAGTCACACTTAAAATGTGTAAATCACATATTTCGGTATCTAAGTGGAACACAAGACTTAGAATTGTGATTCAACAAAACCAAGAGTTTTGAACTCTGAAGTTTTATTGATTCTGATTATACGAGAAGTCCAGTTGATAGGAAAAGCAAATCCGAATTTTGTCATTTGCTAAGAAATTCACTTATATCATAGTTTAGCAAAAAGTAAAATTTCATTGCTTTGTCCACGGCGAAAGCCAAATATGTGGCTGCTGGGAGTTGTTATGCTCAAGTTATGTACACGAAACTACAACTTGAGGATTATCAAATCCTAGTTGGTTGTTCTGAAATTTATTGTAATAATACAAGTGCAATTAACATATCAAAAAATCTGGTGTTACACTCTCGCTTAAAGCACATTGAGATTAGGCACCACTTCCTTCATGATCATGTCTAAAAGGGCGATGTTAAACTCATTCATGTGCCCAAAGAGGATCAACTAGCTGATATTTTCACCAAGCCATTGCCTAAAGATCAATTTTCTAAGATTCACAGTGAGTTAGGCATGTCTCGTGAATCGAACCTCCTACACATGTTCTCGTTGTTCCTGGAACCTTTTTATATGGTGTTAGTGAGGTGCCCAAGAAGTTTGAGGTGAACCGAGTTTTATATCAAAAATTTAAAATTTTAACTCGAAAATTCCAGTAGAGCAATTAGTGCGTTAATTGCAAATATAGCGCTAATTTTGTCCTGGCCTAATCTAATAATTGACTCATTAGCGCACTAACTCGTATTAGTGCGCTAATATCGCTAGGCCAAACAGCTTATAAATACATTTTTTGCCCTAAATCTCTTTGCCTCACGCTTCTCTCCTCCTCTATCTATTCGTGTCGTCCTCCACTGTGCCCCTTTCCACCCTCAAGTAACATTCTTCACTCGTTGTCATTTTCTTCACGTTTTGCTCTCTAAGCCCTAGTATTTCATTGTCTCCTATGTTGACTCATCAAACCTTCGCCTTTGTTCCTTTTCCACAACCGCCTCATAACTTCTCAACCTACCCCTACATCATTTTCTTCGATGTCCCTCTCGCACGTCGTGTTGTCCAATCCTCGTCATCCAAAGAATGATTCCAAGTCTACTCATTCCTCAAACCACAGCTTGCCCATTATAGTTCTGCAAATGCCCCACAAACCGAGGGTTGCACCAAGTTCGTTCACGAGTCTAATTCTATCATAGAGTTGGTGGCTCCACTGCTCACTTGAATGCCTTAATTCTAGGCCAAACATTGTTGATTTTGCCTTCTTTGATAAAGCTCATCACCCAAAGCTCAGGAGGTCCTCGACAAAGCGGGATGGACTACCTTTTGTGAATATAATGCTGAATTTAACCCCCTCTGGTTAGGGTTTTCTACTTTAATCTTGTCATGGCAAATAATTTTGTACTTAAATTTTCTATTGGTTGTTTGGACTATCAAAATCACCTCACGAAAAATCTTACTCCATGGTTTCAGCTTCCTTTGCACCCTCCTACCACTACGGTTGTGTGTAAATTTGAGTTGGCTCGTTGATCAGCTTACATTGTTGAATTCATTCTTGCGGTCAAAAAGGAAGGTAATCGAGTACTCGTCTGGAGTAACTAACACTGATTTCAAACTTATATCTCACCTTCTTCATAAGGTTCTTCATAAGGTTATTCTTCCACGCGGTGGTAGTAAGAACTATGTCACTCTACTCAACATGTTTGTCCTTGGGCACCTAATTCGTATGATACCTCTTAGTTTGCCTCATATTATTATCCGCTATATGACGAGCACATGTAGCTCAGGTCATCATCTTCCCTATGCTCATATCATCACATCCTACCTGGAGTCCGCCTAGGTGGATCTCACTTTAGGTGGTCGTCCACTATCTGTCTATGACATCATTGACATGGCCATTTTGAAGGCCATGAAGTATCGTTACATTAGTGAAAAGCATAAATGGATACGGGAAAATGAAATCCCGAATGGTCAGTACTACGACAGTTATGAGTCTCCATTACCTTCAGATTCTCCAGTTGCTTCTATTAATGTGCTGGACTATTTGGGATACAACTTTACTTTTTCTCAAGGCAATGATGGTGATGATGGCAATGATGACGATGATGAAGCTCATCAGGAGTTTACAGCTCCACCGCAGCAATAATAGCATCCGTCGACGTAGCCTCCACCTCTTTCGACTTTCGGCGAATTCACCCCTCCTCTTGAGATGTCTCCATCGTCGGCATATATTTCTGCACAGCTAGGATACATGCGTGAGTGTATGACTCAGACTTTCACTCCCTTCGACATAAGTCTTCAGCGTCAGAGTGATCGGCTATGTCGCATTGAGGGTCAGTTGCTACCAGCTAAGCCAGTGTGCGATGGTCATGTCTCCGGCTTGGCACGTCAGCCATCGCCCTCAAGAATGAGTATTTAGGATATTCTTGTTGTAGGGAGCATTAAGCTCATAAATGTTAAATTTAGATGTTTCCATGACAAATTCCTATTTGTAGACTCGTGTTTAATGCCACAACTATGCCTCCATTTCTCTGTGAAGTTTATATCATGAAAAATTTTTGCGTATCTCTGAGTTAATATTATGCTTCTGTCTATTGTTCTGCATCAATTAAATGGATAATGATCTTCATTGATATCTATGATTAATTGCATCTGAATGTGCGTGTTTTCTTATTGATATGCGTGAGCTTTTGTAGGGGAGCTCATTTCTCTATTGTTGATTCTATTCTTCGCTTCCTTCTCTATTATGCTTGCTATACGGGGGAGCTCGGCCCCACTTTATGATGGTATCAAATGGGGGAGAAAATGTGGTTGAACTTGAACATTTGAATAAAATTGTATGATGTGTACAACCATAGTGTGATATGAACACATTTGGATTATGTTTTATGCTTATCAAGTTCACTTTGTTTGTTACCATAAAAAGGGAGATTGTTGGACTAAGTGGTTAGTCACTTTACTCGTCTCACAGGATTTTGATGGAAACAAACAAGGTGAAAAATATACTAATAAATATCAAGTGCTTTTTTAAAATGGATTTCTAAATGTCAAGTGATTACTTGAAGTTTTATGTTAAACTTAACACTTAACTTGGTCATGTAAGTTTAAACAATGCTAAACTATATGTTTATGCCCACATCGCATTTTTGAAAACCATTGTGGAAGTTTTCGAAAAAGAAAAATGGGTTTTTGAAAAGAAAATCGCATATTTGCGTAAAAGCCCTCGCATGTCATGAAACTAAGATTTTTCATTTTCTGATATGTGAAAATATCTGAACTACCCAAATAGGCTATATGACCCATAACAAACATGTGTAATAGGTTATATGAGGTTTGGTTGGATCCCGGACGCGATAATAGTCACTAATAAAAGGGACGAGAATATTTATTTTGAGGTCCCCGTAGTTAGCGCTAATTGTAGAGTTAGCGTGCTAGATCTAAATATTAGCGCACTAACTGCTTTTCTGATAGCTTTTTAAAAAAATTGAAAATCACACTTCAATTTGAATTCTTGATAAAATCTGAGGTCTTCGATCCCTAGAACGATCATAAACTGATAAAAAGGAATGTGGAACGTTCTCAAACCACCAAAAACATTATTTTGTCCTCACAAGCAAGAAAACACACAAGAGATCAAAATTTTCAAAAGGAGAAGCTTGATTTTTGTGAAAACACAAAGAATATTCTTGAGGTTGTCTATTCACTTTCAAAACCAACATCTTTGAAGCTTTCTAAAGTGTACAACAGCCTCCCCAAAATAGATTTTCAAGTCACCTTCTTGGAGATGTAAGAAAGTCTTTTGTCCTAGCTTTTTCTTGTGCTTAAATTCCATAGTTTTGTATGTTTAACTTGAAAATCATTTGTTGTGTTTTTTGAACACATTCATCTTGGTTTTACATTTAAACTTATTTTACTAAATGCTAGGATTCGTTTGGACAAAAGTTTGCATTTAAACTTGATTTTTATCAAACTTATTGTTCTTTGGCTTTTGGTGACCGGTTTTGCATTACTCAATTAGTTTTTGAAACGGTTTTATATTTGAGATTTGCACAAATCAGCTCATATATATGCATATCTCATTTGTTTTCATACTTGCATGCATTAGAGTGGTTAGGCTCTAGGAGGCTTGCTAGTATTTGAACTTGATGCCACTTTACTTTGTAAAGTGTATTTTATTATTTTCAGCTTATTAGTTGTAATTGGATGATTGTAAGACTTAGTGGAATATAAGCATGGGACTTCCTACCTAAGCATTAACCCTAGTTGCGGCTAGGTAGGAAGTCCTAATTGTGATTAGGCATTCTAGGCTTGTAAACTTAGGTTGTAACACTAATTTGCAATATAAGTAGGGGTTTAAAATCCTAACCTAGAGTTAGGTAATAGATGAAGATCATTGGATGGAACCACTATAAATCGTGTGTCACTTTCCATCTCTTCTATCCCATTCACTTGCATAGCATCAACATTCATGTTTTGGTAAGCATATAGCATCTTGATTATTGAACTTAATTAAAAAGTGCGTTAACTTCTCGATACACCCAATTCACCCCCCTTTCGGTGTGGCATCAAAAGGTACATAATGCAGTCGAACTATCTTTCGCTCGTACAAACTAGCCAACATATCCATTCGATGTGTGGTCGAAATAGGTATAAACTGTGCATACTTAATCAATCTGTCCACAATCACCCAGATGTTATCATGACCATGCTGAGATTGAGGTAAACCACTAACAAATTCCATGGCGATATGTTCCCACTTCCACCAAGGAATAGAAGTGATCGTAATATCCCATTAGGTCCATGATGCTCAGCCTTAACTCCTTGACAAATCCTACACCCTCGAATGTAATCAGAAACGTTGGTCTTCATCCCTGACCACCAAACGAAATGACACACATCAACATACATCTTGGTTCTCTGCTCGGATAAACCAGTAAAGAAGCGAGTGGTGTGCCTTAAGAAATTCTCATTTTGTAGCTCGCCATGCGATGGAATCCGCTTTTCCCTCTTAATCTCAAGCATGAGCCAGTCAACTAACTCAATTCTAGATAATATAAACTCTGATCAAACTCCAAAAATCTCCCGTACTGTTCGTCAACCCACTAGCCATCAAGTACACTCTGAAGAAAGACTATCTGAGTCATTCTTTGCCCACAAATCAATACTCTGGTGTTAGTCGAAATATCAACAGAATACAACCTCTTGAGCACCTTGAGCAAGCCATACTTGTGCGTCATATGGCAGGTAACAACCTCTAAGTCTAACCCTCTGCGGCTCAACATGTTTGTAACAACATTAGCCTTCACTGGGTAGTACTCCAAAAAGAAATCATAGTCCTTGAATAACTCAAGCCAATGCCTCTATCTCATATTCAGATCCTTCTGAGTAAATAGGTGCTTCAAGCTCTTATATTTTATGAATAGTACAAATCTCTCTTCATAAAGATAGTAGTGCCAAATCTTTAGTGAAAATACCACTACCGCCAATTCCAAGCCATGCGTAGTACTTCTCGTGAACCTTCGAAGCATTGACGTTCACCTTAACACCTTTTCTTGACTCAAGCAAAACTAGCACTGGTGCAGTGTTCAAATGTTCCTTCAATGTCCGAAACGCCTGGTCACAACAATTTATCCACTGAAATCTAACATCCTTCTTCGTCAACTACGTCATAGGTTTTGGAGTCTTTGAGACGTCCTGAACAAAATGCCTATAATACCCTACCAAGCTAAGAAAATTGCGAATCTCTAACATAGATCTCGGTATAGGCCAATCTATCACTGCTCTATCTTTAGCGGGGTCCACTAACACTTTGCCTGCTCCGACAATGTGTCTAAGAAATCCAACCTCTGCATTATAAAACTTGCACTTACTGAACTTGACAAATAGCCTGTGTCTCTCAATAGTTGCAAAATCAACCTGAGATGCTCCTTGTGATCCTCACGAGTCTTGGAATAAATCAAGATGTCGTCGATGAACATAATGATGAACCAATCCAAGTACTATCTCAACACTCGATGCATCAAATCCATAAACATCGTTGGTGAATTAGTCAGCCTAAATGGCATGACTGTGAACTAATAATGCCCGTATCGAGTGCGAAACACAGTCTTCTCCCTATCCTCCACTCTAATCCTTGGCTGATGGTAACTACATCTCAAATCTATCTTCGAGTACCATTATGCTCCTGACAGCTAGTCAAACAAATCATCAATACGCGGAACTAGATACTTGTTCTTCACAATCACCCTATTCAATTGCCAGTAGTCGATGCACAATTGAAGGCCAATATCTTTCTTCATTACAAACAAAACTGGCACTTCCTAAGGTGACATGTTAGGGTAGATGAAACCCAACTTTAACAACTCATCAAGCTATCCCCTCATCTCCTATAGCTCTCTCGAAGCCATCCTGTATGGCGTGAATCGAAATAGGTTTGGTCCCTGGACCAAGTCAACAATAAAGTCGATCTCCCTAACCAAGTGGTAACCCCGGTAACTCCGCTTGGAAAGACATTAGGAAACTTCGCATACCACTAATACCTCCTCCAACCTAGTCACAAATCGTTCCATCGTACTCAATACACTAGTGGCGACTCTACCTCTGGTGATAGGTAACCTAGTCGATGTCCGCTGAAAACTAAACTCTGGATGCCCTAGAATCTGGAATGTGACTCTCTTACTAAAGCAATGGATATGTGCATGACACGCACCCAACCAATTCATGCCCATGCATCAAACTCGAGGAACTCCAACACCTCAGGTCAGCTGGTATGATATCTATCTTAATCGAACGATCAAATAACATACAACAAATTCGTGTAGATCTTATTCCCAACAAACATTTGTGTTAAGGATTAATGGTCTCTCTAATCTAGTAGGCTTCAAAGCCAATTCATCAACTATACGACCAAATAAAAGAAACAATAGAGTCTCAATCAAACACAAGCATGCATGAATGTATTACAAATATAAATCGAACCCTCAATCGAGATTATGATTGCAACAATGATTTGGTGTAGCAACTACTTGAACTCGCTCCCCAGCCTCTACTGCAGTGCTTCGGCCTAGTCGTGAACATATACTAATGAAATGACCAATCTGTCCACACTCCCAATAAACCCTTTGAGATCCTGATCCAGACTCACTACCTATTCCTATACCTATCCTAGTGCTTGACCAGACCTCTTTCCCTGTCTCTGCACCTAACTGGAACTTTGACCTTATCTCTGGCCACTACCTTAATCATCAGTTCTCTGATAATAATGGTGCTGAAAATCTGACTGTGCTAACTATTGTGGTGCACTAGCGTAACTCTGTGCTGGACCAACTAGGACTGGCGCAGTATGCACTGCAAAAAGCGGAGATGCAACAGATTCCACACTTTGAGCTCGATCTCTCAACTTATACTGTATAGATCTCTTCTTATTATGGTCTCCTCCAGAACCAGTCCCTGACTGTGCTAGTGTTGATTGCCACCAGTGCTCCGGTGCATGTACTTAGAAAACTCTCACTATCCATAGCCCTCTCGTAGGCCTCCTGTAGTGTGCTCAGAGTTGTTGTCACTACCAAAGAACCAATAGAGTCTAATAGACCGTGTATAAAATAGTAAGCCTGCCGACGTGAGTATCGGCTGCACCCCCATCATACTCCATCAAACGTAGATACGGGTCCATATACAACATAACTGATTCCCCGGTCCTCTGTCGAATGGTCTAAAACTCAATCATCCTCAGGTTACGGATTGTAGGAAGAATGTACTACTTGTGAAACCTCTTCTTGAACTTAGCCTAGTCCTTGGGCTTCCCCTTCGTCGCCACCATAGTACACCACAAGACATTGGCCTCACCGAACAATAAACCTGACAATAAACTAGGTTGCATGTATGCCGATGTGGCCAGTACATCATGTATCTTCTCATAGCTCCTCATAAACTTCTCTACAGCCTCAAGGTTAGTACCTCCGTGGAAATTCTCCAGATGATGCCTATGAAACTAG
This sequence comes from Stephania japonica, assembly GCA_039657345.1. Lineage (NCBI taxonomy): Eukaryota > Viridiplantae > Streptophyta > Magnoliopsida > Ranunculales > Menispermaceae > Stephania > Stephania japonica. The sequence goes on along the minus strand of CM077564.1, from coordinate 19,499,919 downwards.
CGAGCCTGTCTCGCCTTAGCTGTCACCCTAGCACCCGTATCAGTTGGTGTGCTCGGAGTATCCTCAGTCGATGTCTCGGGTGTAGGAGGTACTATATCTGCCTGAACATAAGCCTCCTCAACCACTGTAGGTCCTGCCTGAACTATGTGTTGAAAAGGTATTCTATACTGTAGGCGCACTCCCTGCCTGAGTAACTGGAGCTGCTAACGTGGTAGGTGATGTTGTCGCTTGAGCTCCCAACAGTCTAAGAATCTCCTAAAGTTGTTGGTCATGCAATGTAATCATCTGCGACATGCCATCTAACCTCCCCTATACATCACCCATACTACTATCGGTAGATTTAGGCTGATTAAGCATCACCAACTGAAAAGAAAGTGATTTCATGATCAGGATATAGCTATAGATAGTAATAGTACAACAAATCACATAGCACATAGTCCAGTTTCAAATTTCCTCAGCTCTTCTCACTTCCTAACTAAGGCTTAAGTGAGGATAATAGGGTTCCACTCCAAGATTAATCATTGTCCTAACTTAAGTTGTTTTGTGTATTAATGGATTGTGATTTAAAGCAAGAGTCGAGTATTCGGCTCTGATACCAACTGTAATGGCCCCATTTCCAAAATCCTAAACTGGGCCACGCCTAGCCTAGACTTACGTGGACCACTGAGCTAATCTTACTGAATCACGCAAGCCTAATCTTCCTTCCAGTACCATTTACCCATTATTAAGCAATTTACAAGTTGAGTTAAATCAATTAGTAAGTTATCACAGTTATAATATAAGCAATTAAATCTCAAATTAATCAAAATAACCTCAAAGACAGACAAGTTAAGACAACCTAGAGTCTGGAAATCCTGCATATGTATATCATCATCAACAATAATCAGAAGAGAATCACATCTAGATATACATGTCCAAGATCTCTTAAAACCCATATAAAACCCAGTGTTTCAAATCAAGTATATATACAATAATACAAAAAGAATCACCTATGTCTAACAAGTGGAAATAACTGCTTTGTATCCTAATATGGTATCGCCTAACTTTGGAGCCTTCCCCAGTAGTGTCAGGATCTGCACTCCGTCAAATACAAGAATGAAGAGCCCAAGTAAGTAACACCAAGTAGGACATAAATACAACATTTCGAAATAAATAAATCAGTTTAATTCATGCAGATAGAAAGAAAGGGACAAAGAGCTCATGAATACACAAGACTGTAAATAAATCAATCGAATATAGAGTGTTCTAATACGAAAACCGAATAGCAAGGAGTCGCGATCAAAAGGTCATTGAGTCGTGGCAAAAGCTCAACAGATCGTGTTCGGGATGAGTCACGACTCACCGGCCCTAACCCTTGCAAATGTGAGATATCCATAGACCCGGATTAGTGCCCCTAATGTACACTCCATTGGAAAACATCAACGATATCCAGATAAGAGCTCATATCACAGATAAACAGTAACTATGACTTACTCGCCAATAGACCACTCAACCAATGGAAATTCCAAAAGAAATTATGAACAGAGCAATAATAACAAATTAACGCTCAAGAAACAATGTTAAATTCTTCACTGGTTTACTTACCTATATCCAAAGCTAATATGCACTCACACGACTCTAACTCACCTCCTATGAATCTCTTTGTGGTCCATAAATAACTATTACTCCAGATAATCAATTAAATTGCATATCCTTATTAATTATATCCAAATTTACCCACTTTTTATAATTATTTTTTTAGTGTAATTTGGTCAATTTTCTGGGGTATTGGGTCGAACTTCGACCCATTTGAATACCTGAGAGATCACTGAAATTTTCCAAAATTTTTATCAATTTGTTCTTCGTGAACAATGTCACATCAGCTTAGTGATGCCGAAAGGGTGAAACCCCTCCGACATCACATAAAGCACGACAGTAATTTGCTCTCTGCCTCTGGCACTGCAAATGGTGTTGTGGGGCTTTCCCCTCCACGGCATCACTTAAAGCGTGACATGTCCTAGAGCCACTGCTCTGAGCGTCGTACTCGACGTCGTGAGCATAAATGCTCAACAACATCCCTCTTATCGTGAGTTCCTATACTCAAATTTGGGGTTTTCGAAAACCCCGATTTGTGTCACCGTGTTCTAAGCCTTTCCCAAACTCTTAGGGACGTCCGTTTCAACATTAAACCTCTTTCGCTTACGTTGAAAACTCGACAAAAACCCCCGATTTCAAAAATGATACAAGAATTCACCAAAAATACCCCAACTTCTGAAATCACGAAAATCACCATTTGAAACACCAAAATCCCATTCCATTAACTTCAAATCTATCAAAGCAACCCATCAAAACAAAATTCCAAAATCGTCGTCTGAGTCCATCGCGGCAAAAACACTCAAAATCACCACGAAAACATAGATACACAAGGGGAATCGGGATATCACCTAAAAATTTGAAATTGGTCAATCCTTTGGCATCAATCCGTGTCGAAAATCCAAAAACCCACACCCACACATTTACGTTGTATTTCGTTAAGAAGAGATGAGAGAATAGTGAAGAGAGAGAAAAGTTGATATGGGTTTATATACCACCTCCCCTTATCACACTCACGTACGAATCTCGAGACACATCATATAGCCCTCATTCAATCCATCCAACAACCTTAACACAATATGATGACTTCAATGGGTGACTCTCACTCATAACTTAGTCATTTCTCACACAATAGTTACATTCCTAGACCCGTTCGGTACCATGACTCGCTCGTCACGTACTCCCAGACATACCCATGTATCCAACATGGTATACAACTTTTATTCTTTATTTATTTTGCATTTAGTCAGTGTTTTTAATTTAATTTATCACTCGAACTGCTAATTACCCATCAACTATTTGCCCAAAACCCGTTATTCACATTCTCCTCGAGCCAAACCCGTTTCCTAACACCAACGCTCATACTCAAATGTCCTCACACGTTTGGGACATCAGAATTTATATTCGAGTAATAAAAGATAATACAAAATACTAAACAAAAATAACATACCTCGGCATCAACGATTGAAAATTGGAAAACACTACCATGGCAAGGGTCCACGCATAACCTAAATTGATACGTGGCACGAGTTAGATTTTAGTGTCATTGCACTCGATAATCGTGAATATGAAATATGACTCTCTTGCTGAAACAATGGATATGTGCATGATATGCATCCAACCAATCCATTCTCAACAATGCATTAAACTCTGAGAACTCTGAAACTCTCAGGTCTACAGGTAAGACATGACCCCCTATCTCTACCGAACAATCAACACATACCAAGTTTTGATAAATCTTGTCCCCAGCAGTCGTGCTAAGGATCAAGGTTTTAGTCTAAATAGGTCTCAATCCAATTCATCAACCATGTGACTTGAAATAAATGAAACCTTAAAACAAAAAACCAAACATAATATGCATAAAATTACCACAAATGTCAACCGTACCTTCAACAAGATTATGAGTAGTTGTCTAGTCTGGCGCGACAATAGTATGAACCGTCTCCCAGCTCTGGGGAAACTGTCCTCAAACCAATCGTGGACAAGTACTAATAAAATGACCTATCTATTCATACTCATAATAAGTTCTCTGAGAACCTGACTCAGATGGAACGTGTCCCTATCACTGTGACTAACTAGAACTCTGACCTTAGTCATTTTTAGAACTTTGTCTAAATCTCTACTCCGGTCTACCACATATATCATCAGTCCTTTGATACTGCTGTCTTGAGGACTTGATGATGTTGGTTGCTGGGTTGTATTAACATAAATCCATACTAGAGCAGATAGTACAACAGGGATAGAAAATGGAGATGTAACCAATCCTGCACTCTGCGCTAAGTCGCTCCGCATCCATTCTCTGGATCTCTTCTTCCTCTTATCAGCTCCCGAGTATACCCCTGTATGTACTACATTAGCTACAGGTGTGTCCTGCACTGTAAACCCCTTTAAAGTGTTATAAATCATCGGTGCACTCCCAGCCTGAGTAACTAATGCTGCAGAAGTACGAGGCAGTATTACGACCTATGTCCTAAAAATCGGAGAATCCCCTCTAACAGTTGGCCTTGTAATTCAACCAGCTGGGATATTCCATCCAGTCTTCGCTGAGAATCCTTCAAACTGCCATGATTGAACTCTATCTGATTGGCCGTCGCAATCTAAAATGATAACGGACCCTCGATCAAAATATAGATATTGATACTAGTATATACAATACATCAAATAGCTCATAGTCCAATTTTTAAATTCCCTAACTGTCCTCACTTCTCAACTGAGACTTAAGTCAGGATCATAGCATTCCACTTTAAGTTCAACCATTATCCTAACTTCCACTGATTGTGTCTTAATGGATTTTGATTTAATCAAGAGTCTAGTTTTATAACTTTTGGCTTTGATACCAATTGTGACGGCCCCAGTTCCATAACCCTAAAGCTGGATCCCTCATGGCCTAGACTTATGTAGACCCCGAGTCAACCCTCGCCCAGTCAGCGCAAGCCTAATCAGCCTTACCTTATCTTTCATCCTTTATTAAGCAATTTATGTGAGAGTTATTAATATTAGTGAGTTACTCAAAGATAAGAGATAAAATTTAAAATCTCCAACCAATAAAAACAACCTCAAAGAACTCAGTTAAAACCACCTAGAATGTGGAAACCCAGCATATGTATACCGTCACCATATGTCATATCACAAGAGAGTAATAATCAAGTACACATGCCCAAGATCTTTCATAAACCAAATCCTAGTGTTAAACATTTATATATATAATAAAACAAAATATCAAATCTATATCGAGACCAAAGGATAAGCAGTTCCAATATCCTCAAAAAAGGTCACCAAGCTGAAGAGCTTTTCCTTTGCTCGATTGTGAATCTGTACTCACTCAAACATAAGAATGATGAGTCCCAGGAAAGTAACTCCAAGTAGGATGTTTACAGTATATCGAAAGTAAATAAACAGTCTACATGCATGCTGATAGAAAGAAAATTACAGGGAATGCATGAATAAGTAAAGACAAGAAATAAATTTGAATCAATTGAAAATGAGTGTCTTGAAAAATAATAGAAAAGGTGCAAATGGTCCTGAACAAAAGTTGTTGAGTCGAGTGCATGTAATCACCTACCAGACTCGAAGTTTAGGACGTGGTATACTCACATCATCCTAAAGTCCACAACAATGCAGAGTCCCCGACAATCTAGCGAAGAACTTTCACCTCATATAAAACCAAATAATATAGTGCATTCCAAGCTCCCGGCATCTGATAAATCACATCAGATAACCAGAACTCTCAAGGATCATGTTGACTCACTTGCCCTTGGACCACTCAATATGAATTGAGTTTCAAATCAAGAATAAATTAAAGCTTAAATATATAACTGTAAATTTCTGCACTGGTTTACTTACCCATATCCAACACTATTACGCACTCACATGCCCGTAATTCATCCCGTATAAACTCACCGTGTGATTATTAGTTTGCTACAACTCGTGTAGACCAATTAATTACCAAAATCTGTTAATTATCTCCAAATTATCCCTAATTTTATTCTTGTATATATTTTGGTGAATTACTCAAGTATTGGTCTATATTCAAACCCACTTAGATACCTGAGTGATCCCTGAAGTTTTCAAAAAAAATTAAATATTGTTTTGATGAACAGTGCGATGTCGTGAGTGACATTATGGGACCAATTACCTAGCAGCGTCACTCAAGGCGTCAAATTCCAAACTCTCTGGTCTGGACTCATGACTAGCACCGTGGGTGAAATACCTCACGGTGTCCTTCATGCGCTTCGCTTACTATTTTTTAATATGTGGTTTTTTGACACCCCGACTTGCTTCACCGCATTCCAAGCATACCCCAAACTCATAGGGATGCTCATTGACATCAATTCCAACACTCAAATCATTCAACATAGTGGTCTATAACTCTGGTATAGAAATTAACTCAAAAATCAACGACAATTCCCCAAAAATATAAAACCAATCCAAATACCCAAAACAACCGCATGGTTGTTCTCCAAATCGATCAAGTAATCCATATAAACCTCCAAAATGTTCGGAAAACCAAAACTCTGAACTTGTGTTCGAAAATACCTTGATGAAAACACTGAAAAGACTCGTCAAAAGATGAACACTTCACAATGAATAACAATGCTACCTTGGTTCTCTTGTTTGGTCGCTCCTTGATGTCATTCTGAGTTCCAATCCAATCAAGGAAATCTCCTCAACTCGCTTTCATTGTTCTCAGTTTAAACGAACAAAACGAAATAAAAAAGAAGAGTGAGAAAAAAACTTATATATATATCCTTTTCATTTGTTTTTACACGTGTATCCCGAGGAAAATCCTGAGGTTCCTCGTCACTCTAGCAATTTATTTCTAACAATAAGCTAACACACATCTGTGACTCCCCTAGGGATGCCTCCCCATACATACCCTTCCATATAGGCTTCTTAACTTTTTAGAACCTAGTTCAAACCAGACTTACACTGTCTTGTACCCACAAAACTATCAAAGTTCCAAATGCTTTTAATTATTATATTTTAATGTATTTTGTCAGTTTTTTAATTCCATTTGTACCCTGTGAGCTAAATACCCAACGACCGTTGCTTCGGGCGCTTTTTCTATAAAGACATTTCTCTAAGTCAAACCCGTTTCTTCGCATTAATGCTCATACTCAAACGTCTTCACATGTTTAAGACATTGGAATCTAAATTTGGGTAAATAGATAAATAATACAAACACTAACATAAATAACATACCTCGTTGTCGACGACCAAGAATTGCTCACACGCACGACCAAAAATGACCCGTGTCATGAGTTAGATTTTAGGGTCGTTACATAGCATTCACCATTAAACCACAATTTCCAAGTTCAATTTAATGAAATCTAAGTTAGGAAAGATGAATACTTTGCTTATAGTTGATAGATCCTTGAAGACTATGGATTTCCTACCTCAGATAAACCAATAATTTAACCTCAAAACCCTCTAGAATTCCCGATTTTTCATTAGAATGTTTGCATGTTTGGTTCCTCCAAAGAAATCCATCATATTTGTACTTGAGCTTTAGATCTTGTGTATGCTCTATCATGAGGATCATCCTACGGCTTACATACTTGCTCTCCATACACTCTTACGACTCCAATTACATACTCATCACCTTAGTTTTCCACATTTTAGGACCATCTCAATACATATCCATGGCTCCCAATTTATTAAATTTAATAATAGGCCTAGACTTTGATTTGATCTAATAAATTACCACCGTGACACATTAAATCTTCACATTGGTTTGTAAAATTACGTTTTAAGGTTACATTAACTCCCGACTACCTAATACCTAAGGCCATGCTCGCACATCAACTCGAGGCGCTTCCCCACGCTCATCAAATCGTCGAAACTATCGAACTTAATAATTTTGGGTATAAGTTACACACATACAACACACTAGGCATTCACCACATCAAATATGAAATATACCTATACCTCAATCAGTGCACGCATCTCAACGCAGTTCCCACGTCATGGGTTGGTGACCTTGATTACGGCCAAGAATCTAGGATTACAAATTTGGGTCGTGACAGGTGCAACCCTGTCATACTGCATGATTCATGTGGGTAAAGGACTGGCAATAGGCCATTGATGTTGAGGATAGCTAGGTGATATCCTCTTACTTTTTGGGTAGATATTGAGGATAGCTAGGTGATATCCTCTTGCTTATTGGGTAGATCAATGTAATATATGTATATTGTTTTTGAACATATTGGGATGTGGTTTTGTGAGATCTTGGGACATGTATACTATGATATTACTCTCCTTTGACTTAATATGTGGTAATGCATACATATGCTGGGTTTCCACACTCTAGGTTGTCCTAATCTGTGTCTTATGGTTGTTCAGTTAGTTTGGAGTTTAATTTGCTTTCACTGCACTTTGATAACTCACTAACTTGAATAACTCACATTTAAATTTGTTATAATGATGATAATTTTAAGCTGACTAGGCTTGCATTGAATTCATGAGGAGGCTGGCTCAGAGTCCACTTAAGTTTAGGTCGGGCAAAGGCTCTGGCTTAGGATTGAAAAACTGGGGCTATCACAACAACTATGGTATCCCGAGTCCTAAATATCCTAATGAATAATTTAAATCCTCAAAACTAGTGAATTCAAACTTTTTCCATTTTTTTCTTGTTCAGGCGCTGTAGGTGGCGCTGCCATGAACAAATGCTTACACAGCGGAGAGCAGTGAGCCCCTAGACGTGACATTGTGGGTGGCACCATGGAGAATTACTTTCCGCGACGCCGCTTGAGTCCTCCATGTACTGATTTGGGTCCAATTTTCAAAACTTCTCGACCGATCGTCGTGGCTCTAACCCGTTCAAAACCCATATGGTTCTCTAAAACAACCATAATACGACTAAAAACCCTGCCAAACATCAACCAAATCAACAAACCCAATGAGTTCTCGCTAAAACGCCAATAAATATAATTTTTCGTCAACAACAAACACAACCTTAACCAATCCATCAACAAATGCTCACAACCAGCTCCAAAAATGCAAAAACCAACATTGAAAACTAGTGAGCTTCGCTCACCCTTCATAAGCCTTCGCCAAAATTCGAGAAAACATGATCGAAAGATGAAGAACAATGAGGAAAGTTCAAATCTTACCTCGGATCTTCGATTCTTTGACGTTTGCTCCTCCAAATCACCTCCACAAAGTCACCAAAACCCCTAGCTTTCTCTCTCAATTTTCGTCCAAGAGCATTAGAGGAGAGAGAAAAGGTGATAGGAATGGGAAAATCTCATTTCTATACTTAGTTTTTGATCTAATGTGACATGCACATCCCTATGCTTCATCATGTGGTCTTAATGAAGTCAAATGGTCCACCTTTTGTGACATAAGTGTTGACTTGGTTCTCTTGGTCTTATCCTCACAAGCAATAATCCTTTGTCCCTCAGGCATCCGCTACCCGACTCCCCGACAACTCGATCGAGTCATTCGCAACTTTGACAATACAATTGGCCTAAACCATGTTCCTATATACATAATTGTCACATTTAATTGTATTTATCTACGTAAAACAGTCCACAGCCTAGTATACCCGTAACTTGCCCTCCCGGTACCCACGTTAGTATGTTTTTTAGGGTGACAACCCGTCACACTAACTTGCCTAGTAACATCGATATAAACACGTACATGCAATGTAATAAGTCATTACATATTCATTACCATCGCATTTACTCAAACAATTAGTCAAAAATAACATTTCTCGCTAATTGGCGCTTTCAGGCAGCCTGAACTGTTGTTCACATCCAAAATGCTCAACAATCGTTGAGCCATTACAGCAATAGCCTTTGTCAAACACATCACCAACACTGACTCAAGTAGACCATAATCATGTGTCATATGTCGCGGAATAATCTTGCTCTTAATGCCGGCCAGCTTAACGCATCACTACAACTTCTTACTGTGAGGGTACTCAATGACGAAGCCATAGTCCTTCGAGAACTCAAGCTATCTACATTGTTGCATGTTCAAATACCTCTGAATAAACAAATAACTTAGACTCCAATGATTAATGAACAACACAAACTTCTCTCTATAGAGATAATGCCTTTAGGCCTTTAGTGCAAACACAATCGCCACAAGCTTCAAATCGTGCACTAGATAATTACCTTCATGTGGTCTCAAACGTTGAGATAAATACGCAACTGGGTGTCTATTCTACATCAGCACATTTCGTAACCCAGTGGCCAATGCATCATTATAAGTAGAAAAGCCTCTCCCTTCCTCTAGCAATGCTAACACTAGCACAGAAGTCAGTTTCCTCTTCAACTACCAAAATGCTTCCTTACAATCCTTTGACCAATTAAATCAAACATCTTTTTTCATCAACCTCATCATCAATGTTGCAATCAATGAAAAATCTTGCACAAATTGGCAGTAGTATCTTACAAACCCTATGAAACTCTAATTGTTAGAAACAGAATCAGGTGTCCTCCAGTCAATAATTGCTTGAATCTTGTCACCATCCACAGATACGCCCTGATCATGAATGACATGTCCGAGGTACTTTACCTCACTTAGCCAAAAATCGCACTTGCTAAACTTAGTATACACACTGTGTTTTCTCAGTGTCGTCAAAACCTCCCTAAGATGTCTCTCGTGACCTACATGAGTCTTTTTGTATAGTTGGATGTCGTCGATAAAAACAATGACATATTGATCGAGAAATGGTTTCAAGGCCCTGCGTATCAAATCCATGAAGATCGTCGGTGCATTAGTCAGCCCGAACAACATGAATGTGAACTCAAACAACTTGTACCTGGTACTAAAGATGGTATTCTCAATGTAACATTCTCGAATCCTCAACTGATGACACTTTAAACGTAAATCAATATTTAAGAAGAACTTGGCTCTTGCCAACTAGTCGAATAGGTCATCGATCCTGGAAAATAGGTAACGGTTCCTAATTGTCACTTGATTTAACATCCAGTAGTCTACGCACATCCTCAAAGTGTCATCCTTCTTCTTCCCAAAAAATACTAAAGCTCCTCAAGGAGACATGCTAGGGTGGATGAAACCCTTCTGTAACAACTCTTCTAACTATGTCCTCAACTCATCATGATCGAATGGAAACATCTCGAAAAGTTGCCTGTTAAGCTATATATCGCTCAGATCCCAAAGATTAACTTAAAGTGATAAACTCAACTGCCGAGGTGGTGGTAAGCTTGTAAAATCATCCAGAAATATATCGTGAAACTCGCAAACCACTAGAACATTCTCAACTCGGATAAGTATCCTCAACTCTGGCTCGACAATCGCAGTAAATGCCTCCATCTCCTAAGTCATCTCTAATAGGCCTCTAGTGATCGGTAAAGTCGTCGCAACCCGAAAAATGAAAACCCCTAATACCCTCAATATCAAAAGTGAAAGTTTTAGTGAAACAATCTAACTATGGATGGTATGTTGACAACCAATACATGCCAAGTAATGCATCGAACTCCAGATACTTTAAGACTCGCAAGTTTGTCTGCAATTGATATCTCGCAGTCTCTACCATGCAATCCTTACATATTCGATTAGATTATATCTTATCCCCAACAGTTGTATAGAGGATAAGATGTGTGTCTAAGGTCTATGTTTGTACCCTTAACTCACCTGCCAAGCATCCCGCAGTAAAAGATAAAAGTACTGCCAGAATGAATCATAACATGCATAGGCCTACCATAAATAAATAATGTACCCTCAACAACCTGTTTAGTTGCCACCTTATCTGGTTGTGCGACCGTAAATGTAACAACGTGGGCCCTATCTTTGGCCTGATCTGGCTGTGGTAGTGGTGATGGTCTCGGATAGTTTGCTTTTAGATGCCTAGTCTGCTGGCATCGAAAGCAACAACATCTACCCTACCCTCCACTCAATCTAACATGTCCCTGACCCTAGCGCTTTTGATCTTTATCATGGCATCCTTAGTCTTTGTCATGTCGATATTGTTGTCTAGGTTGCTCAACAGGAGTAGGAACATTAGTGTACACTACCTGGTGGTCATCGTATATCTGCTCACCTTCTCGTTGATCTTTGTCTCCATAACAACCGTGATCTGCATGCCAACAATCTGTACAAGCATGTTTTCCCTATCCCTGCCTGTCCCGCTGGTCTCCTTGCCTCTTCGACCTTTGTTCTAGCCGAGAACTCTTAGTAGGTTTGTGCAAAAGGTATGTCTCGTGGGTGAGAGCTCAATCATAAATCATCTACAAAGTGCAGGTTCCACTAAAAACAATATTGCTTGCGACCATCTCATTCAATCCCCAGATAAAATAGTAGATCTGGAGTCTCTCTGTTCCTACCACGTCCATGAAATATTGAAACAGTATCTAAACTTCTCCATAAACTGTAACACTGACATGGTACCTTTCCTTAGGGCGAGAAACTCCTCCCTTAATCTGAACTAAACCTCCATATGCACATACTCATCATAGAAAATTTGTCTAAATTCAGCTGGTGAAGCTAGATCTGAATGAGTATTGGAATACGTAGTCCACCAGACTACTGCCTCTCCTCTCAGATAAAAGCTAGAGAGTCATGCTTGTTCAGCCTCAAGCTTTAGTAACTTGTGTAGCCATTGATGGGACAGTAACCACATCCCAGCTAACTCTGGGTCACCAACACCATAGAAATATCCAAAATTAAACATCATAAAATCCTTCACCTCTTAGCGTCAGCCGACATAACACTATTAGACGTAAATAAAATCGTTGGCTACTAAGTTGTGGCTAGAGTAATTATAGTCGTCTCTGTAGGCACTACGACCGGGAGTCTGTACTTTCAATAAAGTCTTTGAAATCGTCGATCGAGCCGCCGTCAATCGTGTGGTTATGAGAGCTACTCCTACCTCGCATAAGTGGTGGGTGCAAACTAATACCATAGTTGTGCCGACATCACGATCTCCCGAACTCTTATCATATCCATAAACTTTGCAAACTGTACTTGCTGCACTACGAATTGGTCATCCATCCTCTGAGATAAGACTACAAAGTCAAAGTATCTCAAGTCGAGTCACTCATATCACTAAACTCATGTTGAGAAGTCACTGCAAGAAAGATCGTCCCTCCATCGAAATTCGCACTGAAAAACATGTGTCGGATCAGCCTCAGTATATATACATGTATCATTTGTAATATACAATGAAAACATAACACATATATACCCCTAACACTATCTGCCTCAAAATCACTTCCCAACTAGGGTCTAAGGAAATTACATTGGGTATCCACAACTAAAATTTAATCATTAAGTTTTATTCACTTTCATTAAACCTTCTCGAGTTCATCGTAACCTCGCTCTATTCCAAATGTGACAGCCCAAAAAATCGAGGCCGCCATGACGATGCCTCGCAGCCCACAACCTTTCCACATTATGACCCAATTCAGCTTTATCCCATTCACAACCAACATCCGTAACCTCATTTACAACTCAAATTTTGCACAACCAACATCCACGTCATGAAACTAGCTAATGGACTCATTTCATTGGTTAAAAATCATATTTAATCATCAAAAAATAGCAGAAGACTTATCAGACATGATTAATAAGGTAAAATAAATAAATTCATGTCATTCAAAGCAGTAACGTAATGTGAAAACCCGACAATAAGTACTATGTATATAAGACAACAAACTACTACAAAGTATAAAATATATACATGTAAATGTGTCTCTCAATGTTTCCCAAATCCCAATTGAAAAGAAAATAACAAAACAAATGTACAAGTTAGTCAAGGTGGCAGTAAAAAATAGTTAGCAAGCTTCCCTTGCTCCCGCTTTCGTACTTGTGGTCCGCACTCAATCATCATAAAGAAATAGAAGACGAGTCCAGAGTGAGTAAACCCAAGGAACTTCACCGAGTAATTACATAAGCAAATAAGGAATTCATAAAGACTATTAAATAAACATGTGGAAAGTAAACATGCAACTGTAAATTGATCATCACATGAATATAAAATAGTGTAGCTCAAATGTGTGTACCAGTAGATCTTGTTCAAACTAAAACATACTCAACTTTCTCCGTGTCACCGCTAGTGAGTAAACTCAAACTAATTGAATTCATGATCCTCTCGATGGCCGATGTGACCACGCGATCGACATATGTATAGTAACATCACCTTGAGTCAACAATCCAAATGAGGTACCTCTAAAAACATATGCATTGGTCTAGTGTGCCATAAGCACACAACAAAATAAACCCAAACAGATTAAACTCATCCAACCATATGAATAGCAACATGGAAATGAGAATACTGAATAAATGGAAATGAAACCAATAAAGAAACAAGTAAAAACTAAAAGTGAATTTCAATTGGGTTACTATACACCACAAACCACACTCAAGTTCTCTCGATAGTCACTTCACGATTCCAAACGTGTGTCCAATAACCTTTAACAATCATGTATCCATAGTATGAATAATTGATTAATTACCTCAAAATTTAGAAATCCCCATTTCAATTTAAATGTCAATCCTACTATTTGTAATTCATTTGATACCCGATAATAATACCCGAGGTAGGCCCCCACTAGGTTGAGAAAATTAGACGAAATGTCTAATAATTGTTTTTAAGTTACTGTACATGGTGCCGCTGGTGACATCGTGGAGGATTACATACCATGACATCGATGGTGAGGCCAGCCCTGAGTTTCAATTTTTGGGATTTTTGAAGACCTTGACCCCGTCGCTACGATCCAAACGTATTTCTCCTAACCAACCATAGGGTACCATCAAATCTTTACAAAATTGATACACTCGACGAATCTCGTCGAAATATCGATAAATACCTTAAAATTTCACAATTCCAACAACTAGTAACCACTTCATCAACAAAACCACAACCAACGCTTAAAATCCCATTGATAAGTCAAAGCAACTATCTGAAAATCAATGAGCTCGACTCGTTCGTCGAAACTTGCGCCAAAGCCCTTAAAACTATAACTGAAAGTTAGAGAACGATGGGGAAGATAAAGATCTATCTTTGGATTTTTGATTCCTCAAGCCTAACTTCTTAAAATCACCATCAAAAGCCACTTAACTCCCACACTTTTTTTTCCAATTTTTTTATTACAACAAGGAGAGAGAAAAGGTGGTAAAATCTCATCAAACCATCATATATATATATATATATATATACCCCTAAGTTCATCAAGTGTTTTCCCCATCTTATGGCCTTGATTTAGTCAAAAATTCCATCATAAGTGACTCACTTATGTGACTTGGCTCTTGATCTTATCCTTTTTAAAGTCAGATTCTCTCGAGCATTCCCGAAACTCGACCCCGCATGGCAATGCGTACCATTCACATACTATCAAGCCACTAGACGACTAAATGGTGATTTTTATTAATTATTTAACTCATTTTATTTGCTTATTATTTGTTTACTATTCCCTGAACTAGTGTACCTGTAATTCGCTTACCTGGTACTTGCATTTACATGCTTTTCAAGACAAATACCCGTCACACTATCTAGCTCGATGACAACAATATAAATACATACATGCTATGTAAATTAACATAATTGAACATGCACTTCACATATTAGACAAAATAGCACACAAAACTGACTAATTACCTTGTCAAGCGTGCCCTGGCCTATCTCATGGTCCATGGGTGTCTTAGCTAGCGTTCACCCTTGTAAATACATATTAATAATGACAAAATTAAAATTGAGACAATAAAGCTTACACAGTCAGTAAGTTTAATAGATATACAAACAATCCAAATGAAGATCATTGGGAAGCATTTACTAGAGTACAAAGCTATTTAAAATATACTTTATTATATGGGTTTCATTAAATAAAATATCCACCAGTATTGAAGGCTATAGTGATGCTAACTGGATTTCCGATAATACAGAAACTAAGTCAACTAGTGGATATATATTTACTTTAAGAGGAGCTGCAATTTCATGGAAATCAAAAAGCAAACGTATATAGAACATTCGATAATGGAATCAGAATTTATAGCCTCAAATAAAGCTGCTGAAAAAACAGAATAGCTAAGAAATTTTCTAGAAGATATTCCATTATGTTCAAAATTAGTGTCATCAAAATGTATTCATTGTGATAATATGGAAGCACAAGCTAAAGCCAAAAATGATGTATACAATAGTAAGTTAAGACATATAAGGTGTTGACATAATACTATAAGACAATTACTATCAACTGGAGTAATTAGTATAGATTGTGTAAAGTCAAAGGAAAATATTGCATATCCTATGACAAAAGGCTTACCAAGTGAATGGGTCTAAAACCTATAAAATGAGTTAAGTCTAGCAGAAACCAAACCTAGCTGATTTGAGATCCCATGGTCTAGGTTCAATCGGCATGCTGATTAGATAAGACTTGAATTAGAACACACTTTTACTAATTCCTAAGATATAATCTGTAACAGCCTTAAAATCTAACTCGTCCCACATGTCAAATTATGTCGCACGTTGGCCCATTTGTCGTGATACACTCGTTCAATTCTTGGTCATTGGCGCTGAGGTATGTTATTTTTGTTCGGTGTTTTGTATTATATTTTATTTCCTGAAAGTAAATTACAATGTCGCAAACGTGCGAGGACATTTTAGTATGAGCGTTGGTATTGGGAAACACACTCGGCTGAATGGAAAAGGGAATAATGGGTTTCGGGCAAACAATTCTCGGGTAATTAGCAGTCCGAGGAAATTAATGAATTAGAAACAGTAACTAAATACAAAATAAATAATAATTAAAAGTTGTAAGTCGCGTTCGATATGTTAATATTTCTAAGATTACGCGATGAGAGAATCGTTGTAGGGAACGAGTTTGGAAACACGAGTATTATGCGAAAAAATGGCTAAGTGTTGAGGTAAGTCACTCAATGAAGTCACCAATGGGTGTCAAGGTGGTTGGATAGGGTTAAAGTAAGCCAAGGGATGTGCCACGAGATTCGGTTGTAGGTGGAGATCAAGGAATGGTATATAAAGAAGAACCACCAACTTTTCTCTCTCTTCCCTCATTTTTCAATCATTCTCTCAAGGAAACTCAACAAAAATGTGTGGGTTTCGAGGAAGTTCACTGCAATTTGACGCCAAGGGATCGCTCAAACTCGAAATCTAAGGTGAGAATCTGACTACCCACGTGTGTATCTACTTTTTGGCGACAATTTTATGGATTTTAGTCACGATGAACTTGGACGACGATTTTGAGATTTTGCTGTAATGGAGTTTTATGGTTATTTTAGGCTCAAATGGGTGATAAATTGGTGTTTTGTGTGATGATTTCATGAATTGAGAAGCTATTGAGTTTTTAGGGATTTTTGGGGATTTTTTTATTGATTTTTCAAAATCAATGGTTTCTCGGGGTTTTGACACTAACTAAAGGTGGTATGGGATAGTCACGGACATCCCTACGAGTTTAGGATAGGCTCAAAGTGCAACGACGCTGAGCTAGTGGTTTCAAAAAATCCTAAAAATGGTGTTTAGTGGCCTGCGCTGCGAGGGACGCTAAGGACATGTATTGCCCATGGCACCACCCACGGCAGATGGGGTAGTGAGCACTGTTTTTATGCTGTGGGGACCCCACCAAGAGTAAAATACCACAACGCCCCGGAAATGTAAGTGGCATCGTTTAATGGGTGATTTTGTAAAAATATTGGAGATCTTTCGAGGACTTAAATGGGTTCAAATACGACCCAAAACCCCATAAATCACAATTATACTAAAATAATTATAGAAAATTGGGTAAATTAGAAAGTAATTAATAGGATTTGTCATTTAATTGGATTACCAGGGGTTTTAGTTTATTGACGAGTCACACGGGATTCGTAGGCGGAGTGTCAGAGGTCGTGTAAGTGTGAATTAGTGGGATTACAGTAAATAAACCAGTGAGGAATTTTACAACTATTTCTTGAGCTTTGAATTAATATTGTTATTGTTCAATTCTCATTTTGGAAATTTTATACCTTGGAGTTGTCCGAGGGCAAGTAAGTCAACGTGATCGTTGCAAAATTTCAGGCTTTCTGAGGTAACATGTCAAAGGTCAACGGCTGGGGATGCACGATACTAGTTCTGGTTCTATACGGGACGAGTGTTCTTACTTGGACTACCAGGGAATCTCATTCGCGTGGATGTTAGGACGACGTGAGTGTACCGCATCCTAAACGTCGAGTTTTGTAAGTGTATTCCTCGACTCAACGACCTTATGGTCGGGACTACTTGCGCCTCTCTATTATTTTCGGGACACTCATTTTCGATTGGTCAGTTGATTCATTTACAGACTTATTTATTCATGCATTCTCTGTCCTTTCTTTCTATCAGCATGAGTATGACTATGTTTATTTATTTTGAAATGTTGTATTTATGTCTTTCTTGGCATTACATACCTAGGCTCATCATACTTGTGTTTGATGGAGTGTAGATCCACTGTCCAGCAAGGGAAAGGCTCCAAAGCTTGGAGCTTTGATTTGAGGATACTAAAGCACGCCTTTCTACTTGGCTGATATAGGTGACTTGTCTTGTATTATTGTTTATATTGTTTTGAAACATTTGGGGCTTGGGGTTTTTGAGAGATTTTGGGCATTTATAAATGTATGTTGATCTCCTCTAACTGATCATTAATGATGATATACATATGCGGGGTTTCCACACCTTAGATGTCTTACTCGTTTAGTTGTGATTATTCAATTATTTTGAGGGTTGATTTTTTATGCTTTAATAATGTTAACTCACTAATTGATGTTTTAACTTAAAAATGCTTTAAAATGGTAAACTCGTAAAGGAATGCTAATTAGGCTTGCGTGACTCGTTGAGATTGGCTCGTGGTTTCACGTAAGTTTAGGTAGGCAGAGCCTGGCTTAGGATTTTAAAACCAAAGGCCATCACAGTTGGTATCAAAGCTGAAGTTTTAAATACTTGACTCTTGATTTAAATCACAAGCTATTAAGACATTATTCAGCGGAAGTTAGGAATGGTTGAACCTATAGTGGAACCCTATGATCCTAACTTAAGTCTTAGTTGGGAAGTGAGGAGAGTTTGAGAAATTAAAATTGGACTATGAGCTATTTGATTTTCTGTATATATTATTATCGATGGCTAAGTCCTAATCATGGAAATCACTTATTTTTAGTTCAGTATGGTCAATCAAATTAAGGTTAGCGATAGTGGTACGGCAACGTATAGGGGCTTTTGGATGGTATGTTGTAGATGATTACCGTATATGATCAATAGCTTCAGGAAATACTTAGACTGTTGAGAGCTTAGGCGATATCATCACCTAGTACGTCAGCAGCTCCAGTTACTCAGGCTGGGAGTACTCCTACAGTTCAAGTCACACCTGTAGCACTGACAGTTACTGTAGGACCCGTAGTGGCTGAGGAGGCACTGTACAGATAGAGGTAGTACCTCCTACACCAGAGACACTGGCATAGGTTACGCTGAGCACACCGACTGATATGGTTCTTAGGCCGACAGTTGAAGCGAGGTAGGCTCATGAGTTTATGAGACACCAGCCGATGAAGTTCCACTGAGGAAGTAATCTTGAGGCTCACAGAGAAGTTTATGAGGAGCCACGAGAAGATATACGATGTATTGGCTACACCAAAGACATATAAAGATAGTATATCGTCCGCTTTATTGTTCAGTAAGGCAGATGTTTAGTGGCGTACCATGGTAGCATCAAAGGGGAAGCCTAAGGACTGGGATAAGTTCAAAGAGAGGTTCAACAAGAAGTATATTCCTCATACGATCCGTAATCGAAAGAGGACCAAGTTTCAAACGATTAGATAGTAGACTAGAAAGTCTCATTATGTAGTATATGGATCTGCATTGGGTTTGATGGAGTATGTCGGTGGTGCAGCTAACACAGACGCTAGCCAGATTTACTATTTTATACACGGTCTACTAGATTTAATTGGCTCTGTTGTAGTGACGACGGCTCCAAGCACATTACCGGAGGCTTAAAAGAGGGATATGGCTAGTGAGAGCTTTGGAAGCAAACGTATCGTAGCACCGGCGACGTCATAGCACCATTACATTCAAATGGAGTATCTGGACGTAATAGCAGGAGGAAAAGACCCAAACAGTGTAGGATATGTTGCGTCTCCACCTACTATAACGATAGTACCATCTGTTCCAGCACCGAGATATGCCAGATCACCACAGTGGCCACCACCATCAAGTCCTTAGCACCATTATTATCAGAGAACTGATAGTAGAGGAAGTGGCTAGAGACAAGGTCAAAGTTCTAGTCAGGTGCGGAGACATGAACAGAGGTCTAGTTAGGCACAAGGACAAGGACAGGGTCAGCGTAGTTCATCTGGATCTGGATCTCAGAGGGGTTGTTGGGAGTATGGACAGTTAGGTCATTTCATTAGTGCATGCCCATGACTGGGCCGAGGGCAGCAGCAGCAATAGCAGAGCTAGGATGAGGTTTATGCAGTTGCTACACCAGACTCGATTGCCAGCCGTAACATTATTGAGGGTATGATTTTCATTTGCAGTCATTTTATGCACGTTATGTTTGATTCAGGTTCTATTGTTTCATTTATTTTGGTTCATATGGTTGATGAGTTAGGTTTGAGACCTACTAGACTAGAGAGACCCTTGATCCTTAGCCGAGCTGCTTAGGATAAGATTTACCTGAACATGTTGTGTGTTGATTGTTCGGTCGAAATAGAAGGTCATAGCATGCCAAGGGACCTGAGAGTGTTGGAGTTCCTCTAGTTTGATGCTTTACTGGCCATGGATTGGTTGGATGCATATCATGCATAGATCCACTGCTTCTGTAAGAGAGTCACATTTCAGATTCCTGAGCGTCCGAAGTTTGGTTTTCAGGGGACTTCGACTAGTTTACCCATCACTAGAGGTAAAGTTTCCACTAGCGTAGATGTTAAGATGTTCGCAAGTGTATTGAGTACAACGGAGCAAGTTATCACTAGGTTACAGGAGGTACCAATGGTATGCAAGTTTCCTGACGTCTTTCCAGCAGAGCTACTAGGATTATCACCACCTAGGAAGATTGACTTTATTAAACCTATTTCGATTCCGTCGTACCGGATAGCTCCGAGAGAGCTAAAGGAGCTGAGGGGTCAGCTAGATGAGTTGTTAGGGCTGGGTTTCATTTACCCGAGCATGTCACCCTGGGAGCATTAATTTTGTTTGTCAAGAAGAAAGATGGTAGGCTGCAATTGTGTATCGACTACCGGCAGTTGAATAGGGTGACTATAAAGAATAAGTATCCATTTTCGTGTATCGATGACTTGTTTGAACAACTGATGGAAGCACAGTGGTTCTTGAAGATGATCTGAGATCTGTGTACCATCAGATGAGGATTAGAGTGGAGGATAGGGAGAAGATGGTGTTTCAAACTCAATACGAGCATTATCGGCTCACAAATATGCCTTTTGGGTTGACTAATGGATCCGCGATGTCTATGGACCTCGATGCATTAAGTCTTGAGACAAGACTTAGATCAATTCATCATTGTGTTTATTGACCACATTTTGATCTACTCCAGACTCATGAGGATCACAAGGAGCATCTAAGGTTAGTGTTGCAAACTACTGAAAGAGCACCGGTTATTTGCCAAGTTTTAGTAAGTACGAGGTTTGGCTTGTGAGGTCGATTTCTTGGACACATCATCGAGCACGAGAGTGTCATGGACCCCGCTTAAGGTCGAGTAGTGATAGATTGGCCTACACCGAGATCTCGTGTTAGACATTCGTAGTTTTCTTGGCTTGGCGGGATATTGCAGTATTTTGTACGAGACTTCTCAAAGATTGTAGCATGTATGACGCAATTGACGAAGAAGGATGTTAGATTTCAATGGACAAGATAGTTGTGTGCAAGCGTTTTGACTTTGATGGAACGTTTGATTACTACGCCAACTTTGTAGTATTACCTAAGTTAGAGAAGGGATTGAGGTGAGCACCGATACTTCAAAAGTTGGTTTGGGTTGTTTTAATGCAAGACTGTAGAGTGATTACCTATGCGCCGCGACAACTGAAGGTTCACGAGAATAACTACCCTACACATAACTTGGAGTTGGCAATAGTGGTGTTTTCACTAAAGATTTGGCGCCATTATCTCTATGGAGAGAGGTTTGTGTTGTTTACTAACCACTAGAGTTTGAAGTACATGTTTACTCAGATGGATCTGAATATGAGACAGATGCGTTGCCTTGAGTTCCTCAAGGATTATGATTTCTTTTTAGAGTACCACCTGGGGAAGGCCAATGTTGTTGCAGACGCATTGAGCCACACAGGGTCAGACTCAAAGGTTGTTACCTGCCACATGACACACTATTTTGGTTTGCTCAAGGTGTTCGAGAGGTTGTTTTCAGTTGATATTTCGACTAGCACCAGAGTATTGATTTATAGCCAGTTGAGGACTCATACAGTCTCTATTCAGAGTGTATTTTATGGTCAGTGAGTTGGCGAGCAGTACAGGATCTTTTTGGAGTTCACACTATGTTCAGATCATCCAGATTTGAGTTATTCGACAGACTCTTGCCTGAGGTTCAGAGGGCGAGTGTGGATTCCATCAGTGGCTGAGCTACGTGATGAGATACTTCATGAGGCACGCCGCTCATGTTTTACAGTTCATCTGGGCGGGATCAAGATGTATGTCAATAAGAGTTCTCTTTTTGTGGTCGAAGATGAAAACTGATGTTTCTAATTACGTTTGAGGGTGTGAGATTCGTCAGCGAATTAAGGCTAAGCATTACAGACTTAGTGGCCTATTGCAATCACTTCCCCTTCCCCAGTAGAAGTAGGAGCATTTCACCATGGATTTCTTTAATGATTTACCTCTATCTAGGTGATTGTGGATAGATTGATAAAGTTTGCGCACTTTATACTGGTTTCAACCACACATCGAGTAAATAGGTTGGCTAGTTTGTACAAGCATAAGATAGTTCAATTGCACGGTGTACCTTTATCGATTGTGTCTGACAAAGGGCCACAGTTCATATCACAGATTTGGCAGAGTATGCAGGCAAAGTTCGGCATGTGGTTGAATAATAGCACCACCTATCATCCACTAACTGATTAACAGTCAAAGTGTCTAATTTAGATACTCGAGGATATGTTGAGGATGTATATGTTGGGGTACAGTGAATCATGGGAGGAGTATCTTCACCTATGTAAGTTTGCGTACAATAGTTATCAGGCCAGTATTGGTATGGAACTGTTTGAGGCATTATATGGGAGGTCGTGCAGATCTCCATCTTGCTGGGCAGAGCCAGAGGATGTGGCAGGTATTGGGCCAGAGATTATTATCGATCACACAGAGAAGATACGCCTGATCAGACTGAGGTTGAATGGTGCATAGGAGAGACAAAAGATATATTATCACTCGTATCACGGAGAGTTGGAATACAAGGTGGGGGACTACGTATATCTGAAGGTGTCTCCGATAAAGCTTGCGCTGAGATTCATTAGTCCATTCAGAATTTGGAAGCAGATAAGTAGAGTTGCATACGAGTTAGAGTTGCCACTTTAGTTGTCAAGAGTTCACCCTATGTTTCACATCTCTATGCTCAGACTGGATATGTTGAGAGAGGGTCAACTGTAACAACCCTCAAATTTAATTGGTGACACGTGTCGTATGTTTTACAGGACCGTGACCTACCATCGTGATTTGTCATATTACTCAAGCCTCGAGAGTCGACACTAAGGTATATTTTATTTTTCTGTGAAGTTTATACTGTTATTTTATACCCGAATGAGAATATTTTGTGCCCTAGTGCGTGGTTTTCATTTATTAATCTCCACATATTTCTGTATGAGATTTGACTAGGAAAAATGAAAAGTTAGGGTATAATACGGATAACTAAACACTGGAAAATGATAATTAGTGAATTATCAAAAATAATAAATAATTAAATAAAATGTGGGAGCGAGGTTATGTCCAGGAATGTACGCGGTACGAGGCGTGAGTTGAAATGAGTCCGAAAACACGTGTTTTGAGTGAGAAATGGAGCAGTTTTAAAGTTTAAGTCATTTATTGGAGTCATTCTATTGCATTAGAGTGGTTGGCTAGATTGAAATGGAGCCACAAGATTTGCCTCGAGATCCATGCGTGTGAAGAGACGAGGGATCGGTATATAAAGCAACTTTTCTCTCTCCTCTCATCCATTTGATCATTTCGATCCAACGTGAGAAGGTGGTGACAACAGGGGTTTGGTGGATTTTTTAGCACGTGGCGAAACTGTAGATTGATCTAATACGCATAAGAAGGTTAGATCTTCAATCTTTGCGAGTTTGTGTACGTTTTGGCATTAATTTTGTGGGTTTTCGTCGTGACGATTTTGGACGAATTTTTGGAAAAATGTTGGGAAATGATTATAATTGATGGTTTTGGTGTCATTGAAGTGTTTGATTGATGAATTTGCGGTTGATTGGTGGATTGGAAGTGAATGGGAATTTTTGAGAATTTTTGAAAAAATTCAGGGTATTTTCGAATCGGGGTATTTTGACAGAAAATGAGTTGAGTTTTATGTTGTCATGGGCGTCCCAAAGGGTTTGGGATAGACTCGGAACGCTGTGACTCGAGCCGGGATTAGACACCCAGAACTGGTATTCTGCTAAACATGCCACGAGGGACGCTGTGAGGAGTATTTCCTACGGCGTCACTCACAGACGTCTTGAGCAGAGGGAATCCAACGAAAATCGGGAAAAACGATGTGGGGACGCCATCTAGAACAACAAGGTCACGGTGTCACCCACATATGAGTTGGGCAGAGTGTCTCATCTCCACACTGTGGAGACGCTGCCCATGCCAAAGACGTCACGACGTCTTAGACGAGTGACATTGTTTACAGAGTCCAATTTTCTAAAAATTTTGGAAAAATTATGGGGATCTATCAGGGATCCAATTGGGTCCAAATATAACCCAATACCCAAAAAATAACCCAATTACATTAATTTGATAATTATAGAAGATTGGGTAAACTAAAATGATATTAATAGGATTTGTAAATTTGGTGAATTGATAGACTTTGAGAAGTCGAGTGGACTGACTTAAGGTCTTCACGAGGATCGAGATTTATGGTGTGAGGTACATTATAGTACGATTGTAAGCTATACAGGAAGTATGCGTTAATTCATTATCCATTTATTGTCAATTATATTAAATTAATCCTTTGTTGAAATTTCGTTCTTATTTTGCTAGTTTAGTGTCTTGGCGTAAGTGTGTTGCGAACTATGATTGGGTCCATATGAGTGGGTAAGCGTGAACACTTATGCAGTTGTATTGTTCCACCCTACTGATAGTGGGTTATACCCTGAGTACTGGATTGTTTGGATAATGCGATGTGTTTGGTTGGTTGGTCACTGTAGTGACTATAAATGTGGTGCTGCGGTATTGCATTGATTTTGAACACTTATGGACCTCCTTTGATTCTATAGGCACTTAAATTTTGTTGCTCAACTTATCAATCTATTTATCATACTATTTGTTATATTTTTGCCTTTCAATACCGCATGATAGTTAGACTATTCATTTTATAAATCTTAAATTACTATTTAGTTTCAGCTGGCATTACTTTATCTTTTTCAAGCACTCACCGTTTAGTTCTTTACGATGGTGTAAATAGAGCAGAAACGAGCAAGGAAAAGGAACTAATGCTAGGTGATATCCTCTGAGGACTCTCGGAGCGATCCTTTCCTTTACTCAGTGTAGGTTTTTGTTCTTTTGGTTATGATTATGTACTATATGTTTTGTTAAACACTGGGACATGTATTGGGGATTGAGAGACTAGGGATATCATGTATGATCGCTTTGTATAGCTTTGATCACCAGACATACATGTATTTATCCATTTCTCAGGGTTTCCACATGAGTAGGTTGTCCATTATTCCTGATTCCCATTTTTATAGTTATAGTTGATTATAGTAATTTCCACTGTGAATTTCCTGATAACTACATAATCCTATAACTTACACATTTAAATGATTAAATTAATGATATATTTGAGGATTTGAGGCTGACTAGAATGCGTAGACTTCGTGAGTAAGGACTCGAAGGTCCATGCAGGTCTATGCCAGGTGGAACCCAATTTTATGGGGAACTGGACCGTCACAACGGTCGATGGTGGACTTAAGCCAGATAGACTTGAAGGAGGACATCACCTATGACGAGCAGCTTATTCAGATACCGTACCAGAAGGTTAAGATTCTGAGGAAAAAGGAGATCTCGTCAATTCTTGTCAAGTGGCAGTATCATGGTGATGAGGAGCTAACGTGAGAGCTCGAGTTCTATATGCGCGAATATTTTTCCTACCTCTTCTGATTCGATAAGTTTTCTTTTGGCTTCGTTTTAGTTTCGTTTTAATTTCAAGGACAAAATTTCAGTTAGTTTGGAAAACTGTAACAACCCTAAACTCTAACTTGAGCCACGTGTCAATTTATGTCGCATATGGGCCCATTTGCCGTAATATAATCATTCAATTCTCGGTTGTCAACGCCAAGGTATGTTATTTTTGTTTGGTATTTTGTAGTATATTTTATTACCCGAATGTAAATTCCAATGTCCCGAACATGCGATGATATTTGAGTGTGAGCGTTGGTATTGGGAAACGGATTCGGCTCGATGGAAACGCGAATAATGGGTTTCTAACAGCCAGAAATTAGCAGTCTAGGAAATTAATGAATTAAAACCACCGACTAAATACAAAATAAACAATAATTAAAAGTTGTAAGTCGCGTCGATACGTTGATATGTTCGGGTTTACACGACGAGGGAGTCGTGGTAGGGAACGGGTCCAAAAACGCGAGGATTGTACGAAAGCGACTAAGTGTTAAGATAAGTCACTCAATGAAGTCACCAATGGTTGTCAAGGTAGTTGGATGGAGTTAAAGTAGGCTATAGGATGTGCCTCGAGATTTGGTTGAAGGTGGAAATGAAGGTGGTATATAAGGAAGAACCACTAACTTTTCTCTCTCCTCCCTCATTTTTCAATCTTTCTCTCAACGAAAAATAATAAAAACATGTGGGTTTCGGGGATGTTTCACCGCTATTTGATGCCAAGGGATCGCTCAAACTCGAAATCTAAGTTGAGAATCCAACTATGCACATGTATATCTACGTTTTGACGACAATTTTGTGGATCTTAGTTGTGATGAATTTGGACGACGATTTCAGTATTTCACTGTAATGGAGTTTTATGGTGGTTTTACGATCAAATGGGTGATAAATTCGTGTTTTGTCTGGTGATTTGATTAATTGAGAAGCTATTGAATTTTTAGGAATTTTTGGAAATTTTTGTATGATTTTTCGAAATCGATGGTTTGTCAGGATTTTGAGGCGAACTGAAGGTGGTATGGGATAGTCACGGACGTCCCTATGAGTTTTGGATAGGCTCGAAGTGCGGCAACACAAGCATGAGTTTTGGATAGGCTCGAAGTGCGGCAACACATTGTCGGGGTTTCGAAACCCCAGAAAGTGTGTGTAGGGGCCTACGCTGAAAGGATGCCGTGGGCATGTATTGCCCATGGCGGCACCCATGGCGGATGGGACAATGAGCCCCGTTTTCACGTTGTAGGACGTCGCCAGGAGTAAAATACCACAGCGCCCCAATGGCGGGGCACTGTTCACAGGGTGATTTTTGTAAAATTTTTGGAGATCTTTCAGGGACTCAAATGGGTTCGAATACAACCAAAGACCCCAAAAATCAACCCAATTACACTACTAAAATAATTATGAAGAATTGGGTAAATTATAAAGTAATTAATTGGATTTGTCATTTAATTGGATTATCAGGGGTTTTAGTTGATTGACGGGTCACACGAGATTCATAAGAGGTGAATCAAAGGACGTGTGAGTGCGAATTAGTGGGATTACAAGTATGTAAACTAGTGAGAAATTTTACAGTTATTTCTTGAGCTTTGAATTACTATTGTTATTGTTCAATTCTCGTTTTGGAAATTCTATTCCTTGGAGTTATCCGAGAGCAAGTGAGTCAGCGTGATCCTCATAGAATTTTAAGCTTTATGAGGTAACATGCCAGAGGTCGATGGTTGGGGATGCGCGATACTAGTTTTGGTTCCATACGGGATGAGTATTCTTACTTGAACTACTAGGGAATCTCGTTCACGTAGATGTTAAGACGACGTAAGTGTACCGCATCCTAAACGTCGAGTTTTGTACGTGTATACCTCGACTCAATGACCTTTTGATCTGGACTACTTGCGCCTCTCTATTATTTCTTAGACACTCATTTTCAATTGCTCAGTTGATTCATTTACAATCTTACTTATTCATGCATTCCTTTTCCTTTCTTTCTATTGGCATGAATATGACTGTGTTTATTTGTTTCGAAATGTTGTATTTATGTCTTGTTTAGCATTGCTCACCTAGGCTTGTCATTCATATGTTTGACAGAGTACAGATTCATAGTCCAGCAACGGAAAGGCTTCAAAGCTTGGAGATTTGATTTGAGGATACCGAAGCACGCCTTTCCACTTGGCTGATATAGGTGACTTGTCTTGTATTATTGTATATATTCTTTTGAAACATTTGGGACTTGTGTTATTTGAAAGATTCTGGACATGTATATCTGTATGTTGTTCTCCTCTGACTGATCATTGATGATGTTATAAATATGTTGGATTTCCACACTTTATGACGTCTTACTCGTATGATTGTGATTATTCAATTAGCTTGAGGGTTGATTGCTTCCACATTAATAATGGTAACTCACTAATCGATGTTTTAACTTGATAATGTTTTAAAATGGTAAACGCTAAAAGAAGGCTGACTAGGGTTGCGTGACTCGGCGAGATTAGCTCATGGTTTCATGTATGTTTAGGCTGGACGGGGCCTAATTTTGGATTTTGAAACTGGGGTCGTCACATAATGTGTGTTGCGAAGACGTTAACGGTATGTTTTATATTTAATGACAACAAAAACGTCACCTATAGTAAATATGGGTTGAATTTATGTGAACTAGACAGGCTAAATCCTCTAAAGCTATCATGAAACCGGGATGCGTCCAAGACCAAGATTGGGCCATTACAATTCTTCCCAACTAGGGGAAATTTTGTCCTAAAATTTAAGTAGACCTCTACCTCGTATCATGGAACTGAAACTGTGTAGTGAATAACTGACGTCGTCATCTCACTTTCGAACCTCTCCTAAACCATACTTCAGTACGTTATGATCCCACTTATGAATGCATCCAATTGGCCCTTCGCCCAAACCCCATCTATTTGGAATCCCACTAGTTATCACACCCACTAGCCCTTCACCCAATAGCCCTCACTATGGTCTAGTGTATCACACAATCGATCAAGCCTTTACATCAATCATCCGATGAACACATCAACTAATCTTCATAAACGTAAGTATACAATAAAATATGCACCTACGATAATTAAAAAACAAAATAAATGATGTAATACGTCAAATAATATCATTAACCAATTGTCAGGTCGCCTCCTTGACTCTAAGGGTAGTGATGCATCTAGCAATCTGCTCGGAGGTGGCAAGTCTTACCACAATGATGACATCAATGTTTCTCCGGCCTCCCAGCCTGTCTGCCTCCGAATCTCTAACCATGGCCCTAGTCCCCCTAACCTTTATCACGGCGTCCCTGATCTTGGTCTACCGGTACATCTGTATCTGACATTTATGCTGCTCTACCGGTGCGGGTGAAATCACGTGCCGCTTGGCGGTCATCATCTCTGAACTAGTCATCTTGGAGATCCCTATCGCCTCGGCGACCCTAATCAAACTACTAATCATCCATGCAAGCACAATGCTCCTACTCCTGCCTGCCCTTATAGATCATGGACACTGGTTAGATTTCTCTCTACAAAAGATAAGTATTTTGGGAGAGAGCTCTTTCGTAGATCTTCTGCAAAGTGTAGGCTATGCCGGACACAATATTGTCGGTTATGCTTTCGATCAGTCCTCTAACAAAGTCGTAGATCTGCAATCTCTCCATCCCAGCCACATCCATAGCATACTGTAGTAAGTATCTAAACATCCCAATATACTGCAGGATCGACATGTTGCCTAGTCTCAATGCTAGGAACTCTTCCCTCAATCATAGCTAAATCTCCATTAGGATGTACTCATCTTAGAATAGGATGTGGATGCGTGTTCGAGTACGTGATCCACCAAACCGCTATGTCACCCCTAAAACAAAAGCTTAAAAGTCATGCCTAGTCTTTCTCCTCGACCATCAACAGCTTATGTAGCTGCAGAAATGACAATAGCCATCTCCCAACTGTTATGCATTCGTATCAAATCCAGGAGTTATGCGAATTAGTCATCTATACTCTGCGCTAGAGAATGCAATGTCAGAGTATCTCTAGTTAGGTCATTCATATCCCTAACCTCTAACTGGGTAGTAGGAGGTTATCCGTCCATCAAAATCTGCATTGAAGAGAGTGTGTCGAATCAGTCACAAAATATATAGGCGTACCTTATATAGCATACAATCAAACACATAACACGCATATTACTTTAATACTACCCGCCTCGCAATCTATTCCCAATTAGGGTTCTAGGGTAAGTACATCGAATTTCCACATCTAAGGTTTATTTATTAAGTTTTATGCTCTTTATTAAATTTTTCCAAGGTTCCTTGAACCATTCTCTTATACTAATTGTGACGTCGGTACCAGGTTAACGAATAACCTACACATCGATCCCATGTAGACATTGTTTTTATACCAACCGCAAGGCCCCAAATCCCGAGGCCCGCCCCCATTATACGTTGCATGCCCTAAGTCTTGCCATGTAACCGCCCTGCTGATCTTCCACGCGCAACCCACATTCTTTATTCCCCATTCATCAGAGTTTTTACCATTCATTTTCAATAATATACATTATAATCTGTGGAAGACATAATAATATTTAAATTTACAAATTTCATTGCATTAAAATTAAGAGCATTAGTCTTATGTGGAAAACCATGAACAATATACTGTATATAAGTTAACCAAAAGTAAATATATATATATACATGCACAATGTCTCAAAAGTTTCCAGTACCCAAAATGAAATCAAAATCAAACGTACAAATCACTCCAAGATGGTAGGCAATCACAAGTAGTTGGCTTGCTTCTCCTTACCCCTACTCGTACTAGGATCTTTACTCAATCATCACAAAAGCCAACACGAGTCTAGTGAGAAAATCCCCAAAAGAAAACCACCCAAAGATTTATAATCATATGGAAACCAATAAAATGTTAAATAAACATGCGCAATAAACAGGTAACTGTAAATAGTAACGTATGTGTAAATAACATCAATGAAACCAAATGGATGTGTGTCATGAAGTAGACTAAACCCTACTCCAGGTTTCAGGATCCCACCAGTGGGTTTCTCCCACCCCCTCCACTGGCCTTTCACCTTAATCCATCCTATTGTCTAGCGTGCCCAAATCCGCCCACACACCTTAAAATATAAATCCAAACGAATCAAATAACCAACCATATAAAAAAAGTAAGTGGAAAGAATACAAAATGATTAAAAAATAGCAAGCTCAAATGAAACATGCAAATAAATACTCGAGTGTGTTTCATAAGGGGTTTACATAACTCAAACCGCGTTCCATTTCCCTGAAATAATCCTCGGTCCAATCCTGTTCTCATATCGGGATGTGTGCGTGATACGTGACTATGTTCTCCTATGTCTATGGTGTCCGACTAAACAATTTAAATCCCCTAACTTAGGAATTTTAAACATTTTTTTATTTATTTTTTTTATTTTTATTTTTGAATTACTATTCATGGCACCGCCTGTTGGACTAAGTGGTTAGTCACTCTAACTCCTACTGGGATTTTGATGGAAACAAACAAGGTGAAAATATACTAATAAATTTATCAAGTGTATTTCAGTTTCGTCAAAGGTTACAAAACATCACATCATAAGTATTCGAGTATTCAAGCCATTCAAGTTCAAGATTCGGCATACATAAAGGAATGAAGACGAAAGATCAAACTAAGAGATGTAACATTTATGTAAGGTATACAAGTTTATTTACGCAAGCCTATTGCATTAGTTCATGCACATCGAGCATTTCAAATTGATTTTCAAATGTCAAACAATGAGTTTATGTTTTTAAGTGAAACTTAAAACTTGACTGGGTCTAAAAGTCTAAAAAATGTCAAACTATGAGTTTATGCTCACATCACATATTGAAAATCATTGTTGAAGTTTTCAAAAAAGAAAAACTTGTTTTTGAAATGTTTTTGAAAAAAAAATCGCATATTTGCAAAAAAAGCCCTTTGATGTTATGAAACCGGATTTTCCGTTTCTGAGATTTGTAAAAATATCTGGACTACCCAAATAGGCTTAATGATGCATGACAAAGATGTATAATATGTTATATGAGGGTTGGTAGGGTCTCAGACGAGTTTAAGGGTCGCTAACACAAGGGACAAAATTAATTATTTTGAGGTCCCTGCAGTTAGCGCGCTAATACTGTTATTAGCGTGCTAAGTGCAGGGTTAGCACACTAGATCTGAATATTAGCGTGCTAATTGCATTCCTGATAGCTTTTTTATGTAGCTGAAAATTTTACTTTAATTTAAATTTTTTATGGAATCTCAGCTCTTAGATCCTCTAGAACAGTCATAAACTGGTCTATAAATATATAGAACACTCTCAAACACATTAACACATAAATTGGATTTTGAAAACAAAGAAAAACACAAGTGCTCAAATTTTTCAAGAGGAAGAGCTTGGAGTTTTCAAGTCATACTTTGAAGCTATTCATTCAACATCAAAATCAAGACTTTGAGGCATTATAAAGAGTACTACAACCTCTCCAAAATTGATTTTCAAGTCATCTTCTTGGGGTTGTGAGAAAGTTCATTTCCTAGTTTTTCTTGTGTTTAAATTATATATTCTTGTGTGATTGACTTGGAAAATCACTTGTTGTGTTGATAAACACACTTGTCTTGAATTTTACACTAAAACTTAATTTATTAAACCCTATGACTGTTTTGGACAAAAGTTTGCACTTAAACTTGATTTTATCAAACTTCTTGTTCATTGGATTTGAAACCGGATTCGCTCTTATCAACATATTTGAAACAATTTCATATTTGAGTTTTGTATAAAATCAATTATCTATTTGCATTTCTCAATTATTTTCATACTTGCATGCATAAAAGTGGTTAGGCTCTAGGAGGCTTGCTTGTATTTGAACTTGGTGTCGCTTTACTTTATAAAGTGTATTTCATTGTATTACTTAAATCTTGATTGTAAGACTTAGGGGGATCTAAGTCGAGAGGGAAATCCTAGTTACGGCTAAGTGGAGAAAATCCTAGGTGGGTCTAGGTGGGGAAATCCTAGTTGTGGCTAGGTGGTTGTATAAAACCTTATTGCGATAAGGTATTGTGTAAAAGACCTAGTTGAGGCTAGGCATTGACTAAGCTAGTTAGCTTAGGGTGTAACACTTATTGATAATATAAGTGGGGGTTGAAAATCCTAACCGGGAGATTAGGTAGTGGATGTAGATCTATGGATCGAACCACTATATATCGTGTCTTATTTCCATCTCTACTACCCCATTCACTTGCATAGCATAGATATTTATTGTTGTTGTATGCATTATCATTGTTATTTACTCATAAAGTTTTAAAAGACGATAACTACTTGGTAACCCAATTCACCCCCTCTTAAGTGACCTTCAATTGGTATCAGAGCGAGTTATTGCTCAAAGTGTTACTAACGTATCTTTGAGTGTTTTCTTGCAAGGATGCAAACATTTGATTTCGCTCGCCCTAGGGAAGGCAACTCATCTATTAGGCCTCCCTACTTTGTTGGGACAAACTATGCTCATTGGAAAGTAAGGATGAAGTTCTACATTAGAACTCAAAATAGATTTTTGTGGGATGCAATTGAGAATGGCTACACTCCACCGTGACAAGCCCTTGAAAGAATATACTGCCAAGGAGATCAAGATTGGGCTCTCAAATGATCAAGCCGTGAATCATCTATTTTGTGCATTAAGTGAGAACGAATTTAACCAAGTTAGCGCTTGTCAAATGGCCAAGGAAGTGTGGGAAAAACTTGAAGTGCATTATTAAGGGACGCAACATGTCAAGAACACTAAATTGAGGATTCTTGAAGAACATTATGAGACTTTTCGAGTTAAGCCCCATGAAGATATAGCCACGGCCATTACAAGGCTCACGAAGCTTTTAAATGAGATCAAAAACCTTGGAAAGCGTTATGATCAAGAGAAACTTAGTGTACAATTTCCTTAGAGGCTTGCCTAAGGAATGGGATGCGAAAAAATATGCTATTCAATCGGCTCAAAACCTTAGAAATTACACTTTTGATGCATTATGTGGAGAATTGGCGGTTCATGAATTCGATCTAAAGGACCGTGATAGATTGGAAGCACTTGGTGGAATGACCAAGCAAGAGTCAAAGAAGGAGCATGCCTTAAAAGAAACTTGCTTATCGGCCGAAGATGATGTGAGCTCAAGTGAAAGTGACTCTATTGAACAAGAAGTGGCCATGCTATCAAGAAAGCCCAATAAGGCAACATACAAAAGAGACAAGTACAAGAAGAAGTACAAAGGTGCAAATAATGCAAGCAAATCACGCGAGATGATTTGCTATAAGTGCGGCAAACTAGGACATAAAGCATCGGAATGCAAGTACATGAGAAGCAAGAAAGGCAACTCATCATCATCATCATCTAGCTCTGACTTCGAGTCGAAAAATGAGAAGGCTATCCTTTGTCTTATGGCAAGGAGTGAGGTAAGTGACTCTATCTCTTTTAATCATGATGATGTAAATGCATTGAATGATATGTCTATTATTCATGACCTTACAAATGAATTAGAAAATGAGGTCAAAAAGACCAAGCAACTCAAAAAGAGTTTGATCAAAGCCATTAGTGAGATTGAATCTCAAAATGAGATTATTGATGATCTCCAACATGACTTCGAATTGGTTATAAATAAGAAAAATGGCTTAGCAAAAGAAGTAAAGGACTTGACCACCACAATGACCAAGTTCACAAGTGGTATTAAAATGTTTGACATGATGCTAGGCGCACTACGACGTGCACTCAACAAGAGAGGCATAGGCTATGGTGCAAGCCTATTGAGTTATGGAAAGCTTTTTTCCGAATCTAAGAGATGCTTCAAATGCAATAGATCTCATAATGTTGGCAAATGTGTTAAAACGACCTTTCCCCGACACTGGGGTTAGGTCGTCTAGCCCAGACCGTCATTTAAGCCCAATACCTTAACCAGGCCCAAATAATAGTTTGGCACGCCGAAACAACCTGCAGAATGATATATAGACAACATGGTAGTAATATGCGAAATTCAAAATTTAATAAATACCATATGTCACCATAAACCAAAATATTGAATATCTCTAATTCACCTTGTTAAATCGACAAAATATGAAATCTCCAAAACCCTCAAATGCTCATAAATAAATTAAACTAATTAAGGAAGGTTTATCTACCCAATAGTCTTGCCTGGATTACAGCTCCCTATTAATAATTCTCAAAACAAATTAATATTAATATCACGCCAGGCTCACACAGCAAAGATCTTCAAACCAAAACTTTCCATTTGCCCCGGTCTACCGCACTCGATGATAGACCTTTATTATAAGTGGAGTGAGCTAAAAGAACCATCAGAGCCCAATAAGAGAAAAACCACACTCAAATATCAAATATGCAAGTAATACCTATAAAACAAATTAATACTAGCATGCCTTTAAAATCAAGTCAAATATTGACAATTTGTAGCAGAATATCAATTCCATAAAGAGTAAACATTTCATGTTCCGTAAAATATTTCAAACACTGATAAATAATTCAATTGTTGTAAAGTATAAATAATCAAATTTAGCAAATGCAAAGAGAATACAAGAGAGATACATATGAAGTAATAGAATATAAATGCAAGTCCATGGTTTCATTTGCCATTGCCTCCATTTGTTGACCAATAATCAAAATATAATATATATATATATATACGTGGGTAACTTGATTGCACCATGTGTCCACAGCTCCTCAAGAGGTCCGGGTGATTTGGTTCCATTGTGCATCTACAACTCCCCAAGAGGCCCTTAAGCATGTAAGGTGACTTGGTTCCACCATATGTCTATGGCTCCCAAAGAGGCCTTACATGAAGTTAAACCAGGTAGGCAACAACTCCATCCCAAGTCCTTTAGTTAAAATCGTGAGTCTAAGTATACTAGTAGCAAGCCACATTTGATAGATGAGCAGAGCTCCCCACTTACCTCGACTCGCCACGACTCCTAGTACCACCCCTTGCATGCCCGAGACTCGATGTGAACCTTCACGCGATACTAAACAATTTATGAAATATCACATTAATGCATATTTCAATATAAAGTTACCAAATCATTAATTTGTTTGTCTTTGGGGCCCACTAGTGTGGGGTCCCATGAATTTGGTGTCATTTGGGTTCCATCGAGGTCCCATGTTGTGTTGTCGAGGGTGGGACCCGTTGACAGTTCCCTCGGGGAGTGCGAATGCACTCTCAATTGAGTGTTAAGGGGTTGGGACTTTCCAGCCCCTTTAATAACTTGTGCAAGATCAATTTGGTCTCTGGTTGAGTCCAGGGGCCAATAAAACCAACCCAGGAATACAAACCAGGGGCTGCCGAGCAGCCCCTGTACTCCACAGGAATGGGGGAGCAGTTGTTCCCCCACTCTGCCCCAGGAAGGCCCTCCGACTGGCTGGCTAGGGACCAGTATATCCAGGTCGACCGCCGAAGGCAGAGTTGGGCCACGGAGGGGTGGCTCTCGACCACCCCTCTCTTCCCTTAGCTTACTTTGGGACATTCCTAGGTCCGACGGCGGCGACGTTGGGACTGTCACCGCCCTCGTCGGCAGTGCTGGGTGACGCTGCCCCTCTTTTGGGGATTCCCCTCACTTTTTCATCAAGAAGCATAAAGAAAGATAGAGGAGAAAATGGGGAACAAAAGATTACCTTCTAATATGTTCAACTTAGCTTAGCTTTACTCCATTACCATCTTCCTAGCCTCTTCTCCTCTCTCTCAAATTTGAGTAGGACAACCAAATGTGGCTAGGGTTTTCTTATCACATCTTTATATAGATTTAGGGTTACAAACTAGGGTTGTACAAAATCCTTCAAAAAGTCTAAAATGCCCTTATGGGCTTTGGGCCCAAATCTACCTTGTTATTTTAATTATTTCCCTTTTAGTCAATTAGTTCTTAAAGAAAATAAATTAAAATATACCACACGCATAATATGCACACAATGCACAAATAATATGGTTAATTACTGTTTTGCCCCCCGACGCAGGTGTTTTATATTATGGGTCGTCACATGTGTCCTAAATAAGATCAATATAGGTAAACTAGCATGGGTAGAAAAGAATGTATATGATACACATTTTATGAAACACAAAGGTGTATGGGTACCAAAGTCCATGATTCATAAAGTGAATTAGATTTATTTTAGAGCATAAATGTGCTAAAATGATAGTTTATGAATAGGAGTTAAGTATGATAGGTCTTGCATTAGTCATACACACATAGCGTGCTTATATTATTATTTTTGATGTCATGATTACATTTCATATGCATTATATATCGGACCATGATAAATGAATACAATGTAGCCAATCGCTTTTAGGCCAAAGTCATTGACACTGCGTGAGTTAGGCATTTCTCATGAATCGGACCTTCTACACATGTTTTAGGGGCTTTAATCATCTTTATATGATGTTAATGAAGTGTCCATGATGTTTGAGGTGAATCGGAGTTGTGTGTCAAAAATTCAAAATTTTTATTTCCAAAATTCCCGAGACGAATTAGCGCGCTAGGTCTGAAAATTAGCGCGCTAAAGCCCGCTGGCCCAGACTGCTAAACCGAGTTCATGTATGCACTGTTTTATACTGGGGGAGAATTTTAGATAATGTGAATGATATTGATAGAGGGAGACTTTATACCCATTTTTGTTAGTATCTAAATTCTTTTTGGTAAGACTTGTACCCAAAATTAGAAATATATTAGTATCACAAACGTGAACATGCATGTTGATAGGGGGAGCCTATACTTTCAATTATTTCCTTAAGCTACATATGACGCATATTGATAGGGGGAGCCCTCATTTGGTATCATTTTTATAAAATGGGGGAGAATGTATTTGAATTCTATTTTTGTATTCATTCCCTCACTATTACTCTACTTGCATCATAATTTTACATGCCCCTCTTTTAGATGATATCAAACAGGGGGAGAAAGGTTGTTGAACATGAGAGAGTACAAATTTTGTATTTTGTATAACCATGAATGCGATGTTTATACACTTGTATTATGTTTTATGCTTGTCAAGTTCACAATGTTTGTTATCATCAAAAAGGTGAAAATTGTTAGACTAAGTGGTTAGTCATTCTAACTCTGACCGGTATTTTGATAGAAACAAATAAGGCGAAAATATACTAAGTTTATCAAGTGTATTTCAGTTTCGTCAAAGGTTGCAAAACATCACATCACAAGTTTTCGAGTATTCAAGCCATTCAAGTTCAAGATTCAAAGATACATAAAGGAATAAAGACGAAAGATCAAACTAAGAGATGTAACATTTATGTAAGGTATACAAGTTCATTTATGCAAGCCTATTGCATTAGTTCATGCACATCGAGCTTTTCAATTTGATTTTCAAATGTTAAACAATGAGTTTATGTTTTTAAGTGAAACTTAAAACTTGACTTGGTCTAGAAGTTTAAACAATATCAAACTATAAGTTTATACCCACATCGCATTTTGAAAATCATTGTTGAAGTTTTCGAAAAAGAAAAACTTCTTTTTAAAATATTTTTGAAAAGAAAACTGCATATTTGCGAAAAGCCCCTTGGATTTATGAAACCGGGATTTTCCGTTTTTGAGTTTTGTAAAAATATCCGGACCACCCAAATAGGTTTAATGACCCATAACAAAGATGTATAATATGTTATATGAGGGTTGGTAAGATCCCGAACGAGTTTAAGGGTCGCTAACACAAGGGACAGAATTAATTATTTTTAGGTCCCTGCAATTAGCGCTAATACTGTTATTAGCGCGCTAAGTGCAGAGTTAGTACGCTAGATCTGAATATTAGCGCGCTAATTGCATTCCTTACCACTTTTTTATAAAGCTAAAAAATTCACTTTAATTTGAAGTTTTGATGGAATCTCAACCCTTGGATCCTCTTGAACGGTCATTAATGGTCTATAAATATATAGAATACTCTCAAACACATTAGCACACAAATTGGGTTTTGAAAACAAAGAAAAACAAAAGCGCTCAAATTTTTCAAGAGGAGGAGCTTGGAGTTTTCAAGTCATACTTTGAAGCTCGTTCATTCAACATCAAAACCAAAGACTCTCGAGGCATTCTAAGGAGTAATACAACCTCTCCAAAACTGATTTCAAGTCATCTTTTTAGGGTTGTAAGAAAGTTCATTTCCTATCTTTTCTTGTGCTTAAATTGTTGGTGAATTGGGGTTCATGCGCAGCGAATATTTCAAAACCATTTTGAGAAAAACCCCAACAAGATCCGAATCTGATTCTATTAAAACACGTTTAAACTATGAAAACTTAATCATACCTCAGTCGCAATGTACCTTTCTGAAGGTTAATCGATCTCTAAGGCGCTGCCAATGACGAACGCCCTCTATCAGCAGTCCACACATGAACGGCGGCCGAGATTTGAAGTGCTAGCTTCGAGAGAATACCAAACCTTTTTTGTCTCTCTCCAAAATGATCCATAGCATACCAAAACCCTAAGTCGTTTCTTAAAACGAAAATAGAGTTTCGGCCCTTTTAATCTTTCTTGTACTTATATTCTAACTTAAAGCGTCTATTTATACAACCCTTGTATATAGACGGTTAAGTAAATTACACATGTACCCTTACTTAAAGAGGTATAAGTGTAATACACTACAAGGACGTTTCTGTAATGAATTTTATCATATAAAATTCATTCTTCCAAATCATTTTAAAATCTCGCAAAACCATTCTTAATTTGCGAATCAATAGGCTCATACAATGTTGGCAGTGTACCAAAACACATTTTGGTATACAAGTCATAAGCGGCCTCTAGTAAGACAAGATGCTACCCAAGTTGTACGAATATCAAATCGATACAACCTAATCAAGAGTGTATATAACATCCTTTTGTCATACGATATCCTTTTGATCAAACATAAGGCATGGAATTGTCATCCAACATGTTCAATCGTACTAGTCTCGATCTCTAGGTAGATCGAAAACATCCAAGTGACATTGATCAATATTAATTCACTTAGACTAGGCCTTTTAACAATCTAACACATCGAGGGATCTACTGGATATCTCTCTTTATAAGAGAGGGACAAATTCTATCTTGATTACACAACTTCACTACATTATTCACACAATAACCAATCACAACCTTTATAATCATCCTAAGTTAAAGACAACGTTTGATTGTGTCAAATCATTGTATTCATAATGTTGAAGTCTCTGGTAATCTCAAGTCAGAGGACTGAATAATATACATATCATGAGAAACAACTATGACTTAATCCATGTGATGTTCTCATAGGGGGTTCGTCCAGTACTTTGTTCCCTAACAAGTACTCATGATCATAATTCATATTTCTATACGTATGATCATCGTATGATCATCAATCAAGACTCATACTAGTTTTAATTCATTATAATTTTCAAGATAATAATCGACTAGAGAAATTTAGGATAATTCTCAGAAATACCCATGGATCTTATTATAATGTAAACATGCAAATCCATTATAATAAACAGTAAATGAAATCCTCCATTTTATTAACTAAAATGTATTCATAAAGACTATTAATGGATTGACCTAGGGCACATTTCTCAACATCTCCTACTTGCTCTAGAGCCAATCATTCAGGCATCTAATGCCTAATGATCTAACATGACCATCATGTTCGCTTGTGGAAGAGCCTTTGTCAATGGATCCGCAATGTTGTCTTCAGTAGGTACTCTGCAAATCTTCACGTCTCCCCTCTCAATGATTTCTCTGATGAGATGAAAACGCCTGAGTATATGTTTGGATCTGTGGTGTGATCTAGGTTTCTTAGCCTGTGCTATTGCCCCATTATTGTCACAATACAAACAAACAGGGTTAGCAATACTTGGAACCACACCAAGTTCAGAAATTAACTTTTTGATTCAAACTGTCTCCTTTGTTGCATCAGACGCTGCAATATACTCAGCTTCTGTTGTAGAATCTGCCACAGTTTCTTGCTTCGAACTTTTCCAGCTTGCTGCACCCCCATTTAAAGTAAACACATATCCAGACTGCGATCTGAAATCATCTATATTAGTTTGAAAACTTGCATCTGTGTAACCATTTACAACTAAATCATTTTCAAAACCTCCATAGACCAAGAACACTTCCTTAGTCCTTCTTAAGTACTTAAGGATGTTCTTTACTTCTATCCAGTGTCTCTCACCAGGATCTGACTAATATCTGTTTGTAGTGCTCAAAGCATATGATACAACAGGTTGAGTGCATAGCATGGCATACATGATAGATCTAATAGCTAATGCATATAGAATCTTATTCATATGATCTCGCTCATCATTTGTCCTAGGACATTGATCTTGCTGAGACTTATGCCATGAGACATTGGTAACAATCTTCTTTTAGAGTCTTGCAAACTGAACCTAT
Organism: Stephania japonica; assembly: GCA_039657345.1. Lineage (NCBI taxonomy): Eukaryota > Viridiplantae > Streptophyta > Magnoliopsida > Ranunculales > Menispermaceae > Stephania > Stephania japonica. The sequence continues at coordinate 19,458,722 of CM077564.1, read as the reverse complement.
TTAGTACCTTGTCTATGTAGGCACTCTGACTTAGACCGATTAGCCTCTTCGATCTATCCCTATAGATCCTTATCCCTAGGATATAGGTTGCATCTCCTAAGTCTTTCATTGAGAAACACTTCCCTAACCAAGACTTGACACTCTGCAATGTTGGGATGTCATTTCTAATGAGTAATATATCATCAACATACAGTACCAGAAAAACAACTATACTCCCACTGACCTTCTTGTATACACAAGGCTCATCTTCGTTCTTAATAAAACCAAAATCCTTGATTGCTTCATCAAAAAGAAGATTCCAACTCCAAGAAGCTCGCTTTAATCTATAAATGGATCTTTGAAGCTTGCATACCTTCCTAGAATTCTCAAGATGTACAAAACCTTCAGGTTGTGTCATATACACGTCCTCAAGCAGCTTTCTATTAAGAAATGTTATTTTTACATCCATTTGCCATATCTCATAGTCATAATATGCAGCAATGGCAATTAAAATTCTTATGGATTTAAGCATGGCTACTGGCGAAAAAGTTTCATCATAATTAACACCTTGAGTTTGCCTGAAACCTTTTGCTACAAGTCTTGCTTTAAAAGTATGCACATTTCCATCCATGTCAGTTTTCTTCTTGAAAACTCATTTACATCCAATGGTCTTACCACCTTCAAGTAAATCAACCAAGTACCAAACTTGGTTATCATACATGGATTGCATTTCGTAATTCATGGCACTTAGCCATTTATCTGAGTCTGGTCCAGACATAGCCTCCTGATAAGTGGTGGGCTCATTTTGATCCATAAGCAACACATCACGACTATCAGTAATGAGAAATTCGAATTTCTCTGGCTCATGTCTTACCCTACCAGATTTAAGTGGGCCTTGTGTCACTTGCAGAGGTTCAACTAGTTCGAACGTTATTGAACTTCCAAAGAGCGCTGGTTCAAAGTTTATATGTGATTCTTGAACTTCTTCAAGATTTACTTTTCTTCCACTAGTGTCTTTTGAAATAAACTGTTTTTCCATAAAGACACCATATCGAGCAACAAACACTTTGTTCTCAGCGAGATTATAAAAGTAATATCCTTTTGTTTCCTTAGGATACCCCACAAATAGACACTTGTCGATTTAGGTACTAGTTTTTCTCGAGACTTGTCGTTTTACGTAAGCCTCACATAACCCCAAATCTTAAGGAAAGACAAACTAGGTTTCTTCCCATACCATATCTCATATGGTGTTTTATCAACCGCTTTAGAATGAACTCGATTTAAAGTGAAAGTGCAGCTTGTAATGCATAACCCCAAAAGGATAATGGAAGATCCACATGACTCATCATAGATCGAACCATATCTAATAAGGTTCGATTTCTCTTTTCAGAAACTCCATTCCATTGTGGAGTTGCTGGTGGAGTTAATTGGGATACAATCCCACAATTTCTAAGATGATCTTCAAATTCTTGGCTTAAATATTCACCACCTCGATCAGATCGAAGTGTTTTGATAGTTTTACCAAGTTGATTCTATACTTCATTTTGAAACATTCGAAACATCTCAAATGATTCAGCTTTATGTTTCATAAGATATGCATAACCATATCTGCTGAAATCATCGGTAAATGTAATGAAATACTGATAACCTCCTCTAGCCATTGTGTTTATAGGACCGCATACATCAGTATGTATTAAACCTAATAAATCATTTGCCCTTTCACTATGTCCAGTAAAGGGACTTTTAATCATCTTGCCTAGTAAACAAGATACGCACGTTTCATATGATTCCAAATCAAATGAATCTAGAAGTACATATTTATAGACCTTCGTTATGTGTTGCTCATTTATGTGGCCGAGACGACAATGCCAATTCCACTTTTAGTTACTTATAAATTTTCTTTTATCATCTATATTTTCCGTAGAACATGATTTGTGAATAATGATTGATCATTTCATTGTGAATATGATTGATCATGTCATTGTGAGTTCACAACTAGTAGTGATCACGATAATGTACTAGTACAATTAAAGAATTAGAGCTTCCAAATTTAGACCATTTTGATATTAGGACCAATCTTACAAGAAGAATGGATGGACATATTGAAGATGGCTTGCACAAAAATAGAATTTAAGTTGGATGGAAGCAAAAAGTATGATATGAGACGAGATATTTTTATTAAATTGAAAGGAAAGTTCTAAGACTGTGATTAGGCTAGATAAGCTTTATGGAAGTAAGTAGTACATAAAATGTGCGTGTCAAGAATGATGATGCTAAGGTTCAATGTGTAGTAAAATCTAGAAATTTAGAAAAAGAAATACAATGATTCAAGGGAAAGAAGTAGTTCTAATAGAGGAAAGAGATAAAAGAATGAGTAGTTGCTTTTGTTTGTACACATCCAAAGATGGCTAGTTAATGTTGTAATGCCACAATTGTAAAACTTGATGCAATAGAAATTGAAAGAACCCAAAGGTGTTAAGGTAGACCTTGGATAACTTGGGATGTACTTATTTAATAATGACATTCAAAAGACTGCCAAATCAAATTATGAATTGCATTAAATAGCGTTGAATAGAAACATTGGGTCCGTGTAGTGACCCCTACGAATTTGAGATTGGAGTTTTGCTCTTGTTTTTCTCTAAAGAATAAACTTCAAAGAAATCTGTACCATCATAGGCGGATTTATGATCACATTCGTGTATCAATTTTGTTCTCATTGTTTTTGCTATGTATCATCGTCACCTTGAATGAAGCTACTTTTTTTTGTCAATCTACTACTTTTTATGTTTTATTGGTTTTTACTATTTTATGTAATACTACTTCAATGAAAAGTAATACTTATCTTTCTAGCTGTGTCTAGAATTTGGTGTTGTTTATAAAACAATTGGTTATTATTTGTTTTAAATACAAGCATCAAAATGTTTAGGCAGAATCATTAAGCATTTCAAGGGAATGACATGTTGATCTCCACATGTTGCGCTTCGTTATCTTTTTACTGAAAGTGCATTGACCTTAAAATCTGTGGCATTCAACTTTATGGTCGTACCGTACTCATTAAAAGTTAACATGTAGATAATAAGTTGATCTAGAGATACAACGCATAGTTCTCAAAAGCATTTCCTAAACAATTTGAGTTATAAGTTAACAGTACAGAGTGATCTAGCAAAAAAGTATGAACCACTTCTAACTGGTAATTATAACAAAAGCTTTCTCCAACATATGTGAAGACTTTATGACGCAGTGAAACTGTTCCAAATTGATTATTCGACACACGAATAATGTAATTCAAGGCATTAAAAATTAAAACTCTAATTTTCTAAAAGAAACACAATTCTTTATTCATAAAATCAAAACCAATCACCCTAAACTATTACATGTATAGCCTTTATTTAGGCTTGTAAAGTAATAAAACTTCTAATTCTAATAGGATATGAAAAGGCACATTAACTGTAATTCTAATAAAACTTTTACTACAACTGACTTCTATTTAAACTCTAACTTTGACCCAAAAAGGACACAGAACTTGTAATCTAATTAAACTAAACCATCTTATCTAATAAATAAAATCATAATCTGACATAAACTCTTATTTGCATCATTCTCTCCCAGTAGAGAAAGTTTGTCCTTGAATTCAATGCTTGAATCATGCTCCCGCAAACAACGTCTATGGACTTCATCTTCATCGCCTCCCCTTATTAGAAAAAATTTGACCTTGAATTTTTGTACCTCTCGTGTCTTTCGACCCGAGACAACTTTATCTTCATAACGGGGCTTAACTGGCTCGATAATAGAAAATAAGATAAATTTATCACCTTCACTTGCAAGATGTGCAACAATAATGTCACTAAAAAAGTCATATGAAAATTCTTCAAATCTTTCACGGTATGCGACTTTGTTCAACGAGCAAAAATGTTTCGTTGCAAACTTTGCTTCGTTCTTTCCAACGATTTCCACGGAACACTTTTCGGCAACCACATCTTCAAGCACCTGAGGTTTTTTGTGGGAAATTACCTTAATGACAAAGCCGTCTTGTCCCCCACGAAGTTGCGTCCATCATCGTCGAACATTGACCCCTCATCCAAGTTGTCGGAGTCCTCCTTAAAGAAAACTGGATCAACTTCACCGCACCGCACAGAAAAGAAAAAGTGCACTCTTTTTCTTTTTCGGATACGAATTCCTCCCTATCAAAACTGAATTTTTCTTTTGAAATCTCTCCAAAAGTGTGACGGCCCCAAATTCCACAATCCTTGAATTGGGCACCGCCCGGCCTAGATCTACGCAAACCCCCGAGCCAGTCTCGCTGTGTCACGCAGGCCTAGTCAGCCTTCCTTACTATTTACCATTTATTACATATTTATAAGTGAAGTTAATTAATTAGTGAGTTATTATCAAATACAGCGGAAGCAATTAAACTCAAAACTAATCAATAAACCTCAAGACACACAAGTTAAGACAATCCTATGGTGTGGAAACCCTGTAATCATATCCACCATATGAATCAAAAGTGAGTATCAATACTGTCCTACATGACCAAGATCTCTCATAACCCATAATCCCACGTTCAACAAAACAATATAGATACTTAATACAAAACATACTCAATACGCTGGAGGAGAACACCTCGTGGTTCTCGCCTTCAATCGCCTAGCGCTAATCCCTTGCCTTAATTTGTTCGTCGGTCTGCCCACCGTCACAAACTAGACGGTGAGTACAATGACGTAGAGAGTAAAATACCAATAGAGTCTAAACCGTATTTCAAATGTCAAGTAAATAGCTAAACTAGTATCATACATGGATATCACGAAGAGTATAAAAGACAACATGATAAGTGAAATCACGGAGATAACAACGATAAATGAGTGTCAAGAACACAAAGCCAAAAGAAAAGGAATCTAAGTGTCCCAAGTCCACTAGGTTGTCACACTTAGTTTACAACCTAACTTCCAAGACAGATTCTGGACCTACTCAAACCCAAGGCCGTATAGAATAAGGCATTTAGCCCCAGGTCACATTTAGTTCACATACGGCACCGCAATACACACACACAATTCAACATACGGCCACCGCAATCCCAAACTACGGGTTTAACCACGTCCAGAGTCCGTGTACTCACGGTATAGACGGTGAGCACCATGCTGTCCACTTAGACCCAAATATACCACTCATTAAGGAATCCAATCAAAACTAAGCCGATAAATCACCAAGGATGGATATAACAAAGGGAATTCAATAATTTATATAATTCACAAGAGATTACTACTCAACAAATATAATACCTCAAATAAATGCACAATTGAAATAATGTAAATACTCTGGTTGGTTTTACTCACAAATACTGCACGTAACTCCGCGTTCGCGGTTCTCACACGCCACCAAATGACTCCGCACGCTTGTCACCAATCTACTAGACACTAGGTCATTTTTTTTTTTTGATCCATTTACATCATGTTAGGGCCTTTTTGGAAAATTTTAGATTTTTAAGTCCATTTCCCATATTTTCCTTAATAATAAATTTTTTCTAAATTTCTTGGCTATTTTTATCAATTTCACGCTTTTCAAGGTAAAAACCCCGACGAAATGCATCATAAGAACCCCGAATACTTCACTTTTCATGGAAATTTCCAAATTTCTCTTTGTTTGATGAAAATATAATTTTCTATAATTTTCCAGAATTTTTCATGAATTTTCCCTATTTTCTGGAATTTTATTTCAATTTAAAATCCTTTTAAATATATTTAATTAAAATAAATAATTATTTATTAATATTATATTGTGGGTCCCGAGTCCGGTCTGACCTGGGTCGGGTCTGGACTGCCCTGACCGGATCAAACCCGGTCAACCCGAGTTAGACCCGGTTTGACCGAAATCGAGTCGGGACAAGTGACCCGACCCATTTCTCTTTCTTCCTTGTTCGTTCGCGGGAAAAATTCCAACGAACGAACAGGGCCCTTTTTTTTTTTCTTTTTTTTTGATTTGTGGTTGGGATTTTCCAACCACAACTTCGATCTAGGCAGGGGAGACTACTCCCCGTCGTCGTCATCCTCGGACGAACTGCAACGCAGTTCATCCGAGCCTCCTCTCCAACTTAACAATGACAACAACGAATCAACAACAACCCCAACGGCACCAACAATCACAACATTTGCACTTACCTCACCTTGCCAATGCCACCAATGCCGCTTCCCCGAGCACTCGATCTCGTCTCCCGCTCTCTTTCTTCTCGACGGCTCCCTCACCTTCTTCTTCTATTCTCAATGGTGAGGACATTGGTGGATGTGGATATTTTGGAGGGTTGGTCAAATGACTAAAATACCCCTCCATTCTTATCCATTACTTAATAAACAACTTGCCCTTGTTGGTCATTTGCTTTTAAATTTTGATTTTAAATATATATTTATATATATATAAAATTGCATACATATACATATATAAATATATATTTGCCTACAATAATGAGTATATTCGAGCGTGCACACTACCGTACGACCCACATGTGTCGCCTATAACCCTGTGTATCACTCGACGAATATTAATTTATTATTTTGTCAATGTTTTATTTAACTTTATTTCCCTCGAGACACCGTAAACTCGTAATTCGCCCGTCAAACCCATTTGACACGTTTTTCTCGAGGCGATCACTATTCGTTTATCGACATCACCGCCCTATCACACGTACACAAGTATAACTCGATAATACACGTCATCACACAAAAATAATATAAATTTTCAGTGTCGTTACATAGCTTCCCAAACTAATAAGAATTTCATCCTCGAAATTAATCTTAACTCGAGCGAAATCTTAGTAAAACGCACATAACAGGGAAGTACTGTCTAGCCAAAATACCTTCACCCTCACTTACGTGAACCCGTTCACGCGTGAGGAGGTGAGACCATACTCTCTAACTGGTGGGCACATAACTAACCTAACCAATCTATGGTCGTTCCGTAAATTACAGTCTTACATTAAATTTGTTTGGGGCAAAATATCCGATTCACATAGAATTCGTGCCAAAGCTTGGTATCATTTTCCTTTATAATGTAGAATCACCCAGAGTCAAACATGTGACCTCACTCAGGCTCACACAAAATACTAGACTTACCAAGAATCTACGCGCACAAACATCTTAACTCACCTAGAGTCTAAACTCACACAGAGTTCTGTCACACAGTCTACTCTCACTCACACAGAGTCTAAACTCTCACAAAGTACTCACACACAGTCTATTCTTACTCACACAGAGTCCTGACACACAGTCTACTTTCACTCACATAGAGTCTAAACTCACATAGAGTACTGACACATAGTCTAGATATCCTTTCACAGGTTAGACTCACACAGAGTCAGGGCTCACACAAATCCTAGGCTCCATCAAACCTATGCACACAGTCTACTCTAACTTACACAGAGTCTAAGCTCGCACAATGACCTAACATACACTCCATTTTTTTTTTAGACCCACACCGAGTCCTAGCACACAGCCTCGTCCACCATTTCGAGATATTGACTCACATAGAGTCATTGCACATAGCTAGATATCCTTTCAAAGGTTAGACTCACACAGAGTCAGGGCTCACACAGAGTCAGGAGTATCATACACAGTTTGCTCCTCCCCTTCGAAAGTTGATTCACACAGAGTCGTCACACACAACTAAATATCTATCATACCTCGAAGGGTGTATTCACATAGAGTTCCTCACCATTTCTCACACAGAGCACGTTCAACTAACAGTCTCACACAAAGTCTTCCCAAGTCTGACTCAGCTAGAGCCGCTGCTAGTCTCTGACTCACCTAGAGTCACCATTTACCACTGACCCACCTAGAGTATATTCTAACTCAGATTCACTTAGAGTTCACTCGAGTCGAATATAAACTATCGACCAAACACAACAAATTTATGCCAATACGCAAAATAACTCTTACCTGCCGTTGGGTCTCGTGTCGTCTCCGGAACTAGGTCTGCAATGGCATGTGCTCTCTCTTGCACGTGTAACGGAGCACTGGCCTGCGACATGCTCACCATTTAAGGACAGTGGATGGCTATATGTCCTGGCTGTCTGCACTGATAACATCGTCTGTCTCCTTGCGATCTACGCGCTCCGTTCGGTTATTATACGGTTGTTGTCGTCCCGCCCGTACACCCTAAGGTGATCGCCTAGTGACGCGAGTCGCTGGAACAAATGAAACCAACCCCGTATATATTGAATGTGTTTGTGGTGCAGCCATCTCCACGTCATCGTCCTCATAATCACCATCCAGTTTGAACACTGGATATGCGGTAACCACCCTGGTACGCATACTAACAAAGCCATCACTAGTCATGGCTCTCTCGTAAGCCTCTTGCAATGTACTCGGAGCCGTCGTCACAACTATCAAACCAATCGAGTCGAGTAGCCCATGCACAAAATAATACGCCTGGTCGGCGTCAGAGTTAGCTGCTCCTCCGGCATACTCCATCAATCACAGGTATCGGTCCATATACTGCATCACGGATTCGTCTGACCTCTGGCAAATGTTTTGGAACTCGGTTCTCTTTAAGTTGCGGACCGTAGGAGGGATGTATTGCTGCTCGAACCTCTCCTTAAACTCAGCCTAATCCTTAAGTTTTTCTTTCGATGCCACCGTAGTGCGCCACCAAACATCGGCCTCGCCGAACAGTAAGACTGAAGATATACTCAGCTGCATGTGTGCCGGCGTAGCCAATACATCACGTATCTTCTCATGGCTCCTCATAAACTTCTCTGCAGCCTCAAGGTCAGTTCACCCTTGAAACTTCTCCGGATAATGTCTCATAAACTCACGAACCTGCCTCGCCTCAGCTGTCACTCTAATACTCGTGTAGATAGGAGTACTCGACATATCATCTGTCGATGTAGGTGGTACCTGTAACGGCCCAGCCTAGCCCAGCCCAGCGCCCAGGCTACCACTTGACCACTGGCTCCATGGGGGAGCACCCCACTGGCACTGGCACCGCTAGTCACAGTCAGGGTGGTACCAAGCCCTACCCCATCCGTATCCCCCCACACAGTCTTTCACCTCCCTCGACTCAAACCTGGGTCTTGGGGATAAGATTCCAAGTTTCACGAGTGGAGTACCACTGAGCTGGTTCAGCACGAAGGCACTGGATCCCATCAGAACTCCGCAGTTAAGCGTGCCTGAGCGAGAGTAGTACTAGGGTGGGTGACCTCCTGGGAAGTCCTCCCAACTCAGTGGTACTCAACTCGTGATACTTAGAATCTTATCCCTCAATACCCAGATTTGAGTCGAGGGAGGCGAAAGATCGCGCAGTGGACACGGATGGGGTAGGGCTTGGTACCACCCCGCTCGTGACTAGCGGTGCCAAGCTGTGTTAGTGCTGGGTGCGCCCCCGTGAGCTAGTGGTCTAGTGGTAGCCTGGGCGTTGGGCTGGGCTGGGCCGTTATAGTACCACCTCTATTTGAACCCGTATCTCTTCGGTCACTACAGGTCCTACTGGCATAGTCTGTGCCCACAATAATCGGAGAATCTCCTCGAGTTGCTGGCCATGCAAAGAGACCAACTGAGACATCTCATCAAGTCTCTAATGAGCATCCTCTGTACCGTCACCACTAGAATCCGGTTGATCGGCCATCGCTATCTGTCACGAAAGCGGTTTCTCGATCAAGCTGTAGGTATCGATAGTAATAGTATACAATACATCAAATAGCTCATATAGTCCAAATTTTTTCCCAACTCTCCTCACTTCCCAACTAAGACTTAAGTTAGGTTCATAGGGTTCCACTCTAAGTTCAACCGTTGTCCTAACTTCCGTCGTTTGTGTCTCAGTGGATTGTGATTTAACTTAGTAACCAAGTTTAAAACATTAGGCTCTGATACCAACTGTTACGGCCCTAAATTCCACAATCCTTGAATTGGACACCGCCCAGCCTAGATCTACGCAAACCCCCGAGCCAGTCTCGCTGAGTCATGCAGGCCTAGTCAGCCTTCCTTACTATTTACCATTTATTACATATTTATAAGTGAAGTTAATTAATTAGTGAGTTATTATCAAATACAACGGAAGCAATTAAACTCAAAACTAATCAATAAACCACAAGACACACAAGTTAAGCCAATCCTATGGTGTGGAAACCCTGTAATCATATCTACCATATGAATCAAAAGTGAGTATCAATACTGTCCTACATGCCCAAGATCTCTAATAACCCATAATCCCACGTTCAACAAAATAATATAGATACTTATACAAAACATACTCAATACGCTGGAGGAGAACGCCTCGTGGTTCTCGCCTTCAATCGCCTAGCGCTAATCCCTTGCCTTAATCTGTTCGCCGGTCTGCCCACCGTCATAAACTAGACGGTGAGTACAGTGATGTAGAGAGTAAAATACCAATAGAGTCTAAATAGTATTTCAAATGTCAAGTAAATAGCTAAACTAGTATCATGCATGGATATCACGAAGAGTATAAAAGATAACACGATAATTGAAATCACTGAGATAACAACGATAAATGAGTGTCAAGAACACAAAGCCAAAAGAAAAGGAATCCAAGTGTCCCAAGTCCACCAGGTTGCCACACTTAGTTTACAACCCGACTTCCAAGATTGATTCTGACCTACTCAAACCTAAGGTAGTATAGAATAAGGCATTTAGCCCCAGTGTCACATTTAATTCACATACGGCACCGCAAATGTCACACACACAGCTTCAACATACGGCCACCACAATCCCAAACTACGGGTTTAACCACGTCCAAAGTCCATGTACTCACTTCGATAGACCGTGAGCACCATGTTGTCCACTTAGACCTAAATATACCACTCATTAAGGAATCCAATCAAAACTAAGCCGATAAATCACCAAGGATGGATATAACAAAGGGAATTTAACAATTTATATAATCCACAAGAGATTACTACTCAACAAATATAATAGCTCAAATAAATGCACAATTGAAATAATGTAAATACTCTAGTTGGTTTTACTCACAAATACCGCACGTAACTCCGCGCTCGCGGTTCTCACATGCCACCAAACGACTCCGCACCCGTGTCACCAATCTACTAGACACCTGGTCATTATTTTTTTTGATCCATTTACATCATGTTAGGGCCTTTTTGGAAAATTTTGGATTTTTAAATCCATTTCCCTTATTTTTCTTAATAATAAATTTTTTCTAAATTTCTTGGCTATTTTTGTCAATTTCATGCTTTTCAAGGCAAAAACCCCGACGAAATGCATCATAAGAACCCCGAATACTTAACTTTTCATGGAAATTTCCAAATTTCTCTTTGTTTGATGAAAATATAATTTTTTATAATTTTCCAGAATTTTTCATGAATTTTCCCTATTTTCTGGAATTTTATTTCAATTTAAAATCCTTTTAAATATATTTAGTTAAATAAATAATTATTTATTAATATAATATTGTGGGTCCCGGGTCGGGTTTGGACCGCCCTGTCCGGGTTAAACCCGGTTTGACCGAATCGGCCCGGTCAAGTGACTCGACCCGTTTCTCTTTCTTCTTGTTCATGCTCATTGAAAAAATTCCAAATAACGAATAGGGCCCTCTTTTTTTTTTCTTTTTTTTTTGATTTTTGGTTGAGATTTCCCAACCACAACTTCGATCTAGGCAGGGGAGACTACTCCCCTGCCGTCGTCATCCTCGGACGAACTGCAACGCAGTTCATCCGAGCCTCTTCTCCAACTTAACAACGACAACAACAAATCAACAATAACCCCAACGACACCAACAATCACAACATTTACACTTACCTCACCTCGCCAACGCCACCAATGCCGCTTCCCCAAGCACTCAATCTCGTCTCCCGCTCTCTTTCTTCTCGACGGCTCCCTCACCTTCTTCTTCTATTTTCAATGGTGAGGACGGTGGTGGGTGTGGATATTTTGGAGGGTTGGTCAAATGACTAAAATACCCCTCCATTCTTATCCATTACTTAATAAACAACTTGCCCTTGTTGGTCATTTACATTTAAATTTTGATTTTTAATATATATTTATATATATATATAAAATTGCATACATATACATATATAAATATATATTTGCCTACAATTTCATCGTGCGCGCCAATGAGTATATTCAAGCGTGCAAACTACCGTACGACCCACATGTGTCACCTATAACCCCGTGTATCACTCGGCGAATATTAATTTATTATTTTGTTAGTGTTTTATTTAAATGTATTTCCCTCGGGACACCGTAAACCCGTAATTCGCCCGTTGAACCCATTTGACACTTTTTTTCTCGAGGCGATCACTACTCGCTTATCGACGTTACCGCCCATCACACGTACACGAGTATAACTTGATAATACACGTCATCACACAAAAATAACAAAAATTTTCGGGTCGTTACAAAAAGCAAGTCCCGTTTGACGCTTTCGGCTTCGACTGCATTGTTGTCCATTGAACAACAAATTGAACCTTTGCTCGTTAATGAAAAATACAGTTGATTAGTCTTCTTCGTCAGCATGATTTCCATAATCACCCTATAAGAAAGGTCTTAATACCAAACTGACGTAGCAAAAGTCTTCCAAATTGATTTTTTGACACACGAATAATGCAATTCAGGGCATTGAGAATGAAAACTCTAATTCTCTATAAGAAACAAAGTTAAAATCAAAATCAATCACCCTAAACTATTACATATATAGCCTTTATATAGGCTTGTAAAGTAATAAAACTCCTAATTCTAATAGGATGCCAAAAGATACATTAACTGTAATTCTAATAATAATCTTACTACCACTGACTCCTATTTAAACTCTAACTTTGATACAAAAAAGACAAAACTTGTAATCCAGGTAAACTAAACTATCTTATCTAATAAATAAAATCCTAATCTAACATTTTTTTTTTTGATAATAAAAATCCTAATCTAACATAAATTCTTACTTGCATCATTCTCTCCCAGTTGAGAAAGTTTTCCCTCGAATTTAATGCTTTAATCATTCTCCCACATACGACATCTATGGTCTTCATCTTCATCACTTTGTCTACCAAATAATATATGCAAAGAATCTTTGTTTCTACAAGTGACCCTTTCTTAATACATGTGTTTGGAGTAGGATTTGTTAACAATGAGCCTTGTGTTCAAGTCTTGTATTGACTTTGAAGAAGGCACAATATGCGTCTTGGGTTCAAGTCGTTGCCATTGCATTTAAATATAATTTTGTAGTGATCAACTTTAAATAAATTTGCAAAATTAATCTTATAGTGAATACAAGCTTTCAATAGATTTGTATAACATAATTTAATATTGGTTACAAACTTTGTATAAATTTGTATAATATACTTTTATAGTTTATTACACTTGAATGTTCTAGGTACACAAAAAAGTTGTTGGTAATGATCTATTAGAGCAACCATAAAAGATTGTCATAGAGCAACACCTTTTATTTAAAATTCACAAGGTTTAACAAATGTTGTAAAAACATACAATTACAACGTTCTCCTTGAAAACTATAAGGTTCAACTGTGCGGTGCGAAAAAATACAATATAGACAAAAATGTCACAAGGGTTTTAAAACATTGTGAAAAAATGCAATTACAACGTTTTCTTGTAAAAGAACAAGATTCACAAAAGTGGAAATAGTTGTAATAAAATTTATAAATTTCACAAGATTTTAAAAACCTTGTTAAAACATCACAAATTGGTTAGAGTCGTTGAACTCAAAGATGCTTACTGTTACCACCCCAATAAGTTGGATATGAGCATGCTGGGCTGGGCAGCATGATAACTCAACAGATGACCAAGTTTCGGTGGACTCAGGAGGTTTCGGTGAACTCCAAAGTCGGATTGGGGTTTAGTGCATGGCTCGTGCCTAAGAGGGTAAGGCTTGGCTTGGCTTGGCACGGGTAAGGCTTGGCAAAACGAGGCCAGGCCAAGGCAAGGCCAGGCCAGGCCAAGGCAAGGAGAGGCTAGGCCAAGGCAAGGCATGGGCAAGGCTGGGCAAGGCAAGGCAAGGCACGGGCAAGGCTGGGCAAGGCCAGGCCAAGGTAAGGCAAGGCAAGGCAAGGCATGGGCAAGGCCAGGCCAAGGCAAGGCACGGGCAAGGCTGGGCAAGGCAAGGCAAGGCAGGCCAAGGCAAGGCCTTGGCACAACAGTTGACTTTCCTTGACTCGGGCATTGACCCTGGTCAAAGTACGCTTGGTCTCATTTTGGGATGTTTCCTATTGGAGCTGAGGAAACGGCTTAACATCTACTATAAGGGGAGGTGGGCTCTCTCCTAGGGGTGGCATGGGCAACAGTGACAAGGAAGGCCCTCGAGCATGCCTTGGGCACCATGCCAAGGCGAAGACCCACGGACCATGGTCCGCCTCCCCGAGCCCTAGCTTAACACCGAACATGCCCGGACACGGCCAGCACCATGAGACGCAGTCCCCGTCCCTTAGAGAAGCATGGACCACGTTCCTTGAAACGTGGAAAACCAAGTCGAGGTAGTTGGGGAACTACCTTGGTCATGGTCGGGCCATGACCAAGCCACGTCCAAGCTTGTCTCGAATACATGGAGCATGTGCTAACCGACCCGCAATGGAGGCGGTTACTTTAACCAGTGGCAAAGAAGGGAACAAGGCAGCTTCGACAACGCCTTGACCACTAAGAGAGTGGTGATTTACCAGGTCTATGGATTGATGTACACTGGACATGTGTCATAGTTGGTTATGTAACTCTACCTAATGGCTAGTCTATAAAGTCAAGGGCTCTGAGCTTGGGGAGGCACAGAGTTCCACAGTTGTAATTCCAATTGAGAGCTAGTAAACGTTTCCTTGTTGCCTATTGCTTGCTTCGTCCCTTTAATTCGAGTATTGGCGTGCCGAACTAAGGTGGCCCTTAGGCACTTGCAGTTCAATTGAGAGAAAAATTTTCTAGTGAAAAACCCCTCTTTCATTGGCCCCGTGACAGCTTACTATAGTTCGTAGTCCACTTAAAAAAAAAAAAAAAAAACTTAAGAAAAAATCAAAAGCAAAAAATTGAGAAGACATGAGAACTATAAGAAAATGGCCCAAGACCATTATGTAGTTTTATAATTATGACATTTATTTCACACTCCTTACACGTAGATGGATTAATCATAAAATTAAGGTCATAATAACCATATCTAAATAGAGATGCTATTAGGGACTCCCATCCCAGTAACCCCACTTTCTGACCTTGGCTTCAACAGCTCATAAGGCACAACCCCTGCTCCACTCCTATTCAATAAACCTTCATCCAGATTCCTCCTATCAATTATTCTAGAGAGCTCCATCATCCTCCCTTTGAACCGCTCGAACGCCCCTTTATCACCGGAGAATCCTCCCACGATGCCTCCATCTTGTCTGCGATATACTCCTCATCTGCGGAGTGCGTGGACAACACATCCAATATGGTCATAACTATTGAAGCCTGTCTTTGAGAAGGCAAGCACTGCAGCATTGCACTCTCAGGCTTTGTCAAGAACTCGGTGTATTCATCGTCGGTAGGGTCCTCGTCTGGCATCTTGGTTCGGGCAATGGATGGCCGGTTCGGGAAGTATCCGGCATAGTCATACTGACCGAAGTTGACGGCTGCATGATGGCCGGAGTTGACCCAGATTATGGTGGAGAGGGTTTGGATGAGATTTTCTTGGGTGTTTAGGACTGGCCACCATTTCTCATCTTTCTTGTCTCCGTGGCCTACGGTTCGGACTTCGTTCCACCATGCTTGAAGCTCTTTGTCCTCTTCAATGGTGAAGGCTTTTGGGTAGTAGTGGTCCACGTAGTCGCTCACCCATTCTTTGATGGCATCCCAGAGGATTAGACCATCGTTGGCAAATGGATAGTCTTGGATTGCTAGTTTTAGGCCATGTTCTGCATTTGGGTCCTCTTCTGCTAACCCCCTGTGAGATGTCAAAGTTTTGATTATTTACTAAGAGTATACTTTAATTGAAGCCATATATTATTATTTTGACAATCTTCGGTGTCCACGCCTTTTTAGGCTTGACTTTTCTCATGGGAACATCAAGAACGTCAGGCGCCCCAACCTGAAAGAATATATTTGGAGTTCCATGGCAAAATCTTGTGAGGGAAATGATGCTATATATATATATATATATAGATATATATATGGAGCAATGGAGCACAAATATATACACGTCATAAGAACACCTCAAAATGTGTTGTGCATTAATGACTCAACGATTAATGTGTTGGATTAAAATCCATTATAAGTGAAGTTCCCATGACATGAGTAATTTTGTAGTTCCCATTGTCATATATATATATATAGGAAAATAATAATTTAACACACTTTCAACGTACACTTTGTGCAAACACCCTTGTCTTTTAGACATTTATGGTGTTTTGTCAGATGTGGGGCCCACACCTGTGGGGACAAGAAAGAGTCATTAATGGCTAAAAGACAAAGGTGTGTGCTCAAAGTGTCGGTGAGAGTGGGTTAGATTATCATTTTCCTATATATATATATATATATATATATATATATATATATAGTGCTGATATCACCGAACTTGCACCCGGAAGCCACAGTGGTCTTAGGAGTCATTTGTGTGAGCCTCGAGATGTTTGTGCACGCAGGTATCGATGCATAACACATTAGGTGTATATCTCGAGGCGCATACAAACGACTCCCAAAGCGGATATAACTTTCAGGTGTGAGTTTGGTGATGTCAAAAAATCATTTCTCATCTTGTAATTAATAATCGAATCAATTACCTTCGAATTAGGTCTGCAGGCAAAGCTTCCATATCAAAACGCCAAACCTGGTCATAGACTATAGAACTAAACACCATGGCATACTTTCCAGCCGAGAAGCAACTCTCGATGATTCCCCCAGCATTGACAAGTTGTTTTCGAGCATAAGCATTGATCTCCATTGTGTATCCGAAGTAAGGATGTAACAATCTATAGATGGGATGCATTGCACTGAGTTGCCGATTTGCTGCAATTATAAATGGTTCCGCCACGCAATGAGTCCTCAACCTACAAACATAACACATATACTAGTTAATTAACACATCAAGATATCAAAAAGACTAAAGTATATATTTTTCAAAAACATAAAAGAAGGTAATTAATATTGTTCACAATCGAGTATTAGAGTACTGCTCACCAATGGGCGATGAGTTGGTGATAGGCTGAATCGTGAACGATGACATTAAGCTTAGCGAATCTCCACAGCCATTCCTTGGTAGGTTCCGTTGAAGGGGTGTACACTCCCTGCCATGGCTCAATTGCTAGCTTTTCATCATATGAAGGTGGCCGAGTGAGCTCAATGGCTATAGGCTGCAATGTACCATTATCTCTGAGGAAGAATAGCGTTCGTGAACCATATAAGTAGGTATCTCCTAAGTTTCTCACTCCAATCACTTGAGGTAGCAGCAAATCGTGGTAATCTAACATAAACAACCTCTTTTTCTCCACGACCTGCAAACACAACAAATTAATTGAACAAATATATATTAACAAGCCCTAAACCTTAAACCTTAAACATGCCCGATCCCTTCCCATGTTTGCCAAACATGTGCTTCGAATAATACAAAATGCGTGATTTGAGGTGTACATCTGACATTAAACACATAAAATCCTTTCAAGATGTACTCAAGACATGCACCATCTTGTTATGAGACACGTCAAATTAATGCATTAATCTCTCAAATTAAAAATATAGTAGTAATAAAGTAGCTAAGAATTATTATTTGTGGGTTTATATATAATACCTCCTCAACTGTCATGACCCCGCCGATCTCCTTTTCTACAAGTTCTTTGGTGATTGCAGACTCTGGAGGCCCATAAAGTTTGGGGTCAAGCTTACTCGTCAATGGCCATTCCTGAAAATAATTCAATAATAATTGCAATTAATTTATCAATAATTAATTAAGAAATTAATCATGATCAACATTACTGATGAATAAAAATGTGTTTGTGTGGTGTGTGGTTAGGAATTAGCCAATTACGGCCATTTGGATCAATTTAGAAGAATGCTACAAAGAAATTAATTAAAATATGTGAGCACACATCTCATAATTTAAAAAATATTTTAAAGATTTCAAACAGGGTGTATATTAATTAAGGTATATACCTTAACCAACTGAATGGTGTAGGGGTTGAGGCCTGCTAAAGTTTGACGTGCAAATTCTTTGTCCGTAAGCCAAGAAAATCTATCCCCTGAGAATAATACAGTAATAAATAAGCAAATATGAGAGACTATATCTAAAAATGTCCAAATTCACAAATCTATATTGTGAGCAATATATGTGTGTTCATGTAAATTATATATATATATATATATATATATATTTCTCTGTGTGTGTGTGTGTTTGTGTGTGTAAATTTTACAATGGAGCCCAAATATATATATATATCTATGTCATGGAAACCTCTCAAAATATGTAGTGCATTCCTACCAATATGGACATTTTTATGGGTATATATATATACACAAGTGTTAATTATATTTTTAATTATATGAATAGCTTCAACATTAATGCATGAATTAATTAATCTAAAACTACAGTTTCTCAAAAACATAAATAAATAATCTAAAACTACAGTACTTGTAATTAGCTCTGGAGTCTCATATCGCAGCTTCTCCTTCCCAAATGATGTGGCCTTCACCACGCGCGGCAGATACTTGTTCAACAATCCATTACTAGGAATTATTAAACCTTCGTTGAATAAGGAATCTATGGCTGTAAAGAAAGGGAACCCCATCTTGGGATTCGTGATGGACACAAATATAGGGATCAAAGCGTGCACTGCTTGATCCAATACGTTTAGTCGAAACTCTCTACTTTTGGTTGCAGAGAATTGTTCATCCCTTGGTACATAATATTTAGCAAGTGCACCACTTTTCTTCTCAGTATTCTTATCTGCAACAAATAAATTTTTATATATGTCGTTAAACAATATGTCATGATCATTTTGATCTATATATATTTAATTAAGGTATTAATTATGATGATCCGCCCCTAAAGCCTCAAAGATATGAGCATAATAAATTTCTCCTAAATTATAGGCAGTTTACATTAGTAGATTGATACCTACCTAAACACACAACAAAACTCATAATTAATGTCCCTACCGTATGATACATCTTGAGTTTTATCTAATGATTTTATGCTGCCGGGATATTATGACTTTTGTTGTGACTTAATGGTGTAACAAGTGAAAATAGGGTACAATCATTTATCCGTTATATCTAGTAACCTAGAATTACTTATATACTTCTTTCCGTCAATAATATAAGTCGTTCTAACAAAACCTCTTGTTCATTAAAATCATAAGCCGTTTTCAAAATTTTGAGAGTGTATTTTTTGCCTTCTACCCATTTTGCTCTTATATCATCCAAACATTTATGATTCTTCTCTTTTTCAATTCATTTAATGTCAAAGGATATATATGTAAATTAAACTTGTAATTAAGACTTTCTTAATTTGTGTGTTTTTGTTAAAACGACTTATATTATTGATTGGAGAGAGTATTTAATAAAAAAAAAGTTAAATACTTAATTGTTAATTTCCTGCCCATGCACACTCATGTGAGCTCGTGGACCTTTGTCGATACGACAATACCGATATTGCCACCAACTTAATCATCTTCAATATATCTGTGGGGTTTTACTCAAAAGGCATCGATACTATTCGAGGAGAGATTCACCCTCATGTACTTCTTTGCGAAGTTACACTTAATGATGTGGGACTATTTTTTTTTTTTGGTAGAATTGTCAATATTTTTTTAGAGCACCTCACCTTTTACTAAGTGCACCTCAGAAAAAGTCAAACTTAAAAAAAAATCAATCCTACTACAAAATGACCTTACACCTCTCACTGTGATTAGTGCACCCCACTACAATTTCTATGTATACCTCACACACTCTCTTTTTTGTGATTTGTAGGCATCATCGATGTGAGACTATTTTAATTTCCATCCACACGTCTTCAACATTTATTAATCGAAAAATAAATAAATTAAAGCTACTTCATATATTAATCAATTAGATATTATTCATTAAAAAATAATAAGATGTGTTGTAAAACTATTGTAAAACTATGTAGAAATTTAAATATGTAAAAAGATAGACAGAGTAGATAAATAGAATATTAATGGCACCTGCTTTGGTTGGACCTCGGCCAGTTCTACAGCGTCTTGGATAAGGATGCTTTGAACCACCTAAAACGGGTCTAGCCAAGTCAGGGTTGGAGTCCGGATCAGCAAGGTCATTGTACACATCGTAGTCATAGATCCTATCGGATTCTTTTCTCTCCCCTGTTCCATCACCGCGTAAGTTCTCTAAATCCAAATTCCTTAATCTTTTCAAACCATCTGGCGTTTGTGCTGGCAAGTACGACTGCATCATGTACACACGACCAGCAGATTCATTTAAGAAAAATGGTAAAATGATTCATTATTGTGCTCACTAAAAGTAAGTATCATATTTTTTTATTTATTTCCACTTTTTTATAATTTTTTCTTTGAGGATAATACTAAGATTACCCACTATTGATATTTACCGTGACTACAAAATTGTTAAAGAAATAAAATAAAATAAAATAAAAAGGTGTGTACTCATAGCGTGTCTCTAGTGAGTCACCTAGCACTCATTTTCATTTAATTCACAAAAACATATCATAGCTAGCTAGGACAAAAAGTGTTGTCATCTCATAAAAAATGCATGGACGTAGAAACAAAAATTGAGAGAAAATCCGACCAAGATATATGGTTGAAACTAGGGATGCAAATGGGTAGGGTAGGGGATGGGGACCTCATTCCCATACCTGCACCTATTAAAAAATTTATTACCCATACTCATTTAGGAATGAATTCTCGTACCCAACCCTATACCCATGAAATCTCCATGGATATTGGAAATCCCCGTGGGAAAAATATTTTACCCATTTCATTCCCTATTGGCGATCCCCATAGGGATTTTCATGTGATTTTGGCGAGGATAGAGAATCTTAGTGAGAAAAATATTCTTTGATCCCACTTAATTTTCCTTAAAAAAAGAATTATGAGAAATAAGGAATCAAAAATACATACATAACAACACAATTGTTGAAATTCTAACAAAAATAAAGTATAACATATCATGCAATTAACGTTCCAACTTCTAAGTATTAACAACTCAAAATCTCATTATGGATTTTTGTCATGTGTATAATGAATATTTCGGGTGAAAACTATGTAATATTATTTTATATTTTTATATAAAATATCATATGGTGTATAAATAATAAATATCGTATGGTATATAATTGATATATAGGGATCCCTATAGGTAATCCTCATTGGGTATCAGGATTCCTGTGGGAGGTCACCTATGGGGATTCCCGTAGATATATTTTATCACCCATTCCCGTGTCTATACCCGCGTAGGTATGAGATTTCGTACCCATCCTCGCCTCCACACCCATTTAAAGTCCCCATAACTATACTCGTTAGGGTAAATCTCCGTCACCCGCGAGTATTACCCTACCCATATGCATCCCTAGTTGAAACACAACTGATCAATACCGACAATACGTATCCTTCAACAAATTCATAAATTAAACGTTTTTTATCAACAAAAAAATTAAAAATAAAATAAGGGTCAGGCTATTCCGACCCCACTTTTTGCTCTGTATACCTTATTTTTGAATTTTTTTTAACCCCCTTGAGAAAAGTCTTTGACGCCCCCATATATAAAGATGTTTTACTCCCTCATACCCCACTACTCCCACGAATTTTTTTTAACCAAGAACACTCCGCGCAAAACTCATGAACTCCACCCCACACTCAACCTCCAACTGAATAAATAAGTGTGAAACCACACAAAATAAACTCGATAACTTCATTCTCTAGTCGATTCCCCATTCGTTTGGTATTTTTCTTGGGACATTTGGTGGTTATTTGACTGCTCTAGGGTTATTGCATTTTTTTAGTGCTTTGAGTTTGGCGTTAATTGGCGCATTTGTAGGGAGGAAAATGTTGAAGGAATAACCAAAACGAAGTAAACGCGAGCAGTATGAAATAATTTTTGTTATTTTTATGATCGTGTACACACACAAGACCGAGATGTACGACATGCATCTCAGTCTTGTGTGTCCGACAATATATAGTACATAGTAGTGTATGTTGGTTGAGACCCATAGTTTCATGTTTGTTTTGTGTGACCACGAAGCACTTGTAAGTATTGTCCCTGTTGCGCCAAAATAATGCTCGTACCCCCATCAAATTGATCTCTATACCCCACCCTAACAAACACCACTCAAATCCACTCAAGTGTTTCGATCGAAGATCTCCAATATACACTCATAACTTCGCACTCTAGGCCTCGACATGTAATCATACCCCACCAAATTGTTGTGTGCACCCTATAATAGTCTACTTATTCTATACTATAGTATCAAAGGAATGAAACAGCAATATCTATTAACGTAGCGGTTGCACATGACCGATCAACATTCCTAAGTCTCAGCTTTGATGAATCGATACCAGTAAAAGCATGTCGGTTAAGTGTGGCTGATACCTTTCCAACCCTCTCGATCAAACCTGATTGAGGCCCTTTACAAGGTCTCACTTTCTATGTGACCTTGCATTTCGACACCTTCAATCGAAAACTAAGGAAACCCACAAAAAGAAAACGAACAACAGTGGTCCCTCATGTAGATCCGGTGGGTTTTGAGTCACTAAAACATTCCTAATGCACTGACGATTTCAAAAGAGTGTTTGATAAGTCAAGAAAAATGAAGCAATGAGGGTGGTGACAAGTTTGATTATGGGGTATG
Organism: Stephania japonica; assembly: GCA_039657345.1. Taxonomy (NCBI): domain Eukaryota; kingdom Viridiplantae; phylum Streptophyta; class Magnoliopsida; order Ranunculales; family Menispermaceae; genus Stephania; species Stephania japonica. Next base: position 19,435,991 of record CM077564.1, on the reverse strand, counting down.
TGAGTTGGGTAGGTGTGTAGAAAATGAGGGTAGTTTTGGAATAATTTACAAACAAGTGAGGTAAAAGCAGGAAAAAAAAATTTAAACTGGAGTACAATAAAGTAATGGGGTAAAGGGAGTAAAAAGTGGAGTCTGAATAGCCTAGCCCAAAAATAAACGTGTTTCATTTAAATAGCACATGCAAAACTAAAGGTTTTTTTTTTTTTAATATGAACATGCAAAACTAAAGTTCAAAATGGTCAAATATGCACTTTGTAGCATATGCAAACGTGTTATATTATTTTTTTTAATAAGAAACCTGCTTTTTAATTATATATGTCACTTCCGATCCAAAGGGCGGGGTGGGTTCCGAGACGAGGAATGCAATCCCCACCTCCATCTTAACTTTTGGTGGGGCAGGATTTCTGTTTAAAATTCTTCACCGGAGAATTTTTTACCTCCATTCCCCACCATTGCGGGGATTCCCCACCTCCACTATTTTTTGATATAATATCTAAAAAAAGATTAAATAAATTATAAATAAAAAAAATTAATCATTAAAATCTCTTTCTTCACAACTCTAAGTCGTTTTTTCAAAGCTTTTGAATTTATACAAATACTTTAAATAATATACTTACATTATTATATATAAATTTCAAGTAATGTTAAATTTTTCTTGATAAACTTAGTTGCATTTGTTTAGATTTGATAAACTTAGTTACATTATCTCCGTGGAAAATCTTCATATTAAGACAGGGTGGGGAATACCAACGGGGTGATGAGTAATACCACCTCCGCCCCGCCCCGCCCCGCCCGGCCTTACCCCGCATGGTGGGGGCAAAATTCCCCCATCCCTCACCTCGTGGGGGATAGTTGGCGGGAAATCCTTACCTAATTGGGGCAGATCCCCACAGGAAATAGGGATTACCCTCCTCACCTGCATCCATAATGTCCCTTAATTAATTCTATCTGGAGAGATTCCAACTCCCAACCTTATAAAGGTGATTCCTTGGTTTACACTTTAAAATTTTGAGAAGTGATAGGATGAAAGGTATTTCTTACTGCAAGACATTAATTAGTTGGCAAGAGCCATCCATATACACTTTCAGATGTGGGCATACACAAATCGCAACGTATAACACGCGAGTCGAGGCCACATGGATTGATCTTATGAGCCAATATTGTGTCTTGGAGTGTGACATAGGGTTGTCATTCTAGTATTTTCCTAAAATTTCAGGATTATATACATACATGCATACATATCTCGGCTGAGGACAACATTAGATATTATACGTGTATGCATCTATATATTGTGTTCTTATATGTTAGACGCCATTTTTTATGTAATTTTACGAGTACAAACATTATCTTGTATATGGCTTGAAGGGTACACAATCTCTTTAATGTACATACATTTAGAGATAATATAACTTTCAGGAGCATGTCTCGTATTCTTTCTAAAAAAATGTACTTTTACGTGATTGAAGGTGCATCTAACAATATAAAAATATAATGTTATACCTTGTTGGAGAAAAAGATGCGGAGATCGTGGTTTTGACTCATGGGGCTGATGTGGGAGTTGCAATTAAAGGTGAGGGACGTTGTGGTGGTGGGAGAAGGAAGGCCGTCAAGAGCGATGGTTGAGACCAGCAATGTTTCATCTTCTTGCTGATTTTGCATAGTCACTGCCCCTACCTGACCGAAGGTTTTGGGCATGTTGAAGCTGCACTCGAACTCCACGGCTTCTCCTCGCCGCGTCCCCCTCTCCGTGGAAGCTTCCACTGTCTTCTCCATTCCAGCTGCGCATATATATGCCCACGTAAATTTAATTAAACTTTGTTAGATTTGTGACTAGTCTTAAATCGTAGTACTTAATTTGTGACCAGTATTCAAATCTCAATTTTTACCTTAACTTACCCTAAAAGATTTACTTAAGAAAAACTTATACTAAAAATTAATTACTAATGCTTATCAAAAATTAATTACTAATTGTCTTTTATATACCTTTTAAAATTTAGATTATTATTATTATTTAGGTATTCGGTCGGATTTTGGAGCTTGAATTTTTTAAAAAAATGGTATTTGCAGTGCGATTTGCTCCAACTATAATAATCTGGATTCGAGAACGGAAGGACAAGATAGGCAAAAACCTCTATTCAAGAAATTTTATAATTAATTTCTCCATTCTCAATTAGGCTCAAGTCATTTCACCACAATCCTCTTGATGTAGGTTTTTAATTTATATCTTTTATTTAATTCTATTTATGTTGAAATGCAATACAAAATAATGTAAAAAACATTATAGAGCCATTAACGATCAATATTGTACAAATACAAAACATATTGTACAAAGAACTGTGGTACAAAACAAATCAACCAGTCAATTGGAGAGCCTAATGGTTTGATATGGTTATTAGAAGGGAAAATGATAATCTAATACACTTTGGATGCACACTTGGAGCGCACACTTTGTCTTTTAGCCCATTTATAGTTATTTTTTGTCTCCCAATGTGTGAGCCTACATCTAACAAAATACCATAAATGAACTAAAAGACAAAGTGTGCATCCCAAGTGCGCACTCTAAGTAGGTCATTTTATCATTTTCCTATTAGAAGTAAAAAGGTCAAGACCAGTTCACACCAGGGAAGCAATTATCCCTTTTTTATCAAAAAAAAAAAAAAAAATGGTACACAACCAGATGACATTTAAAAATTACGTGTCAGTTTCTTAATTAAGGTTGATGGCATTTTAAAGAGTTTCTTTATGTAATGATAAATGAGATGTACTATAACAGATAAGTTCATGATTACAGCTTTGCAAAAAATTCTATATATAGATGAATGCGACTTTTTTTTTTATTGTATATGCATCAAGATTATGCTTATTTTGATGTTAGGTTCCAATATATCTGTAGCAAATATATGCACAAAAAAATATTTTACTCAGTCGCTTTCCTTCTTAAAATCAATGCTACAGTTATTTAATTAAGCATTATCCTTTGTGTTGTTGTCTCTTTAAAAGAAAATTAAATGTGTCATACATATACATAAAAAAGGGCAAATGTTAATTAATTTATGGTGCTTACCAACCATTAGGGTGGCATGGTTCAATAGTTTAGTATGGGGTTATGAGTACTATTCGAGGTTAGAGGTTCGAATCCCAGCGGGTACAAGTTAAGTTTCTTTCCTATCCAAAAAAAAATAAAAATCATGCTTACAGCAATCAAGCTCTGTGCTATAGAGCGTCAAATGAAGCCTTCCAGCAACCATTTCATGATTATTAGGATCCTCATGATCTGCGTTGGACTCGTTGTCGCTACGAATGATCCGTTTCACTGTGATCACACACTTAACCGGAACTTTCGTAGACTTGTCCACAGCGGCCCCCTCCACGGCCCTCGCCACGGCCCTCTCCACCACCTCAATCACCTCCGCACCATTGGTAGTAATGGCGGGCAAATGAATTACCTTAGCCATGGAAGCAATAGGCGGTGCAGACGCTGCAGCGCTTTGGTTAGTTGAAAAATCTTGGTTGAGGACGGATTTAGTAACTCGATTTTGTGTTTTCGTGATAGAAGGGAACGAATTGGGTGGTTTGCCATGACCGATGAGGGGCATGATGTGCAAGAGATGAGGGCTCAACATGTTAATGGGATAGTTAATTATTTTGTAGAGTTTGGTGAAGCGTAATAGTTTTGTGTTGAGTAGCTAATCTAGCAAGTACTGTGGAGTGGTGGCATCGATGCATGCATGTTCTTCTATTTATATAGAGGAGCAAGGGCCGAGTGGGAAAATAATTCTAGAAAATTGGACATTGAGTTTTTAATTTTTATTATTGTTTGGTATCTCGAGCCTTGCCCGGACTAACTCTGAACTCGAGAAGGGAAGGACCAAAAAGGCGGCAACCTCTGGCCAAAAATTTTAAAGTTTTTCCTTTCTCAAGGGTCATCTTATCACAACTCTCTTGGTTAACTAGACATTGCGTTGCCTACTAATTGGGTGGCTTAGAATGGTTTGATATGGTGTTAGTAGTATAAGAGGGTAGGGGCTCGAGTCTCAGAGTAAAAAGTTGGTTTCTTATATAAAATAAAATAAAATAAAATAAAATGGACATTGAGTTTACCAACCAACTGACTGGTCTAATGATAAGGTATGATGTTTGGGAGTAAAAGGTTATGGGTTCAAAACTTTGGGAAGCAAATATTTTTTTCTTTATCAAAAAAAAAAAAAAAAAAAATGGACATTGAGGTTAATTAGGTGCACGGCCTCTTTCACAACTACCAGTTGTACAACAAATCATTAATATGAAGTGATGATGAATTGTAAAACTATCTATTAATTGTAAAATGGGAAATGCTACAATGACGCAGCAAATTAAATATGCGATAGAATTAACCGTTGGATACGCCTCCCGCAGTGATCATGGTCATCAGTAGGCGACGTTGTGCATTTGAAGTGTAACTTATTAAAGGAACAATGACAACCAAAGTTACAAATAGGGGTGCACACGGATTAGATCCAATCCAATTAAAGTCAATTCGCAATCAAATCTAATAATTGCGAATTAGAAAATTACAGTCCAATTCAATCCAAATAATTCATCAATCCAACTCAATTCAATTTGCAAAATGCGAAATGGACTGGATCAAGTTTCGCGAATTGACGTTTTTATATCCAAAGATTTATGAAATTAAACTTAATCAAATGAAGCACATAAATCATACATTTCATGAATGGCAAATTAACAAATACATCCTGCAAAATATGCAACATCTTTTACCATTTTCACTCTTAGAAAAGTAATTCCAAACTAGTGAAGCGGACACGTGGTATTTTCTTTGCACTTTTGGAACAATATTTCTCCTCAAGGACCTCAACTGCATTAAAATATGGTGACGACTAGATGGACCCCTTTACAAGTGTATAATTAGGCATTGAGTTTGCATTAGAGGTGAAAATAGTTGATTGCGCCCCACTCTCTTTCATTTTGTTCATCGTGGATTCATGGCGTACAAAAAAAATTACTAGCAAGAGTTACGAAAGATTGAATTGACCAAACTAAAAAAAACAAACAATGGACAGTGAATGGATCATCTTCCACCAATCAACGCTAATTCGAAAGATTGAATCGAAACAAAAAAAACTTACTTTTTCATGCGATTGCACTATTGAGCGAAAATGGAGAAACTTGGAGCCCTAAAAAGTGTGCAAGATGGGAGAGGACGTCAGAGGTCGGAGGTCGGAGGCTTGAAGTCGGATATTAAAGGCTCGTAGTCGATGTCGGTCATCGGAGCCCTAGAAACAGGGGGAGAGTCACGGATGAGAGGGGGATGGAGTGTAACGCGAACGGAGGGGGCGGGGAAGGAGAGGCACGATGGAGGGGACGGGGGAGGGAGAGGCACGAACGAGAGGGGAAGGGAGAGACGAGGTGCGGACAGAGGGGGAGGGAGAGGCGAGGCGTGGACGAGAGGGACTGATTGTAAGGTGAAGCAGCGGACGAGAGGGGAAAGGGGGTGTCGGTTGTTTTTGTTTTGGTATAGTGAGTTAGGGTTTTAGTTTAAAGGTGATATGTATATGTGCTTATGTGGTAAACGGATTGGATTGGATTGGTTCTGCGGTTTTTCATATAAAAATCTATAATCCAATCCAGTCCAGTCGGATTAATGATTTTTCAATTCAATCCAGTTCAAGGGATCAAAAAATTGATCTAATTAGTGATAATTGGTTCAAGTTGGACCGGATCCGCGGATCATGTCAATCCGTGTGCACCCCTAGTTACAAATGCCATCCCTTGAAGTAAATTACTACTTAGCTAGCAACAACTCAATATATTCTTATTAAACAATTGTTTTTTTAAAAAAACTTATTAAATTTTTTTTATGTATATAATTATTTCTAATTAAATCTTAACAGAATATTATAAGTTTTTCTCTTGTCTTGTTCTATTATATATGTCTCTATATATAGAGATGCAATTACATACAAAACGAAACATCTAAATAAGGTAACACATAATTATAGGAGTGATTTGTGCACAATTATAATCACGAGAGTGATATGTACACATTTCTTAATTGCATAGTAATTACATGAGTGATTTGTGCACAATCATAATTACATGAGTGATTTGTACACAATCATAATACTATATTAGTGATTTATTATAATATCCCCCCTGAAACTAGAAGGAACTGCAGTGACTCCGAGTTTACTTTGTAGAAAAGAAAATCTAGGTAAAGTAAACGGCGTCGTGAAGATGTCCGCGATCTGATCTTCCGAGGGAACATTTTGCACAGAGAGTTGACCAGATAACACTTGATCTCGCACAAAATGAATGTCAAGTTTAATATGTTTAGTACTAGTTTAATAAACAGGATTCTTAGCAAGTGTTGTAGCACTCATATTATCACACCATACAGTTAAAGAAACCTGAGCAGGAAGATGTAATTCACTTAGCAAAGATTTAAGCCAAGAAATTTTAGCTAAAACCTGAGCCATAGCACGATATTCCAACTCTGTACTGAACCGAGAAACCACAGACTGTTTCTTGGACTGCCAGAAATCAAGTTTGAACTGAGATAGACAGCATAACCAACAACAGACTTACAATCATTAGAACTTGCTGTCCAATCAGCATCTGAGAACCCTGTGACAAAGAGATGATCTCCAGGTCTGAAACAAATACTCAAATTAGCAGTACCTTTCACATAGCGGAGAACGTGTTTGAGAGCTTGCATGTGAGACACAGTAGGATTCTGCTGATATTGACTTAGCCTATTTACAATATAAGATATGTCCGGCCTGGTATTAACCAAATACTGTATCCCCTAGTAAACTTCTATACAGAGTAGTGTTATTAAAAGGAGGACCACCATCTGCATATATATGTTTACCAACAGAGAAGGGTGGATCAATGGATTTGGCATTAGCCATACCACTTCTTTGTAAGAGTTGTTTGACATAAGAGGGTTGATTAAGATACAAACCACTCTTACTCTATAAGCTTCCATTATAAGAAAAAGACTCAGTTCACCAAGATCCTTACGGGAAAATGTACTATGTAATCAAGCAATAAAAGACTGGATTATAGCAGTGTTGGAACTAGTAACAATAACATCAACATATACTAAGATATACAAAACAATAGTCTTATCTCGAAAAACAAATAATGAATTATTAGCTTTTGAATTATGGATCTCTAAGAGATAAGAGTAGATTTGAATCCGTTAAACCGAGCCTTTAGTACCTGCTGTTGGACTAAGTGGTTAGTCACTCTAACTCCGACCGAAATTTTGATGGAAACAAACAAGGTGAAAATATACTAATAAGTTTTATCAAGTGTATTTCAGTTTCATCAAAGGTTGCGAAACATCACATCATGGGTATTCGAGCATTCAAGCTATACAAGTTCAAGACTCGACATACATAAAGGAATGAAGACGAAAGATCAAGGCCACGAGTTGTAAAATTGATGTAAGGTATTCAAGTTCACTTAAGCAAGCCTATTGCATTAGTTCATGCATATCGTGATTTTAAAATGGATTTTCAAATGTCAAGTGATTACTTGAAGATTTCGGTCCCATAAGTCTAAACTATGTTAAACTATATGTGTATATTAATATCGCATTTTAAAAATCATTGCGAAAGCTTTTGAAAAAGAAAAACTTGTTTTTGAAAGGTCTTTGAAAAGAAAACGCATATTTGCGAAAAAGTCCCTCGCAAATCATGAAACCGAGATTTTCCATTTTCGGGATTTGTGAAAATATCCGAACCATCCAAATAGGCCATATGAACCATAACAAACATGTATTATATGTTATATGAGGGCTCATTGGGTCTAGGACGTGTTAAAGGGTCGCTAACACAAGGGACAGAATTAATTATTCTGAGGTCCCTGCAGTTAGCGTGCTAATACTGTTATTAGCGCTATGTGCAGAGTTAGCGCGCTAGGTCATAAAATTAGCGCTCTAATTGCAGTCCTAACAGCTTTTTTATAAAGCTGAAAAATTCACTTTAATTCGAATTTTTGATCAAATCTCGGCCCTTGGATGCACACAACGGTCATATATTGGTCTATAAATATATACAACTCTTCCAAACACACAAGGCACATAAATTAGGTTTTAAAATCAAAGAAAAACATTTGTGCTCAAATTTTTCAAGAGAAGGAGCTTGGGGTTTTCAAGCTACACTTAGAGGCTGTTCATTCAACATCAAAACCAGCACTCTTGAGGCACTCTAAGGAGTACAACAACCTCTCCAGAACTGATTTTCAAGTCATCTTCTTGAGGTTGTAAGAAAGTCCATTCCCTAGCTTTTCTTGTGCTTAAATTATATATTCTTGTGTGATTGATTTGGGAAATTACTTGTTGTGTTGTTAAACACACTTGTATTGGGTTTTGCACTTAAACTTGATTCATTAAACCCTTGGACTGATTTGAACAAGAGTTTGTGCTTAAACTTGATTTTTATCAAACTTCTTGTTCTTTGGATTTGAAACCGGTTTTGTTCTCATCAATCTATTTAAAAGGTTTCATATTTGAGTTTTGCATAAAATCAGTTTTATACTTGCATTTCTCAATTGTTTTTATACTTGCATGCATAAGAGTGATTAGGCTCTAGGAGGCTTGCTTGTATTTGAACTTGATACCACTTTACTTTGTAAAGTGTAATTTCACTTGTATTAATCAAATCTTGATTGTAAGACTTAGTGGGATCTAAGTCGAAAGGGAAGACCTAGTTGAGGCTAGGCATATATCCTAGTTGCGGCTAGGTGAGAAAAGTCCTAGGTGGGTCTAGGTGGAAAAATCCTAGTTGCGGCTAGGTGGTTGTATAAGACCTTATTGCGATAAGGCATCGTGTAAAAGACCTAGTTGAGGCTAGGCATTCACTAGGCTAGTTTGCTTAGGGTGTAACACTTATTGATAATATAAGTGGGGTTTGAAAATCCTAACCGGGGAGGTTAGGTAGTGGATGTAGATCGGTTGGATCGAACCACTATATATCGTGTGTCTTATTTCCATCTCTTCTACCCCATTCACTTGCATAGCATAGATATTTATCATTGGTGTATGCATTATCATTACTATTTGTGCATAAAGTTTTAAAAAGGCGATAATCACTCGGTAACCCAATTCACCCCCCCTCTTGGGTGACCTTCACCTGCCGTAACCCATAGAGCGCCTTATGTAAGACACACACATGAGACGGACAATGGGGGTCTATATAACCAACTAGTTGATTAGTAAACACTGTTTCACCCAAAACACCATTCAAAAATGCATTATTAATATCCAACTGTCGAATAGACCAGCCAAAATGGATAACTATAGACAGAATAACCCTCACAGTTGACGCTTTTACAACTAGACTATAGGTTTTCTCCAAAATCGATACCAGGAACTTGTTTGAATCTTTTGGCCACTAATCTCTCCTTGTATCGATTTATAGACCCATAAGAATTTCGTTTAATAGTGAAAATCCACTTATTGCCCACAATATTCTGATTTAAAGTAGATGGAACCAAATACTAAGTACCATTATTAATTAGGGCCTGATATTCCTTATCCATTGCCTCCTTCCACTTAGGATTTCTAAGAGCTATTTCAGTAGTATCAAGAATATCATCCACGGTCTCACAATTAGCTGCTAAGAACACTTTTTTCTTATTAATCTCATCCTTAGCTCTAGTTATCATATGATGTGTATTCATAGTGTTCCTAGGATTAGAAAGAACATACTCATGTGTGCCACCATTAGTATTAGGATTAGGACTAGGACTAGGACTAATATGAGAACGATAATTAGAAGAACCAAATAGAGATTGATGAACATCAGAAATAGTACCCGAAGAAGAATGAATAGAAATAGGTAAATGCATAGACCCAATATGTATAACCACAACAAAATTAGAAGCAACAGAAGGATTAGACACAGGTATAAAAGAAAACAATTCAGAATAAGGAAAATCATGCTCATGAAACAACACATTACGAGTAATAAGTACTCTTGCAACTTTATTCATACATTTGTACCATTTATGAATAGAATTGTACCCCAAGAAAATGCATTTTTTCGACCGAAACTGATATTTATGTTTATTGTATGGTCTCAAATATGGAAAACAAGCACAACCAAATGTTTTCAAAATATGATAATCAGGAAATGTATTATACAGTTTAGTATATGGAGAGACACCTTTTAAAACTGGAGTAGGTGACCTATTTATCAAAAAAGTCGTTGTTTCACATGCATCCCACAAAAACTGTAAAGGCAATTTAGCATTTGATAATAAAACAAGACTCATTTCAACTATATGTCTATGTTTTCTCTCAGCTCTGCCATTTTTTGCATGTGCGTGAGGACATGGATGTTGAAAAAATATCCCAAATTGATCCAAAACATGCTTAAAAGACCTACATTCACCACCCCAATCATACTTAACTTTTTTAATAGTACATTGAAATTGATTTTTAAGAAATTTTTTAAAATGAAGAAATGCATTAATAGCATCAGATTTCAGACGTAAAGGGTACAACCAAGTGAATCTAGTACAATAATCTATAAAGTGAATGTAATAGTTATAACTACTGGGAGAAGTAATTGGAGCTAGACCCCATACATCAGTATGAATTAAATCCAGAACATGTGAAGAAATCTTAGTAGACAACGTATAGGGTAGAGCATGAGTTTTTCCAATTAGACAATGAGAACAACTAATAAAAGAAGAGACATCAGAATGTAAATGTAAATGTTTATCTATAATTTGTTGAAGAACTTTGTGTGTAGGATGACCTAGTCTAGCATGCCACAGAGCAGGTATTGGACACGAAAAAACAAAAGGAAACTTGTATGAAGACTTGGGATGTCCTAAAAATCTTACAATCCATAATGAAGAACACCTTGAAGAAGTATCTTACTGGTATTGATATTGTCACGGCCCAATTTTGCTAATCTTGATTAACTGCTTAATCATGATCACCAATCCGTGACGTGGGGCCCGCATGAGATGCGCACACAGACCAAGGCATGTGGCCGAGGTAAATTTTATATTTGTATTGATGTATTCCTAGTATTTTGTATGTGTGTAGGCTGATTAAGTCAGTAATTGCAGCTATCAACGCCGAGACGTGGTCAAGGACACGCCTCGAGTTGTATGCAAGCCGGGGTACCGAATAGCGAGACTTGCGGTAAGTCTAAATTTAGTAAAATACGATGTATTAAATTAATACACATTAAATCATAGCCTATGGTTATAAATTTATTAAATTAAATTGGAAATATATATATATATATATATATATATTTATATTATATAAATATATAATATAAATATATATACATTAAAAAAAAAAAATTTGAAGAAGCAGAGACGTTGTGCGTCTCTGCTTCTTTGTCACTGAGAATGGGGGAAAGGGGAAGGGAACGCACGCACGCGTGTGCGTGCGTGCGGTCCCTATACCGGTCTGGCCAGTCCGGTTGGACCGGACCGGTTAGACCGAACCGGGTCAGACCCGGTTCAACGGTCCAAACCCCAAAAAATTAAAAAAAATATATAAAAAAAATAAAAAATAAAAAATAATATATATATGTAATATAAATACATACATGTGTATATATGTATATGTATACATAATATATACATGTATGTATATTTACATATACACATACACATGTATATAAAAAAAATATAAAATAAAATAAATAATAATGATAAATACATATACATATGTATATACATATATGTATACATACATATACATATATATACAAATACAAATACACATATACATATATATATATACAAATACACATGTATATATATATATACATATACACATATATGTATATATACATAAAATATATCTATGTAACAAAATATTAATAAATAAATAAATAAATAAAGGATGTGAAATAACTTTTCAGGGACCTAGGGGTGTTACGGGAGTTCGAGAGCGCTAGTCGGAGTGCCGCGAGGCCGGATAGCCATAGCTATCCTGTGACTTGTAAGTGAAACTGAGGGAACTCTTTACTTTATTTCATTCCAGTCATTTATAAATTTTCAGTCTATTTGTAGACTAGCTAATTTATTTCCCACATCATGCTTTCCTTGTTTCTATTCACATTGAATATCGATATAGCATGATGCCTTGTTTGATATATCATTGACTCCATGCTTCCTTATATGCTCAATGTTTGTCTTGAAATATGGTTAATGAATATTTAGAAAATGCATGCTATAGGGTTATCTGCTATGTCGGACTTGTGTTCTACTTCCCTTGGGGCTTTGTAGCCTAACATATGTTGAAATCATAACATTTTAGGATATATATTCTTAAAAACTAAAGTAGGGATTATCTAGTGTCCGTTGCATACGAGATGCGCGGATTCACGAGGATTTCGGTCTTTCGGGGTCTCCGGCACTCGCCACTACACTAGGGCGGTACACGTGGCATGGACTATGGGTTGTCGGCAAGTATAAATGATTTAAATACGCCAAGCACATCTCCGCCATTTGAGGTTATTAAAAAAAAAAGAGAGAGATTATTATCATATGTTGAGCACAGCTCCATACAGTAGTGGAAAAGGCTAGGTGATAGTTCTCACCGCCGACCGGACGTAGATCATCTCGACTTAGCCTGTGTCAGTTTGTGTATCTGTTAACGTTGGTATTTACTTGCATTATTTATTCAGCATTTCTTCAACTACATATGTTTTTAAATACCTTTTGTTTAAATTGGAAATGTAGTATTAGATTTCCCCAGTTATCACTTAAATATCATCATACTTACCGTCTAGTTTGTGACGGTGGGTGTAGATCCATCGAGCAGCACCAGGTCGGACAAGGAGAAGATCGGCGACTACCTCTGAGCTCCGAGCGCGTAGCTGCCCGTACACGTAGGGTACTTTTTTGTATTATGTTTACTTATGTATTTATCTTTTGGGATGTTATTGGGATGAGTGTTAGATTACCCGACTTTTGGCTTTCACTTTGTTTATATATGTTCGTCGTTTACTTGCATATATATGGTGATCGTTATTTCCTGGATTCCACACTTAGGATTTAATAAGCAAAAAAAAAAAAAAATTTATGCTAAAATATTAAAGACTTCCGCTAAATAAAATAATTGTTTAAACAAGAGAACACTGGTAGTAAAGGCTGACTAATTCGTAATCGGGTCCTATGTGTTGTGATTAGGGCTTAATTACGGGATTAGGCTGGATGGTGCCCTAGATTAGAAGCGGGGCCGTCACAGTTGGTATCAGAGCTTAGGCTTTAGAACCTTAGGGGCAACGCATAGTGTTGAATAAGGATTTTGATGCTAATTTCGTGATTGGTATCAAAGATCGTTTATCAAGGAATAAAGCATAAGTTTGAATAAAATGCACACGCTAGAAGTGGAAACCAGATGAACCTTGCCTAGGAATTATTTTGTTGGGAATTGAGTGAAAGTTAGTTGGGAATTTGTATATATATATGCTATCTTTTTCAATATGTATACGTATATATGTGGTAGACTTCGTAATAGTGATAGGAAATCGTTATCCACATGCAGACGACGATGACGGATGCACGCGAGACAGGCGATGGGGGTGCTAGCAGTAGTCAGCCTCCTACTACATCAGACGACGAGTATCAGAGGTTAGCGGATAGAGTGGCGGCACAGGGACAGCAGATGGCTGATTTCATGGCCTTCATGACAGCACAGATCACCGCACTTACTCAGGCCATCGCCACTACTCCTGCGACTACCACACATCCAACGACCGAACCTACTACTATACCACCCAGCGTTCCAGATACTGTACCCGTACTAGACCCACCTATTGTTCAGGACATGGTAGTGACGCCGACTCTTCTGGTAGTGACCGTTTCGACGGCAGAGGTAGCAGTGATGACTCCGACTCCCACACCTACACCTTTAGGCTCAGCAGTGGGGATTCAACTGGTGAAGGACTTTCTCCGCCTTCAGCCAGTGTACTTCGACGGGGAGAGAAACTTTAAGAAGATTGAGGGATGGATATTATCACAGGAGAAGCTACATCGGATTTTAGGGATCGAGGATAGACTACGCCCAGATTTGTCTTCTTATACGCTACAGAGAGATGCCGACGTCTGGTGGCGCACCACCATAGCTACTGATGGGGACTTTGAGTCATGGACGGCCTTTAAAGCCAAGTTTTATCAGCAATACTTCCTGCCTGCTGTCATGATAAGGTTGAGGAGAGAGTTTATGAGTTTGACGCAGAGAGCAGATGAGTCAGTTATGGAGTACCGAGATAGATACGGGTATCTAAGGCAGTTTGCGGGGGATTTGGTCCGAGATGAGTTGGGAGATGTGTATCATTTTGGGGCAGGTCTGAGAGCAGACATTGGCTATCACGTAGTCAGCACGGGCGCTAGGACACTCACCGAGATATACGAGCGTGCACTTTCCCACGAGACCTACTACCATGGTGTAATAGCTGACAGGGCAGGCATAGGGCAGAGATTGACATTAAAGTAGGCCGCAGATTTTGAGAGGAGGCGGCGGAGTGGCAAGGCACCCAGGACATGGGATAGAGGCTTCCATGGATCGGGGGTGACTTCACGTTCTACATCGTTAGTACCTCAGGTGTCTTATGTCGCGTCAGCACAGAGCTCAGGGAGAGGACGTTCCATACCATCACCATCGATTAGGCCAGCATTACCAGCGCCAGAGAGACTTACTCTTCCGGCACCATCGGCACCACGACATGTATCGCGCGGGGTGGTAGAGGCCGAGCGAGGGTAAAGGCGAGAGGACCCCGTCGGGGACAGAGAGCACGAACTCCGGTTCGGGGATAGCCACGATCCGGTCGGCGCGAGACGAGGCTTCATGTTATAGGTGCGGACAGGTGGGACATTTGGTGAGGGAGTGTCCACAGCCAGCGACAGTGTATCCACTACAGAGTCGAGAGGCAGCTCACATGGTGGCACAGCCGGATACTAACGCTACGCGGAGTATCATCGAGGGTACGATTTCTATCGCTGGTAGAGAGTCTTATGTTTTATTTGATTCGGGTTCCACTATTTCCTTCATTTTTGGACGCATGTTAGGCATACTAGGATTGACACCGATTAGGCTTGGAGTACATTTGATATTGAGCACCGCCGCCGGAGATAGGGTTTACCCTAATAGTCTAGTGGAGAGATTTCCAGTAGAGATTAGTGGGATAGAGTTACCCGCCGACTTTAGAGTCCTTGAGATGTTAGAGTTCGACGCTCTCTTCGGGATGGACTGGTTATCAGCATACCATGCTTATATAGATTGTTTTAGTAAGTCTGTCGTATTTGAGATCCCAGGACGTCTGATGTTCGTACACCGAGGTAGTACATCGAGAGTCGATACCACGAGAGGTAGATTGGCGACTAGTGAGGAGATGGAGACTCTAGTAGCCTTGTATACTATAGCAGAGAGTCAGGGACCCCGACTTGAGGACATAACGATCGTTAGAGAGTTTTCCGACGTCTTTCCTAAGGAGTTGCCAGGACTACCACCGCCGCGAGAGGTAGACTTCATCATCGAGTTAGTACCAGGCACCAAACCGATCGCGATACCACCTTACCGTATGGCCCCAAAGGAGCTAGAGGAGTTGAGGGCTCAGCTTAAGGACATGGGGGAGAAGGGATTCATCACACCTTCCATGATGCCGTGGGGAGCGCCAGTACTTTTTGCGAAAAAGAAGGATGGTAGTCTACGACTGTGCATCGACTACAGGCAACTGAATAAGGTTACAATCAAGAACAAGTACCCGCTACCGAGGATTGATGATTTGTTTGAGCGCTAAGAGGAGCACAGTTCTTCTCCAAGATAGACCTGAGATCAGTGTATCATCAGCTTAGGATCAGGGACGAGGACCAGTCTAAGACAGCGTTCCGCACCAGATATGGACATTACCAGTTTACGGTCATGCCGTTCGGACTAACCAATGCCCCCGCCGTGTTTATGGACCTTATGCACCGGGTATTCAGGCCATTTCTTGACCAGTTCGTAGTAGTCTTCATAGACGACATTCTGATCTATTCGAGAACACGGGAGGATCACGAGCAGCACCTCAGGGAAACGTTACAGATGTTGAGGAAGCACTGTTTATATGCCAAGTTCAGCAAGTGTGAATTTTGGCTTTCAAAAGTCAAGTTTTTGGGTCACGTTGTTGGAGCAATGGGGATTGCCGTAGATCCGGCCAAGATTCAGATGATTATGGACTGGCCGGCACCGACGTCAGTGACGGAGATCAGGAGTTTTCTGGGGTTAGCAGGCTACTACCGCAGGTTCGTAAAGGATTTTTCTAAGATTGGTTCGCCGATGACTAGACTGACACAAAAGGACGTCGTGTATGATTGGACAGAGGAATGCGAGAACGCATTTGAGCAGTTGAAGAGGTTGTTGACGACCGCACCAGTATTGACACTACCTAAGGTTGGACAGGGATTCCTAGTATACACTGATGCTCCACACACGGGACTTGGATGCGTGTTGATGCAGGGTAGCGGAGTTGTGGCTTATGCTTCGAGACAGTTGAAGATACATGAGAAGAACTACCCGACGCATGACCTTGAGTTAGCAGCAGTCGTATTTGCGCTGAAGGTGTGGAAACACCACTTGTATGGAGAGAGATTCACACTTTTCACTGATCACAAGAGTCTGAAGTATCTCTTCATACAGAAGGAACTGAATATGAGACAGCGTAGGTGGTTAGAATTCTTGAAAGACTATGACTTTTCTTTGGAATATCACCCAGGAAAAGCGAACGTAGTCGCCGACGCACTGAGTAGGAGACCGACCAGAGACGCCGAGGTTGTCAGATGTCATATGACACACGAGTACGGATTACTTGAGGCAGCGATGACAATAGGTCAATCAGACGTTCCTATCGATACCCAGATTGAGATCTGCGCACAGACGAGAGTACATACCGTGTCTACACAGAGTGTGTCAAAGGGTCGAGGATCGACGACGAGTTGTACCGAATTCGGCGAATTAGCGCGGAGTTTAGATTGTGTTGATTGGACGGTGATATCGATCGATTGTCGAGATTCGAGGGGCGGTGTGGATACCGGAGATGCGGAGTGAGAGAGGAAATTCTTCGGGATTCACACCATTCCCGATTCTTCGTTCATCCAGCGGGACTAAGATGTATCATGACATGAAGAGACATTTCTGGTGGCCTGGGATGAAAGCGGATGTGTCAGAGTTTATCAGGAATTGTGATATTTGTCAGCAAGTGAAGGCAGAACATCGTAGACCTGGAGGACTGTTACAACCATTGCCCATTCCGAGATGAAAATGGGAAGACATCGCCATGGACTTCTTCAGAGGGTTGCCGAGGACAGCCAAGAAACATGATTCCATTTGGGTAATAGTTGATAGACTTACAAAATCTGCCCATTTTCTGCCAGTTGCAGCGCACTACACGTTTGATCAGCTGAGTATACATTTCGAGAGGGAGATCATTAGGCTGCATGGGGTACCGTTGACCATCACATTAGACAGAGATGCTACGTATACTTCCGGGATGTGGCGAGTATGCAAGAAACGATGCGGTACACGCCTACATTTCAGCACAGCTTTTCATCCTTAGACTGACGGACAGACAGAGAGACTGAATCAGGTTCTAGAGGACATGTTTCGGGCCTGTGTGTTAGAGTTCGGTGGATCTTGGGAGGAGTATCTACCATTATGTGAGTTTGCGTACAACAACAGTTATCAGGCTAGCATTGAGATGGCGCCATTTGAGGCTTTGTATGGCAGACCATGTCGCTCGCCGTCGTGTTGGGCTGAGCCAGAGGACAGAGCTTCAGTAGGGCCTGAGATTGTTGTTGACAACACTGAGAAGGTACGACTAATTCGACAGAGACTCAAGGCAGCCCAAGAGAGGCAGAAGAAGTATGCAGACAAGTACCACAACGATCTCACTTATTCCGAGGGAGCCTACGTCTATCTTAAGGTCTCCCCTCGGAAGGGTTTGCAGAGATTTGGTGTGAAGGGCAAGCTCGCACCGCGTTTCATCGGGCCATTCAGAGTTAGGAAACGAGTTGGAAAGGTTGCATACGAGTTAGAGCTTCCTCCATAGATGTCAGGTGTTCATCCGGTCTTTCATATATCGATGCTTCGACTGGCTGAGTCGAAGGCGGCGCACGACCGACAGTTGACTTGAGTCAGATCGACCTGAGCGAGGATTGCTCATATGAGGAGCAACCTATCCAAATCCTAGACCGAAAGGTACAACAGTTAAGGAACAAGTCTATCCCGAAGGTACTAGTCAAGTGGCAGTTTCATAACGAGTCGGAACTTACTTAGGAACGGGAGGATTATATGCGAGACCGTTTTCCGTACCTTTTTGAGTCAGGTATACCCTAACCTAAATTAATTTCGAGGACGAAATTTCCATTTTGTTGGGAATATTTGTCACGGCCCAATTTTGCTAATCTTGATTAACTGCTTAATCAGGATCACCAATCCGTGACGTGGGGCCCGCATGAGATGCGCACACGGACCAAGGCATGTGGCCGAGGTAAATTTTATATTTGTATTGATGTATTCCTCGTATTTTGTATGTGTGTAAGCTGATTAAGTCAGTAATTGCAGCTATCAACGCTGAGACGTGGTCAAGGACACGCCTCGAGTTGTATGCAAGCCGGGGTACCGAATATTGAGACTTGCGGTAAGTCTAAATTTAGTAAAATACGATGTATTAAATTAATACACATTAAATCATAGCCTATAGTTATAAATTTATTAAATTAAATTGGAAATATATATATATATATTTATATTATATAAATATATAATATAAATATATATACATTAAAAAAAAAATTTGAAGAAGCAGAGACGCTGTTGTGCGTCTCTGCTTCTCTCTCACTGAGAATGGGGGAAAGGGGAAGGGAACGCACGCACGCGTGTGCGTGCGTGCGGTCCCTAGACCGGTCTGGCCGGTCCGGTTGGACCGGACCGGTTAGACCGAACCGGGTCAGACTTGGTTGGACCGGGTTAGACCCGGTTCAACGGTCCAAACCCCAAAAAATTAAAAAAAAATATAAAAAAAAATAATAAATAATATATATGTAATATAAATACATACATGTGTATATATGTATATGTATACATAATATATACATGTATGTATATTTACATATACACATACACATGTATATAATAAAAAATAAAAAAATAAAACAATAATAAAATAATAAAATAAATAATAATGATAAATACATATACATATGTATATACATATATGTATACATACATATTCATATATATACAAATACAAATACACATATACATATATATATATACACAAATACACATGTATATATATATACATATACACATATATGTATATATACATAAAATATATCTATGTAACAAAATATTAATAAATAAATAAATAAATAAAGGATGTGAAATAACTTTTCAGGGACCTAGGGGTGTTACGGGAGTTCGAGAGCGCTAGTCGGAGTGTTGCGAGGCCGGATAGCCATAGCTATCCTGTGACTTGTAAGTGAAACTGAGGGAACTCTTTACTTTATTTCATTCCAGTCATTTATAAATTTTCAGTCTATTTGTAGACTAGCTAATTTATTTCCCACATCATGCTTTCCTTGTTTCTATTCACATTGAATATCGATATAGCATGATGCCTTGTTTGATATATCATTGACTCCATGCTTCCTTATATGCTCAATGTTTGTCTTGAAATATGGTTAATGAATATTTAGAAAATGCATGCTATAGGGTTATCTGCTATGTTGGACTTGTGTTCTACTTCCCTTGGGGCTTTGTAGCCTAACATATGTTGAAATCATAACATTTTAGGATATATATTCTTAAAAACTAAAGTAGGGATTATCTAGTGTCCGTTGCATACGAGATGCGCGGATTCACGAGGATTTCGGTCTTTCGGGGTCTCCGGCACTCGCCACTACACTAGGGCGGTACACGTGGCATGGACTATGGGTTGTCGGCAAGTATAAATGATTTAAATACGCCGAGCACATCTCCGCCATTTGAGGTTATTAAAAAAAAAGAGAGAGATTATTATCATATGTTGAGCACAGCTCCATACAGCAGTGGAAAAGGCTAGGTGATAGTTCTCACCGCCGGGGACGTAGATCATCTCGACTTAGCTGTGTCAGTTTGTGTATCGTTAACGTTGGTATTTACTTGCATTATTTATTCAGCATTTCTTCAGCTACATATGCTTTTAAATACCTTTTGTTTAAATTGGAAATGTAGTATTAGATTTCCCCAGTTATCACTTAAATATCATCATACTCACTGTCTAGTTTATGACGGTGGGTGTAGATCCATCGAGCACACCCGTAGGGCAAGGAGAAGATCGGCGACTACCTTTGAGCTCCGAGCGCGTAGCTGCCCGTACACGTAGGGTACTTTTTGTATTATGTTTACTTATGTCTTTATCTTTTGGGATGTTATTGGGATGAGTGTTAGATTACCCGACTTTTGGCTTTCACTTTGTTTATATATGTTCGTCGTTTACTTGCATATATATGGTGATCGTTATTTCCTGGATTCCACACTTAGGATTTAATAAGCAAAAAAAAAAAAAAATTCTGCTAAAATATTAAAAACTTCCGCTAAATAAAATAATTGTTTAAACAAGAGAACACAGGTAGTAAAGGCTGACTAATTCGTAATCGGGTCCTATGTGTTGTGATTAAGGCTTAATTACGGGATTAGGCCGGACGGTGCCCTAGATTAGAAGCGGGGTCGTCACAGATATCCTTCACCAGACAAGAATCACGACGAAACTCAATCAACATATTATTACCAGTAGTTAATAGTGACACACTTAATAGATTCTTTTTAATACTAGGAACATATAAAGTATGGTCAAATGATAATGTTGTGTTAAGGGAAGGAATTAATGAAGAACCAATGTGAGCAATATGTAAATAATGGCCATTACCTACCATTAGAGACTGATTACCTCCATATGGTGTTGAATTTGACAACTAAGATGGATTAGAGGTAATGTGAGAAGATGCTCCACTGTCCATGTACCAGGAGCTATCAGGAATAGATTCAGGTGCACTGAAAAAGGGATTATGAGCCTAATGTGGAACATGAATGAATGGTTGAGGAGAGTGCATACAAGGTTGCCCAGCATGACTACCCATATACTTCATGTAACGACCCAAAAATTTGGTTATTTGTGGATGATAATGCATGTATTAGTATATTAGTATTTTACGGGTCTCGAGCCGTTCGGGCGATTTTAAATTGAGTGAGGTTTCGACTAGTTAAACGGGGGATAAAAAGAAGTAAAACATACAAATAAATGAATTTTTTAATAAATGTAATTAATTAGTGTTGATATGTGGCGAGAAAACGGGCGCGGCGAGACAATTTACGAAGAAAATGGACCGAGGAAATGTAAAACTGATGCGGGAGTTGGATAATTTTGTAACACACGAACTATGGAATTTGAATTGTTAAAGTGACACAATGTGGTAAGGAGAACCATTGGATGAGCATGGGGATGCGTATTTGTGTTGAGTTAAGATGATGAGGTAAAAGACTCTTAAGGGCAAAGGATTTAAAAATACTCAAGTGTTAGTCCAAGGGTAAAATGGTCATTTGAGTTCTATATATATAAAACGTTGGAAAGAAAACCCTACTACACTATTCACCTTCTTCTCCAAGCTCACTGCCTCCACCCCTCTTCCCTGGTTCGCTGACCACCGGCGTTGGACGGCCAGATCTCTCACCGGAGGTTAGTTATCTCTCTCCCTCCCTCGGTCTCTCTCTCACTCTTGCTGTTCTCTCTCGTTTTGACTGCTCTCGTGACTTTTCTCTCTCGGCTTCTCGCCATGCTCACCACTGCCACCCCACGCCTAGCTGACTGGGGAAGGAATTGACGTCGCCGGAGGTGTTAGCCGGTCGGAGGTGTGCTCTTTCTTTGTGTTTTTTCTCTCTCTCTCTCTCTCGTTCTCATTTTTTTTTATTCTCGTTGGGCTGCTGTATCGCCTCTGGCCGTCGCTGCTGTGGCTGGCAGCAGTCGGGGACAGTCGAGGACGGACCCTCGTGACTCACCGGAGTCCCCACGTCCTCGAAACACCTCTGATTCACTGCATAGATGTTGTTACTGTCCATGTACCCTATTGTAGACAATTTGCTCGCCGTTGAGAGTCTCGCTTGAAAACACCACGAAGGGCGGCCCTGCTGGCCAAACCACCAAGCGTAAGGGTTGTCGGGGACCTCTCCATGACCTCGATGATGCCTCGCAGCCCTTGTTGTGTTCAGTTTGGTCGTGTTGGAATTGTTTAATGTCTTGAGCTGAGGTGATATTGTTGACGTATTGTGTAGGACTGTTTTGAGCCTCGTCGGAAACTGCCCCTAGGGCGATGCCGCTGGTCGGACCACCATGACTTGGGGAACGTCGGGGACCATGCTAAACCCATGCTTGCGTCTCACGGCTCCCGGAGTAGTCCATAACAGCGATGGTAGTGAAGTGTGGTATTTTTCTTTGATTTCCTCTATTGTTTGATGTCTCGCCGAAAATCGCCTCAACTTGCGGCGTTGCGGAGGCCGGACACCACGTCGAGGGTGTCGGGAACCATGGCTTGCCCTCGTTGGTACCCCGCTGCCCTTCGGTATGTCTGAATCAGTTGCATTTGGATTGTTTAGTGTAAAAATTCATGTTTATGTTCACTTCATGTGCGTTATAATCCTCCTTGCCAA
The DNA here is from genome assembly GCA_039657345.1 of Stephania japonica. Classification (NCBI taxonomy): domain Eukaryota; kingdom Viridiplantae; phylum Streptophyta; class Magnoliopsida; order Ranunculales; family Menispermaceae; genus Stephania; species Stephania japonica. The sequence goes on along the minus strand of CM077564.1, from coordinate 19,413,280 downwards.
GATTCGTTGTCGTAGGCGACGCCACCGCTGTGCCACCATGACCGGGGATGTCGGGTACCAAGCTAAGTTCATGCTTGTGCCTCGCGACTCTCGGAGTAGCCTCAAAACAGCGGTGTTATTGTTATGTAATGCATTTATGTGATTTCATGCGTATTGTAACCTTCTCACCGAAAACCACCCGTCGTGGCGATACTGTCATCGACGCGATGATATGGGGGACTGCCGGAGACCTTACCATGTCAGTCATGGAGTCTCATAGCCCCGGAGCGTCCATATCAATGATGATGAGTCGTAATGGCGGAGATATGCGTGAGTTGTTTATATTGCGTCGAGTAGTGGTCAACGCGATGTAGGGCGTGCACACGGCTTTTCCATGCTGTGTTGACACTCTACGGATGTTGGACCACACCCTGAGTTCCCTACTCGCCGATGTATGGTCATGTTAAGTTTAGTATTGAGTCGTAATTGATAGACGACGTCGAAGTTGTGTATCAAGTTGGTTGAACGGTAGTGACGTCGTGGACACACCGCCGGTCCAAGAGACTATGGTGTGATTTCACATACGACTGAGCCGAGCCTAAGACTTGTAATTAGGCTTATATAAGTGTGGTTATAATACCCAAAAGAGTCATTGTGTTTCGTTGTATTTTTGGTTTGATTTACCGATTGAGTTAATGAAGTGTTCGAGTCATTGAAACACTGAGAAAATGCTAGGGTACCAACCTAGGGTTTAGTTAATGATTCGACCCATTAATTAGAGTTTCCTACCTTGTCAGGTAGCGGGAAACTCGGGGATACTTACTAGGAACGCGAGTGTGTTGTTACACGGGTTGCGATTAGTTCAGGTAAGTACACTTGTCTCAAAAACTTGTGTACGTTAGTAAGCCAGTTAAGAAAATACCATGTGATTCATCTTCATTCCATTGTGTTTGCTATTACCTATTTGTTGGCATTCCATTCCCTATTCCTTGTATGTGTGTTCTTGGCATAAGTGTGTGTCTCGAAGGTACATGCGGCCTGCACTAGAAGGGATAAAACGCGGGCACTCGTGCGCACGAGTGTTTGACCACCCCTAGTGATTGTGTGATACCATGTACTGGATTGTTGTGGATTGTTGTGGATATTGTTGTGGTATTATTGTGGATTTTAGACCACTTATGGCCTCTCTTGACTCATAGAACACGCATGTTTAGATTGTTATTGTTTCCAGTCTGCCTATCATGCACCTTGTTTATTCAACTTCTTGTCTTTCAATTCCTGCATGATATTTAGACTGCCTTGATTGATAAATCATGAATTACTGTTATATTCTTCTGGCATTACTTTCGATTTCTCTCAGTTGCTCACCGTCTAGTTTGTGACGGTGGGTGCAGATATAGCGGAGTGCAGTAGAGGCAAAGAGCCTTGCTTAGGTGACTTTTGTGAGGATTAGCGGCTGGACTTGAGGAACCCTAGAGTAGGTTATATGTTTTTGCTCATTTGTATATCGCTTTATATATGTATGCTTTTGGTTTATAGAACTTGGTATTATTATTGAGATTAGTATCATGTATGTTGATTTATTGAATTGTACATGAATACCCGGGGTTTTCCACACTTTTAGAATTCCTAATTTCCCTTTGATTGAGTTATTTCCCCTTGTTATTTACTGTTTAGTTTTCCGCTGTGTATTATTGCAATAACTCTCTCGTAAATTACTAAATTGAGTAAATATGAGGCTGACTAGGCTCGTCAGGTAACAGAGTGATAACTCGGGGCTTGTCCGGGTCTAGGCCAGGCGTACCCAATTGCTCGAAGAAATTGGGGCCGTCACAGTTGGTATCAGAGCCTAGGTTTGAGAAGCCTAGGGACGAGGTATAGGTTATTTTTAACCTGATACCAACGTCACAGTTGGTATCAGAGCATACCAGGTTTAAATTCATAAAACACAAGCCATTAAACCAACCGGAAGTTAGGAACGGTTGAACTTAGAGTGGAAACCCTATGATCCTGACTTAGAATCCTAGTTGGGGAGTGGGATAAGTCGGATGTGATGTTTATACATATTATGATTGTTGATTGTAATATATTATATGCGGTAGCTATCTATTGATTCGAAGTATCGCTCTCTTGATTCAGTCGACGATGGCAGATCAGACCGGTCCGGGCGATGATAGCGGCTCGTCTGACACACGATATGCTAGCGCGGACGATGTGCACGTTTTGACGCAAAGAGTTGCGATGCAGGACCAGCAGTTACAGGATATGTTACGACTATTGAGGACTCTCGTATCAGCTACTACTACACCATCGACTCTGACTACACCATTGCCACCTACTGTTACTCGTGGAGCAGAGACTCCGATTGTTGCGGCATCTACGACTCGATTCCGTTAGCGGCGATTCCCAAGGGAGCAGTTGCTGCGACAGTACGCAGACCGAGGCGGAGACACCTCCGTTACAGGCGGAGATAGTACGAGCGCCGAAGACACCGACTACGCCAATTGCTGCTGCAGAGACTACTCCGATCACTACTCCGGAGAAGAGCCCTAGGGCCCGCTTGAGCGAGGTAGTGGAGAGAATTTAAGAGGCACGATCCAGTTAAGTTTTTCGGTGGTACGGACGTGGCAGCGGCGGAGCTTTTCTGAAGAATCACGAGAAGATTCATACGATTATCGCGACCGAGGATCACATGAGAGCGACGATCTCCTCATCCATGCTTCAGGGGGAGGCAGATGATTGGTGGACCACCATTGTCACTACCCGAGGCATTCCGCGAGACTGGATCGATTTCAAGACCCAGTTTAATCAGAAGTATTTCCCACCGACAGTGTTATGGGTGAAGAGGAATGAGTTCACTTCATTGCGACAGTCAATAGGAGAGCCAGTGATGGATTACATGGGCAGATTCATTCAACTATTACCCTATGCGGGAGGATCAGCAGATTCAGAGGCCGATCGCATCTACTATTTCACTGAGGGTTTGCTACCCGCCATTGGAGGTTCAATAGTCACTACCGAGCCGGAAACTCTTCAGAGGGCATATGAGCGAAGTTTGGCTAGGGAGAGTTACTTGAGTACTCACCACGAGGAGATTGAGCCTGATCGACCCGAGTTGCAGTTAGAGCACCGATCAAGGGGACATGACGAGAAACGAACGAGGAATCCGAACGATGATAGTGGTTCTCGAAAGCGAAAGGTGTGTTACCAGTGCGGACAACCCGAACATTTTCAGAATCGATGTCCCGATTTGTACGAGAACCAGCAAGATGACGATCAGCTTCAGGCCATCGAGGATGTACACGTGACGAATGAACAATAGTTGACAATGGTTTGTAATCCTATTGGAGGCAAAGGATTTTCCTGATTATTCTACAACATGCAGGGAACAAATTATTTGAAACTTTAGGTGTTTAAGATGTGATGTCAAACGTCATGTGACAGAGTTAGTGTCGATCCTGGCTAGAGTGGTACCGTTTAACCATAGCAGTGTTGTCTAGGAAGAGACAGACCTAACTTAGATTAGAAACCGAAAGAAATGGTAAGTTTGGGCACAATGGGTTGCCAAAACTAGCCACAAGTACACCTAAAGAGAGGCAGGACCAGACTGGTTGTGATTCATCTTACGATGCATGGATACGTAGTGTACATGGTGGCCACGGTTACAACTTTGTCGAATCTATTTTACTGCCTGGGTATTGATAAACTTGCGTCGAGACGCGAGTGGGTTGGGAGGTTTTCGCGAGTATGACGTGCGAGTCGCGATCGTAGTGTCTTATGTCGTGATCACCAAGCTGAGTCGTGGTAGTGGGCAATGTTTGCGACGAGGTCGTGGCATTCCTACCATTTTGGGTAACAGGAGCGGTCTAGAGAGACCGTAGTTGAATTAGGCTGTTTGAAGTGGTTGAGACTTGCAGTCTGAAGATCGAGATAAAATCAAGCTGTTCGAAGTGGCAGAGGCCCACAGTTTGATAGATGTGGAGAAAAAAAAAGTGTGGATTTAAGATGTTGTGCTATTCGAAGAGACTTTGTACAAGTCCGCAGTTCAATACCTAATGTCGAGCTGTTGGAAGTGACTCTCGCGAGAGTCCACGGTAGGTCATGGCTTATTGAGCTGTCTGAAGCGACTTTGCATTGGTCCGCAGTTCAACGATGAGGAACGAGCTGTCTGAAGTGACTCTGAGGTAGTCTGCAGTTCGAGATAGAGGATCCAAGCTGTTTGAAGCGGCTATAAGCCCGCAGTTTGGACAAGTTGCGAACGGGTGTTTATTCTCCTTATTCACTCGATTTAGAACTAATTTCGAGAACGAAATTCTTGTTAGTTGGGGAGACCGTAACGACCCAGAAATTTGGTTATTTGTGGATGATAATGCATGTATTAGTATATTAGTATTTTACGGGTCACGAGCCGTTCGGGCGATTTTAAATTGAGTGAGGTTTCGACTAGTTAAACGGGGGATAAAAACAAGTAAAACATACAAATAAATGATTTTTTTAATAAATGTAATTAATTAGTGTTGATATGTGGCGAGAAAACGGGCGCGGCGAGATAATTTATGGAGAAAATGGACCGAGGAAATGTAAAACTGATGCGGGAGTTGGATAATTTTGTAACACACGGACTATGGAATTTGAATTTGTTAAAGTGACACAATGTGGTGAGGAGAACCATTGGATGAGCATGGAGATGTGTATTTGTGTTGAGTTAAGATGATGAGGTAAAAGACTCTTAAGGGCAAAGGATTTAAAAATACTCAAGTGTAGTCCAAGGGTAAAATGGTCATTTGAGTTCTGTATATATAAAACGTTGGAAAGAAAACCCTACTACACTATTCACCTTCTTCTCCAAGCTCACTGCCGCCACCCTCCTCCCCCAGTTCGCTGACCACCGGCGTTGGACGGCCAGATCTCTCACCGGAGGTTAGTTATCTCTCTCCCTCCCTCGGTCTCTCTCTCACTCTTGCTGTTCTCTCTCGTTTTGACTGCTCTCGTGACTTTTTCTCTCTCGGCTTCTCGCCATGCTCACCACTGCCACCCCACGCCTAGCTGACTGGGGAAGGAATTGACGTCGCCGGAGGTGTTAGCCGGTCGGAGGTGTGCTCTTTCTTTGTGTTTGTTCTTTCTCTTTCTCTCGTTCTCATTTTTTTTTATTCTCGTTGGGTTTCATTGTATCGCCTCGGCGTCGGCTCCGTCGTGGTGGCGGCGGTCGGGGACAGTCGAGGACGGACCCTCGTGACTCACCGGAGTCCCCACATCCTCGAAACACCTCTGATTCACTGCATAGGTGTTGTTGCTGTCCATGTACCCTATTGTAGACAATTTGCTCACCGTTGAGAGTCTTGCCTGAAAACACCACGAAGGGCGGCCCTGCTGGCCAAACCACCAAGCGTAGGGGTTTTCGGGGACCTCTCCATGACCTCGATGATGCCTCGCAGCCCTTGTTGTGTTCAGTTTGATCGTGTTGGAATTGCTTAATGTCTTGAGCTGAGGTGATATTGTTGACGTATTGTGTAGGACTGTTTTGAGCCTCGTCGGAAACTGCCCCTAGGGCGGTGCCGCTGGTCGGACCACCATGACTTGGGGAACGTCGGGGACCACGCTAAACCCATGCTTGCGTCTCACGGCTCCCGGAGTAGTCCATAACAGCGATGGTAGTGAGGTGTGGTATTTTTCTTTGATTTCCTCTATTGTTTGATGTCTCGCCGAAAATCGCCTCAACTTGCGGCGTTGCAGACTGGACACCACGTCCGAGGGGCAGTCGGGAACCATGGCTTGCCCTCGTTGGTACCCCGCTGCCCTTCGGTATGTCCGAATCAGTTGCATTTGGATTGTTTAGTGTAAAAATTCATGTTTATGTTCACTTCATGTGCGTTATACTCCTCCTTGCCAAAATTCGTTGCCGTAGGCGACGCCACCGCTGTGCCACCATGACCGGGGATGTCGGGTACCAAGCTAAGTTCATGCTTGTGCCTCGCGACTCTCGGAGTAGCCTAAAAACAGCGGTTGTATTGTTATGTAATGCATTTATGTGATTTCATGCGTATTGTAACCTTCTCGCCGAAAACCACCCGTCGTGGCGATACTGTCATCGACGCGATGATATGGGGGATACGCCGAGACCTTACCATGTCAGTCATGGAGTCTCATAGCCCCGGAGCGTCCATATCAATGATGATGAGTCGTAATGGCGGAGATATGCGTGAGTTGTTTATATTGCGTCGAGTAGTGGTCAACGCGACGTAGGGCGTGCACACGGCTTTTCCATGCTGTGTTGACACTCTACGGATGTTGGACCACACCCTGAGTTCCCTACTCGCCGATGTATGGTCATGTTAAGTTTAGTATTGAGTCGTAATTGATAGACGACGTCGAAGTTGTGTATCAAGTTGGTTGAACGGTAGTGACGTCGTGGACACACCGCCGGTCCAAGAGACTATGGTGTGATTTCACATACGACTGAGCCGAGCCTAAGACTTGTAATTAGGCTTATATAAGTGTGGTTATAATACCCAAAAGAGTCATTGTGTTTCGTTGTATTTTTGGTTTGATTTACCGATTGAGTTAATGAAGTGTTCGAGTCATTGAAACACTGAGAAAATGCTAGGGTACCAACCTAGGGTTTAGTTAATGATTCGACCCATTAATTAGAGTTTCCTACCTTATCAGGTAGCGGGAAACTCGGGGATACTTACTAGGAACGCGAGTGTGTTGTTACACGGGTTGCGATTAGTTTAGGTAAGTACACTTGTCTCAAAAACTTGTGTACGTTAGTAAGCCAGTTAAGAAAATACCATGTGATTCATCTTCATTCCATTGTGTTTGCTATTACCTATTTGTTGGCATTCCATTCCATATTCCTTGTATGTGTGTTCTTGGCATAAGTGTGTGTCTCGAAGGTACATGCGGCCTGCACTAGAAGGGATAAAACGCGGGCACTCGGGCGCACGAGTGTTTGACCACCCCTAGTGATTGTGTGATACCATGTACTGGATTGTTGTGGATTGTTGTGGATATTGTTGTGGAATTGTTGTGGATTTTAGACCACTTATGGCCTCTCTTGACTCATAGAACACGCATGTTTAGATTGTTATTGTTTCCAGTCTGCCTATCATGCACCTTGTTTATTCAACTTCTTGTCTTTCAATTCCTGCATGATATTTAGACTGCCTTGATTGATAAATCATGAATTACTGTTATATTCTTCTGGCATTACTTTCGATTTCTCTCAGTTGCTCACCGTCTAGTTTGTGACGGTGGGTGCGAGATATAGCGGAGTGCGTGAGAGGCAAAGAGCCTTGCTTAGGCGACTTTTTGTGAGGATTAGCGGCTGGACTTGAGGAACCCTAGAGTAGGTTATATGTTTTTGCTCATTTGTATATCGCTTTATATATGTATGCTTTTGGTTTATAGAACTTGGTATTATTATTGAGATTAGTATCATGTATGTTGATTTATTGAATTGTACATGAATACCCGGGGTTTTCCACACTTTTAGAATTCCTAATTTCCCTTTGATTGAGTTATTTCCCCTTGTTATTTACTGTTTAGTCTTCCGCTGTGTATTATTGCAATAACTCTCTCGTAAATTACTAAATTGAGTAAATATGAGGCTGACTAGGCTCGTCAGGTAACCGAGTGATAACTCGGGGCTTGTACGGGTCTAGGCCAGGCGTACCCAATTGCTCAAAGAAATTGGGGCCGTCACAGTTGGTATCAGAGCCTAGGTTTGAGAAGCATAGGGACGAGGTATAGGTTATTTTTAACCTGATACCAACGTCACAGTTGGTATCAGAGCATACCAGGTTTAAATTCATAAAACACAAGCCATTAAACCAGCGGAAGTTAGGAACGGTTGAACTTAGAGTGGAAACCCTATGATCCTGACTTAGAATCCTAGTTGGGGAGTGGGATAAGTCGGATGTGATGTTTATACATATTATGATTGTTGATTGTAATATATTGTATGCGGTAGCTATCTATTGATTCGAAGTATCGCTCTCTTGATTCAGCCGACGATGGCAGATCAGACCGGTCCGGGCGATGATAGCGGCTCGTCTGACACACGATATGCTAGCGCGGACGATGTGCACGTTTTGACGCAAAGAGTTGCGATGCAGGACCAGCAGTTACAGGATATGTTACGACTATTGAGGACTCTCGTATCAGCTACTACTACACCATCGACTCTGACTACACCATTGCCACCTACTGTTACTCGTGGAGCAGAGACTCCGATTGTTGCGGCATCTACGACTCCGATTCTGTTAGCGGCGATTCCCAAGGGAGCAGTTGCTGCGACAGGTACGCAGACCGAGGCGGAGACACCTCCGTTACAGACGGAGATAGTACGAGCGCCGGAGACACCGACTACGCCAATTGCTGCTGCAGAGACTACTCCGATCACTACTCCGGAGAAGAGCCCTAGGGCCACTGCTGAGGCGAGGTAGTGGAGAGAATTTAAGAGGCACGATCCAGTTAAGTTTTTCGGTGGTACGGACGTGGCAGCGGCGGAGCTTTTCCTGAAGAATCACGAGAAGATTCATACGATTATCGCGACCGAGGATCACATGAGAGCGACGATCTCCTCATCCATGCTTCAGGGGGAGGCAGATGATTGGTGGACCACCATTGTCACTACCCGAGGCATTCCGCGAGACTGGATCGATTTCAAGACCCAGTTTAATCAAAAGTATTTCCCACCGACAGTGTTATGGGTGAAGAGGAATGAGTTCACTTCATTGCGATAGTCAATAGGAGAGCCAGTGATGGATTACATGGGCAGATTCATTCAACTATTACCCTATGCGGGAGGATCAGCAGATTCAGAGGCTGATCGCATCTACTATTTCACTGAGGGTTTGCTACCCGCCATTGGAGGTTCAATAGTCACTACCGAGCCGGAAACTCTTCAGAGGGCATATGAGCGAAGTTTGGCTAGGGAGAGTTACTTGAGTACTCACCACGAGGAGATTGAGCCTGATCGACCCGAGTTGCAGTTAGAGCACCGATCAAGGGGACATGACGAGAAACGAACGAGGAATCCGAACGATGATAGTGGTTCTCGAAAGCGAAAGGTGTGTTACCAGTGCGGACAACCCGAACATTTTCAAAATCGATGTCCCGATTTGTACGAGAACCAGCAAGATGACGATCAGCTTTAGGCCATCGAGGATGTACACGTGACGAATGAACAATAGTTGACAATGGTTTGTAATCCTATTGGAGGCAAAGGATTTTCCTGATTATTCTACAACATGCAGGGAACAAATTATTTGAAACTTTAGGTGTTTAAGATGTGATGTCAAACGTCATGTGACAGAGTTAGTGTCGATACTGGCTAGAGTGGTACCGTTTAACCATAGCAGTGTTGTCTAGGAAGAGACAGACCTAACTTAGATTAGAAACCGAAAGAAATGGTAAGTTTGGGCACAATGGGTTGCCAAAACTAGCCACAAGTACACCTAAAGAGAGGCAGGACCAGACTGGTTGTGATTCATCTTACGATGCATGGATACGTAGTGTACATGGTGGCCACGGTTACAACTTTGTCGAATCTATTTTACTGCCTGGGTATTGATAAACTTGCGTCGAGACGCGAGTGGGTTGGGAGGTTTTCGCGAGTATGACGTGCGAGTCGCGATCGTAGTGTCTTATGTCGTGATCACCAAGCTGAGTCGTGGTAGTGGGCAATGTTTGCGACGAGGTCGTGGCATTCCTACCATTTTGGGTAACAGGAGCGGTCTAGAGAGACCGTAGTTGAATTAGGCTGTTTGAAGTGGTTGAGACTTGCAGTCTGAAGACCGAGATAAAATCAAGCTGTTCGAAGTGGCAGAGGCCCACAGTTTGATAGATGTGGAGAAAAAAAAAGTGTGGATTTAAGATGTTGTGCTATTCGAAGAGACTTTGTACAAGTCCGCAGTTCAATACCTAATGTCGAGCTGTTGGAAGTGACTCTCGCGAGAGTCCACAGTTGGTCATGGCTTATTGAGCTGTCTGAAGCGACTTTGCATTGGTCCGCAGTTCAACGATGAGGAACGAGCTGTCTGAAGTGACTCTGAGGTAGTCTGCAGTTCGAGATAGAGGATCCAAGCTGTTTGAAGCGGCTGTAAGCCCGAAGTTTGGACAAGTTGCGAACGGGTGTTTATTCTCCTTATTCACACGATTTAGAACTAATTTCGAGGACGAAATTCTTGTTAGTTGGGGAGACTGTAATGACCCAGAAATTTGGTTATTTGTGGATGATAATGCATGTATTAGTATATTAGTATTTTACGGGTCTCGAGCCGTTCGGGCGATTTAAATTGAGTGAGGTTTCGACTAGTTAAACGGGGGATAAAAACAAGTAAAACATACAAATAAATGATTTTTCTAATAAATGTAATTAATTAGTGTTGATATGTGGCGAGAAAACGGGCGCGGCGAGATAATTTATGGAGAAAATGGACCGAGGAAATGTAAAACTGATGCGGGAGTTGGATAATTTTGTAACACACGGACTATGGAATTTGAATTTGTTAAAGTGACACAATGTGGTGAGGAGAACCATTGGATGAGCATGGAGATGTGTATTTGTGTTGAGTTAAGATGATGAGGTAAAAGACTCTTAAGGGCAAAGGATTTAAAAATACTCAAGTGTAGTCCAAGGGTAAAATGGTCATTTGAGTTCTGTATATATAAAACGTTGGAAAGAAAACCCTACTACACTATTCACCTTCTTCTCCAAGCTCACTGCCGCCACCCCTCCTCCCTGGTTCACTGACCACCGGCGTTGGACGGCGAGATCTCTCACCGGAGGTTAGTTATCTCTCTCCCTCCCTCGGTCTCTCTCTCACTCTTGCTGTTCTCTCTCGTTTTGATCGCTCTCGTGACTTTTTCTCTCTCGGCTTCTCGCCATGCTCACCACTGCCACCCCACGCCTAGCTGACTGGGGAAGGAATTGACGTCGTCGGAGGTGTTAGCCGGTCGGAGGTGTGCTCTTTCTTTGTGTTTGTTCTTTCTCTTTCTCTCGTTCTCATTTTTTTTATTCTCGTTGGGCTGTCTGTATCGCCTCTGGCCGTCGCTGCCGTGGCTGGCGGCGGTCGGGGACAGTCGAGGACGGACCCTCGTGACTCAGCGGAGTCCCCACGTCCTCGAAACACCTCTGATTCACTGCATAGGTGTTGTTGCTGTCCATGTACCCTATTGTAGACAATTTGCTCACCGTTGAGAGTCTTGCCTGAAAACACCACGAAGGGCGGCCCTGCTGGCCAAACCACCAAGCGTAGGGGTTTTCGGGGACCTCTCCATGACCTCGATGATGCCTCGCAGCCCTTGTTGTGTTCAGTTTGATCGTGTTGGAATTGCTTAATGTCTTGAGCTGAGGTGATATTGTTGACGTATTGTGTAGGACTGTTTTGAGCCTCGTCGGAAACTGCCCCTAGGGCGGTGCCGCTGGTCGGACCACCATGACTTGGGGAACGTCGGGGACCATGCTAAACCCATGCTTGCGTCTCACGGCTCCCGGAGTAGTCCATAACAGCGATGGTAGTGAGGTGTGGTATTTTTCTTTGATTTCCTCTATTGTTTGATGTCTCGCCGAAAATCGCCTTAACTTGCGGCGTTGCAGACCGGACACCACGTCCGAGGGGCTGTCGGGAACCATGGCTTGCCCTCGTTGGTACCCCGCTGCCCTTCGGTATGTCCGAATCAGTTGCATTTGGATTGTTTAGTGTAAAAATTCATGTTTATGTTCACTTCATGCGCGTTATACTCCTCCTTGCCAAAATTCGTTGCCGTAGGCGACGCCACCGCTGTGCCACCATGACCGGGGATGTCGGGTACCAAGCTAAGTTCATTCTTGTGCCTCGCGACTCTCGGAGTAGCCTAAAAACAGCGGTGTTATTGTTATGTAATGCATTTATGTGATTTCATGCGTATTGTAACCTTCTCGCCGAAAACCACCCGTCGTGGCGATACTGTCATCGACGCGATGATATGGGGGGACTGCCGGAGACCTTACCATGTCAGTCATGGAGTCTCATAGCCCCGGAGCGTCCATATCAATGATGATGAGTCGTAATGGCGGAGATATGCGTAAGTTGTTTATATTGCGTCGAGTAGTGGTCAACGCGATGTAGGGCGTGCACGCGGCTTTTCCATGCTGTGTTGACACTCTACGGATGTTGGACCACACCCTGAGTTCCCTACTCGCCGATGTATGGTCATGTTAAGTTTAGTATTGAGTCGTAATTGATAGACGACGTCGAAGTTGTGTATCAAGTTGGTTGAACGGTAGTGACGTCGTGGACACACCGCCGGTCCAAGAGACTATGGTGTGATTTCACATACGACTGAGCCGAGCCTAAGACTTGTAATTAGGCTTATATAAGTGTGGTTATAATACCCAAAAGAGTCATTGTGTTTCATTGTATTTTTTGTTTGATTTACCGATTGAGTTAATGAAGTGTTCGAGTCATTAAAACACTGAGAAAATGCTAGGGTACCAACCTAGGGTTTAGTTAATGATTCGACCCATTAATTAGAGTTTCCTACCTTGTCAGGTAGCGGAAAACTCGGGGATACTTACTAGGAACGCGAGTGTGTTGTTACACGGGTTGCGATTAGTTCAAGTAAGTACACTTGTCTCAAAAACTTGTGTACGTTAGTAAGCCAGTTAAGAAAATACCATGTGATTCATCTTTATTCCATTGTGTTTGCTATTACCTATTTGTTGGCATTCCATTCCATATTCCTTGTATGTGTGTTCTTGGCATAAGTGTGTGTCTCGAAGGTACATGCGGCCTGCACTAGAAGGGATAAAACTCGGGCACTCGTGCGCACGAGTGTTTGACCACCCCTAGTGATTGTGTGATACCATGTACTGGATTGTTGTGGATTGTTGTGGATTGTTGTGGATATTGTTGTGGAATTGTTGTGGATTTTAGACCACTTATGGCCTCTCTTGACTCATAGAACACGCATGTTTAGATTGTTATTGTTTCCAGTCTGCCTATCATGCACCTTGTTTATTCAACTTCTTGTCTTTCAATTCCTGCATGATATTTAGACTGCCTTGATTGATAAATCATGAATTACTGTTATATTCTTCTGGCATTACTTTTGATTTCTCTCAGTTGCTCACCGTCTAGTTTGTGACGGTGGGTGCAGATATAGCGGAGTGTAGTAGAGGCAAAGAGCCTTGCTTAGGCGACTTTTTGTGAGGATTAGCGGCTGGACTTGAGGAACCCTAGAGTAGGTTATATGTTTTTGCTCATTTGTATATCGCTTTATATATGTATGCTTTTGGTTTATAGAACTTGGTATTATTATTGAGATTAGTATCATGTATGTTGATTTATTGAATTGTACATGAATACCCTGGGTTTTCCACACTTTTAGAATTCCTAATTTCCCTTTGATTGAGTTATTTCCCCTTGTTCTTTACTGTTTAGTCTTCCGCTGTGTATTATTGCAATAACTCTCTCATAAATTACTAAATTGAGTAAATATGAGGCTGACTAGGCTCGTCAGGTAACCGAGTGATAACTCGGGGCTTGTACGGGTCTAGGCGGGGCATACCCAATTGCTCGGGGAAATTTGGGCCGTCACACCTCATATCAACATGATAGTAACAAACAACAACAGAATGTCCATACTTGTTACAAATCTAACAAGTTGGACGATTATTGTTTTGAAACTTGAAAGCACCATGACCACGTCGTCCTCCACCACGACCACAATTACCAGTGAAGGTCACCCAAGAGGGGGGGTGAATTGGGTGCGAAGACCAAATTATACTTTTTAAAACTTTCTTTGCTAATTCACTAAATTAGCTTGGCGAGTTGAGCTAAATGACAAAGTGTAGTAGTTACAAACAATAGCAATGCATCGAATGATTCAAGTAAATTGTAAGCTAGAATAAGTGAAGGAGGTAGAAGAGATGGAAATGAGACACACGATATATAGTGGTTTGATCCAATCGATCTTCATCTACTACCTAACCTCCTCGGTTAGGAATTTCAACCCCACTTCATATATTACCAATAAGTGTTAGATCCTAAGGTAACTAGCCTAGTGAATGCCTAGCCTCAACTAGGTATTTTACAAGATGTCTTATTGCAATAAGATCTTATACAACCATCTAGCCGCAACTAGGATTTCCCCACCTATACTCACCTTGGATTTTCCCCACCTAGCTGCAACTAGGATTAATGCCTAGCCTCAACTAGGTCTTTCCTTTCGACTTAGATCCCACTAAGTGTGACAGTCAAAGTTTGATGAATATAATAAAAATATGCTTTACAAGATAAAGCGGTATAAGTTGTTCTCCTCTCACAAGCCGAATATAATCCTAATATGAATCGATGCAAGTGAAACTTTGCCAATTGAGATGCCTTGTAAAATTAAGTTTTTATAGGCTAACTCTGAATATTGAAACCAATTAAAAAGAGTATAAATTAAGTGTAACTTGGTTCTAATAAATGGCTAATTGATGCACAAATAAAAGATGCAATTTTAAGCTCAAGTTGTGCAATCAAAACCTTGGATCACAAACAAGTTTAGAATAAGAACAAGACCTTTGAAAATATGTTGTTAAAACAACACAAGCTTAAAACCACAAAATCAAGTATAGATTAAGCACAAGTGGGTTTCAAGTCAATATGGTGCACTATAAAAAATCACTATTAAGTTCAAACAAATGCACTCAATATTTCGAGTTTATAGAAAATCAAGTTTAAGTACGAAAACCCTTTTAGTTATATTTTACACACACTTCAATGAAACTAACAACAATACATATAAAATAAGTTCAATGTGATTTCTCTAATTTCATGCACTTTGAAAATCAAGTTTAAACCTAATAAGTGCAAATTAGTCTTAGGATTTATGACATCAAGATTAAGCTCAAAATCCAAAGACATCTATATTTAAGAAAACCACAAATGATTTTCAAATAAAACTCCAAACAAAAAGTATATATTAAGCCCAAAAAGAGTAGGAAATCAAAAAATCTTACAACCTTAAGTGTGAGATCTAAAAATCATTTTTGAGCAATAGTTGTAAGCCTTAGAACACTTCATTTGACCTCACTTGATGTGCATAAGTTCAACCACAACAATCCCAAGTGAGTGTATGTATTAGATCTTTACTTTTCTTGTAAAATCATGATTTTTGAGCACTTTGTGTGTGTGCTTTGAGCAAAAGTTGTCTAATGTGTGTTCTAGGTGTTTTATAATGTTCTACATTCCTTTATAAGTGTCTATGACCGTTCTAGGGATCCAAGGGCTCAAATTTCATCAAAGATTCAAATTAAAGTGTGATTTTTAGCTTTATAAAAAAGTTGTGATGAAAGGAATTAGTGTGCTAATTTTGTACTTAGCGTGCTATTATAAATAATAGCACGCTAATTGTCAGGGGCCTCAAAATAAATATTTTTGGCCATTTAGTTAGTGACCCTTTATCGCATCCGGGACCATACCAAACCACATGTAACATTTCATACATGTTTGTTATGGGTCATATAGCCTATTTGGGTAGTCCAAATATTTTCACAAATCCCGGAAATGGAAAATCCCAATTTTATAACATACATAGGGGCTTTTCTGCAAATATTTTTAATGTTAATCCAAAAGCCATCTAAACACATACCAGTGCATTCAAAATCGATTCTAATAGTTCATACACTTCAAATACATGTTATAAAACACATTTGTATGATTTAAAACATTTCGAAACTCGCGGAATTGAAAATCTCAAAATTTAAGACTAAGTAATTGAAACTACAAAAATAATGAAATGCGTGATTCTAATGCATTTGGCTTATGGAATTGAACTCTTATACCTTACAAATGATGTACATAAGTCCATACATGCTATACAGTGCCTTTCGTTGTCTTAATCACTTCTTGAGCTTTTCTGGTGTATTTTCTTCCACTTCGTTTGAACTTGTGAATTTAGCTTCATTTGAACTTGTGAGTCTAACAGAGTTTGTTATGCTGAAATACTTTATAAACTTGTTAGTACCATTTCACATTATTTGTTGACATCAAAATATCGGGTGAAGTGTAATTATGACAACACTTAGTTCAACAATCTCCCCCTTTTTGATGATAGCAAACAACGTGAACTTGACAAACAAAGAATGGATATTAAGCACATATCAAGTTCTATTTTTCAAGTTCAACACTTCTCCCTTATTTGATAATATCAAAAAGTGGGGCATATAAAGTCATGACACAAAATAGAGAAATAGCAGAGGAATGAATCCAATAAATCGAGTTCAAATTTATTTTCTCCCATTTTATAAAAATGATACAAAATTAGGGCTCCCTTTTCGATATGCATCAAGTATAAGCTCAAGAAAATAATTAAAAGCATAAGCTCCCTCTATCAACATGCATGTTCAAATTCATGATACAAATATATTTATCATTTTGGGTACATGTCTCCCCATAAAAAATACTTGGATACCAACAAAAATGGGTATGAAGTCTCCCCCTATTAATATGCATTAATATCACTCACACTATCTGTAATTCTCCCCCAATGTAAAGCAATGCATACATAAGTTTTCTTCTTTGATAAAAGTCAATCAAGACTAGATTCATTCATTTATATGTATTGAGGAGATGAAACAACAAAAAGATAGATATAATTTGTGTCATTGCATAAGTACTACAAATACAACAAATGACATGGTGTTGCGTATGTAGAAATGGAGTCGCTTAGCATATGCGCGGAGACAATTAGTGAAAACACAAGCATACATGAACTCAGTTGTGTCTTTAACATTTAAATCTAAAACATAGTGAATGTAAGGTTTGCCTGGCCGAGCGACATTAGCGCGCTAATGAAGGAGGTAGCGAGCTAATGGGCCAGTTTAGCAATCTGGGCCACGGTGAATTAGCGCGCTAATTTCCAAACCTAGCGTGCTAATTACTCTCTGGAATTGAAAAATAAGAATTTTGAGTTTTTGACGCACAACTCCGATTCACCTCAAATTTCATGGACACTTCACTTACAACATATAAAAAGGATTAAAACATCTAAAACATGTGTAGAAGGTCCGATTCACGAGACATGCCTAATTCATGTCGTGTTAATGGTTTTAGCCCAAAGGTGTTTGGCTATATTGTATTAATTTATCATGGTCCTACACATAATGCATATGAAATGCAAGCATGACATCAAAAACAACAATATAAGCATGTTATGTGTATGTGACTAATGCAAGAACTATCATGCTTAACTCTTATACATTAATCTATCATTTTAGCATATTCATGTTCCAAAGTGAATCTAATTCACTCTATGAATCATGGGCTTTGGTATCCATATTTCTCTAGTCTTAGACTTGGCCTCTATTAATGTTTCCCTTGGTACCCATGCCATAATGTGAGACTTATTTTTAGTATAAGTTCAATTTGTTATATAAGGTGCATTGAGCTTGTTGGACCTCATAGGCTTTCTTAATTGAGCTTGTAAACGTAGGTAATTTTGTTTCTCTAGTGTAAGCTCTAATTTAACATTCTCCTTCTCATCGGTGACATGAGTTACCAATTTAGGTCATTCATCTAGCATTTCTTGAAAAACTTGATTTTGACTCTTTAAAGTCTTGTTTTCTTTAAACATGCTCTCATTCTTCTCAAGACTCTTATCAAAGTTGTTTTAGAGAGTCATCAACTCATCCAATGCAAGTGAAGCATGTTCTTGAGCTTCTCATTCTCTTTAATGAGATTGTCCAAATCTAGTTCAAGATTCTTGTTCAAAGTAGACAATTCATCAAGAGAGGAATCATGAAGACAATCAATGTTAGTGGATGAATCAATAACATGATTACTTTCATTTACATGAGAGTGTATAGACCTATCATTATAATCATTGAGAAAATAAGAATCCATAGGTCTAAGGTCTTCATGCATGTGAGCATTTTTATCATCATCATGTATAGCAATGTAAGTTTGCTCATCATGAAAAGATAATAGTACAAGAGAGTTACTAGATGATAATGAATCATTACAAATACTAGTTGAAAATGAGGAGTGAGAATCATTAGTCGGCAAAAAATCATGGCAATCATTATAAATCTCTTCTAGCCTTCTCCATATATCCCTAGATGAGGCACAAATGAAACTCTAACCTTAGCGTCATCAGGAATACTAGAAATGAAAATATTTCTAGTTTCATTATCAAGTTTTACTAGTCTTTTTTCTTCCCTATTCCACTTTTTCTTTGGCTTTGACTTTTCAACGCCATTTACAACTCTAATTGGAGTGTATGGGTCATTTTCTAAAATGCACCACAACTCATGTGATTGGGCTTTAAGGTATGTTCTAAACCAAATTCTCGAACTCCTAAAGGCATAATCATTAAGCATAGGAGGAACGGTAATATCGGCACAAAAAGTAATGGCCATTGATATTTGGTTTTAAGATGTGAATCCAAATATGAAGAGCATCCTCTCTGATACCAATTGAAGGTCACCTAAGAGGGAGTGTGAATTGGGTGCGATGGCCAAATGATACTTTTTAAAACTTTCTTTGCTAATTCACTAAGTTAGCTTGGTGAGTTGAGCTAAATGACAAAGTGTAGTAGTAACGAACAATAACAATACACCGAATGATTCAAGTAAATTGTAAGCTATACAAAGCGAAAGAGGTAGAAGAGATAGAAATGAGATACACGATATATAGTGGTTCGATCTAATTGATCTACATCCACTACCTAACCTCCCCTATTAGGATTTTTAACCCCCTACTTATATTACGAATAAGTGTTACACCCTAAGCTAACTAGCCTAGTGAATGCCTAGCCCAACTAGGTCTTTTACAAAATGTCTTATTATAATAAGGTCTTATACAACCACCTAGCTGCAACTATGATTTTCCCCACTTGGACTCACCTAGGATTTTCTCCACTTAGACTCACCTAGGATTTTCCCCACCTAGCCGCAACTAGGATTTATGCCTAGCCTCAACTAGGTTTTCCCTTTCGACTTAGATCCCACTAAGTGTTACAATCAAAGTTTGATAAATACAATGAAAGTGTGTTTTACAAGATAAAGCGATATAAGTTGTTCTGCTCTCACAAGTCAAATATAATCCTAATATGAATCGATGCAAGTGAGACTTTGCTAATTGAGATGCCTTATAAAATTAAGTTTTTATAGGCTAACTTTGAATATTGAAACCAATTAAAAAGAGTATAGATTAAGAATAACTTGGTTTCAATAAATGGCTAATTGATGCATAAATAAAAGATGCAATTTTAAGCTCAAGTTGTGCAATCAAAACCTCAAATCACAAACAAGTTTAGATTAAGAACAAGTCCCTTGTAAATATGTTGTTAAAACAACACAAGCTTGAAACCACAAAATCAAGTATAAATTAAGCACAAGTGAGTTTCAAGTCAATATGGTGTATATGAAAAATCACTATTAAGTTCAAACAAATGCACTCAATATTTCAGGTTTATAGAAAATCAAGTTTAAGTGCAAAATTAGTTGTATTTTACACATACTTCAAAGAAACCAACAACAATACATATAGATTAAGCTCAATGTGGTTTCTCTAATTTTATACACTTTGAAAATCAAGTTTAAGTGCAATAAGTGCAAATTAGTGTTAGGATTTATGACATCGAGACTAAGCTCAAAATCCAAAGACAACTATATTCAAGAACACCACAAATGATTTCCAAACAATACTTCAAACAAAAAATATATATTAAACCCAAAAAGAGTAGAAAATCAAGAAATCTTACAACCCCAAATGTAAGATCCAAAAATCAGTTTTGAGCAAGAGTTGTAAGCCTTAAACACTTCTTTTGACCTCACTTGATGTGCATAAGTTCAACCCTAACAATCCCCAAGTGAGTGTGTGTATTAGATCTTTACTTTTCTTGCAAAATCATGATTTTTTAGCACTTTGTGTGTGTGCTTTGAGCAAGAGTTGCTAATGTGTGTTATAGGTGTTTTGTGATGTTCTACACTCCTTTATAAGTGTTTATAACCATTCTAGGGATTTAAGGGCTCAAATTTCATCAAATATTCAAATTAAAGTGTGATTTTTTGCTTTATAAAAAAATTGTGAAGAAAGGAATTAACGCACTAATTTTCTTACCTAGCGGGCTAATATCAATTTTAGTGCGCTAATTGTGGGGCCTCAAAATAAATATTTTTGACCATAGAGTTAGCGACCCTTTATCGCATCCAGGACCTTACCAAACCTCATATAACATGTCATACATATTTGTTATGGGTCATATAGCCTATTTGGGTGGTCCAAATATTTTCACAAATTCCAGAAACGAAAAATCCCAGTTTCATGACATATATAGGGGCTTTTCTGCAAATATTTTTAATAATAATCCAAAAGCCATCTAAATACATACCGGTGCATTCCAAATCGATTCTAATAGTTCATACACTTCAAATACATGTTATAAAACACATTTGTATGATTTAAAACACTTTGAAATTCGCAGAATTGAAAATCCCGAAATTCAAGACTTTAAATAGTTGAAACTCCAAAAATAATGAAATACATAATTTTAATACTTTTGGCTTATGGAATTGAACTCTCATACCTTACAAATGATGTACAAACTTCATACATGCTAAACGGTGTCTTTCATTGTCTTAATCACTTCTTGAGCTTTTTTGGTGTCTTTTCTTCCACTTCGTTTGAACTTGTGAAGTTTAGCTTCCTTTGAACTTGTGAGTCTAACAGAGTTTGTTATGCTGAAATACTTGACAAACTTGTTAGTACCATTTCACATTGTTTGTTGACATCATAATATTAAGTGAAGTGTAAGTATGACAACACTTAGTCCAATAACCAGAACCTCTAGTTCCACTCCTATAAGAATGAGTTCCTTAATTAGACCCATGTAAATTCACAGATTGTGACACAAATTTCGATGAGCTACCTTTTACTTCAATAGAATTTGTTGTAGGAGTCGAATCTTGAATGGAAACCGAATTGATTCCATGAATCAGATTGACCTGATCCAAAGTACTCTCAAAACTAAAAAGAGATGCCTGAAACTCCTGCCAATCCAGATCTAACTGTCTCTGAAGCACTATAGTGATAGGTAAGTACTCCGGTCCCAATCCGAGAAAAGTAGTCGAAATGAGATCATCGCTTAACGGTGCGCTTGCAATGGCAAGACCATCAACAAGACTTTTCATTTTTGCAAGATATTTAACTATCTTCAGATATCCCTTAGTTTGATTATGTAATTGTTTCTTCAAAACTTGGATCTGTGTTTTATTGCTTGAAGCATAATATCGTTCAATCAATTGCCACAATTCAAATGATATCTTTCTTTCTTTCGGCTTCACAATACAGGCAATCACTTCTAGTGTAATTGCATTGATGAGCGAACCACTTAGTTTACGATCTTGCACAAACCATCGCTTGTACACCAGATTCACAGAACCATCAGAACACAATTGATCTGGACATCGAAGAGTACCAAATAGATATCCATCAAGATCCATACCTTCGATCACCGAAATGATGATCGATTGCCAAAGAAGATAGTTGGAACGATCCAGTTTGATTGAGAGACTTTGACTCCACGAACCACCAAATGTATGATTGCATCCAAGCCTCTTAGATCTAAGACCACCATCAATCTCTTGCATAGAATCAGATCTGAACGCCATTTCTCCATATCTGGCTCTAAAACCTCAGAGCTATTCTCCATCTTGCCAAATCTCCAGATCTACACTAAGAACTTGCATATCTACGTCGCTAAGCACTTGATCCGTACTAACTAGGTACATATCTACACAAAACCTCCAGATCTATGTCACTAGACGCTTGATCTGTACGAACCAGTTACAGATTCGAGTTTGGAGAACTCCGATCTTCCTCCCAAGACCGTTGTCGGCGTTAGCCGCAATGGCTCTGATACCATGATTAAATCTTGACAGAATATTGTAAGTTTTTCTCTTGTCTTGTTTTATTACATATGTCTCTATGTATAGAGATACAATTACATACGAAAGGAAACATCTAAATAAGGTAGTACATAATTACAGAAGTGATTTGTGCACAATTATAATTACAGAAGTGATTTTTGCACATTTCCTAATTGCACAATAATTACAAGAGTGATTTGTGCACAATCATAAAACTATGTTAGTGATTTATTCTAATAATTTCAAACTATATATTTCTATTATGCATTCTGAACTAAAGATTTTCATATATTATTGTTTAAAATTTTCAAACGCTTGCTAACCATACATGTGGGTGGCGTAATTGTTTTTGGGTTTGTGGTTATTTGGGTAAAAGATTGGGAATTGAGTCCTTGTCATGGAGGCAAATTGTAAAAGAGTGAAAAGTTGGTTTCTTTTTATCTAGAGACAACATCATGAAGCTGATATCCCCTTCTCCAATGTCGTGATTAAGGATGATTAGGTAGGATGACTCGTTGTGAATTTGTAATTGAGGCAAATTAAAAGATGTCTTTATGGGCAAAGTTGCTCCCAATAAACTTGTAATCAAAATAAAGTCATGTAAATATTTATAATTACAAGATCATGAGATATATATGTATACCTGTATACATATAATACATATTAAAATTAGTTGGATGGTCCAATGGTAAGGAATGAAATTTGAATGTAAGAGGTTATGAGTTCAAATCTTGGGGCGTTCAAAGTTGTTTCTTAATTTTCTATATATATATAATACAATATAATGTACCCATAAAGGGTAACATGTCGTATAGGCCATTTTTTTTTCTTGGTTTACATCATATAGTCTAATTAAACAATAATAACTTACGTTAAACTTTTGACTTATGTACGTACATAGGTATAAATTAGATATATAAATTAATAATATTAAGTTTTTTGTCAGAGAATAATATTAAGTTACTCAAGGAAAATAATTACAAAATGGGTCTTCATCGTGTACCTAACCTCAAAGCTTATCGTAGTACTATATTTAGACCCAGTATACACCACGTTGCTTAAAGAAAGGGATAGTAATATATATTGCAAACGAAAAAACTCATGTAACTCACTTTAAGCACCAACTCAATCAGATGTTGCATGCATTTTGCCTCAAGATGCACACCCACACATCTCGACTTGTATTGCACAGCATCTGATAGGGTCAGTTTTCAAAGTTAGTGTCTAAAGTTGGTGCCTAAAGTGAACTACTTTAGTAGTTCCCAATTGCAAATCTGTGCATAAAATCCTCTACAAAATGTACAGCAAAAATATTGTATGTTCTTATCTTCTATACCAAAAAAAGTAATAAAAAAATATTGTATGTTGTGCGAGAGGGTGTCGGAGGGTTTTACGGAGATGCGTTCGTTAGAGGAGGGTTTGACGGGTTGGGTGTTAACGGAAGGGGTGTTTGTATTATAGGATTCGTGTTAGTGTTTGGGTCTTTGGAATAGGTGTTTTGAGCGTTCATTGGGTTTGTGTATTTTTTTTTTTTTTTTGGTTCTTATTCTCACCATGTACGTCTCTTATGAAGGGTTTTTTTTTGTCTTCGTGGTCTGTTGCTGACATAATGTCTTCGACTTTAAATGACAATTGTTTTCAAACCCCTCTGCGGAGCCGTTTGGAGTCTAATGCGTTCAAGCTTTTGCTACAGCTAGCCCTTGCTGTAATATTTGTTTGGAAGGTGGCCAAGGTGCCCTTGGCGAGTTTGGTTGCAGGGGCTGAGCTAGTAGTGAAATGTCTTGGACTAACCTAGGGCATTTTACTATAAACCCCTATATATTTGTATTTTTTATTAACAAAAGAAATTTTTTTTTCAAGCTTAACTCACCCCATTAGAATATGTTTACACCTGAGCTCACCCCATCTCAAATTTTGGATTCGCCCCTGTTTGGTTGAATTGGGCTCTGGTAGGGAATTTTTGTTTGGGCAACTCTTCGTGGATGGGTTTTTTTGTGTTTTAGATAGTTGGGGCGTGGGTTCTTTTTGTTTCATTTACATGGCTCATATTTTTTTAGTTTGGCAAAGTGCACCTCAGCATTTATTAAGTGCACCCCGACCATGCGTGGCACCCCAAATTAAAATTTCAATTTATGAGGGCACCACACATTTTTATCAAAATACCCTTTCATCTGAACCAAAGCACCTAACTATAAAACCTTAGTCGAGACATCTATTTAGGTTCGGCGACATGACCGAGACTTATCCTATAGGCTTGGTGTTGTCCGACCGAACCGCTTTGGTGAGGTTTAGTTGACAAATGCCAACCTATAGGTTTGGTGGGTTCTGGCCAACTCTCTAATTAAAGGTTCGACAGGTTGTGACCGAATCTCCAACTATAGGTTTGGTAGGCTCTGTCCAACTCTTCAACAAGAGATTCGGACCTGTGAGGCCGAACCAATCGATGATGCCTACAAATAATAAGAAGAGAGTGTGTGGAGGGATGATAAGGTGCACAGAACGAGAGAAAAGTGTAGTTGGGTGCACTAATCACAGTGAGGGGCATAAGGTTCATTTTGTAGTAAAATTGACTATTTTTTTAGTTTGACTTTTTTTGGGTGCACTAAATAAATAGTGGGATGCACTTAGTAGGGCTCTACTTTTTGGGATTGGGGTATTTGGGGCTTGTGCATTGTGTATCACTTGCATAGTCCATAGATTTACTTTATTTTTGTTGTGATTTACTTATTTGTACATATTTACCAATTTATATAATCAGAGTTTCGCATCCTTTTGAGCAAATAAAGTAACTATATAAAAAATGGTAAGATGACTCATAGCCACTCATTACCAAAGCCAACCTTGAATTTTTTTTTTTTTTTTTTTTTAACAATTTTAAAACCAATAGAGGTGTAGGTAATAAGACGTACGAAGCGTGAAGCACGTTTTTATTTTTTATTTTTTTATCATTCTTATTTTTATTTATTTTTGGTCAGGACCATTCTTATTTTTAAGTAAAACGTGAACTACGTTGTAGGTAGATCCTGATGGGCCTAAAATGATTCTCCATATAATAAGGCTCGTGATTAACTAATTTTGGACGGTTGCTCGTGAATATAATATCATCCACACATGCATCTGTTCATTTTTTATTTTTTATTTTTTAATTTTTGTCAAAAATAATTGCATTAAAAGGTTCCTATCCCAAATCGGTACAACAATTGTTGGACTAAGTTGTTAGTCACTTTACTCCATCCAAGATTTTGATGGAAACAAACAAAGTAAAAAATATGCTAATAAATATCAAGTGCATTTCAGTTTTGTCAAAGGTTGCAAAACATCGCATCACGAGTATTCGAGCATTCAAGCCATACAAGTTTAAGATTCGGCATACACGAAAGAATGAAGACGAAAGATCAAACTATGTGTTGTATTATTAATGTAAGGTATACAAGTTCACTTACACAAGCCCATTGCATTAGTTCATGCACATCATGTTTTTAAAATGAATTTTCAAATGTCAAGTGATAACTTGAAGCTTTAAGTTAAACTTAACACTTGACTAGGTCTTATAAGTTTAAATAATGATAATTTATGTGTTTATGTTCACATCGTATTTTGAAAACCATTGTGAAAGTCTTCTAAAAAGAAAAACTGCATATTTGCAGAAAAGCCCCTCGCATGTCATGAAACTGAGATTTTTCATTTTCGGGATTTGTAAGAATATCTAGACTACCAAAATAGGTTTTGACCCATAACAAACATATGTAATATGTTATATGAGGGTTGGTTGGGTTTCGGACGCGATAAAGGGTCGCTAACCAAAGGGACAAAAATATTTATTTTGAGGTCCCTGCGGTTAGCGCGCTATATTTGAGTATTAGCGCGCTAATTGCTTTCCTGACCACTTTTTTGTAAAGCTGAAAAACACACTTTAATTTAAATTTTTGATAGAATCTCAGCCCTTGGATCCCTAGAACGGTCATAAAACTATTATATAAGAACATATAACACTCTCAAACACCAAAAACAAGAGTTTTGTCACAACAAGCAAAAAAACACGCAAGAGCTCAAAACTTTCAAAAGGAGAAGCTTGGGTTTTTGTGAAGAACACAAAGAATATTCTTGAGTCTGTCTATTCACTCCCAAATCCAGCATCTTTGAAGCTTCTTTGGGTGTACAACAACCTCTCAAAAACAATTTTTCAAGTTACCTTCTTAAGATTGTAAGAAAGCCTTTTGTCCTAGCTTTTTCTCGTGCTTAAATTCCATAACTTTGTGTGTTTGATTTGGAAAATCATTTGTTGTGTCTTTGAATACACTCATATTGGGTTTTGCGTTTAAACTTATTTTATTAAACCCTAGGAATGGTTGGACAAAAGTTTGTACTTAAAGTTGATTTTATCTAACTTTTTGTCCTTTGGATTTGAAACCGGATTTGTTATAATCGATTTATTTGAAATAGTTTCATATTTGAGTTGTTCATAAAATCAGTGACATATTTGCATTTCTCAATTATTTTCATACTTGCATGCATTAGAGTGGTTAGGCTCTAAGAGGCTTGCTAGTATTTGAACTTGGTGCCACTTTACTTTGTAAAGTGTATTTCATTATTTTCAGTTATTGATTGTAATTGAATGATTGTAAGACTTAATGAAATCTATGTCAAAGGGAAGACCAAATTGAGGCTAGACATAAACCCTAGTTGCGGCTAGGTAGGAAGTCCTAATTGTGACTTGGCATTCTAGGCTTGTAAGCTTAGGTTGTAACACTTATTTACAATATAAGTGGGGGTTTAAAAATTCTAACCGGGGAGGTTAGGTAGTAGATGTAGATCATTAGATCGAACTACTATAAATTGTGTCACTTTCCATCTCTTCTATCTCATTCACTTGCATAGCATCCATATTCGCACTTTGGTGAGCATATAGCATCTTGATTATTGAATTAAATTAAAAAGGGCATTAACTTCTGGATACACCCAATTCACCTCCCATCTTGGGTGTGGTTTCAACAATCTATTACAACGAATAAATATTAATGCTTGTTGTAGCCCAAAATTCAAATCCACACCTTACACACGGAGATGTGCCAACCCCAAAACAGGGAAAACAACCCCAAGTTGGGGACAGTGACCATTGACAAAGGGACATCAAAACTTATAATAAACAACAAACCTAACCATTTTCTAGCCTAACATATCTAATTTACAACACATAGACATACAAAGATTAAGAAATGGAAGGGTAATTATAGAAGAAAGTAAACCCAAAAGTGCCTTAAAGGTCTTCAACCATCATCGACAAAAGGGTCGAAAAACTTGCCACATGTTGCCGATCCATTGGATTCCCGACAATCCTTTGCTCCATCAAAGCTTAAAAATCTTTCTTTTTCTTCAAAGCCTTCGGACTCACCCACAAGAACAATTTTGGTCTTTAATAGAGGTTTTAAAACCCATATTAAAGATGAGTGATATTAAATATCATTTAAAAAACGTATTCAATAGGTCGTGTTTTAAATAACTAGAAGAGTTTTGGCATTTAATAACTATAGCAGCCCGAAAATTCGAGGCCCGCCACGTCATGTGTCGCGGGCCCACAACCCTGCCTAAACTCAGCCCACGCACACCAAATCAAAATTTCCACTTCCATTACTGCTAACTTTCCTCAAATTAATTAAATTAGTTAGCTAGGACTTCATATCATCTATTTAAACCTTGAAATATTAAGAGAAATACTTAAATAAGTAAATCATTAAAGTGTAAAATAAAACATGTCACCAAAAGCATTTTCCTAGTGTGGAAAACCTATCCAAAATGTCAACAATATATAAAATCATCCATGTTCCATCAAAATAATAAAAATGGACCTCAAAAGGTCATATACATGTCCAATGTCACTCATGTCCCATAACCCAACATAAAAATTAAAGAAAGTAAACAAGCATATTAGTCAGGCGTGGAAGTCGATCAAAGGAAGTCCTCAAGCTTTCCTTTTCCCTTACTCGTACTAGGATCTGCACTCTATCGTCGCAACCAAACAAATGATGAGTCCAGAGTGAGTACTCCCAAGGAACTTCACTGAGTAAATAATATAAATATATGCTGTAATCAAAATACTATTAAATAAACATGCGAAAGAAAAGAATCAGACAACTGGGAAGGACCCTCGCATGTATATCTAAACACTTTTGGCCTTTCTTTATGTAGTTTTCTAACCTACTCTCCACTAATGTCACAAACTAAACATTTTTAGTACTTTGACTAGAACTTCATTGATTTAAAGCCTTAGCCTTCTATGCATTCATAATAGAAGCGTAGGTTGTATCTAATACAACAAGCTTAATTAGGTGATTGTTCTTGCTTGAATACTTTATTGAGTGCATTCATTTTAATGTGTTTGAAGGAATCCAACTTTGCAAGAACTCTTTTTGGTGTTCTGCAAGTAAGGTTTGTATCAAATGATTCAAATGTAGGTCATCCAATCACTTATCTTAAGAAAATAGCTAGTAAGGTGAATGGAAGAGATTAATCAAGTAGCCGATACAAAAGGAATGAAACTCCTTTACTTAAGTTAAGTAAAGGAATTTCACTTCTCTTTTTTGAGTGTATTTACACCTTTTGATTCTAGTGGATACTTGTTGTTTGCTAGACTTACATCTATATGCTTCATTTTAAATTTATGCCTATCAAGGGGAATGGAAGAGTTTGATAATGTAATCGATACAAACTAATTTGGCCAAATCTTTGAAACAAATAGCTGATACTTAATTGAGTGTATTCATTTTTGTTGCTTTTATTTTTGTTTTTTTGGGCAAAATATGTGAAACTAATCTCCGTTTGTGAGTCTTTAATAGTGTGTAATATTATTAGTAACACTTTGAATGAGTTGTTAATTTGTTGAGTTGTGTAGCTCATCCATTACCCCCTTTTTAATTTGTGATGAGTTATTAATTTGTTGTTGTTGGTTGGAATTTTTATTAGTATTGTGATCGCCTCCACCATCTCGTTAACGAGGGAGTATTGGTATTGCATTTCGAGTTATTTAAATTTTTTTTCAAATATGATCTTAGTTTTATTTTATATATAAATGTATACAATTGTTTTCGTCAAAAAAATAAATAAATATAATTGTTTTGAAATTACAAATAAAAAATATTAAATTGTACTTTAATTTTTTACAATAATTTTAAAAAAAGAAATACTATTAGAGTTGTAATTGTGTTAAAAGAACTATATCTATTAAGTTATTAATTTAGTTGTACGATACACACTATGATGATTGCACTCATTTCAATGGAAAACAGTTAGTGAGTTGAAGACCTTTGAATTTTATATCTATTAAGTTATTAGTTTTGTTGCAAAACACGCACTTAGATGAGGGCGCATATCTCGATGTAAAAAGTATATGTATATTGTTAGTTACCTTTGATTTAATGCACACATTTCAATGACTGTAATTTATTAGTATTTCCTACTATCTTGTATAGATATGCCTTCGTAGTCAGTTAAACTTAGTCGATGCAAATTCGACTAACTATCCAAACTCGACCTATAAATTAAACATAATTGACAACATTAGGGATGGAAACTCGACAGGTAGAAAACTCGACATATTAAAACTTGACCTTACAAGAACGATATGAAAACCGAGCCAAAGACTCGTCATAAGACATGTACAAAAAACGAACTTATTTTTCGTAGGACATGTATAAAAAATGAACTTGTTTTTTGTGGACATGTCTACCCCAAATAGAGGTTCAATAGTTCATAGAGTTCACAAAAATTCACTGTTACACTTACAAAATTGAGAAATTGATAAAGTGTTCATGCGACCATTTCAAATGTCGCTTGCGTATTTATCGTGACAGACGACCGCTGAGTACACATTTGTAAGCTCGATTTTGTTCATGATGACTACCGGTTGTACGAGCATGGAGAGTGTATAGATGAAGTTCTTGAGCCGTCGACATTAGACGAGCGATCACAAGAAACTTTTCACGAAGAAGTGATTCAAGATATTGGAGTTTTGACATCCTACCATGGGATGTTGCATAATGCGGCGGGGCCGAGTTTTGACTGGACACACATGGAAGAGTTGTCAAATCCTGAATCATAATAAATTAACGATATGGCCGATGTGAGATATGTACCATTATGGGAGGGTTGCAAGAAAATGACTAAGTTGTTGGCAAGTGATGAGATTATGGCTTTGAAAGTGGAATTTCATTTTTTTGAACGAGTTTGCAATGACATCTAACAATATTGTCATGATATGTTGCTAGAAGAGAAGTCACTTGTCGAAAGCTTCTATGACACGAAAAGATTGATGCGAGGATTAGGTTTGTTGGTCGAGCAGATTGATTGCTGTGAAGATAATTGCATGATTTCTTGGTGTGTAGACTATGAGGTGGAATGGTGCAAGTTTGGTGGGAAGTCCAAATACGATCAAGAGCAGCTAACCACGTTGAAGAATCAAAAAGTGCTTAAATAAATGTATTACTTCCCATCAAGTCCTCGATTGCAGCGTATTTATGCATTTGAAGCAATTGCGAGGTATATGCGGTGCCACGCGAGCACCACTCACTAAAAGATGTCATGCAACATTGCTCTGATTCAGTTGCATTGAAGCATTTCAATGAGATAAATGAAGAGTTTGGCGTTGATGTGTGAAACGTTTGTTTGGGGTTGTGCACTGATGGTTTTCAAGTTTTTGGTGTTTATAGGAAGCCATACTCATTATGGCCGGTGATATTGACTTCGCACAATCTTCCATCTTCAATGTGCATGAAAAAATAGTTTATGTTTCTTATTATAATTGTTCCTAGACCATCAAATCTAGGTCAACAAATTGACGTTTTCCTACAACCATTAGTGAAGATATTACAAGAGTTGTGGCAAGATGGCACAGTTACATACGACGTATCAACAAAGTTTAATTTTTTATGCGAAGTCCTCTAATGTGGACTATAAGCGATTTCCCCACCTACGACATGCTATCAGGGTGGAGCACACACGATAAAATGGCGTGTCCATATTATATGGAAGATACATCTACGTTCCAGTAGAAATACGGTAGGAAAACTTCTTGGTTTTATTGTCATCGTCGATATTTGCCGTCGGGTTCGAGTCATAGGAGAGATAGAAAGTTTTCGCAGAGGAAATCCAGCAAATAGTTGTTGATGGAAATTGAACGTTTAGGGTTGATGAAAGATACTGAACTTGCGACAGAAGTGGCAAATGCAAGACACGTAAATACCATGGGATGTAGAAAAAATTTAGGACTTGCCTTATTGGAAGACTAATCTCATAAGGACAATTTACATGTCATGCATACCGAGAAATATGTATTCGATAACGTGTTCAATAAGGTGATGGGTGTTTTAGGAAAAACCAAAGACAACGAAAAATCTAGACAAGATGCGCAAACTTTGCCTCTGACCATCCTTGCCCATGGACCTTGTGTCAAAGAAATTTCCCTAGGCAATCTTTATGCTTCACAAACCGAGAAAACAAATTCTTGTGAATGGGTAGGACACGTACGTTTTCTATACGGGTATGCTTTAAATCTCGGTCATTGTGTAGATGAAAGGAGACTGCTGTTGTTTGGAATGAAGAGTCATGATTCTCACATCTTCATGCAAACACTTCTTCTAATCGTCTTTCGAGAACTCCTTGACGAAAATGTTTGGCTAGCTATTTGTGATGGCCCCAATTTCCTCGTGCAATTGGGTACGCCCGGCCTAGACTCGTGCAGGCCCCGAGTCATTACTCCACAACCTGACGAGCTTAGTCAGCCTCCAATTAATCAATTTTAACAATTTATGAAAGAGTTATTGCAATAATTCACAGCGGAAGACTAAACAAGTATCATAAGGGAAATAACTCAATCATAGGGAAATGTAGGAATCTATAAGTGTGGAAAACCCCGGGTAATTCATGTACAATTCGATATGCATAAATACGAATACCAAGTTCTATAATCCAAAACATATGTATGAAGCGATATACAAGTAAGCAAAACATAAAAACCTACTAAATGGTCTCCTCGGTCCCGCTGCTAGTCCTCAAAGTAGGTCACCTAAGCATGGCCCCTTGCCCTTGCTGCTCTCCACCCTATCTGCACCCACCATCACAAACTAGACGGTGAGTAACTGAAGAAATCAAAAGTAGTACCAGTAATTTATGATTTAACAAGTAAAACAGTCTAAATATCATGCGGAAATGAAATAGCCAAAAAGTAAACAAATCGAGTGCATGATAAATAAACTGATAGATAAACAATCGAAATTTGCATGTTCTAAGATTCAAAAGAGGCCCATGAGTGGTCTAATTTCACAGCAATATGGCAAAGATATCGCAAGATCTCGGGGCATTGTCGCAACATTAGCGCAGCTTGAAATCAAGAGGCATCGCAACACCTCTCGAATCTAGTACCCAGTACACACAACACTAAGGGTGGTCATTTACCCATGCAGGAGGCATCCTCGTTGTCCCAGAGTTGGTTCAGACAGCTCTCTTTTTATCGTTGAACTGCGGACCAATGCAAAGTTACTTTAGCAGCTCAATATGCTATGACCAGCTGTGGACTCGCGCGAGAGTCACTTCCAACAGCTCGACATCAAGTATTGAACTGCGGACTTGTACAAAGTCTCTTCAAACAGCACAACGTCTTAAATCCACTACCTTTCTCCACGTCCACCAAATTGTGGGCCTCTGCCACTTCGAACAGCTTAATTTTATCAAAGTCTTCAGACTGCGGGTCACTAACCACTTCAAACGGCCTGATTCAACTATGGTTTCTCTAGACTGCTCCCGTTTCCCTAAAATGGTAGGAATGCCAACGACCTCGTCGCAGATACCATCCACTAGCACAACACAAGTCAGGTAATTACGAAGCAAAGCGCTACGACCGTGACTCGCACGTCAAACCTGTAATGACTTCCCAATGTACTCGCGTTTCAACGCAAGTTTCATTCATACCCAGGCAGTAAATAGGTTCAACAAAGTTGTAATCGTGGCCACCATGTACACTACGTGTCCATGCATCGTAAGATGAATCACAACCAGTTTGGTCCTGCCTCTCTTTAGGTGTACTCGTGGCTAGTTTTGGCAATCCATTGTGCCCAAACTTACCATTTCTTTCGGATTATAATCTAAGTTAGGTTTGTCTCATCCTAGACAACTCTGCTAAGTTTAAACGGCACCACTCTAGTTAGTATCGACTCTAACTCTATCACATGACGTCCGACATCGCATTTAAACACCCAAAGTTTCAAATAATTTGTTCCATGCATGTTGTAGGATAATCAAGAAAGTCCTTTACCTCCGGTAGGATTACGAACCACCGTCAGTTGCGGCTCAGTCGCCATGTGCACTGTAATGACCCAAAAATTTGGTTATTTGTGAATGATGATATGTATTATATATTTATACTAGTATTTGAGTGACCGAACAATAAAGTCGGTGAACGAGTAGGAAAATAGGATGAGCATAGATCGACAGTTAGGTTATGGGTACACGGGGAACTTAAAACATAATAAAGAATACAATTAAATGAATATTTTTGTAATTTAAATAAATAATTTGTGAGACTCAGCGAAACTACGCGCACTACGGGAGTCGGGATAAGAAAAGACAGACCTTGGAACATCGTTCGAACGTGGGAGTTGGTTAATTACGCGACATACCGTCTATGGGATAAAGGTTGTTAAAGTAACACAGCATAATGAGGAAAGCCATGAAATTGGCATTGAGATGTGTATTTGTGTTGAGTTAAGATGATGAGGTAAAAGACCCATAAGGGTAAAGGTTTTAAAAATGTATAAGTGTTAACTTAAAGAACTATACAAAATGTTTTTTTTACAAACCCTACTATTCATCATCTATACCAAATACCACCACCACCTCTCCTCTCCATTCTCCC
This sequence comes from Stephania japonica, assembly GCA_039657345.1. Lineage (NCBI taxonomy): Eukaryota > Viridiplantae > Streptophyta > Magnoliopsida > Ranunculales > Menispermaceae > Stephania > Stephania japonica. The sequence goes on along the minus strand of CM077564.1, from coordinate 19,379,492 downwards.
CTACTGCCATCACCAACCCATCCGACTTCGACGAGGCCAGAGGGACCAGAGCATCACCGTCGATGAGGTGAGACACCTCTCTCTCTTTCTCACTCTCATTCACGGCCTACACTCACTCTCACATCTCTCGGCCTCCCTTCCATCCACATTCGCTCCCTCTGCTCCTCTCCTCCATTCACTCCGTCCAAGACTGACTAAACTTCGACGAAGCCAGTGGTGGCCGAAGGAGTGCAGACGCCAGTGGCGAGACCTCCCTCCCTCCCTCTCGGCCTCACGTTTTCTCTCTCCCCTCTCAGCTGTTCATTCTCCTCCTCCATGGACCGAAAACCACAACCTCCTTCCCGGCACTGGGACCTCGACCATCCATCGGAGACACCTAGGTGAGCTTCTCCTCTCTCTCTTTCATCTCTCTCTCTCTCTCGGCAGCAAGTTTTCTCTCTCCTACAGTTCAAATTTTTACTCACTGCACACACACTTTTATCACTTACTTCCGACCACCGTGGGGTCACCTCTGACTGGAAACTTTGGTGTAGACTACCCACGTAGGTCTCGACATTCCCGGAGGGCCTCACGTCAGGCGAGTGGGTCGTTTCTCCGACAAGTTAGGAGGGTTCTTTCCAAACTGTTTTTGACATTTTGGGTTGTTTTTAGAACTGTTTTGCCCACTGTTTTGGGGCTGCTGTGGCCGGTGGGATCGTCCCCGGTCACATCTGATCGAAGGTAAACCTTCGGCGACTCCACTGATCGGAGGTGGTCCTTCAAGGTGCAACAGTTGTGTGAGTTCGGCTAGCATGTGTGTGTGTTGATGAAAAAATTGTGAAGTGTGTAGGATAGGGTGCATGATGGTGTGTTTGTGTGTGTATGCCTCATGGTTGAGGTGTGGGATGCATACATCATATGTGTGTGTACCTAACAGTTGGGGTATGGAGTGTATTAGGTGTGGTGTGTTGAACAAAAAAGGAAAAAATGTATATGGACCAATTAATGGTTAGTTCAATATTGTGTGAAATATATGTTGTAGACTAGTGTTAAGGCCCACTAAGGGCCCAACATATACCTTACCTAAAGAGGGCCCATAACACACATTAATGTTATGTAAATGGGTTAGGTTAGGGCCCAAATAAAAGCCCAATAAAGACTCAATACAATAGGTGCAACTTGAAGTTCAAAACAAAGGCATAAATATAAGAATGGGCTTATGTATTTAGGCCCAATAAGAGTCCACACAAAAAGCTTACTTAGGTGAGTGTAAACTTGATAAATGGGCCTAGCAAGAGCCCATAGAGGGATAAGTTTTACGATAAGGACAATAACCATAGAGATGGATTGATCCACAGTGGTTTGAGTCGCCTTAATTAAGTGTATTTGAACTTAACATACGAGAAACACCCTAAGATGAGGTACTAACTCTAAATCAACGTTCGGGATTTAAACCTTTATCAGGTAGTCGAGATATTGCGGGGAACGCGTTAGAGTCTCAGAGTGGTACTGGGTTGCGATAGTTCAGGTAAGTACACGCCTTATATGTGTGTATGTTAGTAGGCCAATAAGGAAATAACATGTGATTTATACATCTTCTATTTATTGATATTGTTGAATCGATCCCTTGTTTGAGATTCCATTCCATATTCTTGGTTGTATGTTCTTGGCATGAGTGTGTGTCTCGAAAGTATCATGTGGTCTCGCACTAACTGGGACAACGATGGTGCCTCCTACAGGGGTAACCGACGACCCCTAGTGATGTGTGTACTGGGTACTGGATTCGAAAGGTTGCAATGCCTCTCGATTTCACGCTGCGCTAATGTTGCGACATTGCCCGGGGAGATCTTGTGAGATCTTTGTCGTATTGCTGTAAAATTAAACCACTTATGGGCCTCTTTTGAATCTTAGAACATGCAAATTTCGATTGTTCATCTATCAGTCTATTTATCATGCACTTGATTTACTTACTTTCCTGCTCTTTCATTTCTACATGATATCTAGACTATTTTACTTGTTAAATCATAAATTATTGTTATATTCTTCTGGCACTACTTTCGATTTCTTTAGTTGCACATCGTCTAGTTTGTGACGATGGGTGCAGATAGGGTGGAGAGCAGTAAGGGCAAGGGACCCTGCTTAGGCGACCTACTTTGAGGACTAGCAGCGGGATCAGGGAGACTTTATAGTATGTGTTTATGTTTTGCTTACTTGTATATCGTTTCATACATATGTTTTAAGATTATTGAACTTGACATTTTGATGAGACTGGTATCATGTATATATGCTTATCGAATTGTACATGAATACCCGAGGTTTTCCACACTTATAGATTCCTATATTTCCCTTAATTGAGTTATTTCCCTGATTATAATTGTTTAGTCTTCCGCTGTGTATTATTGTAATAACTCAATCATAAATTGTTAAATTGATTAATCAAAGGCTAATTAGGCTCGTCAGGTTGCCGAGTGATGACTCGGGGCTTGCACGGGTCTAGGCCGGGCGTACCCAATTGCACAGAGAAATTGGGGCCGTCACATGCACGTCCTCAATGGCCTGAGGCTGATCGTCATCCTGCTGGTCCTCGTACAAATCAGGACATCGATTTTGAAATTGTTCGGGATGTCCGCATTGGAAACACACCTTCCGCCTTCGAGAACCACTATCATCGTTTGGATTTCTCGTTCGTTTCCTGTCATGTCCCTCTGATTGGTGCTTTAACTCTAACTCCAGTCGATCAGGCTCAACCTCCTCGTGGTGAGTACTCAAGTAACTTTCCCTAGCCAGACTCCTCTCATATGCTCTCTGTAGTGTCTCTGGCTCGATAGTGATCCCTGAACCTCCAATAGCTGGTAATAACCCCCCGTGAAATAGTAGATACGATCGGTCACTAAATCTGTTGACCCTTCGGCATAAGGTAACAGCTGAATAAACCTGCCCATGTAATCCATCACTGGCTCTCCTACAGGCTGTCGCAACGATGTGAACTCATTCCATTTCACCCGTAACACTGTCGATGGGAAGTATTTCTTGTTAAACCGGATCTTGAAATCGATCCAGTCTCGCGGAATGCCTCGGGAAGTGACAATGGTAGTCCACCAATCATCTGCCTCTCCCTATAGCATGGATGAGGAAATCGTCGCCTTCATGTTATCCTCAATCGCGATGATGTTATAAATCTTCTCATGATTCTTCAGGAAAGGCTCTGCTACTGCTACGTCTGTACGACCAAAAAACTTGACTAGGTCGTGCCTCTTAAATTTTCTCCATTGCTTCGCCTCAGTAGTGGCTCTGGAACTTTTCTCTGGAGTAGTGATCGGAGTAGTCTCTACAGCAGCTACAAGTGTCATTGGTGTCTCCTCGATCTGGGTCAGATGTGCAACACCCTCAATCTGTACTATCTGTGCAATTACCGTCCCTGGCATCATTATCACTGAAATCGGTGCTGTGGAAGCTGTAACCACTGGAGTCTCCGTCCCCTTAGTAGTTGAAATAGATGGAAAAGGCGTAGTCAGAGTCGATGGTGTCGTGGTAGCCTGTGTGGGTGTCCTCATTGATCACGCTAATTCCTCAAATCTCTGATACTGCATCGCTGCTCTCTGAGTCAACGCGCGGATCTCCTCAAGGCATTGTGACAAAATCATGCCGATATCGTCGCTCGAACCCCACCGATCTCCTATCGCTGTCTGATAATGAAAGTGCATTCCTAGATCAGTGGATAGCTACCGATACCATATAAGACACATAAACATACTTATACAAATAAGTTTTCAGTTTCCATTATCCAACTCATCCTCACTCCCCAACTAGGATTCTAAGTCAAGATCATAGGGTTTCCACTTCTAAGTTCAACGATTCCTAATTTTTCGCTGTCTTAATGGTTTGCGTTTTAATTCAAGAGTCAAGTCATTATAACCTTAGGCTCTGATACCAACTATGACGGCCCCAATTTTTCCATGCAATTGGGTACACTCGACCTAGACCCATGCAGGCCCCGAGTCATCACTCGACAACCTGAAGAGCCTAGTCAACCTCCGATTAATCAATTTTAACAATATCTGAAAGAGTTAATGCAATAATTCACAACGGAAGACTAAACAAGTATCATAAGGGAAATAACTCAATCATAGGGAAATGTAGGAATCTATAAGTGTGGTATTCATGTACAATTTGATATGCATAAATACACGATACCAGTTTCATCAAAAATACCAAGTTCTATAATCCAAAACATATGTATGAAATGATATACAAGTAAGCAAAACATAAAAACCTACTAAATGGTCTCCCCGGTCCCGCTGCTAGTCCTTAAAGTAGGTCACCTAAGCATGGCCCCTTGCCCTTGCTGCTCTCCACCCTATCTGCACCCACCGTCACAAACTAGACGATGTGTAACAAAAGAAATCGAAAGTAGTGCCAGAAGAATATAAAAGTAATTTATGATTTAACAAGTAAAGCAGTCTAAATATCATGCGGAAATGAAATAGCAAAAAAGTAAATAAATCAAGTGCATGATAAATAGACTAATAGATAAACAATTGAAATTTGCATGTTCTAAGATTCAAAAGAGGCCCATGAGTGGTCTAATTTCACAGCAATACGAAAAAGATCTCACAAGATCTCCCTGGGCAATGTAGCAACATTAGCGCAGCTTGAAATCGAGAGGCATCGCAACACCTCTCGAATCCAGTATCCAGTACATACAACACTAGGGGTGGTCAGTTACCCCTTCAGGAGGCACCCTCGTTGTCCCAGATAGTGTGGGACCACATGATACCTTCGAAACACACTCATGCCAAAAACATACAACAAACAATATGGAATGGAATTTCTAACAAAGGCTCAATTCAACATTATCAATGAATAGAGGAATGTATAAATCACATGTTATCTCTTTACTAGCCTACTAACATATACACATACAATGCACGTGTGTACTTACTTAACTAATCACAACCTGGTACCACTCCGAGACTCTAATGCATTCCCCGCACTTTCCCGACTACCTAATAAGTGTTTGAATCTCGAATATTAGTTTAAGGCTAACATTTAGTCTTGAGGTGGTTTGCATAAGTTCGTTTTAAAACCATTTGTTAAGGTGACCCAAACCGTTGGGAAAAAGTCCACCGATACGGTAAACATATCCACACTTTCATAGGTAATAGGCCTTAACACTCTTTTGTCCCTCTTTGGGTTCTTGTTAGGCCCAAACACTAACTCCATAATCATTTATATGTTTTATTTGTTGGACTCTTGTTGGGCTTAAATACTTAAACCCATTTCCATAACTTTATACCCTTGTTATGGGCCTTAGTATGTAATTGTTATGTTGGGCCCTAACACAACCCATTTACATAACATTTTATATTTGTTATGGGCCCTAGTGTGTAATTATTATGTTGGGTCCTAACACAACCCATATACATAAAATTTTGTATTTGTTATGGGCCCTTATTGGGCCCTAACACAAGCCCATAACATACAAGTTCATACATTTTTAAAATAAACATAAAATATCCATACACACCACATTTTTTATTCAACACACACACATACAATAATACACCCCACACCCCAATTGTGGTGCACACACACACACGGTGTACACCCCACATCACGCACACACCCCACTGTAAGATACACCCACACCAAAAAAATGTTCCAACTGTACTCCACACACAAACCACACACATCAAAACACATCACCATGGTTGCACATAGGAGGGGAGCCACCTCCGGCCAGCAGCGTCGTCGGAGGATCACCTCTGATCAGCCGTGACCGGAGACGGTCCCACTGGCCATGACAAGCCCAAATAGTGGGTAAAACCACCATAAAACATTCCAAAAGTAGTAAAAACTGTAAGCAAATTAGAGAAGAAAAAAATGATGGAGAGAGACAGAAATGGGACTGACAGACATATAGGTGGGAGAGACACTCACCTAGATGTCTCCGGTGAATGGTCAAGGTGTCAGTGGCGTGGAGAAGTGGTGGCTGCCGAATCCAGTGACTAGTAGAAGGGCTATCGAGAAGAGAGAATGAGTAAAGAAATCGAGAGGAACAGAGAGAGAAGATGATTTTACCTGTTCAAGTGGCTGCCTGTGATGTCAGTGCCATGGGGGGTGGCGGTGGTGACTTCTAGGGAGGAGGAAAATGATGGCTGAGAAGAGGGAGAGAGAGAGAGAGTCACCTCCAACGACCAACAACTCTGGCGTGGTCTGGTTCGGTGAGGGGCGAGAGAAGAGAGGATAGGTGGCGGCGGTTCCTTTGAAAAAGACAATAAATAGTGTTTAGTGTAGGGTTTTCTCTAAGTTAACATTTTTATATATGTTAATTTAGTCAAAATGACCATTTTACCCTTACTTTCATCTTAAAACACGCCCACATCTCGAGGTCAATCCCATGGCACCTCAAATTAGAGTTATGTCACTTTAACAACCTATATCCCATAGTCGGTATGTTACGTAGTTAACCAACTCCCGCATTCGAACGACGTTCCTCGATTTGTCTTTCCTTGTCCCGACTCCTGTAGTGTGCGTAGTTTCACCAAGTCTCGCAAATTATTTATTTAAATTACACAAATATTCATTTAATTGTATTCTTTATTATGTTTTAAGTTCCCCGTGTACCCGTAACCTAACTGCTGATACCTGCTCGTCCAGTTTTCCTACTCTTTTACCGACTTCATTGTCTGGTCACTCAAATACGAGTATAAATACATAATACACATCATCATTCACAAATAGTCAAATTTCTGCGTTGTTACACTATTAGTAAATTGAGCTATTTTTTCAGCACCCTAGCAACTCAAAATATAAAACTTGATGATATCGTTGTGTTAGACCGTGACATACCCAAAATCTTGTGCAAGTTGAAGAAAAGATTTCCTCCTAATTTTTTTGACTCAATTAAGATCTTCTTGTGCACTTGCCTCATGAGGCTCGTCTAGCTGGTCCGGTACAATTTCAGTGGATGTATCCGTTTAAAAGTTAAATTTTGTAGTTTTACACACAATTCATAACTATACTTTCCTGCTTTCACCAGTTAACCTTTTGGTGTTTTCTAATGTAAATGTGGTAATTAGGTACCATTAACATCTTAAAATAATGTCCAAACCAAAGTGAAAGTTGAGGCATCAATATATAATGCTTACCTATTGGAAGAAGCAACTGTGTTTTGTTCTTACTTATTCGAGGATCACGTCGTGATGACGCATGATCGGGTGCCTCGCAATGATGATGGCGACATGGGGCCCAATCCAAAATTTTTGGGCAAGTTTTCCATTTTTACACATCCAAGTTGAACATCTGGTAAACGTTCCACTCGATACCTCCAAGAAAGAGAGTACATCGCTGCTCGCAACTATGTATTACTTAATTGTCGAAAACTTGAAACTTACGTCATGTAAGTATAATTAATATATGATTGTATTGTATAAATTAAATTCTATTGTAGTCAAATTCACTCATCTTCTAATACTCATACAACTCGTTATAGGTTATATATTAACGATTTGAGTGCACAGATGCCAAACATTTCAGACTCCACTGTTGACGAGAGCCTGGAGAAGTACTTTGCTGATTGGTTCGAAGAATATGTAACATCCACACATTATTTATTTTGTTATGCACAATGATGCAAATAATCTATTAATGGCCATTGGTAATTGCTTTATGCAGGCATGTAATAATATTAACGATGAGACAGTCACCTATATTTCTCCTGGTCCTAATCGTTTATGCTCTGTTTATCATTGTTATCTCGTGAATGGGTACAAGTTTAACACTGTGAACCATTAATCAATGAGTAGATTGACCGAGAATAGTAGAGTTTGTGTAACGGCCCAAATTTTATTAAGGCCGTTATTCGCGTATTTTCAGACGTGGACGCCAACTTAGGTCCACGGAGACACCACGGACTGGCGAAGATACGCCTGGTTGGGCGGGAAATATTATTTTTGACTGATTGTTTGATTAACTGTGATGATAATGACTAGGCTATGACTCATTACATCGCAGGTGTGGTTTAATATTGTTTAGATCGGGTGAGATTTAGTGTCGGGTATTCGCCTAAAGATGCGTGCGGACGCGGGAACTGGAAGGGCGAGCGACGGGAACACTAGGCCGGGGAATGCGTTTAGTTTGATAAAAATAAAAATAAATTTGACAAAATAGTAAATTGGTGGGCGCCTAGTGACACGCGAGGTCGTGGTCGACACGCGTGGGTGGTAGTGTAGTGTGCACGCCCGAGTACGCTCGTCGGCGCGCACAACGAAATTCTAGGCGCGAAAGTATAGGTGAGTATGTATATATATATATTTATATATATGTATATAAGGAATTTAATATATATATATATAAATATATATTAAAAATCAGAAAAATAAAATAGAAAATGCAAAATTACCAAAAGGGTATTGAAGGAAAGAAGGAAAGAAATAGACATGAGGGGCATTTTGGTCATTTCACTTCCAAAAATGGGGATAAACACCACCGACACCACCATTTTCCATATTTTGATCAACCGAGAAGAAAAGAGAGAAGCGAGACGAGGAGCGAGAGGCAGAGAGGAGGAGAGGTGGTGGTCTCGTGGTGGAGAGGCAAACGAGGTGAGTTGTTATGTTGTTTATTGTTGTGTTTTTGTGTTCATTTTTGGAGGGTGGTGTTGGCGGATGTGGTGGTTTGGTGGTGGCGGGGTGGTAATTTTGATTTGTTGGGCATTTATTCAAGCTGGACTGGATAATTGGAGTGCGATTGAGGTAAGTAAAACCCTTAAGAAACACACTCGAGTGTTTATTTATTTGATTTTATTTGATTCCAGCTATTTTTGTTTATCGTTGTTTACTCTATTTCCATGTTCATACATATGTTGCACGGTTGGTTTTGTCATTCACCACTGGATCTTCTGGTTTACTCTGTGATGTGTGGGCGGACTTGGGTAGGCTGGACAATAGGGACAGAATAAGGGTTCGGACCGGTGAGGGGGTTGGAGAAGCCACCGGAGGAATGCCGATGTCTGGATTAGGGTTCAGTCCTACTACACGGCACACATCCATTATTGGTGTTTATCGATGTTATGTATGCATGCGTCTTAATTACAGTTGCCTGTTTTACTGCGCATGTTTATTTAACAGTTATTGGCTTCCCTTATTATAAATGCTGGTTTGTGTACTTCTGGGTTTTACTCACTGGACTCGTCATCTACTTCTTGTGATGATTGAGTGCAGGATCTACTACGACTAGGGGCAAGGAGACTCTCGCAGACTACTTGTGACCTTGTCACCGACGGAGTTTGACTTGTATGTTTTTATTTTGCTGTATTGACTTATTTTTGGGTTTATGGGAATGTTTTGAGATACCAGTACATGTATGTATCACATTTGTTATGTTATATACAGTGTACTTTACTGGGTTTTCCACATAGGATTAATGCTCTCTAATTTGAGGAATTTACATATTTTAAAGCTTCCACTGTTTACAAATATTAAAATGTTAATTACTGACTAACTTAGGCTGAATTAATTGATAATGATGCTTAATTGGGCGTGGGACACAGCTAGCAGTTACGTGGCTAGTTGTGGGCCCGCGTGGCCTCCCGTGGCGGACCAATGTGGAAATTGGGCCGTCACAGTTTGGGTACAAGGCTCCAACTATGTTGATAATAGCTTCGACTACTATGGCCAAGTTCAAGAAGTAATTGAGCTTGAATATGGTGGTTCATATTGTACCTTTTTATTCAAGTGTGAATGGTTCGATCCGACTCCTGACAATGGTAAGAGGGTTTATCGTTCACTCAAATTGGTTAATGTACCAAAAAATTGACGATACAACAACTATGAGCCTTTCATATTGGCCATGCAGGCACGTCAAGTATATTTCCTTTCCTATCCATCTTTGTGGGGAGATCATAATGAATGGTTAGCTATTTCTAAGCTTCCGCCTACTATATATATACACAAACACAGATGCGTGCATAGCGAATAGGCTCAAACATGCATAGCACACATTCAAAACTAGTATATATATACCAAATATAGAAAAGCACCAATCTGGTTTTGATGAGTCGTAAGTAAAATACCATTTTTACCCTTCTATTTTTCTATTTGATCCTGAAATCGCACCCAAGAGGGGGGTGAATTTGGTGAACCGAGATGTTATTGCCTATTTAAAAATTTAAGCAAAAACCAATGATAATGAAAACACCAACAATCAATATATATGCTATGCTACAAAGAAGGTGGTAGAAGAGATGGATATGAGACACAAGATTTATAGTGGTTTGATCCCAACAATCTACATCCACTACCTAACCTCCCCGGTTAGGATTTTCATGTTGAACTAAGTGGTTAGTCACTTTAACTTCGACCAGGATTTTGATGGAAACAAACAAGGTGAAAATAATACTAATAAGTTTATTGAGTGTATTTCAGTTTCGTTAAAGGCTGAAAAACATCACAATCTCAAGTATTCAAGTATTCAAGCCATACAAGTTCAAGATTCGGAAACATAAGGAAAAGAAGACGAAAGATCAAACCACGAGTTGTAACATTGATGTAAGGTATTCAAGTTCATTTGCGCAAGCCTATTGCATTAGTTCATGCACATCGTGTTTTTTCAAAATGGTTTTTTTTCAATTGACAAGTGATAACTTGAAGCTTTAAGTTAAACTTAACACTTGACTAGATCTTATAAGTTTAAACAATGATAATTTATGTGTCTATGATCATATCGTATTTTAAAAACCATTTTGGAAGTTTTCGAAAAAGAAAATTTTGTTTTTGAGAAGTAAAACTGTATATTTGTAGAAATGCCCCTCGCATGTCCTGAAACCGAGATTTTCCATTTTTGGGATTTGTGAAAATATCTGGACCACCCAAATAGGCTTTATGACCCATAACAAACATGTGTAATATGTTATATGAGGGTTGGTTGGGTCCCGTACGCAATAGAGGGTCGCTAACCAAATGGACAGAATTATTTATTTTAAGGTCCCTGCAGTTAGTGCGCTAATAATAGTATTAGTGTGCTAAGTTCAAAGTTAGCACGCTATGTCTCAACATTAGCGCGCTAATTGCATTCTTGACAGCTTTTTTATAAAGCTAAAAAATTCACTTTAATTTGAGTTTTTGATGGAATCTCAACACTTAGATCCCTAGAACGTGTAACAACCTCAATTTTAACCCGACTAGTGTTGCATAGGTCAGGACCGTAACCTGGCTACATGATACTCGACAGTATTTCGAATTTTGAGAATCGACACCAAAGTAATAATATGTTTCAGTTGTGTGTGTATTAATATTTTAGTCTTATGCGTGTCTCGAGCCGTTTGGGTGATTTTTAGTTGAATGAAATAACGCCTAGGTAAATGGGGGAGTAAAACACGGTAAAGAATACAAATAAATGAATTTTCTAATAATTTAATTAATTAGTTGATGGGATGTGACGAGAAAACGGGCGCGGCGAGCCAATTTATGGAGAAATACTTACCGAGGAAATGCAGGATTTATGTGGGAGTTGGATAGCTTCGCAACATACGGATTATGGGATGGAAACTATTAAAATAACACAACTTGATGTGGTGAGTCACGGGATTTTCATCGAGATTTGTATGTATGTTGAGATGTGATAAAAGGACCCATAAAAGCAGCTATTTTGAAGTGTATGAGAAGGAGGATGAAGGGCAAAAATGTCATTTTACCCATTTATTCATATATATAAACAACTAAACCCTGATTTCACTATTCATCTTCTTATTTGCTCTAACCCACTGCCGCCACTCCTTCTCTATCCACTCGGCCTCACCGGAACCAACCATGCCGGAGGTCCGTGAACTCTCTCTCTCTCTCATTCTCTCTTCTTGATCACGCACATCTCCTCCTCCCTTGCTGAACAACCACCGACCCACAACAGTCCCGTGGTGGTTGGACCTCGCCGGAGACATCTCTGGTCGTCAGAAATTTGGACGTGTTTCTCTCTTTCTCTCTCTCTCGTTCATGCTCTCACTATTTTTTTCCCACTGCCTCGCATTTGTTCGAACTGCTGTGGTGGGTAGCCGTGATTGGGATTAGTCGGGGTCGGCATCACGGTGCTTCATCGGAGTCCTGACGTCCCGGAGCATCCCCATCACAGCGGATATGGAAAGTTCTGGTCTCATGTTGAGGATTTTTCGAATTTGATCTGTTTTGTTGAAGATTCTCACTATTTTGCGTTTCATCACAAGTGTCCCACTTGGGCGGTGCTGCTGGTCAGACCGCTGCTTCGAGAGGTTGTCGGGGACCATTCTAAACCTATGATGGTTTCTTGCAACTCTCCAATAGGTCCAAACCAGTGGTGATGAAGTAAATCGATGTAATTTTTATGTGTTGTTATTTTATTCCAAGTCGAAAACACCGCTGTGGCAGCGCTGCTGGCCGGACCACCTATCATGGGGTCGGGGACCACACCTAGCTATGGTTGGTGTCTTGCAACTTCTTAAGTGGTCGGACCGGTGGTATTGGTGTGGATGTATTGATATTTTATGTTGTTTCAACCCTCGCCGGAAATCGCCATGTTTGGCAGCGCTGCCATCAGACACCGTGACCAGGGGAGTGTCAGGGATCACACTAAACTCTTATGTGACCTACATCCCTCCAGAGTGTCCATAACGATGGTGGAAAATTATTTTATCGATTATTTCATGCATTTATTTCATTATCGTGTGGTGTGGTTGTTGATGCGTTAGGGAGTCCTGGCTTTTCCATGCTGTGGTCGTACCCTCTCGACATCGGACAACACTAGTGAAGTTCAAGGGTCACTGGAATGTACTTGTTGATAGCTTTGGTTAACTGTTCGCATGGCTGTTGTCGAATTGATTGTCTCGATTTTGATTAAACGATCAACCTCGTTGTAATTTCTTATCGATGATGGATGGTTTCGAGTTTTGATCATGGTAGTATTGGTGAATATGGTTTTGGTTTGAAGGATTCACGGCATGTCCATGTTATGGTGATTTCGGATCCATAGCGATACATAGTATTGGTGAACTATTGGATGTTTATGTTTTTGGTTTTAGTGTATGGTTAGGTTGAGTTTTGTGTTGAGACGGATTGGGTTTTACGTTGACTGAACGGTAGTGACGTCGTGGTCACGCCGCCGGTCCTCGAGACTATGGCGTGACCTATTAACGACTGAGCCGAGCCTATGATTTTGGAATAGGCTTACATACGTGTTGTGTTTTCAAAACTCAAGAGAATCGTTGTGTTTTCATTTGGTATTTTTGATGAGATTGGTGTCCTGTATCTTGGCTTATCAAATTGTACATGAATACCTAGGGTTTTCCACACTTATAGATTCCTACATTTCCCTTTGATTGAGTTATTTCCCTTATGTTTAGTTTATTTACTTTCTGCTGCGTAAAACTTGCAATAACTCTTTTACAAATTGTATAATTGAATGATTGGAGGCTGACTAGGTTCGCCAGGTCCACCGAGTACCGGCTTGGGGACCTATATGAGTCTAAGCCGGGCATACCCAAATGAAGGAGAATTTGGGGCCGTCACAGAACGGTCATAAAACTATTATATAAGAATGTAGAACACTCTAAAACAACCAAGCACAAAGAATTTGTTTTAAGGAGAAAGAAAAACACAAGTGATCAAATTTTTCAAGAGGAGGAGCTTGGAGTTTTGTGAAGAACACAAGAAATACTTTGAGGCTGTTGAATCAATCTTAAAACCAGCATTCTTGAGGCCTTCAAGGTGTACTACAACCTCTCCAAAACTGCTTTTCAAGTCATCATCTTGGGGTTGTAAGAAAGTCTTATTTCCTAGCTTTTCTTGTGCTTAAATTATATATTCTTCTGTGCTTGACTTAGGAAATCACATACTGTGTTGTTAAACACATTTGTCTTGGGTTTTGCACTTAAACTTGATTTACTAAACCCTAGGACTGATTTGGACCAAAGTTTGCACTTAAACTTGATTTTTATCAAACTTCTTGTTCATTGGATTTGAAACCGGATTTGTTCTAATCAATTTGTTTGAAAAGGTTTCATATTTGAGTTTTGCATAAAACCAATGATATCTTTGCATTTCTCAATTGTTTCATACTTGCATGCATTAGAGTGGTTAGGCTTTAAGAGGCTTGCTTATATTTGAACTTGGTGCCGCTTTACTTTTTAAAGTGTATTTTATTGTATTTATCAAACTTTGATTGTAAGACTTAGTGGGATCTAAGTCGAAAGGGAAGACCTAGTTGAGGCTAGGCATAAATCCTAGTTGTGGCTAGGTGGGGAAAATCCTAGGTGAGTCTAGGTGGGAAAATCCAAGTTGCGGCTAGGTGGTTGTATAAGACCTTATTGCGACAGGGCATCTTGTAAAAGACTTAGTTGAGGCTAGGCATTCACTAGGCTAGTTAGCTTAGGGTGCAACACTTATTGGAAATATAAGTGGTGATTAAAAATCCTAACTGGGGAGGTTAGGTAGTGGATGTAGATCGGTTGGATCGAACTACTATATATCGTGTTTCATATTTATCTCTTCTACCCCATTCACTTGCATAACATCCATATTTGCTTTTCGGTGAGTATATATCATCTTGATTATTGAATTATATTTAAAAATGCGATAACTACTCGGTAACTCAATTCACCCCTCCTTGGGTGACCTTCATTTCAAACCCCCACTTATATTATCAATAAGTGTTACAACCTAAACATACAAACCTAGAATGCTTAAGTACAAATTAGGACTTCCCACCTAGTTTCCACCAGAGTTTTTGCCTAGCCTCAACTAGGTCTTCCCTTGACTTAAATCTCACTAAGTCTTACAATCAATATTACACAATCAAGTTGATAAATACAATGAAATGTGCCTTACAAAGTAAAGCGGTAATAAGTCCAACAACTTACAAGCCACCTAGAGCTAAAACACTCAGATGCATGCATGTATGAACACCGACTAATATCCAAATAAAAGCAACGAGTATATGCAATATTTAGTCAAGAAAACCAGCAAGACGATATCGATTAAGTATATGCAGCTTCAAAAATACATGAACAAGTGGTATGTGAAAATCAAGATAAAGATAAAAAAACTTGTACAAATAATTCTTGGGCTTAAAGAGATCAAATATAAGTGTCGAACCCAAGATATGTTGCTCAAGAACACAATAAATGATTTCCAAACAAAAACACTAACCAAATGATATAGATTAAGCTCGGAAAGTATAGGAAATTAAAAAACCTTACAACCCAAGTGTATATTCTGAAAAATCAGATTTGAAGTACTAGTTGTAGGCTTTAGAACACCAACTTCAAGTTCTGAATGCAAGCCTTCAAAAGTTCCAAGTGAGTGTGTGAACAAAATTGACAAATTTTGGAGTAAACTTGAAGGAGAGTATATGAGCAAGTGTGTTGTGTTTTGTGTTCTTGGTGATTTTGGCACTTGGTTAAACCACTTATATGCCCATAAAACCGTTGCTAGTGATCAAAGGTGTAACAGTACTAGTTATCCATAAAACTAGATTCTGCCCGACCTAGGTCTACGTGGGTCCCCCGAGTCCTTACTCGCGAAGTCTACGCATCCTAGTCAGCCTCAAATCCTCAGATACATCGTTAGTTAATCATTTATGCATAAGTTATAAGATTATAAAGTTTATCACAAAGTTCGCAACAAAAATTACTATAATCAACTATAACTATAAAAATGGAAATCAGGAATAATGGACAACCTACTCATGTGGAAACCCTGTGAAATGGATAAATACGTGCATGTCTGGTGATCAAAGCTATACAAAGCGATCATACATGATATCCCTAGTCTCTCAATCCCTAAAAGTGTTTAACAAAACATAATATAGAGTAATCACAATCAGAAGATCAAAACTTACATCGAGTAAAGGAAATGATTTCTCCGAGAGTCCTTAGAGAAGATCACCTAGCATCAGCTCCTTCTCTTTGCTCGTCTCGCCTCTATCTATATCTCTATCCGCACCACCGTCATAAACTAGACAATGAGTGCTTGAAAAAGAGAAAAGAATGCCAGAAGAAACTAAATAGTAATTCAAGATTTCTCAAATAAACAGTCCGAATATCATGCGGTATTGAAAAATAGAAAATATAACAAATGACATGATAAACAGATTGACAAGCTGAGCAATGAAATTTGAGTGTCCACAGAATCAAAGAAGGCCCATAAGGTCAAAATCAATGCTCTACCGCAATATCACAGCACCACATTTATAGTCACCGCGGTAACCAACAAACTATAGACACCGTAGTGTCCAAACAATCCAGTACTCAGGGTATAACCCGCTATCAGTGGGGTGGAACAACACAATCGCATAAGTATTCACGCTTACCCACTCATATGGACCCAAGAGTACCTCGTAGCACACTTACGCCAAGACACTTAACTACAACAATATGAATGAAATTCCAATAAAGACTCAATTCAAAACAATTGACAATAAATGGATAATGAATTAATGCATATTTCCTATCTGTCTTACAATCGTATGATAACGTACCTTGATTAATCACAAATCTCCGATCCTTGCGTACCTCTAAGCTATTCTCTCAAATTCTCAAAATATATCAAGAAACCAATTTTACAAATCCTATTAATATCTTTCTAATTCACCAAATTTTGCATAATAATTTAATTAGTGTGATTGGGTTGATTTTTGAGGTATTGGGTCGTATTTGAGCCAAATTGGATACTCGAGAGATCTCCAACATTTTCTAAAATTTTCAAAAAATTTGGTCTATGTGAACAAGGTTATGCCTCCAAGGCGCCATGAAGTCTTTGGCTTGGGCAGCGTCTCCATGGCGTGGAGAAAAAACACTCTACCGAATTTGTATGTTGGTGACGCCGTGACCATTTTGTTCTAGACGGCATCCCCACAGTGTCTTTCCTGGATTTCATTTTGTTCACTCTGTTTAAGACATCTGCGAGTGACGCCGTAGGAACCCTTCATGGTGTGTTCAACAGAACACCTTTTTTGGGGTTTTTCGAAACCCCGGCTCGAGTCGCTGCATTTCGAGTTTATACCAAACCTTTCGGGACGTCCAAAACAACTTAAAACTCAACTCACTTTTCGTGAAAACCCCGACAAAACACCTCGATTCGAAAATAACTCAAATTTTCACCAAAAATTCCATTTCACTTCTCAACCAGAAATCCACCACCAATTAAACTATAAAATCCTCCATTGATACCAAAATCATCAATCAAAACCATTTCCCAACATTTTCCTAAAATTTCGTCCGAAATTGTCGCGACGAAAACCTACAAAATTAACACCAAAACGTAAATAAACACCCAAGGAATGAAAATCCTACTTTTTTACACGTATTGGGTCGCTCCTCAACATCCCAACGTGTTTGCAAAGCTCCGAAACCCACGGTCTCTCATTTCGTTCTCTCTTCTCACGTTGGATCAAAATAACAAATTAATGGAGAGGAGAGAGAAAAGTTGGTTTATAAACCACTCCTTCATCAAAGATCACACACGGATCTCGAGGCAAATTTTGTGGCTCCTCTTTAATTGGTTCAACAACTCTAACACACAATCTTGACTTCAATACGTGACTTAAACTTTAGAACCACCTCATTTCTCGCTCAAAACACGTTTTTCCGGACCCATTCCAACTCACGACTCTCACCGCGTACATTTCCAGACATAACCTCACTCCCACATTTTATTTAATTATTTATTATTTTTTATAATTCACTAATTATCATTTTCTTGTGTTTAATTATTAGTTTTATACCCAAAATTTCCATTTTTCCTAGCTAAATCTCACACAGAAATCCATAGCGATCAATAAACGAAAAGCACACACTAAGACACAGAGTTCTCATTCAAGTATAAATAATAATACAAATATCATAGAAAAATAAAATATACCTCAGTGTCGACTCCCGAGGCTTCTGTAATATGACAAATCACGATAGTAGATCATGGTCCTGTAAACAAATGACACGTGTCACTAATAAATTTGAGGGTCGTTACAGTCTTCCCAACTTATTAGAATTTCATCATTGAAATTAATCAAATAATTACTCAAATAATGACTTATCGGAATCGAATAAATGAGGAAAATAGTCAGACATATAGGACTCTAACTCCCAGGTCAACTCCTCGTCTCCATGGCACTACCACCGAACGAGTACTGAAGGTATCTCCTTACTCCTTAGAATTTTGACCTTCTTGTCCACAATCCGAATCGGCTGCTCCTCATAAGTAATATCGACATGCAAATCAATCGGACTCAGATCTAATGTAGTTCGTCGTCCCTCGCTTGACTTGTCTAGTCGAAGCATCGAAATATGGAACACTGGATGAACTCCGGCGAGTTGAGGCGGCAAATCTAACTCAAAAGTAACCTTGGCGTAAGTTTTCCCTTTATTCCAAACCTCTTATGACCCTTCAGAGGCGAATCCTTTAAATACACATAGGCTCCCTCATCATACTGCAACACATCGAGATACTTGTCATAATATTTTTTGTCTCTCCTGAGCACCCTTTAGTCTTTGACGAATCTATCGCACCTTCTCAGTATGATCAACAATAGTCTCAGGCCCCACTGTCACAGCATCCTCTAACTTCGCCTAACAAGATGGTGATCTACAAGGTCTGCCATACTGTGCCTAAAATGGTGCTATACCAATACTAGCCTGAAAGCTGTTGTTGTACACAAACTCACATAAATGAAGGTACTCTTCCCAAGATCCTCCGTACTCCAGTACACACATCCTGAGCATATCCTGTTGGGAAATGTGCCCTAGGTCAATCCATTAATAGTCTTTATAAATACATTTTAGTTAATAAAATAGAGGATTTCATTTGTTGTTTATTATAATTGATTTGCATGTTTACATTATAATAAGATCCATGAGTATTTACAAAAATATTCTAAATGTCCCTAGTCGATTATTATATTGGGAACTATAATGAATTAAGACTAGTGTGAGTCTTGATTGATGATCATACAATAATCATACGTATAGGAATATGAATCAAGATCATGAGTACTTGTTAGGGAACAAAGTACTGGATCGACCCGCTATGAGAACATTACATAGATTAAGTCATAGTTGTTTCTCATGATATGTATATTATTGAATCCTCTGACTCGAGATTACCAGAGACTTCAAAATTAGGAATACAGTGATTTGACGTAATCAAACGTTGTCTTTAACCGGACGATTATAAAGGTTGTGATTGGTTATTGTGTGAATAATGTGGTGAAGTGTAATCGAGATAGAATTTGTCCCTCATAAATAGAGAGAGATATCCAGTGGATCCCTCGATGTGTTAGACTGTTAAAAGGCCTAGTCTAAGTGAATTGATATTGACCAATGTCACTTGAATGTTTTCAGTCTACCTAAAGATCGAGACTAGTACGATTGTACATGTTGGATGACAATTCCATGCCTTATGTTTGATCATAAGGATATCGTGTGACAAAAGGATGTTATATACACTATTGATTAGGTTGTATCGATTTGATATTCGTACAACTTGGGTAGTCATAATGTCTTGCTAGAGGCCGCTTATGACTTGTGTACCAAAATGTGTTTTGGTACACTACCAACGTTGTATGAGTCTATTGGGTTGCACACTAAGAATGGTTTTGCGAGATTTTAAGATGGTTCAGAAAAGCAAATTTTATATGATAAAATTCATTACAGAAACATCCTTGTAGTGTATTACACTTATACTTCTTTAAGTAGGGGTATATGTGTATTACACTTATACTTCTTTGAGCTAGAATACACTAACGAAAGATTAAAAGGCCGAAACTCTATTTTCGTTTAAGAAACGACTTAAGGTTTTTAGTATGCTCTGGATCATTTTGGAGAGAAACAAATAGGTTTGGTATTCTCTCGAAGCAAGCACTTCAAATCTCGGTCGTTGTTCGTGTGTGGACTACTGATAGAGGGCGTTCGTCGTTGGCAGCGCCTTGGAGATCGATTAACCTTCAGAAAGGTACATTGCGACTGAGGTATGATTAAGTTTTCATAGTTTAAACGTTTTTAATGGAATTAGATTTGGATCATGTTGGGGTTTTTGTCAAAATTGTTTGTAATCTCCTCTGCGCATGAACCTTAAAAACCAACATATCCTCTAACACCTGAATCAGTCTCTCGGATTTTCCATTTGTCTGTGGATGGCACGCTGTACTCAAATCAATCCTCGTGCCAAACTGAGGCTACATACTCTGCCATAGCAATGACATAAACTGCGGTCCTCTATCTGACATAATAGACAACGGAACTCCTTGCAATCTGACTATCTCACGCTCGTGGAGAATACTCAATTTATCAACTCTGTATGTAGTGGATACCGAAATGAATTGTGCAAATTTAGTCAGTCTGTCCACAATTACCCAGATACTGTCATGTCCGCGAGATGATCGAGGCAAACCACTGATAAAATCTATAGCAATATGCTCCTACTTTCACTGCAGAATGGGAAGAGTCTACAACAATCCTCTATGTCGTTTATGCTCAGCCTTCACACGCTGGCATATCTCACATGCTCGTATAAACTCCGACGCATCGGTTTTCACCCCCAGCCCCCAAAAAAGACGTCGCATATCAGCATACATCTTGGTTCTACCCAGATGAATAGAAAAATGTAAATGGTGAACCTCTTGAAGTATCTCAGTGCCCAAATCAACCACTAATGGAATCCACAGTCGCCCTCGATATCTCAAACATGCATCTGTCGACCGACTCTAGTCTGGATAATCTGAACTATCAGCCATCTCACTGAATCTTTGGTACAACTCATTAGTTTGCTATCCCTCACGGACTACCTAAAGTGAAATATTCTACATCCTCAACTGACCACAAATCTGTATACTGGTAGTAGCTGGCACATCAACTGACCTCATCATCTCAGCTGCCTCAAGTAACGCATACTCATGTATCATGTGGCACACAATTACCTCACTAACAGATCCTCTCATACCCAAAGCATCAGCAACTAAGTTGGCCTTCCTAGGATGATACGAAAGAGACAAATCATAATACTTAAGGAATTCGAACCAACGTCTCTGTCTCAGATTTAGCTTCTTCTGAAAAAACAAATACTGTAAGCTCTTGTGATTAGTGAAAAGATCAAACCTCACCCTTTATAGGTAATGTCTCCAAATCTTTGGCGCAAATACCACATCAGCTAACTCCAAATCATGCGTCAAATAATTCTTTTCATGAACTTGAGCTGTCGAGATGCATACACAATCACCTTGCACTCCTGCATCAAAACACAACCAAGCTTAACCTTCGACGCATCAGTATAAACCATCAAGTCCTTCCCTGTCTTACGCAATACAAGAACTGGTGCAATTTTCAGCATCTTTTTCAGAGTAGAGAATGCTTTCTCACAACTCTCATCCCAGTCAAACTTCATATTCTTTTGAGTCAGTCTAGTCATCATTGTAGCAATCTTGGAAAAATCCTACACAAAACGACGATAATACTTAGCTAAACGTAGAAAACTACTAATCTCTATCACTGTAGTCAGAGTAGGCTACTCAACAATAGCTCTAATTTTTGCGGAATCCACGAAAACCCGCAAGCTCCAACAACATGACCCAAAAATCTGACCTTTGGTAGCCAAAACTCACACTTACTGAACTTGGCATACAACCGGTAGTCCCTCAAAGTTGTAGAACTATCTAGAGATGTCCCTCGTGATCCTCAAGAGTCCTGGAGTAGATAAGTATACCATAAATGAACATAATCACAAATCTATCCAAATAAGTCCTCAGTACTCTGTGCATGAGATCCATAAACATAGCTGACGCATTAGTCAAACCAAATCCCATGATCGTGAATTGATAATGGTCGTATCTCGTACTAAATGCAATATTCTTCTTATCTTCAGCCTTGATCTTGAGTTGGTGATAGCCTGATCTCAGTTCTATATTCGAAAACCACGTCGCTTCCGTCAACTAATCAAACAAATCATCTATAAGAGGAAGCAGAAACTTATTCTTCACCGTCACCCAGTTCAGCTGTTTGTAGTCAATGCGCAATCTTAGGCTGTTGTCTTTTTTTTTACAAACAACACCAATGCAACCCACAATGACATGCTAGGATGGATAAATCCCAACTCTAATAATTCCTCCAACTGAGTCCTAAGCTCCTCCAACACTCGAGTTACGTCGGTATAGAAATGGGCCTAGTCCCCAATACTAGGTCTATGATGAAATCTATCTCTTTCGGCGGTGGTAATCCTGGTAGATCATTAAGGAAAACATCGGTAAACTCACATACTACTGGTATTTTATCAATGCTGACCTCCAATCTCTTGATAGTGCTCACGACACTCACAAATGTCTCTATCTCACCACTAGTAGCCTCTCTACCCCTGGTGATAGGTAATAATGTTGTTGTTGTTGGTGATTTTGGGGTTCATACGTAGTAGAGATTTCAAAACTATTTTGAGAAAAACCCCAACAGGATCCGAATCTGATTCAATTAAAACATGTTAAAACTATGAAAACTTAATCATACCTCAGTCGCAATGTACCTTTCTGAAGGTTAATCGATCTCTAAGGCGCTGCCAACGGCGAACACCCTCTATCAGCAGTCCATACACAAACGGCGGTTGAGATTTGAAGTGTTAGCTTTGAGAGAATACCAAACCCTTTTTGTTTCTCTCCAAAACGATCCAGAGCATACCAAAACCCTAAGTCGTTTCTTATAACGAAAATAAAGTTTCGGCCCTTTTTAATCTTTCTTGTACTTATATTCTAACTCAATACGTTTATTTATACAACTCTTGTATATAGACGGTTAAGTAAATTACACATATGCCCTTACTTAAACAGGTATAAGTGTAATACACTACAAGGACGTTTCAATCATGAATTTTATCATATCAAATACATTCTTTCGAATCATTTTAAAATCTCGCAAAACCATTCTTAGTGTGCAACCCAATAGGCTCATACAACGTTGGCAGTGTACCAAAACACATTTTGGTATACAAGTCATAAGTGGCCTCTAGCAAGACATTATGACTACCCAAGTTGTATGAATAACAAATCGATACAATCTAATCAATGGTGTATATAACATCCTTTTGTTATACGATATCCTTTTCATCAAACATAAGGCATGGAATTGTCATCCAACATGTTCAATCGTACTAGTCTCGATCTCTAGGTAGACTGAAAACATCCAAGTGACATTGATCAAAATCAATTCACTTAGACTAGGTCTTTTAACAATCTAACACATCGAGGGATCCACTAGATATCTCTCTTTATATGAGAGGGACAAATTCTATCTCGATTACACAACTTCACCACATTATTCACACAGTAACCAATCACAACCTTTATAATCGTCCGGTTAAAGACAACGTTTGATTGCATCAAATCACTATATTCCTAATGTTGAAGTCTCTGGTAATCTCAAGTCAGAGGACTGAATAATATACATATCATGAGAAACAACTATGACTTAATCCATGTGATGTTCTCATAGCCGGTCGGTCCAGTACTTTGTTCCCTAACAAGTACTCATGATCTTGATTCGTATTCCTATACGTATGATCATCGTATGATCATCAATCAAGACTCACACTAGTCTTAATTCATTATAATTGCCAGTATAATAATCGACTAGGGACATTTAGGATATTTCTGTAAATACCCATGGATCTTATTATAATGTAAACATGCAAATCAATT
Source organism: Stephania japonica (assembly GCA_039657345.1). Taxonomy (NCBI): domain Eukaryota; kingdom Viridiplantae; phylum Streptophyta; class Magnoliopsida; order Ranunculales; family Menispermaceae; genus Stephania; species Stephania japonica. The sequence continues at coordinate 19,355,822 of CM077564.1, read as the reverse complement.
ATAATAAACAACAAATTAAATCCTCTATTTTATTAACTAAAATGTATTCATAAAGACTATTAATGGATTGATAGGGCACATTTCCCGACATCTCTCACTTGTTCTAGGGCCAATCATTCATGCATCTAATGCCTATTGATCTAACATGACCATCATGTTTTGCTTGTGGAAGAGCCTTTGTCAATGGATCCGTAATGTTGTCTTCAGTAGGTACTCTACAAATCTTCACGTCTCCCTTTTCAATGATTTCTCTGATGAGATGAAAACACCTGAGTATATGTTTGGATCTGTGGTGTGATCTAGGTTCCTTGGCCTGTGCTATTGCCCCGTTATTGTCACAATACAAAAAAACATGGTTAGCAATACTTGGAACCACACCTAGTTCAGAAATGAACTTTTTGATCCAAACTGCCTCCTTTGCTGCATCAGCCACTGCAATATACTCAACTTCTGTTGTAGAATTTGCCACAGTCTCTTGCTTCGAACTTTTCCAGCTTACTGCACCCCCATTCAAAGTAAACACATATCCAGACTGCGATCTGAAATCATCTATATCAATTTGAAAACTTGCATCTGTGTAACCATTTACAACTAGATCATTTTCAAAACCTCCATAGACCAAGAACACTTCCTTAGTCCTTCTTAAGTACTTAAGGATGTTCTTTACTGCTATCTAGTGACACTCAACAGGATCTGACTGATATCTGCTTGTAGTGCTCAAAGAATATGATACATCAGACCTAGTGCATAGCATGGCATACATGATAGATCCAATAGCAGATGCATATGAAATCTTATTCATACGGTCTCGCTCATCATTTGTCTTCGGACATTGAGTCTTGCTGAGACTTATACCATGAGACATTGGCAACAATCCTTCTCATAGAGTTTTGCAAACTGAACCTATTCAGCACCTTGTCTATGTAAGCATTCTGACTTAGACCGATTAGCCTTTTAGATCTATCCCTATAGATCTTTATCCCTATGATATAGGCTGCATCTCCTAAGTCTTTCATTGAGAAACATTTCCCTAACCAAGACTTGACACTCTGCAATGTTGGGATGTCATTTCCAATAAGTAATATATCATCAACATACAGTACCAGAAAAACAACTACAATCCCACTGACCTTCTTGTATACACAAGGCTCATCTTCGTTCTTAATAAAACCAAAATCCTTAATTGCTTCATCAAAACGAATATTCCAACTCCGAGAAGCTTGCTTTAATCCATAAATAGATCTTTGAAGCTTGCATACCTTCCTAGAATTCTCATGATGTACAAAACCTTCATGTTGTATCATATACACGTCCTTAAGCAGCTTTCCATTAAGAAATGATGTTTTTACATCCATTTGCCATATCTCATAGTCATAATATGCATCAATGGCAATTAAAATTCTTATGGATTTAAGCATGGCTACTGACAAAAAAGTTTCATCATAGTCAACACCTTGAGTCTGCCTGAAACCTTTTGCTCCAAGTCTTGCTTTGAAAGTATGCAATTTGCCATCCATGTTAGTTTTCTTCTTGAAAACCCATTTACATCCAATGGTCTTACCACCTTCAGGTAAATTAACCAAATTCCAAACTTGGTTATCATACATGGATTGCATCTCAGAGTTCATGGCACTTAGCCATTTATCTGAGTCTGGTCCAGATATAGCCTCCTGATAAGTGGTGGGCTAATTTTGATCCATAAGCAACACATCACGACTATCAGTAATGAGAAATCCGAATCTCTCTGGCTCATGTCTTACCCTATCAGATTTACGTGAGCTTTGTGTCACTTGCGGAGGTTCAACTGGTTCAGAACTTTGTTGAACTTCTAGCAGCGGTTCAATGCTTATTTGTGATTCTTGAACTTCTTCAAGATTTACTTTTCTTCCACTAGTGTCTTTTGAAATAAACTGTTTTTCCATAAAGGCACCATACCGAGCAACAAACACTTTGTTCTCAGCGGGATTATAAAAGTAATATCCTTTTGTTTCCTTAGGATACCCCACAAATAGACACTTGTCAGATTTAGGTGCTAGTTTTTCTGAGACTTGTCGTTTTACGTAAGCCTCACAGCCCCAAATCTTAAGGAAAGACAAACTAGGTTTCTTCCCATACCATATCTTATATGGTGTTTTATCAACTTCTTTAGAAGGAACTCAATTTAGAGTGAAAGCTGCAGTTTGTAATGCATAACCCCAAAAGGATAATGGAAGATCTGCATGACTCATCATAGATCGAACCATATCTAATAAGGTTCGATTTCTCCTTTTCAGAAACTCCATTCCATTGTGGAGTTACTGGTGGAGTTAATTGGGAGACAATCCCATAGTTTCTAAGATGATCCTCAAATTCTTGGCTTAAATATTCACCACTTCGATCTAATCGAAGTGTTTTGATAGTTTTACCAAGTTGATTTTGCACTTCATTTTGAAACGTTCGAAACATCTCAAATGATTCAGCTTTATGTTTCATAAGATATACATAACCATATCTGCTGAAATCATCAGTAAATGTAATGAAGTACTGATAACCTCCTCTAGCCATTGTGTTTATAGGACCACATACATCAGTATGTATTAGATCTAATAAATCACTTGCCTTTTCACTATGTCCAATAAAGGGGCTTTTAGTCATCTTGCCTAGTAAACAAGATATGCACGTTTCATATGATTCCAAATCAAATGAATCTAGAAGTCCATCTTTATGGAGCTTCATTATGTATTTCTCATTTATGTGGCCGAGATGACAATGCCAAAGATAGGTTTGATTCAAATCATTTGACTTGAATCTTTTTGTATTTATGTTAAAGACTGGAGTATCAGTGGACCTTTTCATGCTTAGAATATAAAGACCATCACGCAAATCAGAATTTGCATAAAAAATGCCTTTACGAGAAATTGAACATCTATTATTCGCAATAATAAAATCAAAACCATCCATATCCAAACATGAAGAATAAATGATGTTTCTGCTCAAGGCATGCACAAAATAACAATTATTTAAAGTTAAGATAAGTCCACTAGGTAAGACTAAGTCATATGATCCAACAGCTAGGGCAGCAACTCTTGCTCCATTCCCTACGCGGAGGATGACTTCTCCTTTCTTCAACTTTCTACTTCTGGTGAGTCCCTTTACATTTATAGATATGTGAGATCCATATCCGGTATCCAATACCCAGGAATCACTAGTAGATAAATTAATTTCAATAACTTAAATACCAAACGTGGTAGTCGCACTGCCCTTTTTCTTCTTTAGATCTTCCAGATAGAGTTTGCAATTTCTGAACCAATGTCCAGGTGCATGGCATAAATGACAATTTCATTCCTTTTCCTTTTTGGTGCTTTGAAGCAGGAACAAGCTGGGGCTTGACTTGTTCCATAGGCTTTGCGACAGGTACAACAGCAGCCTTGGCAACTTTAGCCTTGCCTTTGCCTTTCTTCTTCATTCCCTTTCCCTTTTGGACCATCAGCACATTACTATAGGGTTTCTTGATATTTTGTTCAGCAGTTTTAAGCATCAAATGCAACTCTGAAATTGATTTCTCCATATTATTCATATTGTAGTTCATCACAAATTGTGAGTAACTCTCCAGTAATGAATTTAGGATCAAATCCATAGCCAACTGTTGGCTTATGGGAAATCCAAGTCTATCAAGTTGGTCAACATAGCCCTTCATCTTCAGAACATGAGGACTAACTGACGCACCCTCAGTCATCTTACAAGAATGCAAGTTCTTGATTGTCTCGAACCTTTCTTGCCTAGTTTGTTCTTGGAACATTTTCTTCAGCGTTACAGCCATGTCGTAGGCTTCCATTAGTTCCATGTCCTTCTGAAGTTCAGGAACCATAGTTGCCAACATAATGCATGCAACATCAATAGAATCGTTGACATGCTTATTATGTGCATCCTTCAGAGCTTTCGTAGCATTGGCTGGTGGGTCCTCAGGAATAGGAACATCCAGAACATACAATTCCGTTCATGCTTGAGAACGATTCTCAAGTTTCTGAACCAATCAAGAAAGTTAGTCGCAGATAGCTTATCCTTCTCAAGGATAGATCGCAGTGACAGGGGATTATTGTTACTTGAAGAGGCCATTGATCTACAATAAAGATTATGCAGAGTTTATTTTAGTATAGATGAATAGACTCCCACTAAATTAACAATCCTAAAACATACTGTTTATTTAGGGGACTAAATCCATATTTCACCTAATTCTATGACAGCTATGGCATGAAACACAGAACTAGATTATTTAGGTAGGTAACAGTTACCAATTACATCTTATGTAATTTTAGAAACTTTTATGAGATACAAGACATCGTATGTCTTAGCATGTTTTTATCTCATCATATGCCTAAAGCCCAAAACTATTTTGATAGCTTTATAAAGTCAGACCAATTTTAACATTTAGGTAACTCTTACCAAGATAACACAATACACCCAACTATGGCTGAAACTATATTAGTGCGATCGAGGCCTTGATAAGTGTTTAAAATTAGATGGCACAAGACTTAAGATTTAATAGAGGGATTTTATTCAGTTTTAGTGATTTTTAAGTAAACAATGAAATATCACATATTTTATTGATTTGTAGAACCACTAAACAATTTAGGAAATTTTTATGCTATTCACTAATAGAAGAATTCCATACGCTAGGATTAGTTAGACGAATCTCTATTCCGAAAATTGTAATTCGCTATAGAAAATCATATTTTTCGTTGATTTTACTATACTAAATTTACCCCTTAATTTATCCAAAATTAAGTCAATTAAAACATTTTTAATTAACTCGGACCCACATCTAACTAATCATCTTATCCTAATCCAATTAGGACTTTAGATATTTGAATCCTAGCATATCACCAATAACAAACTACTCCATATTTCTCCTATCCAATAGGGATAACGAAATCGATTTTGCTTATATATCCTAATCTAATTTGTTATCTATCTTTATCAAATAGAAACTTCATAACAAAATAGATATAACAAGATAAAGAAATAATTTTGAAAATTAATTATTTGCAATTTCGATCTTCATCCAAATAATCACAAATATATAGTTGAATCATGAACTATTATCTCAATCGAACCTAATCATATTAGTTTCGAATTAACATTCAGACTTATACAATTTAAGAAACTTAAATTAATGTAACCTAAATATGCATACTGAATTACAGAGATTTCATCCATGCATCAATACTGAATTAATGGTGTCATGGATCACAGAATACGAAATTCAATTCATTAAAATTATTCGAATTAACCTAACATGGTAACTTCCATGTACAAAACTGATTTCAATTAAATCACGAATATATGTATCATATACATAAACCATGATAATAAATCTCACAGAAAACTTATGTATATCACATATACATCAACTATTATTATACTTTCAATCATATATCATAAGAAAACATGAAATAAGTTTAATGGAATCAAACTCGAAGGCTCTGATACCACTGTTGGTGATTTTGGGGTTCATACACAGCGGAGATTTCAAAACTATTTTGAGAAAAACCCCAACAGGATCCGAATCTGATTCAATTAAAACACGTTTAAACCATGAAAACTTAATTATACCTCAGTCGCAATGTACCTTTCTAAAGGTTAATCGATCTCTAAGGTGCTGCCAACGACGAACGCCCTCTATCAGCAGTCCACGCACAAACGGCGGCCGAGATTTGAAGTGCTAGCTTCGAGAGAATACCAAACCCTTTTTGTTTCTCTCCAAAACGATCCAGAGCATACTAAAACCCTAAGTCGTTTCTTATAACGAAAATAGAGTTTCGGCCCTTTTTAATCTTTCTTGTACTTGTATTCTAACTCAAAGCATCTATTTATACAACGCTTGTATATAGATGGTTAAGTAAATTACACATATGCCCTTACTTAAAGAGGTATAAGTGTAATACACTACAATGACATTTCAGTCATGAATTTTATCATATAAAATTTATTCTTTCGAATCATTTTAAAATCTCGCAAAACCATTCTTAGTGTGCAACCCAATAGGCTCATACAACGTTGGCAGTGTACTAAAACACATTTTGGTATACAAGTTATAAGTGGCCTCTAGCAAGACATTATGACTACCCAAGTTGTACGAATACCAAATCGATACAACCTAATCAATAGTGCATATAACATCCTTTTGTCACACGATATCCTTTTGATCAAACTTAAGGCATGGAATTGTCATCCAACATGTTCAATCGTACTAGTCTCGATCTCTAGGTAGATTGAAAACATCTAAGTGACATTGATCAATATCAATTCACTTAGACTAGGCTTTTTAACAGTCTAACACATCGAGGGATCCACTAAATATCTCTCTTTATATGAGAGGGACAAATTCTATCTCGATTACACAACTTCACCACATTATTCACACAGTAACCAATCACAACCTTTATAATCGTCCGGTTAAAGACAATGTTTGATTGCATCAAATCATTGTATTCCTAATGTTGAAGTCTCTGGTAATCTCAAGTCAGAGGACTGAATAATATACATATCATGAGAAACAACTATGACTTAATCCATGCGATGTTCTCATAGTGGGTCGGTCCAGTACTTTGTTCCCTAACAAGTACTCATGATCTTGATTCGTATTTCTATACAGATGATCATCGTATGATCATCAATCAAGATTCACACTAGTCTTAATTCATTATAGTTCCCAATATAATAATCTACTAGGGGCATTTAGGATATTTCTGTAAATACCCATGGATCTTATTATATTGTAAACATGCAAATCAATTATAATAAATAGCAAATGAAATCCTCTATTTTATTAACTAAAATGTATTCAATAAAGACTATTAATGGATTGACCTAAGGCACATTTCCCAATAGTTGTACCCTGAAATCTAACCTCCGTACCATCGGCCAATGGAGTCATGATGATCTTCCCATAACAATCAATATTGGCATGATAAGCTCATAACCAGTCCATGCCTAACAACGTATCAAACTCTAGGAACTCTTGTACTCTCAAGTTAGCAGGCAAATCATAACCCTCTATAACTACTGAACAATCAACACACAACAAGTTCGGATATATCTGGTCCCAAGTCATTGTGATAAGGATCAAGGTCTACTAAGTCTAATGGGTCTCACCCCTAATACATCTACTATGCGTCCAGAAATAAATGAAACTGTAGAACCTGAATCAATCATGGTATGCATCAAAGTGCTGCAAATCAAAAACATACCTTCAACGAAATTACAAGTTGCTCCCTGGTCTGGCTCAACAGCAACCTGGACTCTCTCCCCATACTGCTAGTGATGTTGTGGCTGAGCGCCCGTCAATAAAGAAAACTCAAACTATAAATCATCGATCTGACCGCACTTATAACAAAAGCGCGTCTCACGTGAACCAGATGAAACCTGCCCCTGTGTTTGACCCTGCCCACTGTTGGGTTTTAGGGTTCATGCGCAGCGGAGATTACAAAATAATTTTGAGAAAAACCCTAACAGGATCCGAATCTGATTCCATTAAAACACGTTTAAACTATGAAAACTTAATCATACCTCAGTCGCAATGTACCTTTCTGAAGGTTAATCAATCTCTAAGGCGCTGCCAACGATGAACGCCCTCTATCAGTAGTCCACACAAGAACGGCGGCCGAGATTTGAAGTGCTAGCTTCGAGAGAATACTACACCTTTTTGTTTCTCTCCAAAAAGATCCGGAGCATACCAAAAAACCCTAAGTCATTTTCTGAAATGAAAATAGAGTTTTTGGCCTTTTTTCTTTCGTACTTGTATTCTAACTCAAAGCATCTATTTATACAACCCTTATATAAAAATAATTAAGTAAATTACACATATACCCCTATTTAAAGAAGTATAATTGTAATACACATAATCCACTGGATATCTCTCTCTATATGAGAGGGACAAATTCTATCTCGATTACACAACTTCACCACATTATTCACACAGTAACCAATCACAACCTTTATAATCGTCCGGTTAAATATAACGTTTGATTGTGTCAAATCACTGTATTTCTAATGTTCAAGGCTCTGGTAATCTCAAGTCAGAGGACTAAATAATATACATATCATGAGAAACAACTGTGACTTAATCCATGTGATGTTCTCATAGCGGGTCGGTCCAATACTTTGTTTCCTAACAAGTACTCATGATCTTGATTCGTATTCATATACGTATGATCATCATATGATCATCAATCAAGACTCACACTAGTCTTATTTCATTATAGTTCCCAGTATAATAATCGACTAGGGACATTTATGATATTTTTGTAAATATCCATGGATCTTATTATAATGTATGTTGAGAAATGTGCCCTAGGTCAATCTATTAACAGTCTTTATGAATACATTTTAGTTAATAAAATAGAGGATTTCATTTGTTATTTATTATGATTGATTTGCATGTTTATATTATAATAAGATCCATGGGTATTTACAGAAATATCCTAAATGTCCCTAGTCGATTATTATACTGGGAACTATAATGAATTAAGACTAGTGTGAGTCTTGATTGATGATCATACGATGATCATACGTATAGGAATACGAATCAAGATCATGAGTACTTGTTAGGGAACAAAGTACTGGACCGACCCGCTATGAGAACATCTTATGGATTAAGTCATAGTTGTTTCTCATGGTAGGTATATTTTTCAGTCATCTGACTTGAGATAACTAGAGACTTCAACATTAGGAATACAGTGATTTGACACAATCAAACGTTGTCTTTAACAGGACGATTATAAAGGTTGTGATTGGTTACTGTGTGAATAATGTGGTGAAGTTGTGTAATCGAGATAGAATTTGTCCCTTTCATATAAAGAGAGATATCCAGTGGATCCCTTGATGTGTTAGACTGTTAAAAGGCCTAGTCTAAGTGAATTGATATTGATCAATGTCACTTAGATATTTTCAGTCTACCTAGAAATCAAGACTAGTACGATTGAACATGTTGGATGACAATTCCATGCCTTATGTTTGATCAAAAGGATATCGTGTGACAAAAGGATGTTAGATACACTATTGATTAGGTTGTATCGATTTGATATTCGTACAACTTGGGTAGTCATAATGTCTTGCTAGAGGTCGCTTATGACTTGTATACCAAAATGTGTTTTGGTACACTGCCAACGTTGTATGAGCCTATTGGGTCGCACACTGAGAATGGTTTTGCGAGATTTTAAGATGGTTCAGAAAAATGAATTTTATATGATAAAATTCATGACAGAAACGTCCTTGTAGTGTATTACACTTATACTTCCTTAAGTAGGGGTATATGTGTAATTTACTTAACCGTCTATATACAAGGGTAGTATAAATAGACGTTTTGAGTTAGAATACAAGTACGAAAGATTTAAAAAAGGGCTGAAAGTCTATTTTCGTTTAAGAAATGATTTAGGGTTTTTTGGTATGCTCTGGATTGTTTTGGAGAGAAACAAAAAGGGTTTGGTATTCTCTCAAAGCTAGCACTTCAAATCTCGGTCGTCTTTCGTGTGTGGACTGTTGATAGAGGGCGTTCATTGTTGGCAGCGCCTTAGAGATCGATTAACCTTCAAAAAGGTACATTGCGAGTGAGGTATGATTAAGTTTTCATAGTATAAACCTGTTTTAATGGAATCAGATTCGGATCCTGTTGGGGTTTTTCTCAAAATAGTTTTAAAATCTCCGCTGTGCATGAACCCCAAAACCCAACAGTGGTATCAGAGCCTTCGAGTTTGATTCCATTAAACTCATTGCATGTTTTCTTATGATATATAATTGAAAGCATGTTAATAGTTTATGTATATATGATATACATAAGTCTTCTGTGAGATTTATTATCATGTTTTGTGTATATGATACTTATATTCATGATTTAATTGAAATTAGTTTTGTACATGCTAATAACCATATTAGGTTAATTTGAATAATTTTAATGAATTGAGTTTCGTGTTCTATGATTCATGACACCATTGGGTTTGATTGGAATAGTAGTTCATGATTCAATTACATGTTTTTTATTATTTGGATGAAGATCGAAATTGCAAATAATTAATTTTTGAAATTATTTATTTATCTTGTTATATCTATTTTGTTATGAAGTTTCTATTTGATAAAGATAGATAACAATTAGATTAAGAGATATATGCAAAATCGGTTTCATTATCCCTATTAGATAGGAGATAAATATGGAGAAGTTTGTTATCGGTGATATGCTAGGATTCAAATATCGAAAGTTCTAATTGGATTAGGATAAGATGATTAGTTAGATGTGGGCCCGAGTTAATTAAAAACGTTTTAATTGACTTAATTTTGGATAAATTAAGGGGTAAATTTAGTATAGTAAAATCAGCGAAAAATATGATTTTCTATAGCGAATTTCAATTTTCGGAATTGAGATTTGTCTTCTAAAAAAAATAAAAAAAAACGGCGGCACTGCCCCCTGTTCCCTCGTCCGCTGACCGACCAGCGGGACCGCCGTCTAACTAATCCTAGCGCACGGAAATTCTTCTATTAGTGAATAGCATAAAAATTTCTTAAATTGTTTAGTGGTTCTACAAATCAATAAAATATATGATATTTCATTATTTACTTAAAAATCACTAAAACTGAATAAAATCCCTCTATTAAATCTTAAGTATTGTGTCATCCAATTTTAAACACTTATCAAGGCCTCGATCGCACTAATATAGTTTCAGCCATAGTTGGGTGTATTGTGTTATCTTGGTGAGATAAGTTGGGTAAGAGTTACCTAAATGTTTAAATTGGTCCGACTTAATAAAGCTATCAAAATAGTTTTGGACTTTATGCATATGATGAGATAAAAACAAGCTAAGATATAAGATGTCATGTATCTCATAAAAGTATCTAAAATTACATAAGATGTAATTGGTAACTGTTTCCTACCAAAATAATCTAATTCTGTGTTTCATGCCATAGCTGTCATAGAATTAGGTGAAATATGGATTTAGTCCCCTAAATAAACTGTATGTTTTAGGAGGGTTGTTAATTTAGTGGGAGTCTATTCCTCTATACTAAAATAAACTCTGCATAATCTTTATTGTAGATCAATGGCCTCTTCAAGTAACAATAATCCCCTGTCATTGCGATCTATCCTTGAGAAGGATAAGCTATCTAGGACTAACTTTCTTGATTGGTTCAGAAACTTGAGAATTGTTCTCAAGCATGAACGCAAGTTGTATGTTCTGGATGCTCCGATCTCTGAGGACCCACCAGCCAATGCTACGAAAGCCGTGAAGGATGCGCATAATAAGCATGTCAACGATTCTACTGATGTTGCATGCATTATGTTGGCAACTATGGTTCCTGAATTTCAGAAGGACATGGAACTAATGGAAGCCTACGACATGGCTGTAACGCTGAAGGAAATGTTCCAACAGCAAGCTAGGCAAGAAAGGTTCGAGACAGTCAAGAACCTGCATTCTTGTAAGATGACTGAGGGTGTGTCAGTTAGTGCTCATGTTCTGAAGATGAAGGGCTATGTTGACCAACTCGATAGACTTGGATTTCCCATAAGCCAACAGTTGGCTATGGATTTGATCCTAAATTCATTACTGGAGCGTTACTCACAATTTGTGATGAACTACAATATGAATAATATGGAGAAATCAATTTTAGAGTTGCATTTGATGCTCAAAACTGCTAAACAAAATATCAAGAAACCCTCTAGTAATGTGATGATGGTCCAAAAGGGAAATGGAATGAAGAAGAAAGGCAAAGGCAAGGCTAAAGTTGCCAAGGCTGCGGCTGCACCTGTCGCAAAGCCTATAGAACAAGTCAAGCCCCAGCCTGTTCCTGCTTCAAAGCACCAAAAAGAAAAGGAAGGAAATTGTCATTTCTGCCATGCACCTGGACATTGGTTCAGAAATTGCAAACTTTATCTGGAAGATCTAAAGAAGAAAAAGGGTAGTGCGACTACCACCTCAGGTATTTATGTTATTGAAATTAAATTATCCACTAGTGATTCCTGGGTATTAGATACCGGATGTGGATCTCTCATTTGTATAAATGTGCAAGAACTCACCAAAAGTAGGAAACTGAAAAAAGGAGAAGTCATCCTCCGCGTAGGGAATGGAGCAAAAGTTGCTGCCCTGGCTGTTGGATCATATGACTTAGTCTTACCTAGTGGACTTATCTTAACTTTAAACAATTGTTATTTTGTGCATGCCTTGAGCAGAAACATCATTTATGTTTCATGCTTGGATATGGATGGTTTTGATTTTATTATTGCGAATAATAGATGTTCCATTTCTCGTAAAGGAATATTTTATGCAAATGCTGATTTATGTGATGGTCTTTATATTCTAAGCATGAAACGTCCACTGATACTCCAGTCTTTAACATAAATACAAAGAGATTTTAGTCAAATGATTTGAATCAAACCTATATTTGGCATTGTCGTCTCGGGCACATAAATGAGAAACGCATAAAGAAGCTCTATAAAGATGGACTTCTAGATTCATTTGATTTAGAAACATATGAAACGTGCGTATCTTGTTTACGTGGCAAGATGACTAAAAGTCCCTTTACTAGACACAGTGAAAGGGCAAGTGATTTATTGGGTCTAATACATACTGATGTATGCGGTCCTATAAACACAATGGCTAGAGGAGGTTATCAGTACTTCATTACAGTTACTGATAATTTCAGCAGATATGGTTATGTATATCTTATGAACATAAAGCTGAATCATTTGAGATGTTTCGAACGTTTCAAAATAAAGTGCAAAATCGGCTTAGTAAAACTATCAAAACACTTCGATCAAATCGAGGTGGTGAGTATTTAAGCCAAGAATTTAATGATCATTTTAGAAATTGTGGGATTGTCTCCCAATTGACTCCACCAGCAACTCCACAATGGAATGGAGTTTCTGAAAGGAGAAATCGAACCTTATTAGATATGGTTCGATCTATGATGAGTCATGCGGATCTTTCATTATCCTTTTGGGTGCATTACAAACTGCAGCTTTCACTCTAAATCGAGTTCTTTCTCAAGCGGTTGATAAAACACCATATGAGATATGGTACGAGAAGAGACCTAGTTTGTCCTTTCTTAAGATCTGGGGTTGTGAGTCTTACGTAAAGCGACAAGTCTCAGAAAAACTAGCACCTAAATCTGCTAAGTGTTTATTTGTGGGGTATCATAAGGAAACAAAAGGATATTACTTTTATAATCCCACTGAGAACAAAGTGTTTGTTGTTCGGTATGGTGCCTTTATGGAAAAACAGTTTATTTCAAAAGACATTAGTGGGTAAGAAGTAAATCTTGAAGAAGTTCAAAAATAACAAATAAACACTGAACCGCTACTGGAAGTTCAACAAAGTTCTGAACCAGTTGAACCTCCGCAAGTGACACAAGGTCCACGTAAATCTGGTAGGGTAAGACATGAGCTAGAGAGATTCGGATTTCTCATTACTGATAGTCGTGATGTGTTGCTTATGGATCAAAATGAGCCCACCACTTATCAGGAGGTCGTAATGCAGATCGGACTCAGATAAATGGCTAAGTGCCATGAACTCTGAGATGCAATCCATGTATGGTAACTAAGTTTGGAACATGGTTGATTTACTTGAAGGTGGTAAGACTATTGGATGTAAATGGGTTTTCAAGAAGAAAACTGACATGGATGGCAAAGTACATACTTTCAAAGCAAGACTTGTAGCAAAAGGTTTTAGACAGACTCAAGGTGTTGATTATGATGAAACTTTTTTGCCAGTAGCCATGCTTAAATCCATAAGAATTTTAATTGCCATTACTGCATATTATGACTATGAGATATGGAAAATGGATGTAAAAATAACATTTCTTAATGGAAAGTTGCTTGAGGACGTGTATATGACACAACTTGAAGGTTTTGTACATCCAGAGAATTCTAGGAAGGTGCAAGCTTCAAAGATCCATTTATGGATTAAAGCAAGCTTTTCGAAGTTGGAATCTTCGTTTTGATGAAGCAATCAAGGATTTTGATTTTATTGAGAACGAACACGAGCCTTGTGTATACAAGAAGGTCAATGGGAGTGTAGTTGTTTTTCTGGTATTGTATGTTGATGATATATTACTTATTGGAAATGACATCCCAACATTACAGAGTGTCAAGTCTTGGTTAGGGAAGTGTTTCTCAATGAAAGACTTAGGAGATGCAGCCTATATCCTAGGGATAAGGATCTATAGGGATAGATCTAAGAGGCTAATTGGTCTAAGTCAGAGTGCTTACATAGACAAGGTACTGAATAGGTTCAGTTTGTAAGACTCTAAAAGAGGATTGTTGCCAATGTCTCATGGCATAAGTCTCAGCAAGACTCAATGTCCTAAGACAAATGATGAGCGAGACCGTATGAATAAGATTCCATATGCATCTGCTATTGGATCTATCATGTATGCCATGCTATGCACTCGGTCTGATGTATCATATGCTTTGAGCACTACAAGCAGATATCAGTCAAATCCATGTGAGAGTCACTGGATAGCAGTAAAGAACATCTTTAAGTACTTAAGAAGGACTAAGGAAGTGTTCTTGGTCTATGGAGGTTTTGAAAATAATCTAGTTGTAAATGGTTACACAGATGTAAGTTTTAAAACTGATATAGATGATTTTAGATCACAGTCTGGATATGTGTTTACTTTGAATGGGGGTGCAGTAAGCTGAAAAAGTTCAAAGCAAGAGACTGTGGCAGATTCTACAACAGAAGCTGAGTATATTACAGCGTCCAATGCAGCAAAGGAGGCAGTTTGGATCAAAAAGTTTATTTCTGAACCAGGTGTAGTTCCAAGTATTGCTAACCCTGTTTGTTTGTATTGTAACAATAACGGGGCAATAACACAGGCCAAGGAATCTAGATCACACAATAGATCCAAACATATACTCAGGCGTTTTCATCTCATCAAAGAAATTATTGAGAGAGGAGACGTAAAGATTTGCGGAGTACCTACTGAAGACAATGTTGCGGATCCATTGACAAAGGCTCTTCCACAAGTGAAACATGATGGTCATGTTAGATCATTAGGCATTAGATGCATGAATGATTGGCCCTAGAGCAAGTGGGAGATGTTGAGAAATGTGCCCTAGATCAATCTATTAACAGTCTTTATGAATATATTTTAGCTAATAAAATAGAGGATTTCATTTGTTATTTATTATAATTGATTTGCATGTTTACATTATAATAAGATTCATGGGTAGTTACAGAAATATCCTAAATGTCCCTAGTCGATTATTATACTGGGAACTATAATAAATTATGACTAGTGTGAGTCTTGATTGATGATCGTACGATGATCATATGTATAAGAATACGAATCAAGATAATGAGTACTTGTTAGGGAACAAAGTACTAGACCGACCCACTATGAGAACATCACATGGATTAAGTCATAGTTGTTTCTCATGATATGTATATTTTTCAGTCCTCTGACTTGAGATTACTAGAGACTTCAACATTAGGAATACATTGATTTGACACAATCAAACGTTGTCTTTAACCGGACGATTATAAAGGTTGTGATTGGTTACTGTGTGAATAATGTGGTGAAGTTGTGTAATCGAGATAGAATTTGTCCCTCTCATATAAAGAGAGATATCCAGTGGATCCCTCGATGTGTTAGACTGTTAAAAGGCCTAGTCTAAGTGAATTGATATTGATCAATGTCACTTAGATGTTTTTAGTCTACCTAGAAATCGAGACTAGTACGATTGAACATGTTGGATGACAATTCCATGCCTTATGTATGATCAAAAGGATATCGTGTGACAAAAAGATGTTATATACACTATTGATTAGGTTGTATCGATTTGATATTCGTACAACTTGGGTAGTCATAATGTCTTGCTAGAGTTTGCTTATGACTTTTATACCAAAATGTGTTTTGGTACACTGCCAACGTTGTATGAGCCTATTGGGTCGCACACTGAGAATGGTTTTGCGAGATTTTAAGATGGTTCAGAAAAATGAATTTTATATGATAAAATTCATGACAGAAACGTCTTTGTAGTGTATTATACTTATACTTCCTTAAGTAGGGGTATATGTGTAATTTACTTAACCGTCTATATACAAGGGTTGTATAAATAGACGCTTTGAGTTAGAATACAAGTGCGAAAGATTTGAAAAAGGGCTAAAACTCTATTTTCGTTTTAAGAAATGACTTAGGGTTTTTTGGTATGCTCTGGATTGTTTTGGAGAGAAACAAAAAGGGTTTGGTATTCTCTCGAAGCTAGCACTTCAAATCTCGGTCGTCGTTCGTGTGTGGACTGCTGATAGCGGGCGTTCGTTGATGGCAGCGCCTTAGAGATCGATTAACCTTCAGACAGGTACATTGCGAGTGAGGTATGATTAAGTTTTCATAGTATAAACGTGTTTTAATGGAATCAAATTCGGATCCTGTTGGGGTTTTTCTCAAAATTGTTTTGAAATATCCGCTGTGCATGAACCCAAAACCCAATAATGTAAACATACAAATCAATTATAATAAACAGCAAATGAAATCTTCTATTTTATTGACTAAAATGTATTCATAAAGACTACTAATGGATTGACTTAGGGCACATTTCCCAACACCCCCATCCCTGTGGAGGTCTCTAAGTCTTACCAGACCTCTGAGTGTGTCCATATCTCTATGTCTGTGTCTGTCCACATCCTCTACTAATATCCCTACTCTTAGCCTGCTACCTTTGTTGTTGTGCAGGTCTAGTAGCCTATGGTGGTCAACCAATAAAACTCTGTGTAGGTACTAGTGCAATCACTGTAGTCTATGCAGGTTGTGGTGGTAGAGCAATTGAACCACTAATCTGGGCTCTACTATCCCTAAAACCCTGCCTATTTTTCCTCCTCTTCTTATTTTGTTGGCCCTCAGAACGTTTCTCCTACCTAACAGGTCTAATATAATCTAGGTGTGTACGTAGATACCCCTCCCTAGCCAAACTCTTCTCATAAGCTCGTTTTAAAGTCTCTGGCTCTGTGGAGACTACAATACCTCATATGTCAGGCAACAACCCCTCGGTAAAGTAGTAGACCTTGTCAGTCTCGCTATCTGTTGAACCTCCAATATAGGGTAGCAACAGTAGATATCATCCCATGTAATCCATAATAGACTCTTTTTCCAGCTATCGAATCAGGGAGAACTCGTTCCTCTTCGCTCTTAGAACTGTAGTAAGAAATTACTTCAGATTGAACTGGGTCTTGAACTCTATCCAATCCTTCAGAACCCCTCTGGTAGACACAATCATAGTCCACCAGTCATCAACCTCTCCAAATAACATCAAATATGAAATCGAGCCTCGCATGTGCTCCTTAGTCGCGATGATGTTGTGAACCTTCTCGTGGCTCTTCAGAAACATCTTTGTAGCCACTAGATCTGTACCCCCCAAGGAACTCCTTCGCGTTATGCCTCTTGAACTCCCTTGACTGTCTAGCCTTGGTTGTGGCCCTAATGCCTCTCTCTACTATTAGAGTAGGCATTATGTCGGTTTGAACAAGAGGTACTGCATGCACTGCCTCAGCCTGTACCGGTGGTAACACAGTTGTCTTCGGTATTGCTACAATCGTAGTAGGAACAATGGATATACCAACTATCGGTGTATCCATCTCTTGAGTAACAGGAACTCCTGAAGTAAATGGTGGTGATGGCGTAGCAACAACTAGCGTCCTCAAAATCCTCAAGAACTCCTCTAACCTCTGATCTTAAGTAGCTACTCGCTATGCCAATGCCTGAAATTCCTCGACACTGATAACATGAGGACCAGCAGCCCCACTTTCATCATTATTAAATAAAATGACATTAAGTTAGCAATAATTAATTGGAAATGACTTATGAGTGGTTGTAGGACACAACTGGATGGTGAGTTGCAGAGTTGTGGCCCGCGATGCATATCGTTTCAGCCAATGGATTTGGGGACGTTACATTTGGTATCAGAGCTTAGGTTGGCAGAGTCCTAGACATCATTTTGAATTGAGGAAAACCTGATTATAAACTTGATGAATAAATCTTAGATGTGGAAACCACAATTGAATGATCAGAACTTTAGTTGGGAAGTGATGTGAGGCGGGTAGATTCAGGAAATTATATACGTGTATGTTTTGTTTGTGTAATAAAAATGATACCCGTATATATTGGGTCTGATACAATGCACGTTGACGGTACAAATTACTATGGATGGACATACTCCTACACCTACTTAGCTGACTACTAAGCAGGTCACTGAGACCAGTGACCCCACTAAGGAGGTGATGTCTCTGCAGGCATTATCGTAGAGTGCACAATTACACCAGTCACAGATGGCGGAGATTCTTGAGTATATACGAGGCTCGAGAGTGCCTGCAGTGGCGCCGACTACTACTTTGGCTATACCTACCATCCAGGAGCCTTAGTGCCAGTCATTATCATATTAGCAGAGATGTCAGGAACATTGATTGAAAGGACCGAGCCTATGGTTACACCAGTAGTGACTACCGTTGTGACTCCAGCTATGATAAAGCAGCTGTTTGTGGTGTCGACAGCTAGGAGAAGGATGTTGGAGACAAAAAAAATGGTGAAGGACTTCATGAGGTTTGACCCTACCTATTTTCATGGAGTCAATGATCCAAAGTTGGCTGGGCGTTGGTGACGCACCGACGACTTCATCAATTGTTGGAGGTGTTAGTGGTTGAGCAGGCACGAATCTCAGGATATTGTTTGAGAGGTCAAACAGCAGTCTAGTGGATGACTTATACCGATACATATTCAGAGCTTTCAACATGGGCGAAGTTTTGTCAGCTGTTTCTAGACGAATATATTCCGATTGAGGTACAACTGAGACTCAGAGAGGAGTTTCTCGCATAAAGGCAGGGTACCATGTCTGTGCTTGCATACATGGAGAGGTTAAGGTATTTGATGCAGTACGCCATGGATGTAGCAAATAATGAGAGACTTCATATTTATTACTTTATCAGGGGTTTAGACGAGTGGATTGGTGGTGTGATCATTGCAAGTGGAGCCCAGACTTTATAGTGCATTTATGACTAGGCTCTGGCTTATGAGACATACTTGTTACAGAGGAGGAGCGATTGGATTAGTCGAGATAGAGTCCTCGGTCTGAGTAGAAGCCGAAGAGACGGCGGGATCATGATTTCAATGACGATCGTGATCCTAGAGATGATCAGTACGAGTATGATGATGGGCAAACAAATTGGAGTTCCAAGGACTACCAAGATCAGACTGATGATTAGTTTAGCGATAATGATACCCAAATGGTACATGAGATTGTACCCATATTGGCACGGCAGCCGATACAGTCATTTCGACGGTATTGGGATCAAAGGGACCGATGTTGCAGTTAGAGATCTGATGGTCAACAGTCTAAAGGACGTGACAGACATAGATGTTATAGGTGCGATCAAAGAGGCCACATCAGAGTGGATTTTTATAGAGTTTCTTCAGCACCAAAGATTCCACAGGCTGATGAGAGAGCCTATGAAGTGACATATCCTGTCAGAGAGACGACATGATAACATGCTCAGGGTACGTCTTCATTGTACATTTTCGGTTGGCATATTTTTCATGCATTTGTTATATATAGGCTGATTAGTTTACTTTTGGGATAGTGTGTCCTAGTTGATCCATTTACTAGGGGTTGTAAATTGATTAATTAGTTCACCAGGAGTCCATTAGCAACTGCTTGATGTGATTCACCAGGGACTGGTTGATGTGGTTCACCAAGGACTGGTTTATTTGGGACTGACTGATGTGTTCACCAAGGATTGAGTGATTGGTACACTAGGAGTTAGTGGACGACTGTTGATTGGTTTACTGTAGACTGGTCGATTTTTTCACCAGAGATAGGTTGGTTTGTTTACCTGGAATAGGTTGATTTGTTCACCTAGATTTGAGGTTGATATGTACACTAGAGTTAGGGTTTGATTAGTTCACCAGCATTTGTTTAGGTTAGTTAACCTGACATGTAATTGCATTAGCATTGCGGTTCCTTTAGAAGATATATGAGTTATCTCAAATTTCGGGTCGAAATTTCAAATTAGTTAGGAAAAACTATAACGGCCTAATTTAAAATTGTCGTTAGTTATGATGCTATTGCTGGCGTGCACGCCAGCAGGGACGTTTGTGGGTCCCACAACGAGGCCGGAGCACGTCTGGATTAGGTATACAGTCCGTTTTGTATGCTTTTTGTTGTGAAGTTGCGATGTATATGCTCAAGTTAGTTAAATGGAATCGCAACTTGTGTGTTTGTATTGTTATTTGACGAGTGAGATAGTGTGATGCGTTTTCACCACACCTGGCGCATAGGCGAGTGACCGGGCAACGAATAATTAGCGCACTAGGACGGGGACTAGATACACATAATAAATGATAAAATACATGAAATAATTCATAATAAATGATGTTGAGACAGTTGGTATCGTCGTTGTGCACGAACAGCATGGGTCAAGGTTCGGAGCCTGGTATTGGAACGTCTGACGTACATATAATTGGTGTCATGTGAATAGAGACAAGAAGAATCATATGGGACAGTTTTGGCATGTTGTGTAGGACTTGTTCACCTCATCTAGGCCATCAAATAAGTCTTGAGATTGGGATGTGAGTTGAGATGAAGAGATATTTATATAGATACGTGTTTTTCCATATTTTTTACCATTTTCTCTCTCCATCTTCATGTTTGGACGAAAATGAGAAGAACTTGTGATGGTTTGGAGGGTTTGACATGATCATTTGAGGAGCTTGTGGGTGTTGGAACAACAAAATAAAGGTTAGATCATTAATCTCCTCTACTTTCTCTATAATTTGATACCAATTTTATGGGTTTTAATGGTATTTTGAGTATGGGGTGTATACCAACTGTTAGAGGGTTGGTTTTGGTGTTGATATTGTTGTTGTGGGGTTTGAAGGCTAGAAACCAGCTTTGAATTTGCTGAAATTAAGGCAGAGAGCGCCTGCGTGCTTTGCTGAGGCCCAAAGGCGTGAGCGCAGCTTCTAGGGAATAAGGATGATTGCCCAAAGCGTTGAGTGCAAGACAGAGACCAATGCTAAGGCTATTTTGGGTTTTTTTTACATACCACATATCTAATTCAATGGTAATACACTAAATACAATAAAATGAATTAGGTGAACATAGTCGGGTATCGGGTGTGCATTCTGAGGCAAGAACGAGATTGAACTGGGACAGTTACCGGATAATTGGAGTGCAGTTTGAGGTGTGTAGTATCCCAATTGAAATTCATTTTAGTACTTAATGCTTGGTTTATTTGATTACTGGCCTGTTTATTCAATAATCTTTATTTCTTATTGCTTTACGGTGGTTGTGTTCGTCCCCACCTGGTGCTTATTCATTGCGAGGGCATAGGGTCCACTAGGCCATAGTATGTGTTCTAGTCATACACCGGTGAATATGCTACCCGGGTGTGCTAGACATGTGTGGGTGGGTCGTGGTCTACGCCGGCCACCTAGAGGGTCTAGGGTCACCTGTTCGAGGTATCCTTACAGGACGTGCATGGTGGATTGCCCAAAGTATGGCTTTAGTCTGACTTTAATTGTGCACGCACTTTGATTTCTCTAATATTCATGTCTATGCGATGATCTTCCATAGTTGCCTGTATTCTTTTATTTCGCATGTTTATTTATAGTATTTTGATTGCAACAGTTTTACTTATGTATTTACTTTGTGAATTTCCTTGGAATTACTCACTCTGGACTTGTTGTCTACCTTTTTGTAGTGGCTTGACTACAGATACTGGTACGAGCAGAGGGAAGGGCAAGCTATAGGATTATTTGTGATTAACTGCAGACTACCTTAATCGTATAATTTGTTTATATTTACCGTTTTATGCTAGCTATGAGTTATGAGAGACACATTTTGGTTTTTATATGACTTTGAGGGATAGCATTTCGATATTTTGAGGGTCACACTTGACATCTATATATGGATTACATTTTGGTATGGTTTTCACATTAGACTAAATGATTTTTAAATTGCTATTTAGTATCATTTGATGATTTGAGACTTCCGCTGCATAATTAGTGGTTAAATGGTAATAACGAGTCCATAAGCTAAGTTGAAACTATAATTAAAGAAAACGACATTAAGTTAGCAATAATTGATTGGTAATGAATTATAAGTGACCGTGGGACACAACTGGATGGTGAGATGGCAGAGCTATGGGCCTGAGGTGCACGCCGTAGCGGGCAATGGATTTAGGGACGTTACAGATGTTAGTTTAGATTGATTTGGAAGAAGAATGTAATGATTTTAGTGAAAAACTCGACATTTTCTTCTAAAATGTTCATAGTAGTTTTTTTTACGTTAAATGTGTGACATAAGCTTTTGATATATAGATTTTTTTAAGTTGTTTTTGATTTTGTGTGTGTGAATCCTTTTTCGCTCTACTTTGAAAATATTTTGAATGTAGTCTTTGGTCTATTTAGGGTCTTCCTTAATTCATTTTTATGTTGAATTAGTTTTCTCTCTGTTAATGTATTCTTTTTAATTTCTCAAGTTTTGAAAAAACTAATATCAGTAGACGTGGCTTTTTTTTCTTCTCAACAATCAAGTTCCATATTCCTGACTGTATTGAAGGTGGTGATATTATTTTCTTCGAATTCCTTAGTTTTATTATCTATTGCAAGGTTAATTAGTGTATCTTTTTGTGACGGCCCCAAATTCCCAATGCATTTGGGTATGCCTGACCTAGACCTGTGCAGGTCCCGAGTCGATACTCAACGAGCCTGACGAGCCTAGTCAGCCTCTAATTAGTCAATTTAACAGTTTATGAAAGAGTTATAGAAAGTTATACGTAACAGAAAACTATACAAGTATTGGGAAATAACTTAGTCAAACGAAATTCAGGAAATCTACATATGTGGAAACCCCGAATATTTATGTACACACCAAATGAACATATAAGGACTACATGATATCAACTAAACCCAAGTTCAAAACAAACACCATATATATCAAACATTCATACAAATCAACAATCCATGATAAACCAATCTAACCTAACCATGAAGTCGCATACTTTGAGAGTGGTGGTGATTTGGGGTTCATACGCAGCGGAGATTACAAAACAATTTTGAGAAAAACCACAACAGGATCCGAATCTGATTCCATTAAAACACGTTTAAAGTGTGAAAAATTAATCACACCTCAGTCGCAATGTACCTTTCTGAAGGTTAATCGATCTCTAAGGCGCTTCCAACGACGAACGCCCTCTATCAGCAATCCATATACGAACAGCGGCCGAGATTTGAAGTGCTAGCTTCGAGAGAATACTAAACCTTTTTGTTTCTCTCCAAAAAGATCCAGAGCATACCAAAAATCCCAAAGTCGTTTTCTTAAACGAAAATAGAGTTTTTGGCCTTTTTAATCTTTCGTGTTTGTATTCTAACTGAAAGCGTCTATTTATACAACCCTTGTATATAGACAGTTAAGTAAATTACACATATACCCCTACTTAAAGAAGTATAAGTGTAATACACTACAAGGACATTTCTGTCATGAATTTTATCATATAAAATTCATTTTTCTGAAACCATCTTAAAATCTCGCAAAACCATTCTCAGTATGCGACCCAATAGGCTCATACAACGTTGGCAGTGTACCAAAACACATTTTGGTATACAAGTCATAAGCGGCCTCTAGCAAGACATTATGACTACCCAAGTTGTACGAATATCAAATTGATACAACCTAATCAATAGTGTATATAACATCCTTTTTGTCACACAATATCCTTTTGATAAAACATAAGGCATGGAATTGTCATCCAACATGTTCAATCGTACTAGTCTCGATCTCTAGGTAGACTAAAAACATCCAAGTGACATTGATCAATATCAATTCACTTAGACTAGGCCTTTTAACAGTCTAACACATCTAGGGATCCACTGGATATCTCTCTTTATATAAGAGAGACAAATTCTATCTCGATTACACAACTTCATCACATTATTCACACAGTAACCAATCACAACCTTTATAATCGTCCGGTTAAAGAGAACGTTTAATTGCGTCAAATTACTATATTCCTAATGTTGAAGTCTCTGGTAATCTCAAGTCAGAGGAATAAATAATATACATATCATGAGAAACAACTATGACTTAATCCATGTGATGTTCTCATTGCGGGTCGGTCCAGTACTTTGTTCCCTAACAAGTACTCATGATCTTGATTCGTATTCCTATACGTATGATCATCGTATGATCATCAATCAAGACTCACACTAGTCTTAATTCATTATAGTTCCCAGTATAATAATCGACTAGGGACATTTAGGATATTTCTGTAAATACCCATGGATCTTATTATAATGTAAACATGCAAATCAATTATAATAAACAACAAATGAAATCCTCTATTTTATTAACTAAAATGTATTCATGAAGACTATTAATGGATTGACCTAGGGCACATTTCCCAACAGAGAGGTCCTTAGAGGAAATCACAAAGTAGAAGGCCCTTGCCCTTGTTTAACTCCACGATATCTACACCCACCGTCACAAACTAGACGGTACGCAACCCAGAGAAATAAAAAATTATGTCAGAAGAATATAACAGTAATTTATAAATATCAAATAAAGCAGTTTAAATATCATGTAGAAATTGAAGCACAGGAAATATAACAAGATTAAGGTGCATGATAAATAGACTATCAGATATCAATCGAAAACATGCGTGTTCTAAGAAAATAAACGAGGCAATAAGCGGTCAAAATCACAACAGATGGAAAGAGGACGCTGGCTTTTCCCGGACAATGTCGCAATACTAGCGCAACATCGGAGGGACACAGGCCTCCTAGCATATGGAAAGAAGATGCTGGCTCTTCTTGGGCAATATCACGACACTAGCGCAGATTGATAAAAGGGGACACAGGCCTCAAAACCACATTGACACACTCATGCCAAGAACACACATACCAAGGAATAAACAAGATAGGAATGCCAACAATGTATATCAATAAGCAACAATGAATGATAATGAATCACATGCAATGTTCTTACAGGCTTACTGATGTACACAAGCTTTAGGGCAAGTGTACTAACATGAACTATATGCACCTGTAAACACTCTCGCGTCCCTAACGCGTATCCTCGAGTTTCGTGCTACCTGATAAGTTCAGAAACTCTAGTGATTTGGTCGAGTCATTATCTAACCCAAGGTTGATACCTTAGTGTTTTTCCCAACGCTTTAAGACTAAAAAACAACTCAATAAATCCATCGATAAGTCGACCGTAAAACTAAACGTATACTCTCTAGTTTGGAAACCACAACCACAAACAAAACTACGACAATGATATCACAAAGTCAGTAATGATAATGCATGTAATCCTACTCATGATTCGTATGCTCGGCTCAGTCGTATATGGGTTACGCCATAGCCTCGAGGTGCTGGAGGTGTGACCACAACGTCATAACCAATCCACATAAATCGTTTCGAATCACAACCGAATAACAATTGAGACCTTCTTGACTACATGTTGATACTATTCGACATCTTGCCATGGCATGGCTGGAAAACACTTCGCCTTAGTCGGAGTTCACACATACAAACCAGAAAACCCAAATTTAAGATTCACATGAAATCAAAAACAATCACACTATCACACTACTATTTCGGACACACCAGGGGTTGCGAGATATCAACAAAGGTTAGGTGAGATCCCCGACAACCCTCACTTGTGGTGGTATGGCCAGTAGCACCACCAACAGCGGTGGTTTCTGGCAAGGTGCAAAACCAACTACAACACATGAAACAAGGAATCCAAGTTCACCACCGCTATTTTGGACGCTCCAGAGGACTATGAGACACCCTCATAGACATGGCGAGGTCTTCAATAGTCCCCCAGGTCATAACGTCTACGTCATCATCGCCCCAATGGGTGGTTTCCGACGAAGCACAAAAAAAACGGAGTACAAATGAATGTCAAATGCTAAACTGATCATAACCTCACAAGCGCGGCGCGGTGGTGCGCTCTGGGGCATTTAAAGAGTGTAGTGAACCACTAAGATGTCATCCCCGACCTGCCCCTGGTCACTACAACACTAGCCCAACCGTACAACACTTACAAACAACACTCGACAGAGATAGTGCATCACACGAATAGTAGTCACAAATAGTCCACATCCGCTGTGAGGGGGGAGTGCTATGGGACCCCGGCGACTACTATGGTTATCTCCGGTCACTCCCTAGTCTTGGCAATGCCCCTCACAGTTGACAAAACGTGAGTACAGTGAGATCCGAGGAGAGAAAGACAGAGAGAGAGAATAAAAGAGAGGGAGAAAAGAGAACCTCCAATGAAGGCTCCAGCGAGGGTTGTGTCTAGTCACCAAGGGAGAGGGGAGGATGGAGTGCCGACCGAGAGGGAGAAGTGGGAGTGAAGAAAGGGCAGCGGGAGTTTTGTGTAGGGTTTTCTTATGAACGTTTATATATATACATCAATTTATTCAAAATGACCTTTATACCCCTTGATCTTGTTATATTTTCCTCTATATTTCATCTCAATACACACACGCATCTCGGGGCCAATCCTATGCCTCTTCAAATTAGAGTTGTCTCACTTTAACAATCTCTTACATGTGCTCCAACAATTGACTCGTAAGTCACTTAGTTAACCAACTCCCGCGTAAATCTTGTACTCCTCGGTCCGTATTTCTCCGTTGTGTGCGTAGTCTTGCCTTGTCTCGCCAAATAATTATTTAAATTATACAAAATTTCATTTATTTGTATTTTAACTGTATTTTACTACCCCGTTTAACTACGCAAAGCCTCACTCAGACTAATATTCTCTCGAATTGCTCGAGACCCGTAATGGACTACAATACTAATACACACATCACAAAAATATAATATTACTTCTGTGTCGACTCCCGAAGTTCAAAATACTATCTAGTATCACGTAGCTGGGTCACGGTCCTAACTAGTGCAACGCTAGCCGGATTAAAATTGAGAGTTGTTATAATCTCCCCCACTTATTAGAATTTCGTCTTCGAAATTTACTAATAAGTAAACTAAACTAACGACCTTACCACTCCTCTTTACGAATCCTGAAGATACCAAAAATCCTCAGAGCGAGTCATTCCTTGACTCCGAACCGTTCATGACCTTTAAGTGGAGAGACCTTCAGGTATACATAGTCTCCCTGAATCATACTTCGTAATACTCATCAAGTATTTCCTCTGCCATTCCTGGGCACTCTTATGTTTCAAATGAATCTATCGCACTTTCTCAGCATAATCTTCAATAGTTTCAGGTCTAACTACCTCAACATCCTCTGGCTCAGTCCAGCAGGAAGGAAATTTAGGAGGACTATCACAGAGCGCCTCGATCGGTGCCATACCGATACTCACCTGACAACTGTTGTTGTGCGCAACCTCGCATAAGTGAAGGTACTGTGAATTTTGCAAACTTATCCACCATTACCCAAATGTTATAGTGACCACGAGGTGAACGGGGCAACCACTGATGAAATCCACATCAATATGTTCCCACTCCCACTAAGGAATGCGGGGGCTGCAGTAATCCTCCAGGTCGTCAATGCCCAGCCTTTACACGCTGGCAAGTCACAAGCTCAAACAACTCTAACACCCCGGAAATCATCCCTGGCCCCCAAAAGAGATGTCGCATGTCAGCGCACATCTTAGGTAGATATATAACAAAACGGGAGCGGTGAATCTCCTGAAGTATCTCGTCACGTGCATCAGCCACCAATGGAAACCCCAATCCCCCGCGATACCTCTAGCATGAGTCTGTCGATCGACTCTTATCTGGGCAATCTGAACTATCTGCCATCTCACTGTACCGCTCGTATGACGCATCTTCTTGGTGTCCCTAGCGCACAATGCCAAATGAGATGTCTGCAACATCGTCTAACCACGTATCTTTGTATTGGTAATCATTGGCACGTCTGCTGAACTCATCAACTCAGCTGCTTTATGTAAACCACGCTAGTAGGTCCTCTAACACACGACTACCTCAGCATCAAATCCTTTGCAGCTCAAAGCATCAGCAATAACGTTGTTCTCCCTTGGATGGTACCCAAAACGAGAAGTCGTAGTCCTTTAAGAACTCGAGCCAACGCCTCTGTCTCGGGTTTAGCTCCCTCTATGTGTACAAGTGTTTCAAGCCCTACCTAACTCACACGAACATCATACCGGTAATGTCCTCATAACTTTCGTGCAAACACGATCTATACTTCAGCAATGTCACCCTCTTGCCTCGCTCCTGAGCGCATGACACTCGCGAAGGTCTCCAATTTGTCTTCTCATATTAACCGATCCAAGCATGTAATGCTCATAACTAGTTCGCACCAACTAAGGCCTTGAACTCTAACAACTCTAGTACTCGCATGTCTACTGGCGACTTATAACCTCCTATTTCTATCGAAATGTCAAAACAAAACGTGTTCTGGTATATCTTATCCCAGCCAACGTGCTAAGGAATTTAGGGTCTGATAAGTCTAACGGGTTTCAACCCTAACATCTCTACTATGCGCACAGCAATCATGGAATCAAAGTAACTTGAATTTAACATGGTATGCATGAAAGTACTTCAAACGGAACTCATACCCTCAGTAACATGTCTAGACACCCTCTAGTCCGGCTCAACAGTAGCCTGCACGCACTCATACTGGTGTTGGTATGGTTATACTTGCTCTGACTGGGTGTAATTCTTTTGGATGTGACCCATTTGTTTGCATCGTTAGCAAGTACGGGTCTCCCGTGTCTACCTTTGTGTCTGCACCTGCTCTGGAGTCTCGCTGATGGAATTGGTTCACCCTCCTTCTCTTGTCCTG
Source organism: Stephania japonica (assembly GCA_039657345.1). Classification (NCBI taxonomy): domain Eukaryota; kingdom Viridiplantae; phylum Streptophyta; class Magnoliopsida; order Ranunculales; family Menispermaceae; genus Stephania; species Stephania japonica. The sequence goes on along the minus strand of CM077564.1, from coordinate 19,327,033 downwards.
ATGCTGGTCAACTGATCGAACCTTTGATCTGGTCGGTCTAGCCTCCTCCTCAGGATGAGTTAGCAAATAGCCTTCCCTCACTAGGTTACGCTCATATGCTCTCTGTAAGCTCTCTGGCTCAGTCGCAACAACAAATACTCCGACTATGGGTAACAAACCCTTGGTAAAGTAATAAATATGATCAGTCTCTGAATCTGTACATCCTCCAACATACGGTAATAGTGATATGAACCTGCCCATGTACTCCATCACGGACTCGTCTACACTCTGCCTCAACACCATAAACTCGTTCCTCTACACTCGAAGGACAGTAGGCGAAAAGTACTTCTTACTAAACTGGATCTTGAAATCGATCCAGTCTCTCGGGATACCTCGGGTAGAAACGTGGTCGTCCACCAATCATCTGCCTCCCCCTGCAACATCGACGAAGAGATTGTCGCCCTCATGTGCTCTTCAGTAACGATGATGGTGTGAATCTTCTCGTGATTCTTTAAGAATAGCTGTGCTGCTCTAACATCGATACTGTCATAGAATTTCAACAGGTCATGCATCTTGAACTCTCTATAGTGCCTAGCCTCAGCAATGGCTCCCGGGCACTTCTCTGGATTCTTAACTGGAATAGTCTCAGCAGTGGCCACAGATGTGGCTAGAGTAGTAAGTGCCTCATTTGCTTGTGCTATCAGCGGTGTCTCAGCCTCAGTCTGCACAATCGACGCAACAACAGCTCCCTTAGGTATCGCCGCTAATGGAGTCGGAGCGTAGATGCAGCGGCAATCGGAGTTTTTACTCCTCGAATAGTTGTAGGCAACAATGGTGTAGTCGAGGTCGATGGTGTCATAGTAATAGCCGATGCGAGCATCCTCAGTAATCGCAACATCTTCTCTAACTGCAGGTCCTGCATCGTAAATGCGTCCAAGCATGAAACTCCTCTACGGTGATGGCACGAGTATCCGGTGTCTCGTTGTCATCACTCAGACCTGACTGATTTGTCATCCTCATCTGATTAAGAAAGCGATCTTCTCGAATCAGTCGATAGCTTCTGTACACCATACTCATACACATAACAATCATAACATGTATAAAAATCACCTGAGTCATCCCATTACTCCCCAACTAAGTTTCTACAGGATCATAAGGTTTCCACTATAATTTCAACCATTCCTAATTTTCGCTAGTTTAAATGACTTGTGTTTTATGAAATTTCAATCAAGAGTCAGGCTTTTAGAACCTTGTTTTCTGATACCAATTGTGACGTTGGTATCACAATTTTAGACAACTCTATACTCAGTCCCTAAGGTTCTAAAGCCTATGCTATGATACCAACTGTGACGGCTCCAAATTCCCAATGCATTTGGGTACGCTCGGCCTAAACCCGTGCAAGTCCCGAGTCGGTACTCAGCGAGCCTAGTTTGCTTCTAATTATTCAATTTAACAGTTTATGAAAGAGTTATTGTAAGTTATACACAACAAAAAACTAAACAAGTATTGGGAAATAACTCAGTCAAACGAAAAATCAGGAAATCTACATATGTGGAAACCCCGAATATTCATGTACAAACCAAATGAACATATAAGGAGTACATGATATCAACTAAACCCAAGTTCAAAACAGACACCATATATATCAAACGTTCAAATAAATTAACAATCCATGATAAACCAATCTAACCTAATCCTGAAGTCGCGTACTCTGAGAGATCCTCAGAGGAAATCACCAAGTAGAGGGCCCTTGCCCTTGCTGCACTCCGGGATATCTGCACCCACCGTCACAAACTAAACGGTGGGCAACTGAAAGAAGTCAAAAGTAATGCTTAAATAATATAACAGTAATTCATGAATATCAAATAAAGTAGTATAAATATCATGTAGAAATTGAAGGACAGGAAATATAACAAGATCAAGGTGTATGATAAATAGACTATCAAATATCAATCGAAAATATGTGTGTTCTAAGAAAACAAACGAGGTAGTAAGCGGTCAAAATCACAGCATACGGAAAGAGGACGCTGGCTCTTCCTGGGCAATAACGCAACACTAGAACTGCATCAAAGGGACACAGGCCTCCTAACATACAGAAAGAGGATGCTGGCTCTTCCCGAGCAATATCACGACACTAGCGCAGCTTGATAAACGAAGGACACAGGCCTCAAAACCACATCGACATAATCAGACCAAGAACACACCAAGGAATAAACTGGATAGGAATGCCAACAACGGATATCAATAAGCAACAATGAATGATAATGAATCACATGCAATGTTCTTACTGGCTTACTAACGTACACAAGCTTTAGGGTAAGTGTACTTACCTAAACTATACGCAACCCGTAAACACTCTCCCGTCCCTAACACGTATCCCCGAGTTTTTCGCTACCTGACAAGTTCGAAAACTCTAGTTATTTGGTCATGTCATTATCTAACCCTAGGTTGATACCCTATCATTTTTCCCAATGTTTTAAGATTCAAAAATGACTCCATAAATCCATCGATAAGTCAACCGTAAAACCAAACGTACTCTCTGGTTTGAAAACCACAACCATAACCAAATCTACGACAATGATATCACAAAGTCGGTAACCATAATGCACGTAAGCATACTCATGAATTGTATGCTCGGCTCAATGGTATATTGGTCACGCCATAGCCTCGAGGTGCCGGCGGTGTGACCACGACGTCATAACCAATCCACAAACTTCAAACATTAAAACATAATCACAACTCGTTTTGAATCACAACCGAATAACAATTGAGACCTTTTTGACTACATGTTGATACTATTTGATGTCAGGAAAGGGTTTCCTTGGCATGGCATGGCCGAAAAACATTTTGCCTTAGTCGGAGTTCACACATACAAACAAGAAAACCCAAATTCAAGATTCACATAAAATCATAAACAATCACACTATCACACTACTGTTTCGAACACACCAGGGGTTGCGAGACATCGACAAAGGTTAGGTGAGATTTCGGACAACCCCAACTTGTGGTGATCAGGCCAGTAGCATTGCCAACAGCGGCAGTTTTCGGTGAGGCACAAAACCAACTACAACACATGAAATAACGAATCCAAGTTCACCACCGCTATTTTTGACGTTCCGGAGGACTGTGAGACACCCTCATGGACATGGAGAGGTCTTCGGTAGTCCTTTAAGTCATGGTGTCAGTGGCAGCGCCGCCCTAGTGGGCAGTTTCTGACGAAACCCAAAAAAAAAATAGAGTACATATGAACGTCGACTGCAAAACCGATCATAACCTCACAAGCGCAGCACGGTGGTGTGCTCTAGGGCCTTCAGGGACTCCGGTGAACCACCGAGATGTTGTCCTCGACCTTCCAGTGGTCACTGCAACACTAACCGAGCCGTACAACACCCACAAACAACACCCGACAGAGATAGTGCATCACACGAATAGTAGTCACAAACTGTACATATCTGTCGCGAAGGGGAAGTGCTCTGGGACCCCGACTACTACTATGGTCATCTCTGGTCAGTCCCTGGTTATGGCAATGCCCCTCAATGCCGAGAGAATGTGAGTACAGTGAGATCCGAAGAGAGAAAGACAGACAGACAGAGAGAAATAATAAAAGAGAGGGAAAAAAGAAAAACTCTGGTGAGGGCTTCGGCGAGGGTCGTGTTCGATCGCCGAGGGAGAGGGGAGGATGGAATGCCGACCGAGAGGGAGAAGTAGGAGAGAAGAGAGGGCAACAAGAGTTTTGTGTAGGGTTTTCTTATGGATGTTTATATATATACATCAATTTATTCTAAATGACCTTTATACCCCTTGATCTTGTTATATTTTCCTCCATATTTCATCTCAAAACACACACGCATCTCGTGGCCAATCCTATGGCTCTTCAAATTAGAGTTGTGTCATTTTAACAATCTCTTATGTGTGTTCCAACAATTGACTCATAAGTCACTTAGTTAACCAACTCCTGCGTAAGTCTTGTACTCTTCGATCCATATTTTTCCATTGTGCGCGTAGTCTTGCCTCGCCTCGCCAAATAATTATTTAAATTATACAAAATCTCATTTATTTGTAATTTAACTGTGTTTTACTCCCCCATTTAACTACGCGAAGCCTCACTCAGACTAATAGTCGCTCTAATTGTTCGAGATCCGTAATGGACTACAATACTAATACACAAATCACAGAAACAAAATAGTACTTCAGTGTCGACTCCCGAAGTTCAAAATACTGTCTAGTATTACGTAGCTGGGTCATGGCCCTAACCAGTGCAACACTAGTCGGATTAAAATTGAGGGTTTTTACAGTTTTGTTGAAGCTTAAATAGGGTTTGATTGGAGCATCAATGAGTCTAAACTTGGTCTTTTGGCATACATATTAGGATAACTAATTTTACATTCGACATTTGATATACCCATTATCATCTTTCAAATTTATTTATTATTTTAATTTAAATTGAATTTATGTAGCGTGCGTAGCACGTATCGATAACTAGTATATATATAGATCAATTTGGTTGTAGTAGTCTTTAAGTGAATTCTCATTTTCATTTTTGTAGGAAGATTACCAGAGGAGGCTTGAAGAGATGACACATGCATCTTTAGACGTACCCGTGGATGAGGATGAACTCTTTTATAAGGTTTTTAGAGGGATAATGGGTGTGTTTATGGTTTGGGATCATATGCAAGACCGATTCACGACATGAGAGCTACCACATCACATGTCTAGGAGGTATTGAGGTTGACCGAGGAGGTCATCTTTCTTCGTGAGGACAGTGAAGGCACGATGAGATGATGCGGAGGCACAATGCGATGATGACTCACCACTTAACATTTTTGAGCCAGCAACATCCCTGAGTAGTCTTTGGTGATCCCGGGGCCAACAACTCTTAGGCTTCACCTCATCAGCCTTCACCTCACCAGGCCTTATCTTATCAGGCCTCACCTCCTAAGGCCCTGCCTTCTCAGTCCCCACCTCAAGGCACGACAAATCATCACAATTATGTTGATGATATTAATGTTTCTTCGCACAGGACGATGGCGACCACTAGGATCGATTGAAGTTAGTATTTAGTTTGATAAAAACTTTTTTGAGGAAGATTATTGTAAACTTTTGTAAATAAATCTCTACTTTTGACAATTTAATTTAATTTTGCAAATTTCTTTATTAAGTTATTTTTCAAAAAAATATTGAATGCAAGTATTTAGCAACGGATTAGCAACAAAAGGACTATTTTTCGTTGCTAATCCATTGTTAATTAATTCATTGCTAATCAACAACGGATTAGTAACACCTAGAATCAATGAAATATATTTTTTCTGTTGCAAGTCGTTGCTAATCGATAGCAACAAAATTATTGTATTCATGGCTAATTAGTTGCTAAACAATAGTGGATTCAACAATGGCTTGAATCAATGAAATATCTTTTTTGTTTCTAGTCATTCCTAATCTGTTGCTAATTAGCAACGAATTAGAAATAGAATTATTGTTTCTATTGCTAATTACCAACGGATTAATAACGGGAAAAGTTTGTCACAATCAGAAAACAAACTTGTCAAGTGGCTTACCAACATTTATTAATGGAATACTCCGTTGCTAAGGTACCAACAGATTGGAAATTTCGTTGCTAATCTGTTAGCGACAAGGTTTTTAGTGACGCCTCACATTCCATTGCTTAGTTGATTAGCAACAGAAAAACAAAGGTTTAGCAATAGAAAATTTCGTTTCTAAATTCGTTGATTTTTATAGTGATGGAAATGTGAGATGATATGGAGTTTTAGTGATTAATTCCCCAGACGGAGATCTGAGACTTGCTTCTAATGGTGGAAGAAGTTATTGATATAGCTGAAAACTATTCTCAGTCTCAATACAGTAAATTTTCTTCGCGTTGACGAAGAACTTGAATGACTAATCCTAGTCTTAAAGAATATATCTTGAGTTTGTGTTTCATAATGTTTAACCACTAAAATGGTAGACTTCTTTGTGTGAGTTCTTTAATGACGATGGTAATCTGGTAAATTACAGAATAACACTATTTAAAACATTATATGCTCCATCATATCATATGATAGAGTATTAGATGAAGACGGGAGATATAACTATTGTAGAAAATGAGATAGGGAAGAACTACACAGAGAAAGTATGGCAGACTAGCATTGCGTTTTTGGGGTTCATAACACAGCGGAAGTTTTAAGTTTTAAGTTTTATTTCGAAAACCCCAACAGGATCAAATACGAGTTCCATTAAACTGTTTGACGAAACTTAAACCAAACCTCAAACGCATCTTTCCTTCTTTATGTTGAATGATTAGTAAGACATTGCCAGAGACGAACGTCCTCTATCAAAAATCCACATACGAATGGTGGCCGAGATTCTGAGTGCTAGCCTGTGAGAGAATACGAAAGCAGTTTCTCTGTTTTCCCTAAAACTCAAGAACAACTGAAAAAACCTAACTCGTTTTCTTAAAATGAAAATTAAATTCCAACACTAATTTCTCATATAATTTGAATTCACTTAACACGACTATTTATACATCCATTGTATATAGCCGGGTAAGCGAATTACCATTACACCTTACCTTAAAGTGGTATTAATATGTCACATCAAATGGACTTTTTATGTTACGAATTTTATCATATAAAATTTGTTATTTCGAGTTATTTAAAATCTTGCAAAACCATTCTTTGTGTGCAACCCAATATGTTCATGCAACATTGGTAGTGAACCAGAACCATTCTGGTACATAAGTCATAAGCGGTCTTTAGCAAGGTATTATGACTACCCAAGTTGCACGAAGATCAAACATAAGACACGGAAAAGTCACCCTTAATGTTCAATCGTATTAGTTGCAATCTCTACGCAGACTGAAAACATCCAAGTGACATTGATCCTATCAATTCACATGGACTTGGTCATTACCAATCTAATATATCGAGGGATCCACTAATATTTCTCTATACGAGAGGGACAAATTCTACCTCGATCACATACCTTCACACATTAATCACATAGTAACCAATCACAACCTTTATAATCGTCTGGTAAAGACAATGTTTGATTGTGTCAAATCACTATTATCGTAATGTTGAAGTCTATGGTAATCTTAAGTCAGAGGACTAAATGATATATCTATTATGAGTAACACCTACGACATAATCCATATGTTGTTTGAAGGTCACCCAAAAGGGAGGTGAATTGGGTTACTGAGTGGTTATCACATTTTTAAAACTTTATACTTAAATAGCAATGATAATGCAGACACGAACAATAAATATCTATGCTATGCTACAAAGAATGGGGCAGAAAAGATGGAAATGAGACACGTGATTTATAGTGGTTCGATCCAACCGATCTACATCCACTACCTAACCTCCCCAGTTAGGATTTCCAAACCTCCACTTATATTTTCAATAAGTGTTACAACCTAAGCCCGCTAGCGTAGGGAATGCCTAGCCTCAACAAGGTCTTTTACACGATGCCTTATCGCTATAAGGTCTTATACAACCACCTAACCGCAACTAGAATTTTTTCTACCTAGACTTACGTAAGATTTTCCCTTTCCCAGACTCAACTAGGGTTTATGCCTAGCCTCAACTAAGTCTTACCTTTTGACTTGGATCCCACCAAGTCGTATAATCCAAATCTTTTTCAAATACAATGAAATTTTTGCTTTACAAAGTAAAGCGGAAATAAGTCCAATTCTTACAAGCCACCTAAAGTTAAACCACTCCTTGCCAATTGAGATGCCTTAAAATTGAGTTTTTATAGGTTAACTCTCTATATTGAAACCAATCAAGAAGTGTATAGATTAAGCTCAACTTGGTTGTAATAAATGGCTAATTGATGCACAAGTAAAGATGCAATTTTAAGCTCAAGTTGTGCAATCAAAACCACGGGTCAAAAACAAGTTTAGATTACGAACAAGATCTTTGTAAATATGTTGTTAAAACAACACAAGTATGAAACCACAAAATGAAGTATAGATTAAGCACAAGTTTGTTTCAAAAATACATGAACAAGCGGTATGTGAAAATCAAGATAAAGACCAACAACTTGTTCAAAATCAATCCTAGGATTAAAGAGGTCAAATATAAGTGTCAAACCTAAGACAAGATGATCAATAACACAACAAGCGATTTCCAAACAAAAACACTAGCCAAGTAGTATAGAATAAGCTCAATATCAAGAAACCTTACAACCAAAGTGTGTACTCTGAAAAATCAAATTTGAAGCATGAGTTGTAGGCTTTGGAACACTGACTTCAAGATCCAAATGCAAGCCCCCAAATGTTCCCAGTGATTGTGTGAATGAAGTTGATAAAATTAGGTGCAAACTTGGATTTTGGAAAGTGTGGGAACAAGAGTTGTAGTGTTTGTGTTCTAGGTTGTTTTTGACACTTGGTCAAACCATGTATACACCCATATGACCGTTGCTAATGATCCAAGGGTCCTAAATGATCCCCAAATTCAAATAGAAGATGTGGATCAATACTTTAAAAAAGCTGTTAGGAAACTGCACAATGCGTTGGAAAAATTGTCCTGCGAGTTGGGCAACACATTGAAAAATTTCCTGCCAGGACACTGCACATCGCACTGGAAAAATTGTCTAACATGTTTGGAAACACTTAGAAAGCATTTCCTATTAGGACACTGCACAGCGCGCTAGAGAAACTATCCAGCGCGCTGGGCAACACTTAGAAAATTTTCCTGTTCACTGCAGGGGCTTTTTAATAAATAACATTCTAATTTTTCAAAACAACCTCCTAACACCTCTACGACTCTACTAAACCGTTGAAATCACATTATACATGTCTAGTAGGGACTTAAAAACTTTTTTAGACATCTCGGATGATTTTACAAACCCTGTAAACCTAAAATTCTAATTTCATTAAAACATAGCGACTTTTTTACAAATAATTTTAATGTCAATCCAAAAGCTGCCTAAACACATACCGGTGCATTCAAAATCGATTCTAACAGTTCATACATCTCAAATTCATGTTATAAAACATGTTTGTAAAATTTAAAAACATTTTAAAAACGTTGAAATAGAAAATCACAAAAATCATAACTTTAAGTAATTTGAAAAAATGAAACTCATGGAATGCATGATTCTAATGCATTGGCTTGTAGAAATGAGAGTTATATACCTTACATGACTTGTACAACTTGTGGTCTTGTCTTTCCTATCCTTGTGTTCTTGTCTGAGCCGAGTCGTGAACTTATTCGGCTTCATGTTAGCACTTTGACTTGTTTTTGTAGAAACTTCAACTTTCTCTTTGAATTTGTGATTATTACAAAGTTTGATGTTCCGAAACACTTGACAAACTTATTAGTATCATTTTACATTGTTTGTTAGCATCAAAATCTCGAGTGAAGTGTAAGTGATAAAAATACTTTGGCCACCAATCTCCCCCTTTTTTATGATAACAAACAACATAAACATGACAAACAAAAGATGAATATTAAGAGCATATCAAGTTTTGCTTTGCAAGTTCAAAGTAACTATTTCTCCTCCTTTTGATAACATGAAAACGTGGGGTGGAAAATCTCCCCCTATCAACATGAATGTTCAAAGTCATGATACCAATAATAAAATTTCAAATGTGTGAATTCAATGAATCAAGCTCAAGTGCATTCTCCCTTGTTTTATAAAAATGACATCAAATGAGGTCTCCTCCTTTCAATATGCATAAGCTTAAATAAAAATATGAAAACATAAGCTCCCCCTAACATTGTGGACAGCTAGATCTAATCATGATTCATATATAATACACATGAAATACAAACATGACATCAAAATGAACAATCTAAACATTCTATTATTTATGCCACTAATGCTAGACATATCATGCTTATGAAATCAAGAAAACACTCGACTTTGGTACCCACACACCTTTGGGTTCCATAAAATGTGTATCATAAACATTCTTTTCTACCCAAGCTAGTTTACCTTTATTGGTCTTATTTAAGACACATTTACCAATATTATGCAATCTATTGCCTTTAAGACATCTATTAGATTCGGCCAATTACTTTCCATAGCTCAATAGGCTAGCACCATAGCCTATGTCTCTCTTGTTAAGTGCACATCTTTGTGCTTTCAACATTATATCAAATATCTTGGTACCAATTGTGAACTTAGTCTCCTTAGTGGTCAAGTCCTCTACATCTTTAGCTAAGTCATTTCTCTCATTTATGACCAATTCTAAGTCATGTTGGAGATCATCAATGATCTCATTTTGAGACTCAATCTCACTAATGGCTTTAATCAAGCTCTTTTGAGTTGCTTGTTCTTTTTTACCTCTTTTTCCAACTCTTTCCTAAGGTCATAAACATTAGACATATCATCAAATGCATTAACATCAGCACAATTACAAGAGATAAAGTCATTTACCTCATTCCTTGCCATAAGACAAATGATAGCCTTCTCATTTTTCAACTCGGAGTCGGAGCTAGATGATGATGATGATGATGAGTCATATCGCTTGCTTCTCTTCATGTACTTGTATTCAACCATTATATGTCCTGGTTTGTGACACTTGTAGCAAATCATCTCACGTGATTTGCTTGCATTGTTTCAACCTTTGTACTTCTTCTTGTACTTATCTTTTTTTATGTATCCTTTTTGAGCTTTCTTAACAACATAGCCACTTCTTGTTCAATTTCATCATCCATACATGAGCTCACATCATCTTCGGCCAGCGAACAAGTAGCTTTCAAGGCATACTCCTTATTTGAATCTTGCTTAGTCATTCAACTAGGTGCTTCCAATCTAGCACGTTCTGTTAACTCAAATTCATGAACCGTCAACTCTCCACTTAATACATCAAACGTGTAGTCTCCAAGGTTTTGCGCCGAATCGCATACTTTTTTGCATCCTATGCCCTAAGTAAACCTCTAAGGCACTTGTATACCAAGTTCTCTTGATCATAATGTTTGCCAAGGTTTTTCATCTCAGTCAAAAGCTTAGTGAAGTGAGTAATGGTGGTTGCAATGTCTTCATCATTGCCAACTCAGAATGTTTCATAATGCCCCTCAAGAATTCACAATTTAGTATTCTTAACATATTGTGTACCTTCATAATGTACTTTAAGCTTTTCCCACGACTCTTTAGCCGTCTCACATGCACTAACTCGGTTGGACTCATTTTCACTTAGTGCATAAAACAAATGATTCATTGCTTAATCATTAGATAGCTCAAGTCTTGTCTCAGTGAGAGTGTAGTATTTTCCGGCCTTGTTTGGTGGAGTGTAGCCATTCATGATAGAATCCCACAAATATCTACCTTGTGCTCTTATGTAGAACTTCATTCGAACTTTCCAATGAGCATAGTTGGTCCCATTAAAGTAGGGAGGCCAAACGGATGAGTTGCCTTCCCTAATGCAAGCGAAATTTAATGTTTGCATCCTTGCAAAAAAATACAAAAAGATACATTAGTAACGCTTTAAGCAATAACCCACTCTGATACCAATTGAAGGTCACCCAAGAGAGGGGTGAATTGGGTTACCGAGTAGTTATCGCCTTTTTAAAAATTTATGCTTAAATAGTAATGATAATGCATACATCTATGCTATGTTACAAAGAAAGAGGTAGAAGAGATGGAAATGAGACAAGGGATTTATAGTGCTTCGATCCAACCGATCAACATCAACTACCTAACCTCCCCAGTTAGGATTTTCAAACCTCCACTTATATTTCCAATGAGTGTTACAACCAAAGCCCGCTAGCCTAGTGAATACCTAGCCTCAACTAGGTCTTTCACATGATGTCTTATTGTTATAAGGTCTTATACAACCACTTAGCCGCAACTAGGATTTTTCCCACCTAGACTTACCTAGGATTTCCCTTACCTAGCCTCAACTAGGTATTCCCTTTCGACTTAGATACCACCATGCCGTACAATCAAAATCTTTTTTCAAATACAATGAAGTTTTTCTTTTACAAAGTAAAGCGGCAATAAATCCAATTCTTACAAGCCACCTAGAGCTAAACCACTCCTATGTATGCAAGTAAGACTTTACCAATTGAGATGCCTTGTAAATTGAGTTTTTATAGGCTAACTCTCAATATTGAAACTAATCAAGAAGAGTATAGATTAAGCTTAACTTGGTTCCAATAAATGGCTAATTGATGCACAAGTAAAGATGCAATTTTAAGCTCAAGTTGTGCAATCAAAACCACTGGTCAAAAACAAGTTTAGATTAGGAACTAGACCCCTGCAAATATGTTGTTAAAACAACACAAGTATGAAATCGCAAAATCAAGTATAGATTAAGCACAAGTAGGTTTCAAAAACACATGAAGAAATGATAAGTGAAAATCAAGATAAAGACCAACAACTTGTTCAAAAACAGTCTTAGGATTAAAGGGGTCAAATATAAGTGTTAAACCCAAGACAAGACGCTCAGGAACGCAACAAGTGATTTCCAAACAGAAACACTAGTCAAATAGTATAGATTAAGATCAATGAGTGTAGGAAATCAAGAAACCTTACAACCAAAGTGTGTACTCTGAAAAATCATATTTGAAGCACGAGTTGTAGGCTTTGGAACACTGACTTCAATATCCAAATGGAAGCCCTCAAGTGTTCCAAGTGATTGTGTGAATAAAGTTGATAAATTAGGTGTAAACTTGGATTTTGGAAAGTGTAGAAATAAGCATTGTAGTGTTTGTGCTCTAGGTTTTTTTTGGAACTTGATCAAACCATGTAAATACCCATATGATAGTTGCTAATGATATAAGGGTCCTAAATGATCCCCAAATTCAAATGGAAGGTGTGGATCAATACTTTAAAAAAGATTTTAGGAAACTGTACAACGTGCTAGGGAAATTATCCAGTGCGCTAGGAAACACTTAAAGAATTTCCTGTCAGGACACTACCCAACGCGCTTGGAAATTTTCCAACGCGCTCAAAAACAATTAGAAAAAGTTTCCTGTCAGGACACTGCACAGCGCGCTAGGAAACACTTTGAAAATTTTCTTATTTACTGCGAGGCTTTTTAATAAATAACATTCCAATTTTTCAAAACGACCTCCTAACACCTCTACGACTCTACTAAACCTTTAAAATCACTTTGTACATGTTTAGTAGGGTCTTAAAAACATATCTAGATATCCCAAATGATTTCACAAACCCTGAAAACCAAAAATTTTGGTTTCATAAAAACATAGGGGCTTTTTCTACAATTAATTTTAATGTCTATCCAAAAGCCGTCTAAACACATATTGGTGCATTCAAAATCGATTCTAACAGTTCATATACCCTCAAATGCATATTATAAAACATGTTTGCATCATTAAAAAAACATTTTAATTAAAAACCTCAAAATAAAAAATCACAAAAATCATAACTTTAAGTAATTTGAAAAAATGAAACTCATGGAATGCATGATTCTAATGCATTGGCATGTAGAAATGAGACTTATATACCTTACATGACTTGTACAACTTGTGGTCTTGTCATTCCAATCCCAGTGTCCTTGTATGAACCGAGACTTGAACTTATTCGGCTTCATGTTAGCACTTTGACTTGTTCTTATAGAAAATTCAACTTTCTCTTTGAACTTGTGATTCTTACTGTGACGGCCCCAATTTCCCCGTGCAATTGGGTACGCCCGGCCTAGACCCGTTCAAGCCCCGAATTATCACTCGGCAACCTGACGAGCCTAGTCAGTCTCATATTTACTCAATTTAGCAGTTTATGAAAGAGTTATTGCACTTATACACAGCGGAAGACTAAAACAATTATAATAAAGGGAAATAACTCAATCAAAGGGAAATTAGGAATTCTATAAGTGTGGAAAACCCCGGGTATTCATGTACAGTTCGATAGGCATATATACATGATACCAGTCTCAATAAAGATATACCAAGTTCAATAATCCCAACAAAATAAGTATGAAACGATATACACATCAGCAAACAAAATATAATCACCTACTATAAAGTCTCTCAGATGTCCTGAAACTCCTCAAAGTATGTCACCTAGGCAGAGCCCCTTTCCCTCACTGCTCTCCACTCTATCTGCACCCACCGTCACAAACTAGACGGTGAGTAACTGAATAAAATTGCTAGTAGTACCAGAAGAATGTAACAGTAATTTATGATTATAACAAGAAAAACAGTCTAAGTTTCATGCGGGAAAGAAATAACTGGAAAGTAAATAATCAAATGCATGATAAAGAGACTGAAAGATAAACAATCGATATTTTGCATGTTCTAAGATTCAAAAGAGGCCCGTGAGTGGTCTATTTCACAGCAATACGACAAAGATCTCGCAAGATCTCCCCGGGCAATGTCGCAACACTAGCGCAGCGTGAAATCGAGAGGCATCGCAACACCTCTCGAATCCAGTACCCAGTACACACATCACTAGGGGTGGTCAGTTACCCCTGCAGAGGGCACCCTCATTGTCCCAGCTAGTGCGGGACCACATGATACCTTCAAGACACACACTCATGCCAAGAACATACAACCAAGGAAAACGGAATGGAATATCAAGCAAAGGATCAATGCAACAATAGCAATAAATAGAGGAAGTATAAATCACATGTTATTTTCTTGCTGGTCTACTAACGTACATACATACGATGCATGCATGTACTTACCTGATCTAACGTAACCCGGTACTCACTCCGAGACTTTAACGTGCTTCCCGTGTTTCTCGACTACCTGACAGCGATTTAAGTCCCGAATATAGGTTTAGGATTAGTATTTAGGTTTATGATAATCCTCATAAACTTTGTTTCAATTCATTTAATTAATGGAACCTATATTATCGTTGATGTCTTTTATACACTGGTTAGGCTCTTGGTGGGTCCATGTATTAGGCCTATATCCACCTAAGTAGGCTCGATATGCGGATAATTATTAGACTTGGACATATGGGCTCGTTGTTACATTTTATGTATTCGTTTTGTGCCTTAAGTTGTGCTTATCATATTAAACTCTTATTGGGTTTTACACAACCCATATGCACACCAATCGAGACTTGTTATGGACTTAAATTAAAATGAGTGGATTAGGCCCTTGTTGGGCCTTATTACAAGTCCATATTCATTTAATACAAATGTCTATACTTATAATCTTGTTTATTTATTCTTAAACCTATAATAATGTACATTAAGGTCACACACACACAATTGATGTGCACTGGTGTGCACACTATCACTTCACACACCCCGCTGTCTTGTGCACACACACCCCGCTGGTGTGTGCACCCCATTGTGATTTACCATGTTCACATTCATTAGTACATTACTTTATTATGTAAAACTATGTTATATACACATTTTCACTATTCCAAACATATACAACTGTTGTGTACACCCCAATGTGGTGTACACATACGATCTTGTGTACACCCATTTGTGGTGTACACACCCACCGTTGTGTACACCCCATTGTGGTGTACACACATTGTACACCCCTTGCACAAAATCCACACCAAAACAGCCACCTGTACACATTGTTATGCAAATTGAAACTCACACACACATACACCTCATGAAAACAATCCCACTAAATTGCACACACCCACACCCCAACTGGGGTGTGCACATACACACACTGTACGCACCCCACACATATTGGACAGCCACCCCACACACACACATTCACCAAAACCGTCACCTATATACACAACAACAGTTCACATACACCTCAAATAGCCTCACCTACACACTCCAACACAACTCACATGGGATCACCTCCGGCCAGCAGCGTCGCCGGAGGTCGACCTCCGGTCAGCACACCCCAAAACAGTGGTGAAACATGTCCTTAACAGTCCCACAATCCATTCAAAAATTAACGTGAAAAATGTGAGTAGAGGAGCACAAAACCGTGGAGAGAGATAGAGAACAGTTGAGGTGGCTCACCTTGGTGTCTCCGGTGAGTGGTCGAGGTTCCCGACACGGTGGTGAGTGGCGGTGGTGACTAGAGAATGAGGGAAGGAGGCGGTTGAGAGTGAGAGAGTGTGCTAACCGAAAAGAGAGAAGAAAGGAAGAAGGGAGAGAGAAGAGCTCACCTCGACGTCATCGGTGGTGGTGGAGGGATCAGTTGCCGGGGTCGAGGGTGGCAACGCAGCTGAGGGTGAGGACTGTGACGTGAGGCCGAGAGCAACGTGAGCGTGGAGAGGAGGAGAAAACCGAGAGTGAATGATAAAAAGAGAGAGATCGGGGAGAAAGAGAGGGAGGCTCACCTCGTCGGGGTCTGTGACGCCGGTGGGAGGCGGCGGCAGTGGCGAGAATGGTGGGAGTGAACAGTGACGGTGGTGGTTGGTGGAGATGATGAATAGTGCACATTAGGGTTTTAGGGTTTCATTTGTTTTTATATATGTGACTTAAGGTGAAATGACCCATTTGCCCCTAATTTTTAAACTTGCCCAACCTTTGGACAGCTACCCTTATGAGTCATTTGGCTCCTCATCACCATCTAACACATATCCCCATCTCTATGACCATCCAATGACTCTCCTCACTCACTTGTGTCACTTTAACAATCCTATCCATAATAACCTATTAAATTAATCCCATTAATTTTATTAAATTACCAATCAGGTTACACAAATTCTCGCCTACTCGGTGCACCGTGTCCCGCGTTTGACACGCTTCTCGAGGCGGTCCCACTCTTGGGATTTTAATAGATTCCCTCATGCTTTTATTATACTTTATTGTTAAAATTTTATTTCCTTATTTTAGGTCATGTTTTTCATTTGGCTTTGTTTATTAATAAAATCCACTAAAACGGTTCCCGAAAAACCCCGTATAAACTAGGCGACATCTCACTCAATTGAACATAGCCCAAACGGCTCGAGACCCGTAGCATACTATAATACTAATACACAAAGTCAAAGAATCATAAAATTACCTCGGCGTCGACTACCGAAGTTTGAAATACCGTCCAGTATCCATGTAGCCGGGTCACAATCCTGACACGTGTAACACAAGTCAGTTAAAAATTCGGGGTTGTTACACTTACAAAGTTTGATGTTATGAAACACTTGACAGACTCATTAGTATCATTTCGAATTGTTTGTTAGAATCAAAATTCCAAGTGAAGTGTTAGTGATAAAAATACTTAGGCCAACAGCGTTCTCATAGCGGATCGATCCAGTACCATGTTCCCTAACAAGTACACATGATCTTGTTTCGTATCTTTATACGTATGATCATCACATGATTATCCATCAAGATTCATACTAGTCTTCATTCATTATAGTTTTCAGTATAATGACTGACTAGGTATTTCAGTAAACATCCATAGATCCTACTATAATGTAAACATGCAAGCCAATTACAATAATGAACAACAAATGAAATCCTCAGTTTTATTAACCAAAATGATGGTAGAAACAATCTTTGTAAGATTGACCTAGGGCACATGCCCCAACAACTAGGTGATATATAACTACAACTTGATCAAACTAAAAATGTTGAAGAGTCAAGTATCATTGGTTGTTGGAGAGTCAAAAGATAATTTTGTTGTGCTTTTGAAAGTATCATCTATGAAAGGGCTTTGTAGGTTCGGGTTAAAAAGAAATAGTAATTTTACAAAAATGAAAAGATAACTTGAAAACGAGAGTAATAAATGGAAGAGTAATTTTCATTTCTCTTTGGAACTACTGATAACTTATATGTTTCCTTAAGAAGGCGATTAGCGGTAATCTGAATTCTAACTAATTTAATTTAGGCTTGAGGTTAAGCCCGGCTTCTCTTAAATAGCGTGTATGTGTGATGGCATGATTGTATTATGTTTTTTTGACGTGAAAATGAACTAATTAAATTATAGGATATTATATGTATTAATATAAGACCTATAATGGGAAAACAAATAAATAATTATTAAATTAGTATGCGCCAAGTGACATGCAGGGTCGCGGGTAACACACGTATGTTGTACAATAGTGTGCACGCCCGAATATACTTGTTGGTGTGCTCTAATAAATTATAGGTGCGATGATATAGGCAGGTATATGTATATACATATATTTACATATTGTAAAATAAAAATAAATGGAAAAGTAAGTAAGAACTGGTGTCACTTTAAGTATATCATTTTGAGTATGAATGGCAGGATCGGCCTCCAGATACACACACGACAAGTTGAAGTGAGAAACATGACGTGGATATGAGCAGGAGGTGGCGGATGGATTAAAAGAGGAATCGATGAGGATGATGATGAGCTTAAATCGATGAAGAGATGAGCTTAAGCTCATAATCCTCATCGACTCTCTCTCTCTCTCTCTCATTTTCTCTCGACACTGCCATCCCTCTTCTTCGAAAATGAGGATCAGTTTGGCATGTCCGTAGGGTTCATTAGAACTCTACAACAGTGCTGGAAATGGGAGTTTGTGACAGCAACTCTTCTTGTCTTTATACTTGCTGTTGTTTTGGTAATAAGTAGGCGAGCTAGCTTGATGAATCGATGTCGATAGTACCCTAACTATGTGGCCGGGATTGGGGATGTGTGTGTGCGTCAAATGGGTTTGCTAGAACCTTAAACGTTCCATAAATTAGAGGTCATAATGTTATAATTGCTGTCATATATTGTTGTGTTGATTGTAATTATTGACGAGAAAAAAAGCGAGCAAATGAACTTAAAAGACAGCAACCACGACAGATTGCATAACGTTTTGTATACTCATTGGAATTGGCTAATTTTCGAATATGTTGTTGATTGATATGTTAGATAGCTTCCCACCAAAAATCCCCATTTTTGGGTGTCCGGTTTAGGAGTTATGAATATTTTAACATTGTTGTCCAAAACTGTGTTAATTTTGGAGCAGTCAAGGTATTATTACAATAACTCCTTCGTTTTTAATCGGAATTGAACAAACCTTACCTTTTTGGAAAGCTAAGAAGAAGATCTTCAACTTTTCTATGAATGTGTTCTCCAAACTTTGATGTTTAGAGGCCTAAAAATATGCGGCAACAGTTTAGCTGGAAAACAATCTTTACAAGACTCTTTTACTTGGAAAAAATGATAGAAAAAGGGAGTTTTGATTGCGGGACTTGGTGTAGGCATTATCTTAAAAGTTCTCAAGAATTCTTCTCTTCCCATCTCTTATTTTTCTTCTTTTCTTGTATTCTCTTCTTTGTATCTCTGCATTCTCCTTTTCGTCTTCCAAATCCACATAGAATTTTACTTTTCCACAACTTTCTTTGTTTTCATCAGTGATACTCTTATATGGGAAGACATCCATCTTAAGTCCTATCATAAGAACTTGATCTCTCCTACAAAATTATGTAATCATCGAGGGAAAAGGTAATCCTTCATTCTTTTTCATAGTCATGGTGTTCCTAATGGCATCATAGATAATCGTGTCAACATCTATGTAACCAATCCCTTGCACAATGTGATATAAAAAACTGCCTTAAAATTGACAATTTCATAGTATTGCAGACTCGGATGTAGGCTCGCATTGACAAAATAATTTCAAGCTTTGGTGATTTTTCTAAAATGCTTGGTAGTGATGTATTTTGGATAACCATCCTTGGCCGCGTGAAATCCATCCCCTTTTATAGCTTCTTCCAAACCATTTATAATCAACTCATGGGGAAATCCGTGCTTATGATATTATTTCGGTTTAGGAAAATCATCATTTCCTTTATTATGAAAGCCCGACAATCCAAAATATTAGAGTATTCTTTTTGAAGAATAATCCATTAGTCTTCCTCTGATAGTAGATACCATCTTGCTCTCTCTTCCATGCCCATTTGCGTAAAATTCTCTAACCAAAATTTCCCAACCACTACCACTTGGAATATCATCATTATCTAAATAGTTATAATCCCTAGTCAACATCCCCCAGTTCCTCTCTCGAATAATATCTAAAATTCTAGACTCATACTTCAATTCAGTTTCAAATTAAATCCTCTTTTTGGGATTAATTTCCTACCCTACTTAACATCACTCCTAAATCTCGAAAGTGCAACATCATTCACAAAATGTTTCCTATCATAATCAAATTCTTTCTCGAATTGAGTAGTCTTCTCATAATCCTCCTCCTCATAAATGTAACTAAATGATGAAGGTGGAGTAGGTTCTCTATGAAATCTAGTTATAGGGACAATAATTGAAATCCAAGTTGGCAAACCTTGGATTTAGTTTTGAGTTGCACTATCACCATTTTCTTTCCCTTCTCTCTTAAACTTTTACCTCTTCCACTTCCGGTAATTTGTACTCAATCAAATAATTACAAGTCCGATAAAATTTTCCAAACTTGTAGTTCACTGAAAACCATATATTGAAAATAATTCAGAAAGACTCAAATACTATTCTAATTTAAGGAGAAATCTACTTAAAAAGTGATTTTGTAAAAGAATTTTGAAATTTATCGATCGAAAAAAAATTACATTCATTAACATGTAAATAAACATTGTAGTTGTAAATTCAAGTCATTTGAAGATAAAAACAAGCTCCCAAACTCATGTAAAACTTAGTTTCAAACTAATTTGCGTAATCACTTGTATGACAAAATTATCAAAATTCAATATCGAGAATCAATTTATCACATTATATCTATACTATTAAAATCATCGAAATCATTCAACAATAAAACCAATTTTATCAAGAATTTAGAAATCAAAATTTACCAAATCTAGAAATCCAAAGAATTCATGAAAAACTGAAAATTTGACAATAAAAAGCTAGGGTTTTTTGTGATTATGTCACGGTCCAAATTTCTAATCCTAGAATTTAGTCGTAATCAAGGTCACCGACCCATGACATAGACCCGCGTTGGGACACGTGCATTGACTGAAACACGTGATTGAGGTATATTTTATAATTGATATGGTGAATGCTTAGCGTATTGTATGTGTGTACCTTATACCCCGGAATTATTAAGTTCAATAGTGTCAACAATTCGACACACACGAGGATGCGCCTCAAGTTGAGTGCGAGCAGTGGGACAGGGTGGCTAGTGATTTGGTAAGTCTTAGCTTATTTAAAAGTAATTTAATGACTTACTTTATAAGCCTAAGGTGAAATTAATGCAATCAAATTAAAGTCCTATAGGTTCCAATAAAAATTAATAACACTTGGACTTACCTCAGGTTACATGCTAGCACACACTCTCATGAAAGTAAGTGTTTAAAGGAGTGTCACATGGTTGATTTAAGTGGGTTAGTAGGAGTGATTTAAGATCATTTTATTTCATTGAGATTTATGTGTGTACACATGAAAAAAAGGTAGACTATAAAAGCACCACTTAGTGTTTTCTTCATAGCTTTGCATGTTTTCAAAGAAAAAAAATCAAAGCTAAAAATTTGTTGGAGTAGCTGGAGATTTTAGGTGTCAATGGAGAGCAAAATCAACACATAGGAGAGCCTCATATCCAAGGAGACAAACAAAAACCTTTGGTAATGGTTCTACACTTTCTATGCTCCTAATTCTTGAAAATTTGTGCTTAGATGATAGGGTTGTTGCTCAAAATGTATTTGAAACTTTAATTCACTAATTTTGTGAACATGTTGAAGTATTGGTTTAAGTCTCAAATATAATTTATCGAAATTCCTAAGTTTTGGCCAAAATTGGGGTTTATTCTCATGCAACTGATTTTTATGAAATCGAAATAGTAGATGTTGTTTACAAAATCTAATTACATGATCTAATTACATATTTGAGTTCCTTGTGAAAAACCCTTCAACCTAGTGTCAAGAATTTTTTTGTTTTGTTTTGAGATCATCAAGATATGGGTTTCAAAAGTTTCTAGTGTTCTTGATCAAATGCTTGTTTATGATGTCAATTCTATATAAGTCTTTTATTTAGATCGACTCAAATAGGCTGCATGTATGATAATTTATAATCATTGATCGTATTTTGGAGTTTTGGTATGTTTTGTGATCATTTAGGGTGAGTTTTGGGTGATTTGATAGCGTAGAACTGTGTTTCTGCAGTTCTGGGCAGCCTCAAAACCGTTTTAACTAATTTTCATAAAACAGTCGTAACTTTTTCATTTTAACGCCGTTTTTAACATTTTGCATATTGTCGGAAAGCTGAGACAGAGAGGAACAACTTTAAATCATTACTTTTTCTAAATTAAGTCATTTAGTTTGTCAAAAATGGGTTGAAATATGGGGTTTGTCCATATAATGATCCTTTGTGTAAATGTTTTGGGTTGTTTTGGTGTCGAATAATCTTAACGCTTAATTAAACACTAAATACATCTAATATAACCTAGATTGACACTAGCAACCTTCGGGAGAGATTCATAAGTTCGAGTAAGCGTTTTGAAGTGTCGGGAGGCCGAATGGACTAGGAAATTTGCATGAACTATAAGTAAATCTGACGAGGTTCTTCTCTTCATTTCAATTCTATTCCTTTACAGTTTTACAGTCTATTTGAACTAATTATGCCTTGTGAATCTAGTATCATGAATTATTCTTTAATTGATCCATTATGTGGATGTCTTCTCATGATGCTTTGCTTTGGTAGGATTCATTGATTCCATTCCTATATATATATATATATATATATATATATATATATATATATATAGTTCCTTGTTGAAGTTAGCAATTGATCCATTAGTTGAATAGCATGCTATTAGTGCAAATGAGTTGTTGGGAATGTACTCTTATTTGTTCCTTAGTTAGTGACACTGAGCTACCACTTGCAATTAAAGTGACGTAGTTCATGACCATCAGGGTAATATTGCAAGTAATATTTTATCATATTATGGCTTACTTTAACAAAAGGCATGACGAAATAGGTGTCGCCTTAGGAAGGGCCAAAAAATACACCAAGTATGTACTTGATAAGTTACAACATTGGAGAAAGGTAGCAGGGGGCGCAATGTTACATTAGTGAATCGTGAAAATGGCACATTTGAGAAAATGGTCTAACAAGCAAGTGGTGAAGTTGGCGGCTCGTAGATGCACTTGTATGAAGTGACAGTATTTTGGCATTCCATGTTCCCATGTTCAAGCAGCTTGCACTAGTGTTGCTATAGACTACTTTCAGTACATTGAGTCATATTATAGTTTGTCCATGTACATTCAATGTTATGCTGCGAGTTTTCAACCAATTCCTCACGAAGATTATTGGCCTGATTCTAGAGTTCCATACACCTTGCTACTTGACCCTTCTCGGAAGCGAATGAAAAGAGGTCATCCCCAAACGAAGACGTTTGAGAACTGAGATGGATTGGAGAGGCAATTAGAAACAACCGCATCATATGCAGCGAGAAAAAGAACGGAGAGAAGCGCCAACAAAATTGTAATGTAGTATGTGTAAGCAGAATGGTCACAATAGGTGCACATGCTCTCGTCGTCAGCAAGAACAACCACCTAATCGTTCACAATGAAAGACATTTCAAGTCTAATAATTTCTATTCACTCATCTTTTTCTTATATCAGCTAATTTTAATTATAACTACGTTATTGGTGTATTTTGTTTGAATTAAACCATGAGTTTGTTTTAATTAAAGTTGTTGAAGTTTAATTAGGTATACACATGTTTTATTTTTCTTTTTTAATGAACTTTATTGTTGATATTTGTCTTTTCCTTGTTCTATTAATAACAACTTTGTTAATGTTTTGGGGTTCAAGCGTGATATGGATCTTGGGCCTGTAGATGATTTAGTGTTGATTATGCAGGCTCTACATAGATCTACTCGAGTTTGGAATGGACCGATAATATTTTATTTTTTTGGTAATTTTATTTTTTTAGAGTTTGTAGCCAAATTTGTTTTAATGCAAGTCATTTGTATTTTTGCATAGCAGAATCCTGGTGTCTTGACAATCATGCATAATTCGGCAGCATTACATCGACTGATGCTACTTGACAAACGTATAGTTGGGTACCTTGACCAAGTTGGATTCTATGGAACAACGCGAATAGGTTTCATAGGAATTGATTGGCATCTCATTACTGCACTTGTTGAGAGGTGGAAGCCAGAAACACACACATTTCATTTTCCAGTTGGTGAGATGACCATTACCCTACAAGATGTACAGATAATTTTAGGCTTACCTATTGATGGATTACCACTCACTAGAATTGTAGAACAAGATTACGATGCCTTGTGTTTGGGACAACTGGGCTTCTCATTCCCTGAAAATAGCAGAGGAGGTCATATCCCAATTCGACAACTCTCAATATGGTTTCCAAGCCTTCCAAATTTTGTTAGTGACGAAGAAGTGCAACGCTATGCAAGAGCTTACATATTATAGCTTCTTAGAGGAACCTTATTTGCAGACATGTCTAACAATCTTGTACACATAAAATATTTACAATTTTTGGAGGACTTTGAGGTAGCAGGAAAATATAGGTGGGGTAGTGCAACTTTGGCCCACTTATATAGACAATTATGTCTTGCTGCTGATTGCCTTTCCTTGCACCAATAATGTGATAATGGGCTTGGGACAGATTGCCTTTCCTTGCACCAATAATGCGAAATGTTCTTCGAGACGAAATACAACCACATGACGATTTATTCCCACGTCCTCCCTTTGGTCATAGGTAATTATCAATTTCTTTAACCAAGTAAAAAGCAAGTTCATATATCTACATGTGAATTGATGCATGCATTGTGTTGTTGTAACGGCCCCTATTTTAATCTAGGGCACCGCCCGGCCTAATCTCGTAATTAAGCCCTAATTACAACACATATGACCTAATTACGTATTAGTCAGCCTGTATTACTTATTATCTCGTGGATTAGGTTCAGGGAATAGAAAATCCCCTATCACTACTATTCATCATTTTATAAGGATTATCAAATTAGCGGAAGTCTTTAAAGTATTAGTAGAAGCATTTTATATAAATCCTAAATGTGGAAACCAGGAAATAACGATCACAATATAAATATGCAATAAGCTACGAGCATATAGACAAAGTGAAAGTCAAAAGTCGGGTGAACTAACTCTTGTTCCAACAAAACAACCCAAGCAAAAGACGCATATAAGCATAATACAAAAATATGACCTACATGTACGGCAGTTACGCACTACAAGCTCAGAGGTAGTCACCGATTTTCTCCTTGCCCGGTCTGGTACTGCTTGACAGACCTACACCCACCGTCACAAACTAGACGGTGAGTATAGTGATATTTAAGTGATAACTGGGGAATTCTATACTACATTTCCAAGTAAAGACAGATATTTAAATGCATAATATAGTAGAAAAAGAAAGTAATGCATATAAATATCACATTTAACCGAATTAAATAGACTGACACAGGCTAAGTCGAGATGATATACGTTCGGTCGGCGGTGAGAACTATCAGCCAGCCTTTTTTTACTATCGTATGGAGATACTCTCAACATACCTTGTCAATTTCGAATATATATATATATATATATATATATGTATAAAACTTGTCGACAACCCCGTAGTTCAAGCTACGTGATGCCACCCAAGTAATAGTGGTGAGTGTCGGAAACCCCAAGGTCCAGTGACCCCGTGAATCCACCCATTTCTTGTGCAATGGACATTAGATAATCTCCAACTTTTGTTTCAAGAATTTTCATTTCTAATGTTCTACGATATCAACAATAAGTTAGGCTACGAAGCCCCAAAGGAAATGGAATACAAAACCAATTACCACAGTAACCCTAGTGCATGCATTTCTAACATCAATTATAACATAATTCACAACAAAATATGACATATCAGGAAAAGAAGTTAATGAAACTATCACAAGGCATCATGCTATTTCAACATTCAATTTGAACAGAGCAAGGAAAGCATGATGGTAGATTACTAACAGCAAGTCATCATAACGACTGAAAAGAAAAATAACATGAATGAAATAAAGTAGAGAGTTTCCACAATTTCACTTACCAGTCACAGGATAGCTATGGCTATCCGGCCTCGCGACACTTCGACTATCACTCCCGAACTCCCATAACACCCTTAGGTCCCTGAAAGATTATTTAATATCATTTATTTATTTATTTATATTTTATTACATAGATATATTTTATGTATATATATACATATATGTGTATATGTATATATATATATACATACATGTGTATTTGCATATATATATATATATATGTATGTATTTATTTTTTTATTTTTTTTATTTTTTTCCTTTTCTTTTCTTTTTCTTTTCTTCAATCCAACAATCAACAACTCCAACACCAACATCAACACCAACACCATAGCATCAACAATCCACCATTAACACATTGATTTCAATAAAATCAACTTCATCAACATCACCATTAACGTCTACAATAACAATGCCAACATCAACAACAAAAAACTCACCTCGCCAATGTCACCGTCATCTCAATCTCCTCCGATGACCTCTTTTTCTCTCTCTCAGATTTTCTCTTCTTCTTCTTCCCTTTGTGCGGCGGTGGTGGTTTTTGTTGGTGCTTTGGGGGGTTAAATGACTATTTTACCCCTCCAACCCTATCCTTTTTCATATAAGCCAATGCCCCTGTTGTCATTTCTCAAATCTTTTCTAATTTTTAAAATGTATATATTTATATTATATATATGTATATATATATATAAATATGTGTCTAATTCAATTTAATTAATTTATAACCATATGCTATGATCTAATGTGCATTAATTTAATTACATTGCATTTTACTAAATTTAGACTTACCACAAGTCTCGCTAATCGATACCCCGCCTTGCACGCAATTAGAGGCGTGTCCCTAACCACGGCTCGGCATCGATGGTTGCAAGTACTGACTTGGTCAGCCTACACACATACAAAAACACTAGGAATACATCAATACAAATATAAAATTTACCTCGGCTACATGCCTCGGTCTGTGTGCACATCTCATGCGGGCCCCACGTCATGGGTTAGTGATCCTGATTAAGAAATTTTCAAGATTAACAAAATTGGGCCGTGAGAAATATTCCCAACAAAATGGAAATTTCGTTCTCAAAATTAATTCAGGTTAGGGTATACCTGACTCAAAAAGGTACGAAAAACGGTCTCGCATATAATCTTCTTGTTCCCAAGTGAGTTCCGAGTCGTTGTGGAGCTGCCACTTGACAAGTACCTTCGGGATAGACTTGTTCCTTAACTGTTGTACCTTTCGATCTAGGATTTGGATAGGTTGCTCCTCATATGAACAATCCTCGCTCAGGTCGATCTGACTCACATCAACCGTCGGTCGTGCGCCTGCCTTCTACTCTGCCAGAAGCATCGATGTATGGAAGACCAGATGAACACCTGACATCTGCGGAGGAAGCTCTAACTCGTACGCAACCTTTCCAACCCGCTTCCTAACTCTGAATGGCCCGATGAAACGCGATGCAAGCTTGCCTCTTACACCAAATCTCTACAGACCTCTTCGAAGAGAAGCCTTAAGGTAGACGTAGGCTCCCTCGGGATAAGTGAGATCACTGTGATACTTGTCTGCATACTTCTTTTGCCTCTCTTGAGCTCCCTTAAGCTTCAGTTGAATCTGTCGTACCTTCTCTATATGATCCACAACAATCTCAAGTCCTACTGACAATCTGTCATCTGGCTCAGCCCAACATGATGGCAAGCGACAAGGTCTGCCATATAAAGCCTCAAATGGTGCCATCTCAATGCTAGCCTGATAACTGTTGTTGTATGCAAACTCACACAACGGTAGGTATTCCTCCCATGATCTGCCAAATTCTAGCACACAGGCTCGTAACATATCCTCTAGGACTTGATTGAGTCTCTCAGTCTGTCCGTCAGTCTAAGGGTGAAAGGTCGTGCTGAAATGTAGGCGTGTACCGTACTGCTCCTGCATACTCTGCCATATCCTGGATGTAAAGTTAGCATCTCTGTCTGATACAATAGTCAACGGTACCCCCATGCAGCTTGATAATCTCTCTCTCAAACAACACGCTTTATTGATCAAAGGTGTAATGTGATGCCACTGGTAGGAAATGAGCAGACTTAGTTAGTCCGTCGATTATAACCCATATCGAGTCATGTCTCCTGGCAGTCCTCAGTAATCCTCTGATAAAGTCCATAGTTATGTTTTCCCATTTCCATTTCGAAATGGGAAGTGGTTGTAAGAGTCCCCCAGGCCTACGATGCTCTTCTTTCACTTGTTGGCATATTCCACAGTTCCTGATAAACTCTGACACGTTCGCTTTCATCTCAGGCCACCAAAAATGTCTCTTCATATCATGGTACATCTTAGTCCAGCCTGGATGAACGATAAATCGAGAACGATGTGACTCCTGAAGGATCTTGTCTCTCAACTCTGGCACTTCGGGTATCCACAGTCTGCCCCTAAACCTCAGACACTGATCTGATGTATCTGCCTAGTCAACACAATCTGAACTCTGCGCTAACTCACTGAATCTCGTATACGACCTGTCGGTCCTCTGACCCTCTGCCATTCTCAGTGTAGACACGGTCTGTACTCTCAGCTGCGCACAAATCTCAACTCTAGTATCTGTAGGAATATTTATTTGACTTGATGTCGTCACTGCCTCGAACAACTCATACTCACATGTTATATGACAATTGACCATCTCAGCATCTCCAGTCGGTCTCCTACTCAGCGCGTCTACAACTACGTTAGCTTTTCTTGGATGATACTCTAAAGAAAAGTCATAGTCCTTCAAAAACTCTAACCATCTGCGCTGCCTCATGTTCAGCTCTTTCTGTGTGAAGAGATATTTCAGACTTTTGTGATCAGTGTAGAGTGTGAATCTCTCTCCATACAGATGATGTCTCCATATCTTCAGAGTAAATACTACAGCTGCTAACTCTAGGTCATGTGTAGGGTAGTTCTTCTTGTGTATCTTTAGCTGTCTCGAGGCATATGCCACAACTCCAGTACCCTACATCAATACACATCCAAGTCCTGTGTGCGAAGCATCAGTATACACTAAGAATCCCTGTCCAGCTTTTGGCAACACCAACACTGGAGCAGTTATGACGACCCCAAATCTCCCGGGGTCGTCCCATGACCCACGCCCTCCGCTCGCAAGCCCAGCAGCACCTGTCACGTCACTAGACACGTCATCACTGCTGCTACGTCCGCGGCTCTATGAAGTGACGCTTCGTTTAACTAATCCTACAATATTGAAATGTTAAATTCTCCTAAACATCTAGCAGGTTGGTTAATAGTAATAACAATAGCGGAAGCATTTAATTCATATTTTATGAGAATCTATTTAACCTAAGTAGTGGAAAACTCGAAAATAAATATTATGTATATAACTGAGACGAAATAAACAATAATCCATATACATGTGATATAGTTCTAAAGTTCCCAAAACCCAGTAAAACAATATATACATACTAGATATTAGAACATGAATTGTCAGCAGTAACAGCCTCAGAGATAGTCGCCTAGTACCTCCTTCCCCTTGCTCTTGCTCGTACCAGGATCTGCGCTCAGTTGCCCAACACATACAGCAACGAGCCCAGTGAGTAAATTCCCAAGAGAAATCTACACGATAATCATGAAAACATCGATAACCTGCGAGACGTGTGAATATGACCCTGACAACAGGAATCATATTCTTATGGCTGGCAGTAAACAACCATCTCAGCATCACATCATTCACACATCAACTGGAAAGGTAAAACATCCAAAATCCAACAAATAATTAACTAAATGGGCTCGACGTAAAATCCATAAATAAATGCATCATCACTCGTTTAATCACGATAAAACCATGACCCGCCGGTCATACGATAACAAACCGGAGTTCTTAGCGCAAACCAGTGCTTAATAACAGGCTTATAATGACTACACCTCAACTCGGTAAACGGGCGTACTCCTTTCCAAGCTTTTTAGTTCTAAGAGTACCCTTAATTTCTTGAGACAGTAGTAGATACATTCTACTCTCATCTACACGGTCGCCGTCGCAGATTAGCCCATGCTCAAGCGTGTAGCCATAACCAAAATGAAAAACAATATGTAACCACCAGTAGTCACCGTATACGATAAGATAACCGATAAAATACACGCCATGAATTTAAAGTGTAACTTTCTCAAGGGTTTTACGCACCTGCAATACGCTCTCCGACTTCTCGGAACCATCAATCCGACTCGTCTAACTCCTCGGTGTCCGAGCTATGATTTCCCCAGTCCTTGAAGTCAGGAGACCTATTTTCAGTGTGTATTGGTTAATTAAATGGGTTGGTTATCCATTAGATTTGATTTCATATTTTAATTAAAGTTCAGGGGGGTATTAGCGTGCTAGTCAAATCAATCAGCGTGTTAATTGATCTTTGGCACTATTCATTATCTTCCCCAATGTGATTAGCGTGCTAGTGTTCATCACCTAACGCGCTAATTGCACGTTACCCAGAAAATTCCAGAAACTAATTCTGGGTTTTTTTGTGTTCCAACACCTCAATTCATCCTAGAACCCATACACACACTCTAATAGCATCAAATTACTATCAAAAACACAAATTAAACAAGATTTTATCATAAAACCGAAAATCACAGTGTACATGTTTGAAATCCAAAATCCCCAAATTCACCTCAATTTTCCTCAACTTCGATTCAAAACGATGTAATTCCTCAAAATTATTTCAAGAACACCGAATTCATCATAAACAATGATGGATTTTATCAAGAAAATTCAAGTTAACCTCAACCCACCAAAACCACATTTTTACAAAAATTTAAATTGATGATGTAGAGATTACCTTTGATCTCACGTTTTGACGCCTAAATCACCTCTCCAAAGCTCGAATTCACCTTTCCCAACCTCATATTCACCCACAGAGCCTTCAAATTTGTTTGGTGAGAAGGATCGATTTGCATGCATTTTCGATCAATCGTCTATTTATAGATGTATTCTAATCTGGCGTGTGTATGCATTTCGAGGACGATCTAACGGCCACTGATCACTCTGTGTCACCCAAGTTCTTGACACCTTATAATGACAACACTTGCCTTAAATCCCCCTGTTGTGCATCTCGAGAATCATCCTATGCATCCTGATTTTTC
The DNA here is from genome assembly GCA_039657345.1 of Stephania japonica. Taxonomy (NCBI): domain Eukaryota; kingdom Viridiplantae; phylum Streptophyta; class Magnoliopsida; order Ranunculales; family Menispermaceae; genus Stephania; species Stephania japonica. Next base: position 19,296,177 of record CM077564.1, on the reverse strand, counting down.
TTATTCAACTACAGGACTTCAATTAATCTATTAATTCATTTTCCAACCTAAGGTTAGGCCACCTAATAAATCATATAAAAATCATAGGTGAGTCTCACTAGCACTCAGCTCCCCGACAACTCATGTCCCGTACCCTGGCTACCCGATACCCGGTACCCGGTCCCTGACACGCACTTCGGGACATATCCCTGACTCATAGCCTTGTCCGATATCAACTTACACACATGTGATGTTTATATAAATAAATAAATTCTCAAATCACAATAATAGACATACAACAAACACAAATAATATAATATAACCTGGGTACTCATATCCGAGTTCACCCAGCTATCCACATAACGACCGAATTACTCGTTAATCCCCTTGATTAACACTAATCCTGATTAACCAAATTTGGGTCGTTACAGCGGTTGTCAATAATCTCTTCAACTGAGCAAATACGTTCTCACACTCTTCAGTCCAATTAAATATGACGTCCTTCTGTGTCAACCTAGTCATCAGTGAAACGATTTTAGAAAAATCCTTCACAAATCTTCGGTAATAGCCTGCTAACCCCAGAAAACTCTTGATCTCTGTCAGACTTCGGTGCTGGCCAAACCATGACTGCTTGAATCTTGGTCGGATCTACTACAATCCCTGCTGCCCCAACCACATGAACTAAGAACTTGACCTCTGCAAGTCAGAACTCACACTTGCTGAACTTGGCGAATAACCTGTGCTCCCTCAAAGTCTGCAACGTCTCCTTGAGGTATTGCTCGTGGTCCTCTCGTGTCCTCGAGAAATTGAGAATGTCGTCGATGAAGACTATCATGAAGCGGTAAAGATATGGTCTCAAAGCTCGATGCATAAGATCCATAAACATAGCAGGGGCATTGGTCAGCCCGAAAGGCATGACCGTGAACTGATAGTGTTCATATCTGGTGCGAAACGCTGTCTTAGACTTATCCTCGTCCTTAATCCTAAGCTGATGATACCTCGATCTCAGGTCTATCTTAGAGAAAAATTGTACTCCCCTCAGCTGCTCAAATAAGTCGTCAATCCTCGAACGGCAGTGCTTGGTTCCTAACAGTGGCCTTATTCAGTTGTTTGTAGTCGATACATAGTCGTAGACTACCATCTTTCTTCTTTACAAACAAAACTGGTGCTCCCCATGACGACATAGATGGTGTAATGAATCCTTTATTTCTCAAATCCTGAAGCTGATCCCTCAACTCCTCCAACTCTCTCAGTGCCATGCTGTAGGGTAGTATCAAAATCGGTTTGGTGCCTGGCACAAGAACAATGACAAAGTCTATCTCTCGAGGTGGTGGTAGTCCAGGTACGTCCTCCGAAAAAGCATCAGGAAAGTCTTGGACTACTATTATGTCCTCAAGTCGGGGTCCCTGACTCTTTGCTACGGCATACAAAGCTACTAGAGTCTCCATCTCCTCACTTGACGCTAATCGACCTCTCGTGGTACTAATTCTCAGTGTACTACCTCGATGTACAAATAGTGGATGTCCAGGAATCTCAAATACCACTGACTTATTGTAACAGTCAATGTGTGCGTGGTATGCTGATAACCAGTCCATCCCAAAAAGTGTGTCGAACTCTAACGTCTTAAGGACTCTAAAATCGGCAGGTAACTCTACCCCGTTAATCTCTACTGAGACTTTCTCGACTAGGTTGTTAGGATAAACCTTATCCCTAGCTGCGGTACTCAACATCAAATGTACACTAAGGCTTACCGAAGTCAGTCCTAAGATGTCTATCATGCGACCCAAAATAAAAGATATGGTAGAGTCAGAATCAAATAACACATAAGAGTCTCTACCAACGATAGAAATCGTACCCTTAATGAGACTCCGTGTGACACTGGCGTTTGGCTGAACTGGCTGCGCCACCATATGTACTGCCTCCCGGGCCTTTGGTGGATGTACTGCGGCTAGCTGCGAACACTCCCTGACTACATGTCCTGCCTTTCCACATCTGAAACATGTAACCTATCTAGGCTGACTGGGCTGCCGTTGTAACTTTGAACCTGTGTCTGTCTCTGTCCCTAACGGGGTCCCTTTCGACCTCTGCCTCTGCCACCCTGCTGCTGATGGTGGCATGTCTCTGGTTGTGCCGAAAGTGCCAATCTCTCCGGTGCCGATAGCGCGGGTCTAAACTGTGGTGGGGGCAAGATCTGTATTGTTGAACTCTACGCAAAGGTGGCATATGATGCCTAGGGCATGACCGAGTGATGTGAGGTCGTCCCCGATCCCGGTGCCCCTCGGTACCACCCCTAGGTGCCGTACCCCTCTGTCGCCTCCTCTCATACTCTGTTATCTGTTCAGACGACCAAGTCTAACCTGGAGCTGCCCTGTCAGCTACTCTACTCAGATGGTAAGTCTTATGGGCAAGGGCGCGCTCGTAAATGTCACCAAGGGTCCGTGCTCCCGTGCCGACCACATGCTCCCCAATATCAGCTCTTAAGCCAACCACAAAGTAGTGCACATCCTCTAGCTCCTCTCTGACCAAATCCCCAGCAAACTGTCGCAGGTAGCCGTATTTGTCTCGATACTGCATGACTGTCTCATCCGACCCCTGTCTCAAACTCATGAAGTCTCGCCTCAGTCTCATCCTAACTGCTTGCGAGAAGTACAGCTGATAAAACTTGTCCTTGAATGCCTTCCATGATGTGAAGTCCCCATCCGTCGCTATCGTCATGCTCCACCAAACATCGGCGTCCCTCTGCAGTGTATACGATGATAGCTCGGGGCATAGTCTGTCCTCAATGCCCAATATCCTATGGAGCTTCTCCTAAGATAACACCCACTTCTCGATCATCTGAAAGTCTCAAGTCCCGTCAAAGTACTCTGGCTGAAGCCTGATGAAGTCCTTAATCAGCTTGATCCCTACTGCTGAGTTTGATGATGTGGAGGTGAGAGTGGTCATCACCACTACTATATCTGTCGTCAGGACCGTCACGGCTGGGAGAGCCTGTGCCACAGGAGTTGCAGTTGTAGTCTGAACAGCAGGCGTCTCGGCTACGGGTGTGCCACAGGAATGGTGGCTGGTACAGCAAACGGAGTGGCGACTGTCGTAGTCGCTAGAATGGCGCCCTGTAGTATATTAGGCTCTGCCGTCGGAGGCGTAACAATTGCGCGTGTATGGGCGACTGCCTATGTGAGTGCAGTGAGCTGCGTAGTGACGTATGCCATGAAGTCCACCAACTGCTGCCCCTGAGCAGCCACTCGGTTAGACATCCTCTACTGGTCGTCATCAGATGTGGTGAGAGGCTGACTGTTGCTAGCATTCGAATCACTTGTATCGTGTGCATATGTCATCGTCGTCTGCATGTTGATAGCGAATTCGCATCAGCCACTACGAAGTGTATCGCGTATATATATATAATGAAACTAACACATACACTTTGAAAATCCCCAGCTCACCTTCACTCGATTCCCAAATATATATACATACTTAATGAAACTAACACATATACTTTAAAAATCCCCAACTCACCTTCACTCGATTCCCAACAAAATAGTTCCTAGGCGATGTTCATCTAGTTTCCACTTCTAAGGTTTGTGTTTTATACGAGTTCGTGTTTTCCTTATTTGTCCCTAAGGTTCTAAAGCTTAGGCTCTGATACCAACTGTAACGACCCTTATTTTAATCTAGGGCATCACCTGGCCTAATACAGTAATTAAGCCCTAATTACAACACATAGGACCTAATTACGTATTACTCAGCCTGTCCTACTTATTATCTCGTGGATTGGGTTCAGGGAATAGAAAATCCCCTATCACTATTATTCATCATTTTATAAGGATTATCAAATTAGCGGAAGTCTTTAACGTATTAGCGGAAGCATTTTATATAAATCCTAAATGTGGAAACCAGGAAATAACGATCATAATATAAATATGCAATAAGTGACGAGCATATAGACAAAGTGAAAGTCAAAAGTCGGGTGAACTAACTCTCGTTCCAACAAAACAACCCAAGCAAAAGACGTATATAAGCATAAGAGAAAAATATGACCTACACGTACGGCAGTTACGCGTTACGAGCTCAGAGGTAGTTGTCAATCTTCTCCTTGCCCGGTCTGGTACTGCTTGACGGACCTACACCCACCGTCACAAACTAGACGGTGAGTATAGTGATATTTAAGTGATAACCGGGGAATTCTATACTACATTTCCAAGTAAAGACAGATATTTAAATGCATAATATAGCAAAAAAAGTAATGCATATAAATATCACAGTTAACTGAATTAGATAGACTGACACAAGCTAAGTCGAGATGATCTACGTCCGGTCGGCGGTGAGAACTATCAACCAGCCTTTTTCCACTATCGTATGGAGATACTCTCAACATACTTTATCAATTTCGAATATATATATATATATATGTATAAAACATGCCGACAACCCCATAGTTCAAGCTACGTGATGTCATCCAAGTAATAGTGGTGAGTACCAAAAACCCCGAGGTTCAATGACCCCGTGAATCCACCCATCTCTTCTGCAACAGACACTAGATAATATCCAACTTTTGTTTCAAGAATTTTTATTTCTAATGTTCTACGATATCAACAATAAGTTAGGCTACGAAGCCCCAAAGGAAATGGAATACAAAACCAATTACCACAGTAACTCTAGTGCATGCATTTCTAACATCAATTATAACATAATTCACAACAAAATATGACATATCAGGAAAAGGAGTCAATGAAACTATCACAAGGCATTATGCTATTTCAACATTCAATTTGAACAGAGCAAGGAAAGCATGATGGTAGATTACTAACAGCAAGTCATCATAACGACTGAAAAGAAAAATAACATGAATGAAATAAAGTAGAGAGTTTCCACAATTTCACTTACCAATCACAGGATAGCTATGGCTATCCGACCTCGCGACACTCCGTCTATCGCTCCCGAACTCCCATAACACCCCAGGTCCCTGAAAGATTATTTCATATCATTTATTTATTTATTTATATTTTATTACATAAATATATTTTATGTATATATATATATTTATTTATTTATTTATTTATTTATTCTTATTATTATTATTATTATTATTATTTTCTTTTCTTTTTCTTTTCTTCAATCCAACAATCAACAACTCCAATACCAACATCAACACCATAGCATCAACAATCCACCATTAACACATTGATTTCAAAAAAATCAACTTCATCAACATCACCATTAACGTCTACAACAACAATGCCAACATCAACAGCAAAAGACTCACCTCACCAATGTCGTCGTCGTCTCGATCTCCTCCGATGACCTATTTTTCTCTCTCAGATTTTCTCTTCTTCTTCTTCTTCTTCTTCTTCTTCTTCTTCTTCTTCTTCTTCTTCTTCTTGGGTTTTTTGCTTGATTAACACATTTCACAGAAATATTTCTCAATCTAACACACCTACCAAAATATATAATAAACTAACACATTTAACACATCACTCGTCACGTGGGACAAAACAACCTACATATGGAAGTCGTGAATTCAACTCACGACTTCCATATTTTTATTTTTTTATTTTTATCTCCATATTTTTTTGGTTTTTTTATTTATTTTTTAATCCAAATAAAATAAGGAAGTCGTGTGTTCCAAATATGACTTCCTTATTATTATTTCCATTTTTCAAAAATGAAAATAAATTATTTAATATGGAAGTCGTGATTTGCAGTCACGACTTCCATATTTTTATTTTTTATTTTTATTTTTATCTCCATGTTTTTTATTTTTTAATCCAAATAAAATAAGGAAGTCGTGTATTTCAAACGCGACTTTCTTATTATTATTTTCATTTTTCAAGAAATGAAAATAAATTATTTAATATGGAAGTTGTGATTTGCAGTAACGACTTCCATATTTTTATCTTTTATTTTTATTTTTATCTCCATATTTTTTGTCTTTTTATTTATTTTTTAATCCAAATAAAATAAGGAAGTCGTGTGTTTCGAACACGACTTCCTTATTATTATTTTCATTTTTCAAAAAATGAAAATAAATTATTTAATATGGAAGTCGTGATTTGCAGTCACGACTTCCATATTTTATTTTTTATTTTTATTTTTATCTCCATTTTTTATTTTTTAATCCAAATAAAATAAGGAAGTCGTGCGTTACGAACACGACTTCCTTATTATTATTTTCGTTTTTCAAAAAATGAAAATAAATTATTTAATATGGAAGCCGTGATTTGCAGTCACGACTTCCATATTTTTTGTTTTTTTTTTTGCCTTTTTTTTTAATCCAAACATAAAATAAGGAAGTCGTGTTTTTCAAACTCGACTTTCCTATTATTATTTTCGTTTTTAAAAAATAATTATTTGAAAAAACTTAATAAAATTCTTTATTAATATGGAACTCATGGCTTGCGCACACGAATTCCATATTTTTATTTTCGTTTTTTTAAATAATTGTTTATTTTTCATTTAGGAATTCACTGGCTTAATATGAAATAGAAATAAGAAGTTGTTCCTACCATAAAAAAAAAAAGAAGTGTGTGGTTTTCTACCATCTTACCTACATGCGCAATATGCTTGAACTTGACAATTCTAAGTCTAAGAAGTACATTATTTTTTAACAAAAAAAATACATTGTTAATTAAGTTACAGGTTCACAAAAATATAACATTGTTCTCGTTCACGATGAGTATGGTAACTATCAACTACAAAACGTCGATAGAAACAAAAAGATGTATTGTTTCACTTCAAAAAAAAAGATGACTTAATCTAACCCCAAAAAATGACTTCCAGTCTCACAACGTCTAGCCATGTTATGTTGGCTGAAATGGTACACTCAGTAGCAGATTTCGCAAATCAGGTTTTTTGATTTTTATGTATTTTTATGACATATTCATTCAATTCACAATGCACGTCTTTCCAATTTTTGTCCATATTATGGCTCCTCATTTATATATCAGCTTAGATATTGTTTCATCAATTTTGCAAGCTCTTCTAGCTTATGGTCTCGGTAGCTCTAGAAGAGCTCCAGATGCGATGCATCCGTGAGTTTTTTTTTTTTCTTCTAAAACTTTTCCCATTTCATTCATCATACATGTTTTATCCATATACCCTCCAACACGACCAGCCAACCATATTTGAAAAGGCAAAGAATATGGATTTTGCATTTTAGAGTTCCTGTGACTTGAAATAGGGAGTGATTTATTTTAAGAATAACATATAGAAATAAAAAACTGCGAAAAGAATTAGCTCATACTATTGACTCTCAAAATAAAACTGAGGGGACAATGCAAGTATTTCTATAGTAAGGAAAAGGTGAGAAAGGCACGATAACATAAATACAACAATCTGATATCTTTTATGTTGTCATCTTTCACATTAATGTTTGACTGCAACCCATAGTTTCTTGAGGCCTGAAGTTGGCAATTCTATTTCTTTCTCTATTTTGTTTGTTGTCATTCAACTTCTTTGTGTGGATACCCTATGTTATTTGTTGGTATTTTCATTTATAGTTTATGATTTTGGTTTTGTTCATTACCCATTGCAGATATGGTTATTCTAAGGAGAGATTTGTTTGGTCCCCGATATCTGCTAGTTGGCATTTTTTGCCTTGGCTCGGTGCTACAATCGTCCATGGATTTCAAAACTTGTGGACTTCTCGGTGATCGCCTTCAATCCCTACTCGTCGTATTTTATCACTTGGAGCTGTACGAAAGTATTTTTAGAAACTACCGCACGTTCATTGATTTCTTAGCATCTATTTTCAGCCCTCGACAAATATCCAGTATGCAGCATTGGTTATTGGTGGATCTTTCCTCATAGAAGGTAGAGTTCATGACCGGATATTAACTCATGGACTATGTCACTATGCCAAACATCTAATGGTTTGACACTTAATGTTTTCTAGGTGCTTCTCTTGTTGTTGCTATCCATGTTTGTTAGGAAAGGTCTTTGCTTCTTGGGAATGACAGTTCGAGACTATGTCTGGCATGGTCATGATCCAACATCTGTTGTTGTTATGACAGAGGTATTTTCTATTGTATATCTTGACATCCCGATGCTAGATTTGATAATAATGCCTTTTAACTTTAAGTTTTTTCAACTTTTATAGCCTGTTCGATTGACATACAAGAGTGTCCCAACATCATGAGATTATTTTACACTGGGGTTATAACATGGAATTTGGTATTAGTACTGTTGGGGTGACTTGTTCGGTTGGAGGTTTTAAGAGTAGGATTGTTAGTGTAGTTGATGTGATAAGTTACTAAAATACCCCTCCTTTTAGTTGTGTGTGGTTTATGATGAGGGTATTTTGGTCTTTTGCAATTGACCAACATTGAGATAGAATAATACCACCTAAATGGCGGTTTGGATTAGTCCTAATCTTGTGGGCTATAATAGTCCTATGGACATTTCTATACCCGAACCGAACACCTCTGTATTATTTAATCCCACCACTTTATCCTGCTCTATCCGACGAACGAACTAGTTAGGATACAAATACGCGGTAATGGTATTTTGTTTCATATGTACTATTAGATGAGGTTAGTATGCTTATCATGTAAGCTATATGTGCTATTAGATGAGATTAGTATGCTTATCATGTAAGCTAATGAAAACTCAAATATTTTGGTACTGCTTTGCTGTGACTTAAATTTGCAATTTCCCTCTTCCCCATATACATAGATCCTGTACATAGTATACTATTATGAATTTCTTGGTTGGGGTGAATTGTTAAGATAGGGTATTTGGGTTGGAGGGAAGTATAGTAATTTTTGTACTTTTTTCATTGTATCATTTTAGTGCAATGCATTGAGATGCCCTAAGTGTGGAAAATCTATTGTCGGTGATTAAACATTACCAAACTTAAATTCTTATAATCTTCACAACCCAACTACGGCACTCCCATAACAATCACATACACAAATAACAGAGTAACTAGTAGCCCAATACTCTTCCATCCACTACCATCATCTCTGCTACCACATGCACATTTACAAGTACAACTATCGTCTTAATCTCGGCCGCCTTTTTTGATGTCGAGCTCTCGCTGCCTGCCACTCATGCTTCTTTTTCAATTTTCAGTGGTGATCGATTATGATACAGTAAGAAGTAGTAGACTCTTGCCCAAACAAAATAAAAATAATAATAAAAAAGTAGTAGTAGACCAATTCATAAAAAAGAAAAAAAGTAGTATATTGTTAGGTGGGAAAAGGAAAACAATAATCCTACCCAAAAAAAAAAAACGAAAACAAAAAAAAAAAAAAAAACAACAAAGCCTCCTGTAGGAATGTTGGGCTTTCGTATTGTACGTGTAGTTGAGTCTTTAGAGAACACCAGATCAAAGGAGCGATTTTATTGGGCTTTTGGGCCCTATAGTAATCTTTAATGGATTCTCACTAAGAAGATAATTTTTTTTTTGTTTTTAGTTTTGTCCCGGGTAACAACAATTTAGGTTGCACACACGCTAGCGAAACTAGCAATGAATGGCAACAATATATCTTTCATTTATGTTCTCATTTCCAATAGCTTTCTCTAATGAAGTAGTATTGGATCTTAGTTGGCTCCAACGGTCAATCAACAGGAATCAACTCTTTTGTAACCGATGAATGGGGGAAATATTCCCTCATAAGTTTTGGTGTCCTCACAATAGGTTATACAAAAAATAAATCAATAGAGATCGATGGTTAATTAGTTAATTACTAGCTGGGCAGAATATATGGATATATAGCGGTCAGAGAGGTTTTTGAAGCTAATTGAAGCTAGCTCCTTCGCCTTTGTTAGAAAATGTAACCATGTTGTTGTATCCATGTGATGATTTTGCTGTAATTGGAACTTTAAAAAATATTTTTTTAAGCCTTGAAAAAAAGTATTTCAATCAAAGCTGGCTCTTCATCATTGTACATTTTGGCTAATTAGATGATTATGAGTCTAACAAATTTCCTTTACAAAGTGGGCCCTAATGTTGGACTTGTTATCAATTAAAACAATTTTGCTGCTTACATATCAATGTCTCAAAGATATGGAAAATGATAATCTAACACGAGCACACTTGGAGTGCACACTTTGTCTTTTAGTCCATTTATAGCTATTTTTTGTCTCCCAAGATGTGGGCCTACATTTAACAAAATACCATAAATGAACTAAAAGACAAAGTGTGCATCCCAAGTGTGCGCCCAAAGTGAGTCATTTTATCATTTTCCTACAAAAAATATAGTGTAGACTGTACATTTTTTAGCAATTATGAGCCCCCATGACGCCGATTTCAAATCCATCCATAGCCACACCAAAAAACTTAAGAGAAAGGCCAAACAAAGTTGCTTACTGCCTACATTTTATAATGTATTATGAGGACACCAAAACTTATGAGAATATTTCTCCCATTCATCGGTTACAAAACAAAAGAGTTGATTCTTGTTGATTGACCGTTGGAGCCAACTAAGATCCAATACAACTTCATTAGAGAAAGCTATTGGAAATGAGAACATTATCTTAGTTGGTTCCAATGTTCAATCAACAAGAATCAACTCTTTTGTAGGCAATGAGCAACTTTGTTTTAAGTTTGTTGGTGTGGCTATGGATGGATTTGAAATCGGTGTCATGGGGGCTCATAATTGCTAAAAAAATGTACAGACTACACTATATTTTTTGTATACTCTATATCTTTGAGACATTGATATGTAAGCAACAAAATTGTTTTGATTTATAACAAGTCCAACATTAGGGCCCACTTTGTAAAGGAAATTTGTTAGACTCATAATCATCTAATTAGCCAAAATGTACAATGATGAAGAGCCAGCTTTGATTGAAATACTTTTTTTCAAGGCTTAAAAAATATTTTTTAAGTTCCAATTACAAAGAAAAATCATCACATGGATACAAAAACAAGTTAGAAAGCGAAGGAGCTAGCCGCAATTAGCTTCAAAAACCTCTCCACTATATTTCCATATATTCGCCTAGCTAGTTAGCAACTAATTAACCATCGATCTCTATTGATTTATTTTTTGTATAACCTATTGTGAGGACACCAAAACTTATGAGGGAATATTTCCCCCATTCATCGGTTATAAAAGAGTTGATTCTTGTTGATTGACCGTTGGAGCCAACTAAGATCCAATAATATTTCATTAGAGAAAGCTATTGGAAATGAGAACTTAAATGAAAGATATATTGTTGCCATTCATTGCTAGTTTCGCTAGCGTGTCTGCAACCTTAATTGTTGTTACCCAGGACAAAACTAAAAACAAAAAAAAGTTATCTTCTTAGTGAGAGTTCATTAAAGATTACTATAGGGCCCAAAAGCACAATAAAATCACTCCTTTGATATGGTGTTCTCTAAAGACTCCTCTACTGCACGTACAATATGAAAGCCCAACATTCCTATAGGAGGCTTTGTTGTTTTCGTCTTTTTTATCGTTGTTTTCGTTTATTTTTTGGGTAGGATTGTTGTTTTCGTTTTCCCACCTAACAATATACTACTTTTTTTCTTTTTTATGAACTAGTCTACTACTACTTTTTTTATTATTTTTTATATTTTTTTTGGGCAAGAGTCTACTACTTCTTACTGTATCATAATCGATCACCACGGAAAATTGAAAAAGAAGCATGAGTGGCAGGCAGCGGGAGCTCGACATCGAAAAAGGCGGCGGAGATTGAGACGATAGTTGTACTTGTAAATGTGCATGTGGTAGCAGAGATGATGGTAGTGGATGGAAGAGTATTGGGCTACTAGTTGCTCTGTTATTTGTGTATGTGATTGTTATGGGAGTGTCGTAGTTGGGTTGTGATGATTATAAGAATTTAAGTTTGGTAATGTTTAACCACCGACAACAGATTTTCCACACTTAGGGCATCTCAATGCATTGCACTAAAATGATATAATGCAAAAAGTACAAAAATCACTATACTTCCCTCCAACCCAAATACCCTATCTTAACAATTCACCCCAACCAAGAAATTCATAATAGTATACCATGTGCAGGATCTATGTATATGGGGAAGAGGGAAATTGCAAATTTAAGTCACAGTAATAGACGTGTTGTTTCCTTTTCGAATTTGTCCCTCAAAATTGTGTTAAGGTAATCTACCATTTCGAAATTTTAAATGTTTTCTATTCTTTATGTTGTCCCCTACTAATTTAGGATTGAGCTGTGTATTTTTTGCGAATGTTTGGGCAGGTTGTGGCATACTCAGAAAAAATGGGGCGACGCAATGATAAGAGAAAAGGTGTAGTTGAGGCTCGTGAAGGAGAGGTAAAATAGAAAAGCTCAATACATTATTTTTATAAAAATAATTATATTTTTATGGTGGCACTAACAAATTCGTAAATTGTTATTAGAGTTTCAAAAAAGCACACAAAAGGGACGAAATTGATAGACGAGCTATCGAAGCATTATTAACTCAGGACCCAAATGCCGGTATAAGGATTGGAGCTTCACCTAGGCCTGCATATTCGGTTTCAGCTTCATCTCCAGGTTCGCCTCGAGCTCCATTTGTACCTCCTTCTCATATACCATCAGCAGCTCCATCTTCAGCCCCATCTCGAGCTCCATCTTCAGCCCCATCTCGAGCTGAATCTGCTGCTCAAGCATCAACTTCATTAGGCGTTTCTCAGTCAAGAGAGAGTGCCACTCAACATGAAGGTAGACCAGAAAAAAAAAAAAAAAACAAGAGAGGTCCAACAAGGCTTCGTACACTTGCTTCACAAACTCGTGAAGTGGTTCATTTTAATGATAGAGGTCAGCCTATTGGAGAGAATTTTGACAAGGTATCTTCTTATTTGGGCGCTCTGGGGCGTGATATGGTGCGAATCATTGTGCCAGACTGGCGCCTTGTAACACAAGAGGCAAAGGAAGAATTGTGGAAGTTGTTGAAGGTTAGATTTTTAATATTATTGTAAAATTAGTTATTTAGTTTCTCAATGTAATATATATACATATACATATATCATTACAGCTGAGATTTGATGGTTTAGAAGACGATATGAAGAAGAAAATAGTGCAGCATATTGGAACTCTCTCGGCGATCTTGGAAATCAAGGGTGACAAGCGATCTAAAGCAAGCACTTGAAGATGGTTGGTCGAGATGATGAGATCAATAGTAAACTCCAACTTTGAAGGGGTTGATTTAGCCGATCGGGTCTACATTTCGAAAAGAAAGAGAATCAACGGCCTTCAAAGAAACAAGCAAAAAATTCAAGGAACTTAGATCAAAGCATAAACTTCCCCACACCACGAGTCGAAAGGGATATGCTCGCTTGGAGGAAGAAATGGTAAGCAGTGTATTCCATATATGAATCTTTTCAAAGAATGGTTATTATTTTTATGCAACTAATTTTTCATGTAAGCATTACCTTGAATCCTCAAGTCTCACAATTATTCACAATTTTGTTGTTCTTTTAGAAAGCCAAAAGTGGGAGGGCCGATATAAGCAGGTAGCCGATTTTTATGGATTGAAGGCCATAAAAATAAAAAGGGACAACCACATAATGATGAAATTGCTGGAGTAGTGGTATGATTAAGTGATTATAAACTTGCTGATTTTATTTTATTTAAGTGATATTTTATTTGTTGTTAATACTTAGTTATTGTTGAAGGAGAAAATTAATGAATGTCAAAGGAGATCATCGGCTTCGTCATCTCAATCAATAAATAAGGATCCGATCGCGCAAGTGTTTGGTCCTGAACACCAGGGTCGTGTGAGAGGTCTTGGGTTCGGAGTGACCCCTTCTAATGTTCGTGCAACTACTCAAAGCACAATTTTGGTTCGGAAGCTTCAAGCTGATTTTCGTAGATTAGAAGAAAAACATGAACAAGTTAGTGAGCTCATTCGTAGTCAACAAATGACTCCATCTTCGCGAGTAAAAACAATATTAATCATCTAAGCTTAATAGCCTATTTGAGTTAATAATTTTGTTTTGCTTGTCTTGTAGCAACACAACAACCCTCCTAATATATGTGGCAAGAAATGTATGATTCTTGATTGGTTGTCTCCAAAAAAGATAGTCGGTGAAGGAGAGGTTGAAACTGATGATCCCATGCATCTTGTGGACGGCATACCTATTGGAGGAAATGCATATTTAGTCTATGTTGAGAGGGTATTTGAACCAAATGCTTTCTTGTGGAGGAATCAAAATAATTGGACAATGCTCTTGGGGAAGTAATTCCATGGCCGAAAGAAGCTGTCGCAGTTATTTTCACTTAAACAGGTATGATGTTGTTGAGCTTTATATCTTCTGTTTATCCACAACTGAGCTGAAATACAAAGGAAGATGCCTGCCTTGGTCTGCTTTAATTTGAATAAGAAGCCAAAGTGGACCCAAAATCATTCCAAGCTTGAATTCATGTACTTGATCACTTTTCTGTCAATTTTTTTTTTTTACAAAAAATTGTTTTTCATGCTCAATTGGTTTTGGGTATAAAAGGGTGTTCATTTTATTGTATTCCAACCACATTAATCAAGTGTGTCTGCCATTTGGTCTCGTTAAGGCCCTTTAAAAACTTTCACTAGGGGACTTATCTTGTATAGTTTTTCAAGCGTTAAGGAGGGAAAGGAATTGAAGGAGAGATGAGTTCAGTGGATAAAGGAAGAGAGGCCACCACTCCTTTGCTTGATAAGGTAAGCATTGTTGTATTGAATTTCATGTCGAGCTGAATTTGTTTCAAAAAATGTGCCATAGAGACTAAATTATGTGGTTTTAATTGTTGCATGGACTTAGGAGGGTCAGTTGGATGGAGAGTTCACAGAGGATGGGTCATTGGATTTCCATGGAAGGACTGCATTGCGGCAGAGCACGGGCGGGTGGCGAGCCGCGCCGATTGTTTTCGGTGAGGATTCATTTCAAAACATAATTCAATTGTACATATTTCACATTTCTAATTTAAAATTTGCAGGGTGGCATGTTAAATGAAATGTATAGCTCAATAGCACGGGTGACAGATGGAATATTTGAAGGTCTCTATGTAAACTGGATGGTTTTTAAGTATTAATTATAATTTTACTTGTGGGTTTTCAATTAAATTGTTGAAGAAACCAATAGCTGTCTTTGGGCAAACCGGAATTGGTGTTTGCATAATAACTTTGATTATAGTTGCCCATTTGCAATAGATTTGACCTTTTGTTTCCTTTTTTTGAGACTTTTAAGGTCTGTTAAGATGGGTAGCTAAGGTGTACTCAAAGACCATTTCACTGGACAATGTTTTTTGTCTTGTAACAAAGCTTTTCCAATATTCTCTGGCACTAGCAATGTTACTTCATGGATTAGCCCAAGGCTTTCAAACTCCCCATCTGATTTTTGCTTCCATTTTAATACAGCTATGCTTCGCAATGAAATCGGCTGGTTTGGCATGGATTCAAATAGCACTGGATCTCTGACTTCAACTTTAGCAGCGGATGCAACATTAGTAAGAAGTTTACTTGCGGAACGCCTATCATCAATCATGCAGAATATTTCAATTACTGTGACAGCATTTGCTATTGGATATAAACTCTGCTGGCGCTTGGCATTAGTTGTCACTGTCATGTTTCCCATACTCATTGCAGCTTCCATAGCTGAGGTAGTTTTTTCAATCCCAACACCAATGTGCATAGGTTTGATTGTTAAGGTTGTTGTTTCACTAAAGTGTTTTGTCTTTCACTTTTATCTGCAGAAAGAATTTATCAAGGGATTAGGAGGAGACTACTCCAAGGCTTACTCTCAAGCTATCGCCTTTGCCAGCGAAGCAATCACCAACATCTACACTGTGGCTGCATTTGGTTCTGAAGACATGATTACAAAACAATTTTCCAGTGAACTACGCCGATCTAACAAGAAAGCGCTTCTCCGTGCACATATAACAGCTATAGGATTTGGCACATTACATTGCCTTGCGTACTTCTCATATGCGCTTGGCCTTTGGTATTCATCAAAGCTGATCAAGAACAAAGAGTCTAATTTTGTAGACACTCTAAAGACCTTCATTGTGTGGATTTTCACTGCCACTACGATAGCGGAGACTTTTGATGTTGCACCTGATATCGTGAAAGGTACCAAGGCTCTTGAATCAGTATTCAGCATTCTTGAGAGAAGAACAGAAATAGAACCTGAAGATTCAATATCGTTGTAATGTTTTAGGCAAGTTCTAAGGTGTTCCAGTTTTTTGTTTTGTTTCTTTTCTTCCAAGACAATTAAGTGTGGCATTTGCTTCTTATAAAAGTTCAAATGAATACTTTTGTGATCTTATTTTATGTGTAGTAATGGTGATGGTTTATATATGTTGCAGGGAAAAAATTATTTTGCAGGAAAATAACGGTTATTTTTTTAAAAAAAATTGAAAACCCTTTCGTGACGGTTTTAAACCGTCACAAAAGCCCAAAAATTCGATACTATATTTTAGATAAGATGACGGTTTTAAACCGTCACAAAAGGCCTTGAGCTTTTGTGACGTCTCATAACATGACGGACTTCGTGACGGTTTAAAACCGTTACGAAAGCCTTTTGTGATGGTTTTAAACCGTCACGAAAAGTTATTTCTGTTGTAGTGTAGTCCTAGGGTAGATATGCCCTCCACATCTAATGAAATGACATTTTTACACGGACACAACCCACATAGTTCATTGGAGACGCTCTAAGCTTCCACTTCACGAGCATTTTGTTTATTATTATGAAACTGATTCTATTCTTCAAACTTAGATTTACGAGCTATTGTTTTCCACTAGGATGGCCGTCCTTGAACAAAAAGAATCTAGAATTATTCGTTGGGCATCAATGAAGCTCAAATGAACTTTTTGTATGCAAGTTAATTGTCTTCTACTATTTTGCTCGAGACGAGCAATTGTCTAAGTTTGGGGATATTTGATAAGTGTGTAATTGTGTTATGTTTTAGTGTGTATTTCATATGTTTTATAAGACTAAAATCTCTAATTTATAGCACAAATCCCTTGTTTTTGTGTTTTCAGGACTTAAAGAGGCAATTTGATGAAAAAGACTAAAATTGATTTCTTTTGGAGTGTATATGGTGTTTGACATTGACAAGTGTGCTTGGATGCACTTCAAGACAGCCACATGGGATCCACATTGGTCCATGTTGCTTGTTTGGTGATTTGGAAGAAGTTCCTTGGTGCATTGGTTAAGGAAATTGCAAAAGAATAGGTTAAATACAAGTGTTCATGCAGAGTGCTTTTAGACTCTCCTTAAGACACGCATTCTAGCTGAGATTACAATTGATGAGCAACAACCTTCTTAAAGTTATGATTTTGCTTGTATTGACTCCAAGAACAAACAATTTTACAACTTATAATGAAAAAAACAAAGCCTCAATCTCAAATTATCAAACATTTTTACTGCGCTTGAAGTGCAGTTAATGGCATACAACTTGTTTTATTTTTGTTCAAGCTTTAATGTGGAAATAGTGGAATACAAGCATGTTAGCTTCACTATGTGTGATGTAGGAGGCCAAGATAATGCATCAATCAGTTTTATCCCTCAAAACTTTGTCATATTTCATTGATCAACCATTATTTTGTAACTATTAATCTTATATGATCAATTCCACAATTCACAGATTCGTCCACTATGGAGGCACTACTTTCAGAACACACAAGGGCTTATTTTTGTAGTTGACAGCAATGATAGAGAAAGAGTTACAGAAGCTAGAGATGAGTTGCACATGATGCTCAGTGAGATACTAACTTCTCTATATGTATAACACTTTTGTTGCATTTCAACTATAATAAACCGCTTCACTAGCACTCTTTTTTGACGTTGCGCCTTTTTTATGTTTTGCTATTGGGAATTCTAACAGATTCAATGCTCTAATTCTATTTTATTTTGTGTGCAGGTTGTGGATTGTTCCTACGTCTTCTCTGCAGACTGTGGAAAAAGTTCACAACATTAAATTCACAAAAAGAAGGTTGCAGTCCAGAAAAAATATCTGCAGGAAATCAGTAACATCATGGGCTATATGTTGTTCGAAATCAATTGAATGTTATGATGGATTGTTTTTGTGGTTTTCTTTATTTTAGGATCTTGTGTATTTTTTGTATTAGCAGGGGAAAAGACAATGAGGGGTATAGAGAATGGCAGTGGTGATATTGACGATTAGAATATATGAATTGATTTGTATGTTAAAACTTAATTTTGAGAAGATTCAGTTTTTTTTTAATAATTATTATTTACTATACTCTTTTTTTTGAAAATGAGGTTATATGTTGCAGGAAAATAACGGGCCTTTTTTTTAAAAAAAATTTTGAATGCCTTTTATGACGGTTAAAAATCGTCACAAAAACTCAAAATCAGATACCTCATTTTAGATAAGATGACGGTTTTAAACCGTCACAAAAGGTCTTGAGATTTTGTGACATCTTATAATATGACGGACACTGTGATGGTTCAAAACCATCATGAAAAGTCTTTTTTGTTATAGTGATTCAAACCTTTTGGGTATCTATAAATATCTCATTAGGAAGATAAAGAACCACACTTGTTGATTGTGTTCCTAGGGAATAAAATAGTGTGTGTTATCACTTCATCTTCCGTTTCTAGGCTGTGGATACAGTTCATGCTCCATAGTGGTAGTGCGATCACTATCATAGGAACTCCAATGACACTAGGTGAATCACGTAATTCATCTTGATCTAAGGTGACATTTACGTTTAATTCTTGTGTTGTGTATATGATATTTGTGTTTGTAGTTTGTTGATCACACAATAAAAATAACACGAGATATATCCCCAACTTATTAATTATTCATTCTTGAATTATAGGATTTAAATTAACCCACATTAATAACCTATAATAATATATAATTTCCATCACACTACAACAATACAAAATTCCTAATTTACAGTATATATTACTACTAACTGGACTACCCATGTTCGATTGTTGCGTTTACACCTACGACCAATCTCCTCAAATTGAGCTAAGCCCATCGTTTAATTATCTGTATTCCATAAATAATAGTAATTGATTAGATTTTAATTTTTAGGACATTACAAGGTGGCCAAATGCATTGCTGAATGGAAATAAGGTGGAGGATATGACCTGAGTTTGTGTCATAGTATGATAGGTCAATAATTAGACATTTTTTATAGAGTAATTTAGGTTGATTTTAGATATAAATGATGATTTTACACTGGGTATTCTCTTAGTTTTATGATTTCAGTTTATAATTAGAAAAAATAAAGTGACGAAAGAAAAAGGAATAAAAGTCAAAGTATTAATTGAAAAAATGATACAACTAATCCACAATAAATGACAAATGAACTAGGAATCATTGTGAGAATTGGTATCAGAAAAACACCCAGTGAATGTGCAGCGAATTGGGTATACACTAGGATTCGTTGGTCGCATCGCTGAAGCACAAAGAAGAAATCTTGACTATTTACCCAGCGAATCCTGAACAAATTGGAATCGTTGAGGATTTGTAGAGTCAGTTACGAATTTATTAGATAAGAAGGAAGAGTTTGAGTTTATCTAGGACTTGTATACACTAGGAAGCTATAAGTACGACCTAGAAGCTTCGAGATTAAATGCCCATGAACTCTCTTTTGATCCCTAGATAAGTTTTTAGTTATTACTTTAGTTTCAGTTTACTTTTGGAGTTTATTGAAGATTCAAGCTTTTAAGAGGTATTTTATTCATTTAACTGTTATATTTATTTCTACCATGAGTGAGTAATTCGTTAATTTAAACAACACTCTGAATATGAGTTAAACCGGATTGATGATAGTTATAGTTATGGATTATTGTACTTAATGCTTTAGATCTATTCATACACGTCAATCATTGTTTTAATAAGTTGTTTTTGCGTATTACAATTAATGACGATTTGTGTTGTATGTATAGTCGTGAATATGCATTGTAATATGAAGATTTTATTTCTGTCTATAGTTATTGACAACAATTATAAAAGTAGTAACTAAGGTTAATCTATATGGCTTCCAAGTGGATATCTTAGGTGATTGTGTTCTAAGTTGTTTATT
The DNA here is from genome assembly GCA_039657345.1 of Stephania japonica. Taxonomy (NCBI): domain Eukaryota; kingdom Viridiplantae; phylum Streptophyta; class Magnoliopsida; order Ranunculales; family Menispermaceae; genus Stephania; species Stephania japonica. The sequence goes on along the minus strand of CM077564.1, from coordinate 19,276,254 downwards.
ATTCGGCTCCGTTTAATATTGGCTTAGATTAGGCATAAATTTCACAGAGTGTTAATGCTATCGTGTACTCTTATATTAATTGCGTGCTATCCAATTATTATAGTGATATGGGTAAGAATATGGCTTTTCCATTGATTTAAAGAAAATTGATGGCTGGCTAAAGGCTATCAACCTATATACAATATTGAGTTTAATGAGTTAATGATTCTTTGATTTAACTATTAATAATATTCAATAATGTGGAATAATAATAATTGATTAGTGTGAATGTTTAGATGCGATCCAGTTTAATTTTATTGTTTAACAATGCTTGTTTAGATATTTTGATATATTGATTTGCATATAATTGATTGTGTATATTTAAAGTTTGTTTACAATATTTTAATTAGTTTGATAAGTTTAGTTGATTGCATTAGTTTAGATTTAGTAGAAGTTTAATTCACGTTTAATTAAATTAAAATAAACAAAAATAAATAAAACTATTTTCTTGAGGACTTGGCAAAATCTATGTGGAGATGATATCCCACTTATCACTACTATAAATAATAGGAATATATGGGAAACTATTGTGCACATTCAACATTGCATCAATTTTTGGTGCCATTGCCAAGGATTTTTAAATAATTTTTTAGGATTTTAGAAGTTGCATAGTCTAAACATTTGGTCGTTCTAATTTGACAAGAACTTTACATTCTTTTGATCTTGAGATAGATAGAATTTATAATCGAGATTTAAGGCAACTATAGTCTAGGAAAAGTAGAACTACTTGAATGGATAACAACAATAACAATAATGATGATGATAGCACCATCAATAATAATAATAATAATAATAATAATAATAATAATAATAATAATAATAATAATAATAATAGAGAACTTACTTTCATGAAAGCTAATCATAATGTTATAGCTTATGAGCCAATTTGCATAGCATACCCTAAAAGATTTACTAAATTCGCACTAAGATATGGATTCATTAGTGCCTTACTAAGTTCTGTGGAAAAGATAATGAAGACCCTCATAAATTTATGAGGGATTATCAACATAAAGTTAACATGATAAACCTACACGTGAATTCAAATGTTAGAAGCTTAAAGCTTTTCCTTTTGTATTGAAAGATCAAGGACAAGATTGGTTATTTTATCTTCCCCAAGATTCATTAACTACATGGATTCAAATGTCAGAAGCTTTTCTAGATGAATATATGCTTGCAAGAAAAATTAGCTCCTATAGAAAATTAATCACAATTGCAAAGAAGTAAGATGGTAAAAACTTTAATGAATTATGGGACAGATTCCAAAGACTAATTTCATCATATCCACAACATGGATACACTAAAAGAGCTTTATTAGAATACTTCTATGAAGAACTCAATCATTTTAAAAAAAGATTACTAGACACCGTATTTGGTGGATCTTTATTTGAAACAACACCTACACTAGCAAAATAAGCTATAAACAAAATGGCTAAGTAATCTAAGCAATATGGTGAAAAGATTGAATCCTCAAGAAAGAAACTTTATGAAATTGATAAACGAAGAAATAATATGTCTGAAGATAAAATTGGTGAATTAGCCAATATGGTTAAGTTATTAGTGAAATATAGATCTAATCAAGTTAAACCTTGTGGATTTTGTAATGAAGTTACACATCCTACGCATGCGTGTCCTACTTTACATGACGAAAATATTGAAGAAGTTAATGTAGCTATGAACCAATTTTCTTGTCCCCCAGGAAATGAATATAGCAATAACAATAGTTATTATACTGGTAAACCATATTTAAATCTTAACCATGATCCTCAAAATCATAATTTAGAGCAAATCATACATAATTTCATGACCCAAAGTCATCAAGATTTCACTTAAATTGCTCATAATCAGGTTAAGATTGATGCATCTATTAATGAGTTGAAAAATTAACTGAATCAAATGAATCTATAGATAAATAGGTTAAACAATCAAGTTAAAACACCTACCCAAACAAATGCTACTACTACCAAAGCACAAGTTAATGTTTTATTTAGTGATAATAAGAAAGATACACATATACTTGAAAAGATACCTAAAAGGGGTATTAAGAAAAATAAATACATAACACTATTAAATAAGAAGAAGAAGAAATGATGACTAATGTTATTCCTACCAGAGAATGGATGACTGAACAATTTAAATATACACCTTTTCCTAAAATCCTATACCCATGGTATTTAGCCAAAGTTGAAGCATATGAAATATCTTTACAAATGTCTAAGATAGTTGATGATGAGAAAGATGAGAAGATTTCAAATAATTTGAATACATAACTTCATTATTCAAATTCTGCCATTCCATAATGATTAGTTGATGTTAGTGGGGAAGAACTTAATGAAGACGTTCTTTGAGCATTTAGTAAAATAGAGATTAATAAACCTTTGATGAAATCAATTAAGCAATTTTCTAACTATGATGATGTTTTGAAAGAATTCTCTAAATATAAGTATAAATTCTTAGAAGAAGCTAAAGAAAACTTAGAGAAAAAGGTGTCTACTATAATTAAAAAGAAAAATCCTGAGAAATCCATCCAGAAATGTTTGGTGCACCTATTACATTAGGAATCCAGAAATGTTTGGTACACCTATTACATTAGGAACTTCTGATATAGATTTTTCCATGTCTGATCTTGGTTCATCAATTAATGTAATGTCACTTAAGCTATATGAATCATTGAAAATAGGTTCGTTGACTAATACACCTATTAATCTTACTTTAGCCGATAACATAGTTATTAAACCGCATGGTTTTACTAGAAGATGTTTTAGTAAAAGTAGACGACTTAGTATTTTCAACTAACTTTTAATGTCATAGAAATGGGAGATTCGATATCACTTACATCTCCGCCTATACTTTTAGGAAGACCTTTTCTTAAAATGGATAAGGCTATGTTAGATATATTTGAAGGAACAATGTATATGAAATTTGAAAATAAAATTGTCATGTTCCAATTTAAATATGAATATAATTATGATGATTCTAATGAATTAAATAGTAAATAAGTTAATAATTATGATTCGCTAGAAATAAATCATAATAATTTAAAAGCTGAAGTATATGTTATTAATGCAGTAACAATGGAAGATGAAAATGTTATGACAAGCAATGAGCAAGTTAAGGATACTTAACATGAAACAAAAATAACTCAAGAGTGGAAAACTAAACCACCTGAGACTGAGAAGAATATAATAAAGTCTGAAAATCTAAAAGTTAATAAGAATAAGAAAGAGTTGGATTTAGGCTCGATTGAGTTTAAAGATCCTAGTGAAATTAATTTACATATAAAAGTAAATGAATTTTAGCACTTTGAGCTCCATGTGATATAAATTCAACAGTACATATAATGCCTTGAAAATTATTCCTTGAGGCTTAGTTAAAACTTTCAGAAAGATAAATTTTTTCTATAGTTGGTTGTGATGTCAAACCATTGAGAATGGTTGTTGATGTTTTGGATAAAATACAAGACTATACCTATATAGCCAATTTCTTCGTAATTCCACCTTTTAGAATGTCAAAGATTAATTCAATAGTATTAAATCGATTGTTTTTATCAATAATAAGAGTAGTGGTAAAAGTTCAAGATCGTACTATTCAGCTATCAAATGATGATGACTATATTATCCTGATAAATAATGAGAAAATGTTTAAAGAACTATACTCATTTAACTCGTTAAAGATGGTGATAGAATTAAAGAGTTAAAAATGATGAACAAGTTAACTTAACAATTCCCATTGTTATAAATAATAGGGAATTTAATGATGTTAAATGCGGCCCAAAAGCATCATTTAACACTTTACCTTTCAATTATCTGTTAGAATTTAATTTTCCTAGTAGGAAATATATTGAAGGACCAAATGATCTCCTTAAATTAGTTAATGGATCTGTAATAGAGAATAAAAATGTGGAAGTCAAAATTGGAAAATTTATTTTCTTTTTGAATTTCATTCTCTTGGACCATGAACCAAAGGATGAAATAAGTATTACACTAGGAGAACCATTCCTAGGAATTGCTAATGCAACTCTTGACGTATCTCATAGAACTATTAAATTAAACGTCGGGAATGAGGAGATTTTTTTTAAACAAGAAAATGAAGAAATACTTTGTCTTAAAGAACCAGTTTAGAACTGCGTGGTTCAGTCGAGCCAACAACTGTAAACAAAAGCGCTCTATGAGAAGCAACCCATAATCTATCTTTATTTTCAGCATTAGAATTAGAAATAGTTAGTTGTTTTTATATTCTCGACTCTTACAATGGGGATATTTCAAAATTTTATTTTCGAAATAATTCAATAAAAGAGGGTTGATCAAGTTTATTGTCCTTCCACAAATGCATTTTTGTATTAGTTGTTTATTTATTTCAATTATTTATAGTAATAAAATTATTGTTTCGTACAAGTCATGTTCAAACTCTGATATATTTGGATAATTCTATTTTTTATATGATATATATGATAAATAAAAAGGAAAATTAATTAAATAAAAAAAAACTAGTAAAATGGGTTTAGCAAATACCTAGCGAGTCTAGTTTGTTCAAAAATTTACTAGATAAATCGGTCTCAGTTTGCATAAATTATAGTGTATTTTTTAGCCAACGATTCCATATGTAGGTTGTTCGGTCCCACGTGACGTGTGATGTGGCGTTAAATGTGTTAGTTTGTTATATATTTTAGTAGGTGTGTTAGATTGAGAAATATTACTGTGAAATGTGTTAATTAAGCAAAATACCCATCTTTCATTTATGTTCTCATTTCCAATAGCTTTCTCTAATGAAGTTGTACTGGATCTTAGTTGGCTCCAACGTTCAATCAACAAGAATCAACTCTTTTGTAACCGATGAATGGGAGAAATATTCTCATAAGTTTTGGTGTCCTCATAATACATTATAAAATGTAGGCAATGAGCAACTTTGTTTGGCCTTTCTCTTAAGTTTTTTGGTGTGGCTATGGATGGATTTGAAATCGGTGTCATGAGGGCTCATAATTGCTAAAAAAATGTACGGTCTACACTATATTTTTTGTATACTCTATATCTTTGAGACATTGATATGTAAGCAGCAAAATTGTTTTGATTTATAACAAGTCCAACATTAGGGCCCACTTTGTAAAGGAAATTTGTTAGACTCATAATCATCTAATTAGCCAAAATGTACAATGATGAAGAGCCAGCTTTGATTGAGATACTTTTTTTCAAGGCTTAAAAAAATATTTTTTAAAGTTCCAATTACAACAAAATCATCACATGGATACAACAATATGGATACATTTTCTAACAAAGCCGAAGGAGCTAGCTTCAATTAGCTTCAAAAACCTCTCTGACCACTATATTTCCATATATTCTGCCTAGCTAGTTATCAACTAATTAACCGATCTATTGATTTATTTTTTGTATAACCTATTGTGAGGACACCAAAACTTATGAGGGAATATTTCCCCATTCATCGGTTATAAAAGAGTTGATTCTTGTTGATTGACCGTTGGAGCCAACTAAGATCCAATACTATTTCATTAGAGAAAGCTATTGGAAATGAGAACATAAATGAAAGATATATTGTTGCCATTCATTGCTAGTTTCGCTAGTGTGTGTGCAATCTTAATTGTTGTTACCTGGGACAAAACTAAAAAAAATATATATATATCTTCTTAGTGAGAGTCCATTAAAGATTACTATAGGGCCCAAAAGCCCAATAAAATCGCTCCTTTGATCTGGTGTTCTCTAAAGACTCCTCTACTGCACGTACAATATGAAAGCCCAACATTCCAACAGGAGGCTTCGTTGGGTAGGATTGTTGTTTTCCTTTTCCCACCTAACAATATACTACTTTTTTTCTTTTTTTATGAACTGGTCTACTACTACTTTTTTTATTATTATTTTTATTTTTTTTGGGCAAGAGTCTACTACTACTTCTTACTGTATCATAATCGATCACCACTGAAAATTGAAAAAGAAGCATGAGTGGCAGGCAGCGAGAGCTCGACATCGAAAAAGGCGGCAGAGATTGAGATGATAGTCGTACTTGTAAATGTGCATGTGGTAGCAGAGATGATGGTAGTAGATGGAAGAGTATTGGGCTACTAGTTGCTCTGTTATTTGTGTATGTGATTGTTATGGGAGTGTCGTAGTTGGGTTGTGAAGATTATAAGAATTTAAGTTTGGTAATGTTTAACCACCGACAACAGATTTTCCACACTTATGGCATCTCAATGCATTGCACTAAAATGATACAATGCAAAAAGTACAAAAATCAGTATACTTACCTCCAACCCAAATACCCTATCTTAACAATTCACCCCAACCAAGAAATTCATAATAGTATACCATGTGCAGGATCTATGTATATGGGGAAGAGGGAAATTGCAAATTTAAGTCACAGTAAAGCAGTACCAAAATATTTGAGTTTTCATTAGCTTACATGATAAGCATACTAACCTCATCTAGTAGCACATATGAAACAAAATACCATTACCGTGTATTTGTATCCTAACTAGTTCGTTCGTCGGATAGGGCAGGATAAAGTGGGGAATAAATAATACAGAGGTGTTCGGTTCGGGTATAGAAATATCCATAGGACTATTATAGCCCACAAGATTAGGACTAATCCAAACCGCCATTTAGGTGGTATTATTCTATCTCAATGTTGGTCAACTGCAAAAGACCAAAATACCCTCATCATAAACACGCATAAACCACACACAACTAAAAGGAGGGGTATTTTAGTAACTTATCACATCAACTACACTAACAATCCTACCCTCAATACCTCCAACCGAACAAGTCACCCCAATAGTACTAATACCAAATTCCATGTTATAACCCCAATGTAAAATAATCTCATGATGTTGGGACACTCTTGTATGTCAACCGAACAGGCTATAAAAGTTGAAAAAACTTAAAGTTAAAAGGCATTATTATCAAATCTAGCATCGGGATGTCAAGATATACAATAGAAAGTACCTCTGTCATAACAACAACAGATGTTGGATCATGACCACGCCAGACATAGTCTCGAACTGTCATTCCCTCGGCAGTAGCACCTTTCCTAACAGCATGGATGGCAACAACAAGAGAAGCACCTAGAAAACATTGAGTGTCAAACCATTAGATGTTTGGCATAGTGACATAGGCCATGAGTTAATATCCGGTCATGAACTCTACCTTCTATAAGGAAAGATCCACCAATAACCAATGATGCATACTGGATATTTGTCGGGGGCTGAAAATAGATGCTAAGAAATCAATGAACGTGCAAGTAGTTTCTAAAAATACTTTCGTATAGCTTCAAGGTGATAAAATACGACGAGGGATTGAAGGCGATCACTGAGAAGTTCACAAGTTTTGAAATCCATGGACGATTGTAGCACCGAGAGCCAAGGCAAAAAATGCCAACGCAAAGATCGTGGACCAAACAAATCTCTCCTTAGAATAACCATATCAAGAATGGGTAATGAACAAAACCAAAATCATAAACTATAAATGAAAATACCAACAAATAACATAGTGTATCCACACAAAGAAGTTGAATGACAACAAACAAAATAGAGAAAGAAATAGAATTGCCAACTTCAGCCTCAAGAAACTATGGGTTGCGAGTCTAACATTAATGTGAAAGATGACAACATAAAAGATATCAGATTGTTGTATTTATGTTATCGTGCCTTTCTCACCTTTTCCTTACTATAGAAATACTTGCATTGTCCCCTCAGTTTTATTTTGAGAGTCAATAGTAAGAGCTAATTCTTTTCTCAGTTTTTCATTTCTATATGTTATTCTTAAAATAAATCACTCCCTATTTCAAGTCACAGGAACTCTAAAATGCAAAATCCATATTCTTTGCCTTTTCAAATATGGTTGGCTGGTCGTGTTGGAGGGTATATGGATAAAACATGTATGATGAATGAAATGGGAAAAGTTTTAGAAAAAAAAATAAAAAATAAAAAAATAAAAATAAAAAAACTCACGGATGCATCGCATCTGGAGCTCTTCTAGAGCTACCGAGACCATAAGCTAGAAGAGCTTGCAAAATTGATGAAACAATATCTAAGCTGATATATAAATGTGGAGCCATAATATGGACAAAAATTGGAAAGACGTGCATTGTGAATTGAATGAATATATCATAAAAATACATAAAAATCAAAAAAACTGATTTGCGAAATCTGCTACTGAGTGTACCATTTCAGCCAACATAACATGGCTAGACGTTGTGAGACTGGAAGTCATTTTTTGGGGTTAGATTAAGTCATCTTTTTTTTTGAAGTGAAACAACACATCTTTTTGTTTCTATCGACGTTTTGTAGTTGGTAGTTACCATACTCAACGCGAACGAGAACAATGTAATATTTTTGTGAACCTGTAACTTAATTAACAATGTATTTTTCTTGTTAAAAAACAATGTACTTCTTAGACTTAGAATTGTCAAGTTCAAGTTTATTGCGCATGTAGGTAAGATGGTAGAAAACCACACACTTCTTTTTTTATGGTAGGAACGACTTCTTATTTCTATTTCATATCAAGCCAGTGAATTCCTAAATAAAAAATAAATAATTATTTAAAAAAAACGAAAATAAAAATATGGAATTCGTGTGCGCAAGCCACGAGTTCCATATTAATAAAGAATTTTATTAAGTTTTTTCAAATAATTATTTTTTAAAAACGAAAATAATAATAGGAAAGTCGTGTTTGAAAAACACGACTTCCTTATTTTATGTTTGGATTAAAAAAAAGCAAAAAAAAAACAAAAAATATGGAAGTTGTGACTGCAAATCACGACTTCCATATTAAATAATTTATTTTCATTTTTTGAAAAACGAAAATAATAATAAGGAAGTCGTGTTCGGAACGCACGACTTCCTTATTTTATTTGGATTAAAAAATAAAAAAAAATGGAGATAAAAATAAAAATAAAAAATAAAAATATGGAAGTCGTGACTGCAAATCAAGACTTCCATATTAAATAATTTATTTTCATTTTTTGAAAAATGAAAATAATAATAAGGAAGTCGTGTTCGGAACACACGACTTCCTTATTTTATTTGAATTAAAAAATAAATAAAAAAAATATGGAGATAAAAATAAAAATAAAAGATAAAAATATGGAGGTCGTTACTGCAAATCACAACTTCCATATTAAATAATTTATTTTCATTTTTTGAAAAACGAAAATAATAATAAGAAAGTCGTGTTTGAAACACACGAATTCCTTATTTTATTTGTATTAAAAAATAAAAAAAACATGGAGATAAAAATAAAAATAAAAAATAAAAATATGGAAGTCGTGACTGCAAATCACGACTTCCATATTAAATAATTTATTTTCATTTTTTGAAAAACGGAAATAATAATAAGGAAGTCGTATTTGGAATACACGACTTCCTTATTTTATTTGGATTAAAAAATAAAAAAAACAAAAAAATATGGAGATAAAAATAAAAAATAAAAATATGGAAGTCGTGAGTTGAATTCACGACTTCCATATGTAGGTTGTTTTGTCCCACGTGACGTGTGATGTGGTGTTAAATGTGTTAGTTTATTATATATTTTGGTAGGTGTGTTAGATTGAGAAATATTATTGTGAAATGTGTTAATCAAGCAAAAAACCCATCTTTCATTTATGTTCTCATTTCCAATAGCTTTCTTTAATGAAGTTGTACTGGATCTTAGTTGGCTCCAATGTTCAATCAACAAGAATCAACTCTTTTGTAACCGATGAATGGGAGAAATATTCTCATAAGTTTTGGTGTCCTCATAATACATTATAAAATGTAGGCAGTGAGCAACTTTGTTTGGCCTTTCTCTTAAGTTTTTTGGTGTGGCTATGGATGGATTTGAAATCGGTGTCATGGGGGCTCATAATTGCTAAAAAATGTACAGTCTACACTATATTTTTTGTATACTCTATATCTTTGAGACATTGATATGTAAGCAGCAAAATTGTTTTGATTTATAACAAGTCCAACATTAGGGCCCACTTTGTAAAGGAAATTTGTTAGACTCATAATCATCTAATTAGCCAAAATGTACAATGATGAAGAGCCAGCTTTGATTGAAATACTTTTTTTCAAGGCTTAAAAAAATATTTTTTTAAGTTCCAATTACAACAAAATCATCACATGGATACAACAACAGTTAGAAAGCCGAAGGAGCTAGCTTCAATTAGCTTCAAAAACCTCTCCACTATATTTCCATATATTCTGCCTAGCTAGTTAGCAACTAATTAACCATCGATCTCTATTGATTTATTTTTTGTATAACCTATTGTGAGGACACCAAAACTTATGAGGGAATATTTCCCCCATTCATCGGTTATAAAAGAGTTGATTCTTGTTGATTGACCGTTGGAGCCAACTAAGATCCAATAATATTTCATTAGAGAAAGCTATTGGAAATGAGAACTTAAATGAAAGATATATTGTTGCCATTCATTGCTAGTTTCGCTAGCGTGTGTGCAACCTTAATTGTTGTTACCCAGGACAAAACTAAAAACAAAAAAAAATATCTTCTTAGTGAGAGTTCATTAAAGATTACTATAGGGCCCAAAAGCCCAATAAAATCGCTCCTTTGATCTGGTGTTCTCTAAAGACTCCTCTACTGCACGTACAATACAAAAGCCCAACATTCCTACAGGAGGCTTTGTTGTTTTCGTCTTTTTTATTGTTGTTTTCGTTTATTTTTTGGGTAGGATTGTTGTTTTCGTTTTCCCACCTAAAAATATACTACTTTTTTTCTTTTTTATGAACTGGTCTACTACTACTTTTTTTATTATTTTTTATATTTTTTTTGGGCAAGAGTCTACTACTTCTTACTGTATCATAATCGATCACCACTGAAAATTGAAAAAGAAGCATGAGTGGCAGGCAGCGGGAGCTCGACATCGAAAAAGGCGGTGGAGATTGAGACGATAGTTGTACTTGTAAATGTGCATGTGGTAGCAGAGATGATGGTAGTGGATGGAAGAGTATTGGGCTACTAGTTGCTCTGTTATTTGTGTATGTGATTGTTATGGGAGTGTCGTAGTTGGGTTGTGATGATTATAAGAATTTAAGTTTGGTAATGTTTAACCACCGACAACAGATTTTCCACACTTAGGGCATCTCAATGCATTGCACTAAAATGATACAATGCAAAAAGTACAAAAATCACTATACTTCCCTCCAACCCAAATACCCTATCTTAACAATTCACCCCAACCAAGAAATTCATAATAGTATACCATGTGCAGGATCTATGTATATGGGGAAGAGGGAAATTGCAAATTTAAGTCACAGTAAAGCAGTACCAAAATATTTGAGTTTTCATTAGCATACATGATAAGCATACTAACCTCATCTAATAGCACATTAGCTTACATGATAAGCATACTAACCTCATCTAATAGCACATATGAAACAAAATACCATTACCGCGTATTTGTATCCTAACTAGTTCGTTCGTCGGATAGAGCAGGATAAAGTGGTGGGATTAAATAATACAGAGGTGTTAGGTTTGGGTATAGAAATGTCCATAGGACTATTATAGCCCACAAGATTAGGACTAATCCAAACCGCCATTTAGGTGGTATTATTCTATCTCAATGTTGGTCAATTGCAAAAGACCAAAATACCCTCATCATAAACACACATAAACCACACACAACTAAAAGGAGGGGTATTTTAGTAACTTATCACATCAACTACACTAACAATCCTACCCTCAATACCTCCAACCGAACAAGTCATCCCAACAGTACTAATACCAAATTCCATGTTATAACCCCAGTGTAAAATAATCTCATGATGTTGGGACACTCTTGTATGTCAATCGAACAGGCTATAAAAGTTGAAAAAACTTAAAGTTAAAAGGCATTATTATCAAATCTAGCATCGAGATGTCAAGATATACAATAGAAAGTACCTCTGTCATAACAATAACAGATGTTGGATCATGACCACGCCAGACATAGTCTCGAACTGTCATTCCCTCGGCAGCAGCACCTTTCCTAACAACATGGATAGCAACAACAAGAGAAGCACCTAGAAAACATTGAGTGTCAAACCATTAGATGTTTGGCATAGTGACATAGGCCATGAATTAATATCTGGTCATGAACTCTACCTTCTATAAGGAAAGATCCACCAATAACTAATGCTGCATACTGGATATTTGTCGGGGGCTGAAAGTAGATGCTAAGAAATCAATGAACATGCAGTAGTTTCTAAAAATACTTTTGCACAGCTTTAGTGATAAAATACGACAGTAGGGATTGAAGCGATCACTGAGAAGTCCACATGTTTTGATATCCATGGACGATTGTAGCACCAGAGCCAAGGCAAAAAATGCCAACGGCAGATATCAGGGACCAAACAAATCTCTCCTTACAATAACCATATCTGCAATGGGTAATGAATAAAACCAAAATCATAAACTATAAATGAAAATACCAACAAATAACATAGTGTATCCACACAAAGAAGTTGAATGACAACAAACAAAAATAGAGAAAGAAATAGAACTGCCAACTTCAGGCCTCAAGAAACTATGGGTTGCAGTCTAACATTAATGTGAAAGATGACAACATAAAAGATATCAGATTGTTATATTTATGTTATCGTGCCTTTCTCACCTTTTCCTTACTATAGAAATACTTGCATTGTCCCCTCAATTTTATTTTAAGAGTCAATAGTATGAGCTAATTCTTTTCTCAGTTTTTCATTTCTATATGTTATTCTCAAAATAAATCACTCCCTGTTTCAAGTCACAGGAACTCTAAAATGCAAAATCCATATTCTTTGCCTTTTCAAATATGGTTGGCTGGTCGTGTTGGAGGGTATATGGATAAAACATGTATGATGAATGAAATGTAAAAGAGCATAGGAAAAATTTTAGAAGAAAAAAAAAAAAAAAAAACTCACGGATGCATCGCATCTGGAACTCTTCTAGAGCTACTGAGACCATAAGCTAGAAGAGCCTGCAAAATTGATGAACCAATATCTAAGCTGATATATAAATGAGGAGCCATAATATGGACAAAAATTGGAAAGACGTGCATTGTGAATTGAATGAATATATCATAAAAATACATAAAAATCAAAAAACCCGATTTGCGATATACTCTCTACGAGTGTACCATTTCACCAACATAACATGGCTAGATGTTAGCAACCAGACCCCAAATTTGAGTGAAAAAACAAAGAAATTAGCCCACAAATACAGCGGTTGTGACCGCTCTTTGGCTGCAATTAATAAACATTACATAGATGGTAAGGCAATCGAGATGGCAAGAACAAAATGCCAAGAAAAAATAAAAAATGAGACGAAATTAAAGTCCTAACTTCACAAATACTCTCAATAGAACAATAACATAGCTGTAGAATCACGACTATGGGCCTAGTTGCGAGCATCACAACAAAGACTAGTTAAAATTTGCAGGTTCATGAACCTGCAAAGCCATTTTATCACGTAACCACACAGTACTAGGGAGACATTTTCATGAGGTACTAGGAGCGGAAACATGAAACCTAGAAATCTAAAAAGTACAGTAAGTAGGAACTTAACCTATGAAATCACAAGCAAACACTACAACAAAAAAGACCTTTCGTGACGGTTTTAAACCGTCACGAAAGGCTTTAATAACGGTTTAAAACCGTTACAAAGCCCGTCATATTATCCACTGTTATAAAAGCTCAAGGCCTTTCGTGACGGTTAAAAACCGTCATCTTATCTAAACCTTTCGTGACGGTTAAAAACCGTCATCTTATGTAAACCCAAAATAACAAAAAAAACCTTTCATGACGGCTTTAAACCGTCACGAAAGGGTTTCCAAACATTTTTTTTAAAAAAAATAAACATTGTTTCCTGCAACATATAGCAAATTACATATAATTAAATTACATATAAATAAATTACATATAATTAAATTACATATAATTAAATTACATATAATTAATCTAAGCCTTTACATGTCCTTCACCAATGTTGGCAATGTACAATGAGTTTAGGTTTCTCTCTTACAATATATAAATGCAAACTCATTAACAATTCAACTTATAGCTAAAACTCATTAGCAATCAAACGAGGTGCAGGGCAGGGCTGCAGTACACATTCTTTTCTTCTCTTCTCTTGTTCTGCTTATCCCTGTAATTGCCCCATACAGTCCTATCCAACCAAGCGATGTTGTGAGTATGCGAAAAAAATCAACCAAGCTGAATACGACATTACCAATCATAAATATTCTTACAAGAGATATGTCATTTCATATAGGATAATCAATGTTCAAGTTGTACCATGTCTTTTGATAAGGTAGTATGCAATCCATTTTTCTAACTTAGATTGAATCATTAGTAGTGCTATAGATTAGTGCCATTACTAACAAGGGAAATTAATGAGAGATCTCTGCGTAGGGCAAAATGAGACAATCTCTAAATGAAGTAAAATGAGAAAATTTAAGAGTTAGGAAAACCAGTACTTTCTTGGCTTTATTGGGGGTAACATCCTCTCCATCAATGACTACTGATTAAATGCTCAATAAGCAATGACTACTGATTTCCTCTTCAATCTGATTCTAAGTTTGAAAACATGTCATTTACACATATCAGTTTTTTTTTTTATCGGAGCCTTTATACATATCAATCAATCGATAACCTACAAGACGACTACAGATTAAATCCTCCACAAGCAAGATCAGAATGAAATAAGAGCTAAATAAGATTTGGAACAACAAGGAAGGGGACTCTGGCAAATGTATTGATGGATCAACCATTAGAAACCCGAGTTGAGTGAGATACTCAAGATCCTACAACAACAAAGGAGTCTATTAGATGATGCATTACTTGCATCTAGCATGAATTATTTACTTGGAATATGAAAGCCAACTTCAAAAGTTTGTAAAGAAAACCAACCAATTGGGTGGCCCTATGGTTTGGTACGGGCTTTGGAAGTAAGAGATCATGGGTTCGAAGGTCAGTGGTGAGCAAGTTGTTTCTTTCTTATCAAAGAAAAAGAAGTTTGTAATGAAAGAAAACATTGTGCACACAAAGTTTTTAACAGAAGAGCAAAGGTTTCAAGGACTATGACTAACAGTCTAACAGGTAGTCTGCTCTTTAGTCTTAAAGTGTATTATAAACCAACCATATATAAATACATGACAAGTACCTGACCACAACTTTTGTGTCAATCAATCATTATCCTCAGCAATAATGAAGTAATGAACAAGACAAGAAACGAAAAGAATTCATATCAAATTGGTCTCTAATTAAGACAATTTTTTTTTGTATATATGTATTATGTATGTTAGTTACCTGTAGAAGGGCAGACAGAGATGAAGCCACTAAGTGATTCAGTGCTGCCTAATCTTTTCATCACTGAAAAAAATAAATGGTTCTCAAGATAAGATTGGTGTGAGCTGCAGATGAAAAAGACTTGTCAGTGTAAGAGAAGGTGTTAAACTCTTGTGCATAGAAGAAAGTGTGTTTCTGCCCAATCACACCAGCTTGTTCGCAGCTGATCCCATCGAAATAGAAGAAGAAAACAAGCACTAAACCAACGCAGCCCATGTGGAGTTCATATGAAATACAAGCAAACTAAGTTCTTAAGACCATGTAAAGCATATATGATATATGTTATTGCCACTTCACTTCAGAGTGCACTAGTTATAAAATACAAAATGATTCTAAAGCCAAAAGAGAAGAAATATGTATAGAGAGAAAGCTAGAGAGAGGGAGAGATAAACCAGTTCACTGCCCTCCGGGCACCACCAATGTGTCTCTATAAATAAACACTTGAAGTTACACACCATGTCTCTACACTCACACTTAAATGAAATTCACCCAAATTTCGTCCAAATGCAACCCAATCCTGCTCATTGGGCCATTTGCTTTCCCCTGTTTTTTCAACTTTGACATGTAGGTTTGCTTTAGAATAACTATTAAAGATCATTTATGTTGTAGTGATCTTTCTCGCTAAACCAAGTGTTCCTATACTTGTTGAAGCAAGTGTTCCTATACTAAGTTTCTCCCAGCTAAACAAGTCGATAAATTTAATTTATAAGTAAGAAAGCAAGAGAAAAATCAGATAAATACTATGATTCAAGCCACAGAGAGAGATGAAAAATTAGTACAAATGTTAACAGAAAAACAAACAATGATTAAAGAATTACTGGAACACTCACTTGAAGAAGAAGATCAAGAGGTTTCAATCTATTCTTGACATCCACAACATGGCTTCAGATTCTGCAAAATCAACAACTATTAGAAAGGCATGGCACAGTGTCTTGGATATTAGTTGTACTAAATTCAATAATTAAAAGTTGAACTTTGTCTTACCCATTCTTCTGATATACATAAATAAAACTTTTCTAATTTTTCATTATAAAATATGTTTACTTTTACTTTAAAAAAAAGCTACAAGATAATGAACGTACTACTGTTGACTTTGACAAGAAAAAAAGCTAGTTGATGTAAAATTACTGAAAAACATTTTTTTTTGACACTGGGTTGTTAACAAACACCAATGAACACGAGCAGATATGTTGAAGGCATTAAAACACATAAATTTCAGACTATTCCAATGCATTCAAAACATATAAAAGGACTTTCAAGCACAAGGCAGGCATACCAATGTAATTTATTGCAAAATGCTGCTCCAAATTGTCCTTGGAAAGCATGAAGTGCAGACTCAAGATACCTGCATTGTTACTTTGAACACAAAAGTTGGAATTAAGTTCCCCTTTTTTGTCAAGCTAATGGGTGAAGACGGCAATTGAGGAAGCAAAACTAAGTAATGACAATTGGATATCAACAAACACATACTGATGAATAAAACAGATTTGTCACTTACATGAGGATGTTTAGTGGAAGGCCCAGGGAATTGAATTCATGTACAAATTTCCTTATTGATGCCATTGAGCCGAGGTCTAACTCCAAAAGGTCAACTTTAGCATCAGGTTTTTGTCTGCAACAATAACTAGTCTCACCTTTATTTCCGCTTCAACAAGTTTGGCTGCAGAGGCAAGTTCTTGGATAGATTTCACAAGGGGTTGTATAGATACGCTTGAATCCAACATCTTACCCAATACATCTGTATGCATCTGTACATTATGAAGAATTTTAATCCCACAGTCAGCGTAACATTTTAAGCATATAAATGCCAAGCCTTGTAAAAAAAAAACTGCATAATCTTATCTATATGGTTATAATAAGAAAGGTTCCGAGCAAAAATGCTTCTCCGCAGATTAGAAATAATGATATCCCCAACTCTAGATTCAGGTATGGTGCTGCATCGATGTCAAGTAACATTAGAAATGTCTAAGATCATACTCAAACCTATAAGATGAATGGCAAACAGGCGTCTTTGAATTCAAAATCCAAATATAATTGGACATGGGTGTTTAGAAAACAGACATATATCAACAATTGCTCAAGACATTCATTGTTCAATATACAAAACAGTAACACAATATCTCTCAAAGAACAATCAAAACAATTAACAGAAACTCAGAAACTCATTCTCTCCACCATTTGAGCCTTCATCGACACAAATTGATTCAACTGGACCTAATTCAAAAACCTGAAATTCGCACAATCAACAGAAACTCAGAAAACCGAGCACCAAAACCAAATCAAAACAACACAATCACAGCAAAACCAGACACGCCATCACAAGTTCACAACCTGAGCACTCCGAAGATCAACACGAACAACAACATTGCTGAGCTCCGCTTCGTAGTGGAACCTGAGCTGCGCAGTTCCAGATTCGACGACGAACCGCGCTGCTGCCGCCGCCGCTTCGCCGCTCTCCTTCGAGAACGGGAGCTTGGACGCAGAGTCGGGACTGAATTTGTGCCGATTCAGCTTCTGCCCTAGCGATCAGATAGCAGATAGCAGAGATTCGGAGACAGAGAAGACGAAGAGGAGAGGGAGCGGTGAAACCCTAACGAACGAAGAGATCGAGAGAAGAGACGAAGAAGTTCGAGAAATCGTTGTGTGAGAGAAAGATCTGAGAGAGAAGGTCGATCGACGCGATCGAGAGAGAGAGAGAGTCGCGAGAACGTAGAGAGAGAGTCGCGCGAGAGGGAGAGAGTCGCGAGAGAGAGAGTCGCGAGAGAGAGAGAGAGAGTCGTGAGAGGGAGAGAGCAAAGTCGTCGAGAGAGGGGTTTATGGTGTGCGTTGTTTGGAAAAGACCCTAAGATAACGGTTACCGTCATCCTTTCCTATCTTTAATGACGGATTTCCTAAACCGCCATTAATAGTTCTGTTATTAATACCCCTTATTGTTGTAGTGAAAGACGATTATTATCACCTATGGTCATCAATTGTAGATTTCTTTGCCTCCGCAATCTTCAACTTCTTCGCTTCAGACGCCTTGGTGAAGAAATCTGAACTCAATTAAACAGAAAACCCTAAGAAAGCACAATGCCTGCCTTACAAAAATCATCACAAAAAAAAGCTATGAAAAAAATCACTCAAAAAGAGGCGAAATGTTACCATGTCGCTGAGAGTAGTGATGATATGAAAGCAGACCGAGACGGGACCCCGTAGAAGGGCTTTGAAAATGGGGGACTTGCGCATCAAATTAGGGCAGATGTTCTTCCTTTGCATGCTATATGAATGGCAGTTCCATGGACTGACTCTCTCTGCAAATGCTGAGAAAATTAGGAGGGCGAGAAACATGGTGTGATGAAACGGGCCATCACCGTCTATTACAGAAAGGAAAATAATACGCTACCGGCACAATTTCCCTCTAAAAAAAGAAATTAACTTTTTACCAACAACCGTTGGCTCATGCGGTATGGTAGTTGAGCCCCATTAGCAACTGTTCGTCTTCTTAAGTATTATGAATGGAAAAAATTAAGTTGGAAGTGTAAGCATTCTTTTAACATATCAAATAGAGAATTACTTGTGAAAGTCTTTAGTCTTCTAAAACCACACCAAGATCTATCGCCCTCATAAGCCTTAGAACTTTCAACACGTTATTTGATGGTACAAAGTGTCATTTTTATAGACTTGAGGGAGAATCATTCAACTCCCGCAATAAATACAAATTCACATCAAATTTGTAACGTAAAAGGAACTTAATGGACATAATGTTGATTAAAGGCATAAGTTACATTTTTGGTTAATATGTATACATAAATTGAAATCTTGAGACACATAATGGTCTAACAGGGAGGACCGTCTCCATATGGGTTCGACAATGCTTTAGCGAGGATTTGTCAGTAAAACTGATGCTAGGGCTGACTCTAGGCTTTTAGGGGACCTAGACAAATTTCAAAAATGGGGCCCTAAATGATATATAGGTTTTTTTTTGAAAAAATCCTCATATATTGCATTAATATCCTCATATATTGCATTAATTACTATGAACCAAATCATTCAAGATAAGGTGATACACACACCAAGGTAGGCATGAGTGCCGTGTCATAGATAAAATATCACATCTTGCTCTATATGCAAGAAAATAAGCAATATAATAGGTCAATGTTGGATAGCCGTTCTTCTTTCCAAAATAATGGAAAATTAAACTAAAATTATTTTAGCAATAAACTAGTAGTAATATCAAATGAAAAAAAAGAAAAAACACTCAAATGCAAAAAACTATCACAAAAATAAGAAATAAGAGAGACACTAGAATCTCATAGTAGCACTCCTTGCTTAGTGATCTATCGGAGATTTTTCAATGAAAAATAAGCTAAAATTTTTTATCTAAGAAAAGATTGAATCAATAGTTTTTTATCGCTGGAAGTCGAGAATGAATTTTTGATAGAATATAAGACTAAGATGATAAAATTTATAGTAAAAAGAATTATACAAGAGTTTCTATAAATTGTTACCATTAATAAAGCATAATTTTAATAGTCACTACAAGAAAAACATAATTTAAGCTTTCATAATTTGATGCAGTGCATTGATATATATAAAATGTCTTACTAAAAGAAAAGCAAAACCTTGCTCGATTTTCACTACATTCGTGATTCGATGCAGTGTGTTGATATATACAAATGCCTCAATTTTTATATGTATTTGACACTTGGATCTATTTTATAAAGAGCCACATAAGTTTTAAAAAAGTCAAATGGTAGAGATAAAGGTAAGGATTGAATAGGACGTGAGTTCGACTTTCACTTACAAAAGTAAAATAAAAGAAAATAAAATAAAGCTTTAGAGAAAAGTGTTCTAAATATATAACTTTTTGAGGAAATAATAAATAATAAATCTCTCTCTCTCTCTCTCTCTCTATATATATATATATATATATATATATATATATATATATATATAAAAGTTGAAGCTAAGAGAACAAGCCTCACCTTTAAGCATTTCATTTTTCTGATTTTTACAAATTTCTTGATTTTTGGTTTTTTATTTTATTTTATTTTTCATTTTGGGTACTCAAACATCACCTATTCACCAATGTCTTTGTGCATGTATCCTGCGCATAATTAAGAGTACCCACTAACCAATGAAGAAGTAATTAATAGCAAAAAGCGGAGTCTTAACCATGAATCCACCCCTTTAAACACCATCTCATCAGACCACTTAACACAATTCACATCACATCAACCCAAAAATGGTTTTAACTCTTCAAATAAAATAAATGGCTTCAACTCTTCTTGGCCCTCCACAACTCAACCGACCCCTATCGACCCAAAACCCAGCCACCACCACTACCGACAATGCTTTTATAGATCAGATGCTCGCCAACTTCAACAAACTATCAAACAATTGTGATGGTTCGAACGGACCCGAAGAGAGAAAGTACTGATGGAGTTGCTATTGTTGTTGTTGTTGTTTTTTGATAATATATTGAGTTTTTTTTGTATTTGGTGGGTGATTTTGGATCACTTTTTATGAGTGTTTGCACATCACTGATATGATGGTTATGGGTGATTCTCATCTCCTCTATTTGCTTTTTGTGGTTCAAACTGAAGAGGAAAAAAATGAGTTTTTTTTGTGCGGGAGCTTCAGTCATGTTATAAACTATATGTCTTTCTTTGATTGATTGGGGAATTAGTTACTAGGCTTTGTTTTGGATTCCTTATTCTCAATTTTTTGTTTCAAAATTTGATCTTTATATACCCTCTTAGTGGATTAGGCGATTTTGTTCTGTAATCAACATTTATGTTGTCAATTTCACTGCAATTTGATTACTGTATTGATTGTTTTTGTTGTTGTTCGCAAATTGAAAGGAATTTCATAGTGTCTGAAATCTAATGACTCCACCGCCACTTGGTGTTCTCATTAAACATTCACTTTTAATGAGTTTTTTTTCTTATCAATTTTTTTTATTCAACTATTAGGACTTCGTGCAACCTGAGAGGGGTTAGAGGGATTGAAAAGTTAGACAAAGAGAGGTTCTACTCAGTGGCGCTCTAGCTCCACCACAACCTCTTAGAGTTCGGCTACTTCAAAGACTTACCATAGATACTTTTCTAACTAATCGAAGGTCATCGAGATTTGAAAAGTCACGAAACAAAAACATGAGAGCAGATCCAGGAATATATTTTTTATTTTTGTTATTGATTGTTTTAAGAAATATATTCATTCCCCCATTTTTTGGGGCAACAAAACGTTGAATCGTACCCGAGTCTCCATTTCAAATCTTACACATCTTTTTAGTTACTACAACATCATTTATACTGCTGAGGGCATCAATATCACAATTAAGTGTATTTGAATTCTTTTCTTGGTTAATGAAGTGTTGTTTCAATGCATTTTATGGACTTATGTTGCCTATTTCATATAGGAATATGGATATTTCGTGTACAACTCACACTATTGAGCAGGATCCGTATTGACCAATTCTGACTCACTCTCAACACTTTCTACCAACAGATTGAGTGAGGATGAAACCAAAGCACTAAAGCCTAAAATAATAATTCAAAAGAAAATAAAAGAACTAGATTGATGAATTTAGTTGAATTTGTTGAGGTAGGACTGTTGGACTAAGTGGTTAGTCACTCTAACTCTGACCGGGATTTTGATGGAAACAAACAAGGTGAAAATATACTAATAAGTTTATCAAGTGTATTTCAGTTTCGTCAAAGGTTGCGAAACATCACATCACGGGCATTTGAGCGTTCAAGCAATTCAAGTTCAAGACTCGACATACATAAAGGAATGAAGGCGAAAGATCAAGACCACGAGTTGTAAAATTGATGTAAGGTATTCAAGTTCACTTAAGCAAGCCTATTGCATTAGTCCATGCATATCGTGTTTTCAAAATGAATTTTCAAATGTCAAGTGATTACTTGAAGATTTCGATCCTATAAGTTTAAACAATGTTAAACTATATGTGTATGTTAATATCGTACTTTGAAAATCATTGTGAAAGCTTTTGAAAAAGAAAAACTTGTTTTTGAAAGGTCTTTGAAAAAAAAACTATATATTTGCAGAAAAGTCCTTCGCAAATCATGAAACCAAGATTTCCCATTTTCAGGATTTGTGAAAATATCCGAACCATCCAAATAGGCCATATGACCCATAACAAACATGTATTATATGTTATATGAGGGTTTATTGGGTCTAGGACGTGTTAAAGGGTCACTAACACAAGGGACAGAATTAATTATTCTGAGGTCCCTACAGTTAGCGTGCTAATACTGTTATTAGCGCGCTATGGGCAGAGTTAGCGCGCTAGGTCATAAATTAGTGCGCTAATTGCAGTCCTGACAGCTTTTTTATAAAGTTGAAAAATTCACTTTAATTCAAGTTTTTGATCAAATCTCGGCCCTTGAATGCACACAACGGTCATATACTGGTCTATAAATATATACAATACTCTCAAACACACAAGGCACATAAATTAGGTTTTGAAATCAAAGAAAAACATGTGTGCTTAAATTTTTCAAGAGAAGGAGCTTGGGTTTTCAAGTTACACTTTGAGGCTGTTCATTCAACATTAAAACCAGCACTCTTGAGGCACTTTAAGGAGTACTACAACCTCTCCAATATTGATTTTTCAAGTCATCTTCTTGGGGTTGTAAGAAAGTCCATTTCCTAGCTTCTCTTGTGCTTCAATTATATATTCTTGTGTGATTGATTTGGGAAATTACTTATTGTGTTGTTAAACACACTTGTATTGGGTTTTGCACTTAAACTTGATTCATTAAACCCTTGGACTGATTTGAACAAGAGTTTGTGCTTAAACTTGATTTTTATCAAACTTCTTGTTCTTTGGATTTGAAACCGATTTTTGTTCTCATCAATCTATTTAAAACGGTTTCATATTTGAGTTTTGCATAACATCAGTTTTATACTTGCATTTCTCAATTGGTTTCATACTTGCATGTATAAGAGTGATTAGGCTCTAGGTGGCTTGCTTGTATTTGAACTTGATACCACTTTACTTTGTAAAGTGTATTTCAATTGTATTTATTCAAATCTTGATTGTAAGACTTAGTGGATCTAAGTGGAAAGGGAAGACCTAGTTGAGGCTAGGCATATATCCTAGTTGCGGCTAGGTGGAAAAATTCCTAGGTGGGTCTAGGTGGGGAAAATCCTAGTTGCGGCTAGGTGGTTGTATAAGACCTTATTGCGGTAAGGCATTATGTAAAAGACCTAGTTGAGGCTAGGCATTTACTAGGCTAGTTGGCTTAGGGTGTAACACTTATTGATAATATAAGTGGGGGTTGAAAATCCTAACCAGGGAGGTTAGGTAGTGGATGTAGATCGGTGGGATCGAACCACTATATATCGTGTGCCTTATTTCCATCTCTTCTACCCCCTTTTTGATTGCATAGCATTGACATTTTTCATTGGTGTATGCATTATCATTATTATTTGTGCTTAAAGTTTTAAAAAGGCGATAACTACTCGGTAACCCAATTCACCCCCCCTCTTGGGTGACTTTCAATTGGTATCAGAGCGGGTTATTTCTCAAAGTGTTACTAACGTATCTTTGAGTGTTTTTGTGCAAGGATGCAATCTCTAGATTTTTCTCGCCTTAGGGAAGGCAACTCATCCGTTCGACCTCCCTACTTTGATGGAACAAATTATGCTCATTGGAAAGTTCGAATGAAGTTTTACATTAGAGCACAAGGTAGACATCTTTGGGATACAATTGAGAATGGCTACACTTCACCAAATAAGCCCTTGAAAGAATACACCGCCGAGGAGATCAAGGTTGAGCTCTCAAATGATCAAGCCGTGAATCATTTGTTTTGCGCATTAAGTGAGAATGAATTCAACCGAGTTAGTGCTTGTCAAACGGCTAAGGAAGTTTGGAAAAAACTTGAAGTGCATTATGAAGGTACACAACAAGTCAAGAACACTAAGTTGAGGATTCTTGAAGAACATTATGAGACTTTTTGAGTGGAGCCCCATGAAGACATAGCCACGGCCATCACTCGGATCACGAAGCTCTTGAATGAGATTAAAAATCTTGGCAAACATTATGACCAAGAGAGCTCGGTGTACAAGTTCCTTAGAGGCTTGCCTAAGGAATGAGATGCGAAGAAATATGCTATTCAATCAGCACAAAACCTTGGAAATTATACTTTTGATGCATTATGCGGAGAATTGACGGTCCATGAATTTGAGCTAAAAGACCATGCTAGATTGGAAGCACTTGGTGGTTCGACCAAAAAAGAGTCAAAAAAGGAGCATGCCTTCAAAGCTACTTGCCTATCGGCCGAAGATGATGTGAGCTCAAGTGAAAGTGACTCCATTGAACAAGAAGTGGCCATGCTATCAAGAAAGCTCAAGAAGACAACATACAAAAGAGACAAGTACAAGAAGAAGTACAAAGGTGCAAACAATGCAAGCAAGTCACGCGAGATAATTTGCTATGAGTGCGGAAAATCGGGACATGAAGCATTGGAATGCAAGTACTTAAGAAGAAGCAAGAGACATGAATCATCATCATCATCATCTAGCTCCGATTCCGAGTCAGAAAATGAGAAGGCCATCCTTTGTCTTATGGCGAGGAGTGAGGTAAGTGACTCTACATTTTTTAACTATGATGATGATTTGGATGATATGTCTATTATTCGTGACCTTAGAAATGAATTAGAAAAGGAGGTCAAAAAGACCAAGCAACTTAAAAAGAGTTTGATTAAAGCCATTAGTGAGATTGAATCTCAAAATGAGATTATTGATGATCTCTAACAGGAATTAGAATTTGCCATAAATGAGAAAAATGGCTTAGTAAAAGAAGTAGAGGACTTGACCACCACGGTGACCAAGTTCACAAGGGGCACCAAATGTTTGACATGATGTTGGGCGCACAACGACGTGCACTCAACAAGAGAGGCATAAGCTATGGTGCAAGCCTATTAAGCTATGGAAAGCTTCTAGCCGAGTCTAAGAGATGCTTAAAATGCAATAGATCTCACAATGTTGGCAAATGTGTCCTAAATAGGTCCAATAGAGGTAAACTTGCATGGGTAGAAAAGAATGTATATAGTACACATGTTATGGAACACAAAGGTGTATGGTTACCAAAGTCCATGATTCATAAAGTGAATTAGATTCACTTTGGAACATGAATGTGCTAAAACAATAGATGATAGGTCTTGCATTAGTCACATACACATAGCATGCATACACTGTTATTTTTAATGTCATGACTGCATTTCATATACATTATATATAGGACCATGATGAATTAATACAATGTAGCCAAGCACTTTTAGGCCAAATTCATTGACAAGGTGCGAGTTAGGCATTTCTCATAAATCAGACCTTCCACACATGTTTTAAGTGTTTTAATCATCTTTATATGGTAGTAATGAAGTGTCCATGAAGTTTGAGGTAAATCGGAGCTGTGCGTCAAAAACTCAAAAATTTTAACTCTGAAATTCCAGAGAGGAATTAGCGCGCTAGGTCCGGTAATTAGCATGCTAGGTCCATCAATTAGCGCGCTAATACCCCCTGACCAGATAAACTTCACATTCACTATGTTTCAAAGTCATGTGTTAAAGCCATTGTTTTATTTTGGGGGAGACTTTTAGATAATGTGAATGACATTGATAGGGGGAGACCTTAATACCCATCTTTTGGTATCTATTCTTTTCGGGGTTAAGACATGTACCAAAAATGATAAATTTATTGGTATCACAAACCAAATCATCCATGTTGATAGGGGGAGCCTAGATTCCTTAAGCTTCCATTTGATGCATATCGATAGGGGAGCATTTATTTGGTATCATTTTCATAAAACGGGGGAGCCTTTCTTATGGTATCATGATTTTTTTCTGTGCCCCACTTTTTGATGTTATCAAACGGGGGAGAAAGAGTGTTGAACTTGAAAGAGAGTATAAATTTTGTATAACCATTAATGTGATGTTCATACACTTGTATTATGTTTTATGCTTGTCAAGTTCACATTCTTTGTTATCATCAAAAAGGGGGAGATTGTTGGACTAAGTGGTTAGTCACTCTAACTCTGACCGGGATTTTGATGGAAACAAACAAGGTAAAAATATACTAATAAGTTTATCAAGTGTATTTCAGTTTCGTCAAAGGTTGCGAAACATCACATCACGGGCATTTGAGCGTTCAAGCAATTCAAGTTCAAGACTCGACATACATAAAGGAATGAAGGCGAAAGATCAAGACCACGAGTTGTAAAATTGATGTAAGGTATTCAAGTTCACTTAAGCAAGCCTATTGCATTAGTCCATGCATATCGTGTTTTCAAAATGAATTTTTAAATGTCAAGTGATTACTTAAAGATTTCGATCCTATAAGTTTAAACAATGTTAAACTATATGTGTATGTTAATATCGTACTTTGAAAATCATTGTGAAAGCTTTTGAAAAAGAAAAACTTGTTTTTGAAAGGTCTTTGAAAAGAAAACTGTGTATTTGTAGAAAAGTCCTTTGCAAATCATGAAACCGAGATTTTCCATATTTGGGATTTGTGAAAATATCGGGACCATCCAAATAGGCCATATGACCCATAACAAACATGTATTATATGTTATATGAGGGTTTACTGGGTCTAGGATGTGTTAAAGGGTCGTTAACACAAGGGACAGAATTAATTATTCTGAGGTCCCTGCAGTTAGCGTGCTAATACTACTATTAGCGCGCTATGTGCAGAGTTAGCGCTAGGTCATAAATTAGCGCGCTAATTGCAGTCCTAACAGTTTTTTTATAAAGCTGAAAAATTCACTTTAATTTGAATTTTTGATCAAATCTCGGCCCTTGGATGCACACAGCGGTCATATACTAGTCTATAAATATATACAATACTCTCAAACACACAAGGCACACAAATTAGGTTTTGAAATCAAACAAAAACATTTGTGCTTAAATTTTTCAAAAGAAGGAGCTTGGGGTTTTTAAGTTACACTTTGAGGCTGTTCATTCAACATCAAAACCAGCACTCTTGAGGCACTTTAAGGAGTACTACAACCTCTCCAACACTGATTTTTCAAGTCATCTTCTTGGGGTTGTAAGAAAGTCCATTTCCTAGCTTCTCTTGTACTTCAATTATATATTCTTGTGTGATTGATTTGGGAAATTACTTGTTGTGTTGTTAAACACACTTGTATTGGGTTTTGCACTTAAACTTGATTCATTAAACCCTTGGACTGATTTGAACAAGAGTTTGTGCTTAAACTTGATTTTTATCAAACTTCTTGTTCTTTGGATTTGAAACCGATTTTTGTTCTCATCAATCTATTTAAAACGGTTTCATATTTGATTTTTGCATAACATCAGTTTTATACTTGCATTTCTCAATTAGTTTCATACTTGCATGTATAAGAGTGATTAGGCTCTAGGTGGCTTGCTTGTATTTGAACTTGATACCACTTTACTTTGTAAAGTGTATTTCAATTGTATTTATTCAAATCTTGATTGTAAGACTTAGTGGGATCTAAGTCGAAAGGGAAGACCTAGTTGAGGCTAGGCATATATCCTAGTTGCGGCTAGGTTGGAAAATTCCTAGGTTGGTATAGGTGGGGAAAATCCTAGTTGAAGCTAGGTAGTTGTATAAGACCTTATTGCGGTAAGGCATTATGTAAAAGACCTAGTTGAGGCTAGGCATTTACTAGGCTAGTTGGCTTAGGGTGTAACACTTATTGATAATATAAGTGGGGGTTGAAAATCCTAACCAGGTAGGTTAGGTAGTGGATGTAGATCGGTGGGATCGAACCATTATATATCGTGTGCCTTATTTCCATCTCTTCTACCCCCTTCTTGATTGCATAGCATTGACATTTTTCATTGGTGTATGCATTATCATTATTATTTGTGCTTAAAGTTTTAAAAAGGCGATAACTACTCGGTAACCCAATTCACCCTCCCTCTTGGGTGACCTTCAAGGACAAATATTTTAAATTTTTATATAGGATGTCTTTGAAACAACGAACAAACATATGCTGAGGTGACCCTTTTAAGACACATGGAATGGACACCCGATTAATGGTGTCCATCCAATACACATCAATTTGTGTGTACATAAACATGGATACACAAAATCAATTGATATTAACAATCGGGTGTCCCAATTGCTACGGCCTAGCAACATCAAGTTCTTTCTTATAGTTTTTCACATACAAATGCAATGTTGTGGCGGTCGCTGAGCCATATGACACTCTAAAATAAAGCAGAGATCTTGCAGTGTGATCAACAACTTTAAATTTATATGTTCGTTGTTATGAGGATTGTTCAGCGTGTTCGTTATATGTGTGATTTATAAGAAAATATTTTTGACCCTTTATTGTATTTTTTTCTAAGAAATATGGGTTGATTATTGTAAATTGTAATTTTAATTGTAAAAATATTATGTAAATTAATTTCTAACTTTCTCTTAAATTTTTAATAACTCCTGCGCGCAGAAAATCAACTAGTATATATAAAAGTTGGAGCTGAGAGAGTTCACAAGCTCTCTACTTTGAGCATTATATTTTTCTAATTTCTTGATTTTTTTGGTTCTAAATTATTTATGTATTAATTAATTGAATCACATTATATTAGTGTAGTGGTCAAAATAATTAATTGTGCAAGTGACCCCTCATCTTCATACCATTAAAAGGCCAATAAAGAAGATTATAAATTCAAAATTTCAAAACCTATCTAATCTCATATTTCTAATTTTTTAATTATATCAGTTTTCTTATTCTCTTATATTTAGTTTATTATTTATTTATATTATTAAATTACATTATTATTATATTCGGTCTTCGAAAAGTTTTTGCTTCGGAATTTTAAACTTTTTGCCTGGGGAGAGTTCTTGCAATGAATTAAGTACAATGTATGCATGGTTTAAAAAAAGTACAATGTATGCATCTATTACTAATTAATAGTATGTAGAACTCCAAACTATGACTATATACATGGAATGGAATGTTGTGCAAGTTTTTTTTCCCTATAAATATCACCACTTATTCATTCTTCGTGCAATCCATACGAATTTGGCTTTCTAGGCGCAACTGGTAAGGCGAACCATCGAACACGCTTCCATCTCCTTCAAATGGGATCATGAAATCTTTTTTAGTCACAGCTTTGTCTCTGATTTTTTTGTTTATTAATTAATTATTTAGATGATGTGTTTTGTTTACTTTTTTTTGACTAATGGTAATCGGGGCAAAGGCTCTTACAATTGGCGTTACATCAGACATAGTCTAGGGAAGGCAACTCCTCTAATGTTTTTAGCCAGCACGGTTCTGATCGCCTCTTGGGCGTATTCTTTACCTTGAAATGTATATTTTATTTGTAGGAAATATGAGTTGATTATTGTGAAATGAAATTTTAATTGTAAAAGCATTTTACAAAATGTAAATTAATTATTAACTTTTTTAAAATATTTAATAATCCTGCGCTAATTGCCTAATATAATATATAAACTTGAGTAACGCAGGTTTTCGAGCCAGTTCACTTCTCCCTTCACATTCTCACATTCTGACGCTGTGATGGCAGAATCAGCATACCAAAGCGAGAAGAGCACTTCGATGTCCTAACCAGAATTGGCAAGAAGACTGGCCTCACCAAGCCCAAGTCATCATTTCTTCATTCTTTAATTAAATGAATTATTTGTATTCTCCGCTCAGAATCGACGAATTTCAGCTGTTGATCATTTGTTTTTGAGATTGATTTCACCATGGGAGCTGTCACAGGGCCAATGAAAGAGGGGTTTTTCACTAGAAAATTTTTCTCTCGATCGAACCTGTGGTGCCTAAGGGCCCCCTTAGTTCAGCACACCAATACTCGAATTAAAGGGACAACAAGCAATAGGCAACAAGGAAACATTTTTACTAGCTCTCAATTGGGATTACAACTGTGGAACTCTATGCTTCCCCAAGCTCAGAGCCCTTGGCTTTATAGACTAGCCATTAGGTAGTTACATAACCAACTAGGACACATGTCCAGTGTACATCGATCTATAGACTTGGTAAAACACCACTCCCTTAGTGGTCAAGGCAGTTGCCGAACTGCCTTGTTCCCTTGCTGCCACCTGGTTCCGTAACCGCCTCCATTACTGGGTCAGTTAGCACATGCTCCATGTATTCGGGACAAGCCTGGACGTGGCTTGGTCATGGCCCGACCATGACCAAGGTAGTTCCCCAACTACCTCGACTTGGTCTTCCACATTTTAAGGAACGTTATCCATGCTTCTCTAAGGGACAGGGACTGCGTCTCGTGGTGCCTGGCCGTGTCCAGGCACGTTGGGTGCTAAGCTGGGACTC
Organism: Stephania japonica; assembly: GCA_039657345.1. Lineage (NCBI taxonomy): Eukaryota > Viridiplantae > Streptophyta > Magnoliopsida > Ranunculales > Menispermaceae > Stephania > Stephania japonica. The sequence continues at coordinate 19,245,616 of CM077564.1, read as the reverse complement.
GGGGTCGAGTTCCACCGGCTCGGGGTGGCAGAACCATGGTCCGTGGGTCTTTGCCTTGGCATGGTGCCCAAGGCATGCTCGAGGGCCATCCTTGCTACTCTTGCCCATGCCACCCCTAGGAGAGTGCCCACCTCCCCTTATAATAGATGTTAAGCCATTTCCCCAACTCCAATAGGAAACATCCCAAAATGAGACCAAGCATACTTTGACCAGAGTCAACGCCTGAGTCAAGGAAAGTCAACTGCTGTGCTAAGGTCTTGCCTTGCCCGTGCCAAGGCATGACCTTGCTCATGCCAAGGTATACCGTGCCACACCGTGCCCACTTAGGTAAATGTCGTGCCACACTGTGCTCGTCACGGTATGCTCCGTGTCACCTCGCGTTCATAACGATACGCCTCGTGTCACCCCGCACCCGTTAAGGTACGCACCGTAACCGCTAAGGTTTGCGCCTTGCCAAACCTTGCCTACACCGTGCCAAACCTTGCCAAACCTTGCCACACCTTGCCAAGCCTTGCCCTCTTAGGTATGGGCCTTGCCAAGCCTTGCCCACTTAGGTATGAGCCTTGCCAATTCTTGCCAACATCTTGCCAAACCTTGCCAACACCTTGCCCACACCTTGCCAAGCGTTGCCAAGCCTTGCCCACACATTGCCAAGCCTTACCAAGCCTTGCCAAGCCTTGCTTTGCCCACTTAGGTATGAGCCATGCATTAAACCCCAATCCATCTTTGGAGTCCCCCAAAACCTCTCGAGTCCACCGAAACTCGGTCAATTGCTGAGTTATCATGCTGCTCAGCCCAGCATGCTTAGATCAAGCTTATTGGGGTGGTAACAAACCTCCCCCGGCCGAAATATTTGATGCCCTCATCGAACTACTCGGTTCCTGCCGCTTCTGATAGTCTGAAATCTCCATCTCAAACTGCCATAGGGTAGTGCCCCGCTCCCAAGTAGGTTCCTCTACATTAACCCACTTGATTAAGTAGAAAATCCACCTGTTTTTCTTACTTTGCCCACGCACCTCGTGGTTTAGGATCTGCTCGATCTCCCTTGCAAATTCCTTCCGTATCAAAGGTGGAGCTCGTCTGCTTGTACTTCGCCCTGGATCCTCCTGATCTGAATGGAAAGGTTTGAGATAACTTACATGAAATGTAGGGTGTATCTTCAACCTTTCTGGTAGCTTTAGGCGATAAGCTACCCTCCCAATTCGATTGACCACCTCAAATGGTCCTTCGTATCGCTAGACCAGGCCCTTGTGTGTCTCCTTCTTGTTGAATTTCTTCAAGATCTGAGGAGTGAGCTTCAACAAGATGAAGTATCCCTCCTGGAACCCTTAGGGTCTTCTGTGCTGGTCAGCATACTTCTTCATTCTCCTAACAGCTTTGGCCAAACTGTCACGAGCTGTCTCCCTCAGCTCCTGCTTGTTTCTTGCAAACCGATATGCCGCAGGGCTCGACCCCATCGACTTTGAATTGACTACTTCATGTGGAGTAGCCGGTTGCTGTCCTGTCGCTACTTCGAATGGACTCAGCTCCGTAGCTGAGCTCTTGTGCAGATTGTAGCAGAATTGGGTTGTATCAAGTAAATCCACCCAATTCATCTGACTTGCATTCACATAATGCCTGAGATAGTCCTCCAGCAAAGCATTGACTCTCTCCATCCGCCCATCTGTGTGAGGATGGTTTGTTGTAGAAAACTTCAACTCTGATCCCATCAGATTGAATAAGGCAACGCAAAATTGTCCAGTGAACCGAACGTCTCGATCACTGATGATGTTCTCGGGGATGCCCCAATACTTCACCATATATTTTAAGAACAACTCTGTCGTCATGTCTGCATCACAATTCTTCGAAGCAGCTATGAATGTAGCATACTTCGAGAATCGATCTACTACCACCAGTATGCTGGTCATTCCCTACACATTAGGAAGACCAGTGATAAAGTCCATAGAGATGCTCTGAAAGGGCCTCTCTAGTATGAGTAGAGGCTCCAGCAACCTTGACGCCTTCCTTCTCTCCGTCTTACTTTTTGGCATATAAGACAAGTCCGCACGTATTGATCCACATCCTCCTCCATCTTCGACTAAAAGTAGGAACGTGATAAGAGGGCATAGGTGCGCTCCATGCCTGGATGCCCAGCCCATCGAGTATCGTGTGTCTCCTTCAAGAGTAGCCGTCTTAATCCACCTGTACTAGGGATATATGGGTGTCCTCCTTTGGCATAGAGGACTCCATCATCACACCAGAACCTCCGAGTGACTCCATCCGCTATTAGTTTCAGCAACTTCTTACAAGTAGGATCTTTGCCGGTCTCCTCCTTAATACGAGGCAGGAATTCACCTTCCAGCTTCACTACTGCTGCTACCATCTCAGCCACCACCTTGCGACTGAGTGCATCTGGAACTGCATTGAGCCTACCAGGCTTGTGTTCGAATTGTACATCGAACTCTGCAAGAAAATCCAACCATCTTGCCTGCTTCTGGTTGAGTTTTTTCTGGCTCATGAAGTAGGTAATCGCTGAATTGTCTGTCTGCACTACAAAACTGGTTCCCAGCAAGTAATACATCCAAAGATGGAGAGCATGAACCACAGCTAGCATTTCCTTCTCGTGAGCTGGGTACCTCTGCTTCACATCCTTTAGTTTCCTGCTTTCAAAGGCAATGGCGTGTCCCTCCTGGACAAGCACCACCCCCAATGCCCTATCTGAAGCGTCTGTATGCACCTCGAACGGTAGTTCAAAGTTTGGTAGTCCCAACACTGGTTCAGAGGCAATAACCTGCCTCAACTCCGCTATAGCTTGGTTGCTTCGATCCATCAATGCCCAAGCTCGATCTTTCTTCAACAAGTCTATCAGTGGCGCCACCTTCCGTGAGTAGCCCTCCACGAACCGCCGATAGTAATTTGCCAACCCCAAGAACGATCGCAACTTCGAGACCTTCACGGGATTTGGCCATTCCATGATAGCCCGCACCTTCTCTGGATCCATTTGTAATTTGCCCTGGCCTACAATATGACTAAGGAAAGAAATAGTTTGCGCAGCAAACTCACATTTCTCTCTCTTTACATACAAATGGTTAGCCCTCAAGGTAGTCAGAAACCATCCATAAGTGATCCACATGATCATGGAGGTTCTGACTGTAAATCACTATGTCGTCAAGGTAAACAACGACAAATCTATCAATGAATTCTCTCAATACATCATTCATTAAGTTACAGAATATAGCAGGGGCATTTATCAAGCCAAATGGCATGACTAAGTACTCAAACGAACCATAACTAGTTACCATGGCTGTTTTTGGAACGTCACCAGCTGCAATCCGAACTTGATAGTACCCCGACCTCAAGTCCAGTTTTGTAAAGTAGGCCGCACCAGATAACCGATCAAACAAGTCTGCCACAAGTGGAATAGGGTACTTGTTCTTCACCGTCAACTTGTTTAGCGCCCTGTAGTCCACGCACATTCGAAGAGAAACATCGTGCTTGCGCTGGAACAGGACTGGTGCTCCGTAAGTGGCCTTGGATGGCTGAATGAATCCAGCATCCAATAAATCTTGTAACTGCTTCCTTAGCTCCTCCAACTCCTTTGGAGCCATTCTGTACGGGGCTTGTGCTGGGGGTTTTGAGCCGGGGATTACTTTGGCAACTCTGCCGACATCACGTCTCTGAAGTCCTCTATCACTTCAGCGACTACGTCAGGGATCTTTGATGTCGTTGTTGCCTTGGTCTCCACCAAGGCTGCTAGGAATGTGGGCTCCCCCTTCCTTAGTCCATCTTTCACCTGAATGGCTGAAAGATGGGATAGCTTCGGCTTCTCCTTTTCTGCAATTGTGTTAGTCGCAGGGACAAAGCAAGGGTGGGACTTGATCATCACGAACAATCCTTTCAAGAACGACATCCATGCAATGCTCCCCAAGTGCAAAAAGTCGTTCCCTAGGATGACATCGAAATCATCCAAGGGAACAACCATTAGGTTGATCTTTCCCTCCCAAGACCCAACCTTCAAATTTACATCAGTGGCCATACCTTGAATTCACTTTGCCTCCGAATTCACTACCTTCATTCGACTGGAGTTCTCAACGAGGTCTAATCCCAATTTCCCCACCATATGGTCTGCCACAAATGAGTGAGTAGCTCCCAAATCCACCATCGCCAAGACTCGTCTCTTATTCACCTCAGCATCTACGTACATTAGCCACTCCGAAGGGCTTGTCTTGGCTTGTTGAATTGCATTCAACAGCTGCAATGGGTTCATTCGGGGCTGGCCATCATCCTCTGCGATCAAGGCCGAAAGTTTCTCCTTCTTTGGGCAGTCTCGTGTCCTGTGAAGACCATTACAAATGAAACAACTCTTACCTGAGGAACTTGATGAGGGTTTCGGGTCTGCTTTGGGTGCTGGTTTCGAGCTCACTGGTTTAGGAGGAAAAGGCTTCTTCTCGCCCTTCTTCTGATGGTTCTTGAACGGCTTCTTCTCCTTATTTTTCCCTTCGCTCGGAGAGGAACTAGTCTTGAAGTCCATAAGACTATCAGCAGCTGCAATTGCACTAGGCAAGTCCTTCACTCCTTGCCTCCTTAGCTCAGCTTGAGCCCAAGACTGCAATCCCGTGGTGAATTGAAGAGTTTGTCCTCCTCTGACATGTTTTTGATGTCTAGCAAGAGAGAGGAAAATTCTTTCACATAGTATCGCACCGATCCCATCTGCTGAGCTTGCACAAGGCCTCCCGCGCTTGCCAAGCCGCATTAGTATGAAGGAATTGATCCTTCAATTCCCTCTTGAGCACCTCCCAATCTACAATTTTTGGCCTCCCCGCAGCTGCATCATCATCCAATCTGGTTCTCCATTAAAGCTTCGCATCACCCTCAAGGTACATAGGGGTCAAGATGACCTTCTGACTCTCCTCCGTGCCAACAGAAGCAAAGTATTGCTCCATGTCCTAAATGAAATTCTCAAGCTCCTTTGCACTCCACTTGCCAGAGAATTTCTTTGGCTCCGGCACCTTTGTTCGGGGCTTCGCCGCTACTGCACCCTCCGAGGTTCCACTCAAAGCTCGCTTGAGTAAGCTCACCTCCACAGCCATTGTCGAGGCTGTTTTGGTGGTAAGTTCTCCCACCGGCCGCACATCTGCTACAAGCTCCTCAAATCTTGATTCCCACATAGCAATCATGGCTTCTTGTGACTCTCCCCTAGTCACCAAGGAAGCCACCAACATTTCCAAGGCTTCAATACGTCGGGACATAGTTGAAGACTCCGCCAATTCTACCGGAGTAGACATCATTGCAATCACATGCTCTAGGTGAGACACTCTCTCACCTAGATCGCTTGCTGCTCAGGTCGCCATTGTCTCCAAACGAGGCTTTGATACCAATTGTCACAGGGCCAATGAAAGAGGGGTTTTTCACTAGGAAATTTTTCTCTTAACCGAACCTGTGGTGCCTAAGGGCCACCTTAGTTCAGTACACCAATACTCGAATTAAAGGGACAGCAAGCAATAGGCAACAAGGAAACGTTTTTACTAGCTCTCAATTGGGATTACAACTGTGGAACTTTATGCTTCCCCAAGCTTAGAGCCATGAGCTTTATGGACTAGCCATTAGGTAGTTACATAACCAACTAGGACACATGTCCAGTTTACATCGATCCATAGACCGGGTAAAACACCACTCCCTTAGTGGTCAAGGTAGTTGCCGAACTGCCTTGTTCCCTTGTTGCCACCTGGTTCCGTAACCACCTCCATTACTGGGTCAGTTAGCACATGCTCCATGTATTCGGGACAAGCCTGGACATGGCTTGGTCATGGCCTGGCCATGACCAAAGTAGTTCCCCAACTACCTCGACTTGGTCTTCCACTTTCAAGGAACGTGGTCCATGCTTCTCTAAGGGACAAGGACTGCGTCTCGTAGTGCCTGGCCATGTCCAGGCACGTTAGGTGCTAAGCCGGGGCTCGGGGTCGAGTCCCACCGGCTCGGGGTGGCCGAACCATGGTCTGTGGGTCTTCGCCTTGGCATGGTGCCTAAGGCATGCTCGAGGGCCATCTTTGCTACTCTTGCCCATGCCACCCCTAAGAGAGAGCCCACCTCCTCTTATAGTAGATGTTAAGCCATTTCCCCAACTCCAATAGGAAACATCCCAAAATGAGACCAAGCATACTTTGACCAGAGTCAACGCCCGAGTCAAGGAAAGTCAACTGCTGTGCCAAGGTCTTGCCTTGCCCGTGCCAAGGCATGACCTTGCTCGTGCCAAGGCATAACCTTGCTCGTGCCAAGGCATACCGTGCCCACTTAGGTAAATGTCGTGCCACACCGTGCTCATCATGGTATGCTCCGTGTCACCTCACGCTCGTCACGATACGCCTCGCGTCACCCCGCACCCGCTAAGGTACGCGCCGTGCTCGCTAAGGTTTGTGCCTTGCCAAACCTTGCCTACACCGTGCCAAACCTTGCCAACACCTTGCCAAACCTTGCCTATACCTTGCCAAGCCTTGCCCTCTTAGGTATGAGCCTTGCCAAGCCTTGCCCACTTAGGTATGAGCCTGGCCAAGCCTTGCCAACACCTTGCCAAACCTTGCCAATACCTTGCCCACACCTTGCCAAGCCTTGCCAAGCCTTGCCCATACCTTGCCAAGCCTTGCTTTGCCCACTTAGGTATGGGCCATGCACTAAACCAAAATCCGTCTTTGGAGTCCCCCGAAACCTCCCGAGTCCACCGAAACTCGGTCAATTGCTGAGTTATCATGCTGCTCAGCCTAACATGCTCAGATCCAACTTATTGGGGTGGTAACAGGAGCCCAGTATCGAGCTCTCCTACTTAGCTAAGTTTGACGCTAGTGCTAGTGACCGTTGATTCTGGTGAAATCATGCTCTATTGGTACAAATTTTGTGATGGTTGTTTGACCTATTCCGTAAAGAATTCATTTGATCCATCAGTTTGGCCCTAGGTTTTCTACTTCCACTTCCGCCGGTGAAATTATGCAAATTTGTCTTTATTGTTTTGTTCTTGCATTCATGTAAAATGTTGTTCCTTGAGTACAGTCACTGGTGCACAAAGATAGGGATTATCACCGCGCTTTGTTCACGTGTGGATTATTGCTTGAGAATACTCAAGAATTACTTGTTGTAGCGTCGTGCTGATGGAAAAGATTCTTGGCCAGGCCTGTGGGATATCTCTGGTGCTGGTCATATATCTACTGGAGATTCTTCCTTGGTAACAGCTAGGTAGCTCATCATCACATTTATAAAGTATTATATTATGCTTGCTTACTTTGATGCATGTTTATGTTTTCGAACTACTTTCCTTGCTGTTTCATTGTTCATTTAGCGTAATTGTATGCCTCCTGGCTCCTAGCACTACAACACTTATGTGTTTTAATATCAGAACAATAGATGACGGTTTGGAAAAACCGATAGGAAAAAAAGATTAGATGACTATTACCGTCATTATAGGAATACATATATATACACCAAAAATAACAAATTCTCTCCTTGAACTCTCCCTCTTGACTCTCTCTCGTGACAATAAAAAACCCTCTCTCTCAAACCCTAAAACTTCACCAGATGTCACAAGAGAAGAGCCCTAGATCTCGTTTTTCTCTTTCAATCTTTGATTCGACCTCATTAGATCTCTTTTTTCTCTCGCCAACACCAGATTTCTCTCTTAATCTTCGATTTGACCTCAAGCGACCACTCCAGATCTCTCTCATTGTAAAGGCGACTCAAGGCCTCTTCGCTTCTCCTCTTCAGATTCGCGCTATCACAGGTATGGATATGTAGTTTTTGTTTTGCTTTCTATATTTTTTTGGTGTGAATTAGGGTTTCTTTGTTGTTTGGGTGAGTTTTTGGTTATAATTGTTGATTTCTGGTGATTTATTGGATGATTTTAATGTTTGGTGTGATTTTGAGCTGTGAATCATTTGATGCATCTCATACACTAGCATCAATCCCTTGTGATCAAGTCCATTTTGAACAAAAGCAGAAATCATAGTATTCCAAGAAACAGAATCTCTATCCAACATCTTCTCAAAAACTTCGAATGCAAGCATGATAAAATCACATTTTGAATACATAGCAATCAGGGCATTCAAAATGATAGTATCAGAAGCCATTGAGTTTTTCACAACATAAGCATGAACTTGCCGACCAAATTCTAATAGCTTTGCAACTACTGAAATCGTTGTCAAAGCGGTGAGAAAAGTTACGATCCAGGAACAATATCATCCGGACCAAGAACACGAAGCAAAATGTCGAGACCTTCCTCATAACAACCATTCTGAATGTACCCGCCAATCATGGTATTCCAAACTTGAGTATTAAACCATTGATTGATATAATTTTGTCTTTTTCATTGTTAATTAATTGGTGGTTTGTCTCTTGAAATTTTAAGATGGTTTGATGCTAACCGGTGAAATCAAATTGCTTGTGGGTTGAACTCTTTTTTTATGACTTTAGTTTTGTCATTGATTTGGACAAATTTATTAACTCTTTTGGTTGCCTTGAAATCTTAATGTAATGAGAGATTTTAGATTCAAACATAAGAATCTAGTTTGAGGAAACTTGAATTGTTCTCATTTGATTTGAAAATGTGAGTTCATAAATTAAAATAAATAGAACTTTTGAACACTTTGAAATTATTGAATTGCAAGGAGTCGAAAAGAGAAGGCATATATATTGTGCCTATGGCTTGTTGATTGGAGGATTGTTGCTTTAGCTGAACAAATTTATATATTGTTCTTGTGTTGGACGCAAATAAGGATTATCAAAGTGCATTTCTTTTCTATCTTTAGATACAAAATATTTTGTGCATCTTTGAAGACACAAGAAGAAGTTAGTTTTCTGATAAAAAGGAGTAGTTAGTTATTTTTTTTGTAAAACCCAAGAAGTAGTTAGTTAATCTATTGTTTATGTTGTCCACTTGTGATTTTCTTAGAATACATCATAAAAAAAAAATACTAATGCAGCCTCTTTGATCAAGAGAAGACCGAAGTCATTGCAAAGAGTTACATGAAAGTTGAAATGGTTGTCTTATCCTACATTCCTACCCCAACTTTTCATAAAAGCAAGGAATCCCCACTATGTGATTGATTTGGGTACTCACCACATTATGTTCTCTAGATAGGTTAAGCCATATAATGGCTTGGCAGCAGATGGAGAGGGATTTTCTTGTTCACAGTAATGCCAAAAAATTCACTCATGTCCAGCTTTTCCTTGATTTCTCCATGGGGCAGATCCCAATCAAACCAATACAAGAGGTTAGCGAGTGCAAGCTCCACCACTGCAATGCCGAATAACACTCCCGGGCAACTTCTTCGCCCTGAACCAATGGGAACAAGCTCAAAATCTTGGCCTGTAAAATCAATAGTGCTTCCAATAATTCTTTTTGGAATGAACTCGTCTGCCTTGTCCCATAACACAAGGTCCCTTTGAATTGCCCATACATTAATGTACACTCTTGTCTTAGCAGGGATAGTATACTCTTTTATTTGTGTACTTGTGACAGATTCTCGAGGAATTAATAATGGAACTGGAGGATGCAGTTTTAGAGCCTCTTTGATTACACACTTCAAGTACTCCATTTGTTGAATGTCTTCCTCTTTTACCTTCATTTTCTTTCCTACAATTTTTCTTACCTTTGCTTGCACTTTCTTCATTGTATCAGGACTCTTTAGAAGCTCTGCCATTGCCATTCGATAATTGTTGCAGTTGTGTCAGTTCCTCAAAATTATTCTATTTGTGTAAACACTTGTTTGATATTCTTTGAGTAATAGACGTGTTGTTTCCTTTTCGAATTTGTCCCTCAAAATTGTGTTAAGGTAATCTACCATTTTGAAATTTTAAAATGTTTTCTATTCTTTATGTTGTCCCCTACTAATTTAGGATTGAGCTGTGTATTTTTTGCGAATGTTTGGGCAGGTTGTGGCATACTCAGAAAAAATGGGGCGACGCAATGATAAGAGAAAAGGTGTAGTTGAGGCTCGTGAAGGAGAGGTAAAATAGAAAAGCTCAATACATTATTTTTATAAAAATAATTATATTTTTATGGTGGCACTAACAAATTCGTAAATTGTTATTAGAGTTTCAAAAAAGCACACAAAAGGGACGAAATTAATAGACGAGCTATCGAAGCATTATTAACTCGGGACCCAAATGCCGGTATAAGGATTGGAGCTTCACCTAGGCCTGCATATTCGGTTTCAGCTTCATCTCTAGGTTCGCCTCGAGCTCCATCTTCACCTCCATCTTGAACTCCATTTGTAGCTCCTCGTATGCCATCTAAAGCTCCATTTGTACCTCCTTCTCGTATACCATCAACAGCTCCATCTTCAGCCCCATTTCGAGCTCCATCTTCAGCCCCATCTCGAGCTGAATCTGCTGCTCAAGCATCAACTTCATTAGGCGCTTCTCAGTCAAGAGAGAGTGCCACTCAACATGAAGGTAGACCAGAAAAAAAAAAAAACAAGAGAGGTCCAACAAGGCTTCGTACACTTGCTTCACAAACTCGTGAAGTGGTTCATTTTAATGATAGAGGTCAGCCTATTGGAGAGAATTCTGACAAGGTATCTTCTTATTTGGGTGCTCTGGGGCGTGATATGGTGCGAATCATTGTGCCAGACTGGCGCCTTGTAACACAAGAGGCAAAGGAAGAATTGTGGAAGTTGTTGAAGGTTAGATTTTTAATATTATTGTAAAATTAGTTATTTAGTTTCTCAATGTAATATATATACATATACATATATCATTACAGCTAAGATTTGATGGTTTAGAAGACGATATGAAGAAGAAAATAGTGCAGCATATTGGAACTCTCTGGTGATCTTGGAAATCAAGGGTGACAAGCGATCTAAAGCAAGCACTTGAAGATGGTTGGTCAGATGATGAGATCAATAGTAAACTCCAACCTGAAGGGGTTGATTTAGCTGACTGGTTTACATTTCGAAAAGAAAGAGAATCAACGGCCTTCAAAGAAACAAGCAAAAAATTCAAGGAACTTAGATCAAAGCATAAACTTCCCCACACCACGAGTCGAAAGGGATATGCTCGCTAAGAGGAAGAAATGGTAAGCAGTGTATTCCATATATGAATCTTTTCAAAGAATGGTTATTATTTTTATGCAACTAATTTTTCATGTAAGCATTACCTTGAATCCTCAAGTCTCACAATTATTCACAATTTTGTTGTTCTTTTAGAAAGCCAAAAGTGGGAGGGCCGATATAAGCAATGTTGATTTATGGATTGAAGGCCATAAAAATAAAAAGGGACAACCACATAATGATGAAATTGTTGGAGTAGTGGTATGATTAAGTGATTATAAACTTGCTGATTTTATTTTATTTAAGTGATATTTTATTTGTTGTTAATACTTAGTTATTGTTGAAGGAGAAAATTAATGAATGTCAAAGGAGATCATCGGCTTCGTCATCTCAATCAATAAATAAGGATCCGATCGCGCAAGTGTTTGGTCCTGAACACCAGGGTCGTGTGAGAGGTCTTGGGTTCGGAGTGACCCCTTCTAATGTTTGTGCAACTACTCAAAGCACAATTTTGGTTCGGAAGCTTCAAGCTGATTTTCGTAGATTAGAAGAAAAACATGAACAGTTAGCTGAGCTTATTCGTAGTCAACAAATGACTCCATCTTCGCGGCAGGTAAAAACAATATTAATCATCTAAGCTTAATAGCCTATTTGAGTTAATAATTTTGTTTTGCTTGTCTTGTAGCAACACAACAACCCTCCTAATATATGTGGCAAGAAATGTATGATTCTTGATTGGTTGTCTCCAAAAAAGATAGTCGGCGAAGGAGAGGTTGAAACTGATGATCCCATGCATCTTGTGGACGGCATACCTATTGGAGGAAATGCATATTTAGTCTATGTTGAGAGGGTATTTGAACCAAATGCTTTCTTGTGGAGGAATCAAAATAATTGGACAACACTGGACAATGCTCTTGGGGAAGTAATTCCATGGCCGAAAGAAGCTGTCGCAGTTATTTTCACTTAAACAGGTATGATGTTGTTGCGCTTTATATCTTCTGTTTATCCACAACTGAGCCGAAATACAAAGGAAGATGCCTGCCTTGGTCTGCTTTAATTTGGATAAGAAGCCAAAGTGGACCCAAAATCATTCCAAGCTTGAATTCATGTACTTGATCACTTTTCTGTCAATTTTTTTTTTTACAAAAAATTGTTTTTCATGCTCAATTGGTTTTGGGTATAAAAGGGTGTTCATGTTATTGTATTCCAACCACATTAATCAAGTGTGTCTGCCATTTGGTCTCGTTAAGGCCCTTTAAAAACTTTCACTAGGGGACTTATCTTGTACAGTTTTTCAAGCGTTAAGGAGGGAAAGGAATTGAAGGAGAGATGAGTTCAGTGGATAAAGGAAGAGAGGCCACCACTCCTTTGCTTGATAAGGTAAGCATTGTTGTATTGAATTTCATGTCGAGCTGAATTTGTTTCAAAAAATGTGCCATAGAGACTAAATTATGTGGTTTTAATTGTTGCATGGACTTAGGAGGGTCAGTTGGATGGAGAGTTCACAGAGGATGGGTCATTGGATTTCCATGGAAGGACTGCATTGCGGCAGAGCACGGGCGGGTGGCGAGCCGCGTTGATTGCTTTCGGTGAGGATTCATTTCAAAACATAATTCAATTGTACATATTTCACATTTTTAATTTAAAATTTGCAGGGTGGCATGTTAAATGAAATGTATAGCTCAATAGCACGGGTGACAGATGGAATATTTGAAGGTCTCTATGTAAATTGGATGGTTTTTAAGTATTAATTATAATTTTACTTGTGGGTTTTCAATTAAATTGTTGAAGAAACCAATAGCTGTCTTTAGGCAAACCGGAATTGGTGTTTGCATAATAACTTTGATTATAGTTGCCCATTTGCAATAGATTTGACCTTTTGTTTCCTTTTTTTGAGACTTTTAAGGTCTGTTAAGATGGGTAGCTAAAGGTGTACTCAAAGACCATTTCACTGGACAATGTTTTTTGTCTTGTAACAAAGCTTTTCCAATATTCTCTGGCACTAGCAATGTTACTTCATGGATTAGCCCAAGGCTTTCAAACTCCCCATCTGATTTTTGCTTCCATTTTAATACAGCTATGCTTCGCAATGAAATCGGCTGGTTTGACATGGATACAAATAGCACTGGATCTCTGACTTAAACTTTAGCAGCAGATGCAACATTAGTAAGAAGTTTACTTGCGGAACGCCAATCATCAATCATGCAGAATATTTCAATTACTGTGACAGCATTTGCTATTGGATATAAACTCTGCTGGCGCTTGGCATTAGTTGTCACTGTCATGTTTCCCATACTCATTGCAGCTTCCATAGCTGAGGTAGTTTTTTCAATCCCAACACCAATGTGCATAGGTTTGATTGTTAAGGTCGTTGTTTCACTAAAGTGTTTTGTCTTTCACTTTTATCTGCAGAAAGAATTTATCAAGGGATTAGGAGGAGACTACTCCAAGGCTTACTCTCAAGCTATCGCCTTTGCCAGCGAAGCAATCACCAACATCTACACTGTGGCTGCATTTGGTTCTGAAGACATGATTACAAAACAATTTTCCAGTGAACTACGCCGATCTAACAAGAAAGCGCTTCTCCGTGCACATATAACAGCTATAGGATTTGGCACATCACATTGCCTTGCGTACTTCTCATATGCGCTTGGCCTTTGGTATTCATCAAAGCTGATCAAGAACAAAGAGTCTAATTTTGGAGACACTCTAAAGACCTTCATTGTGTGGATTTTCACTGCCACTACGATAACGGAGACTTTTGATGTTGCACCTGATATCGTGAAAGGTACCAAGGCTCTTGAATCAGTATTCAGCATTCTTGAGAGAAGAACAGAAATAGAACCTGAAGATTCAATATCGTTGTAATGTTTTAGGCAAGTTCTAAGGTGTTCCAGTTTTTTGTTTTGTTTCTTTTCTTCCAAGACAATTAAGTGTGGCATTTGCTTCTTATAAAAGTTCAAATGAATACTTTTGTGATCTTATTTTATGTGTAGTAATGGTGATGGTTTATATATGTTGCAGGGAAAAAATTATTTTGCAGGAAAATAAAGGTTATTTTTTTTAAAAAAATTGAAAACCCTTTCGTGACGGTTTTAAACCGTCACAAAAGCCCAAAAATTCGATACTATATTTTAGATAAGATGAAGGTTTTCAATCGTCACAAAAGGCCTTGAGCTTTTGTGACGTCTCATAACATGACGGACTTCGTGACGGTTTAAAACCGTTACGAAAGCCTTTTGTGACGGTTTTAAACCGTCACGAAAAGTTATTTCTGTTGTAGTGTAGTCCTAGGGTAGATATGCCCTCCACATCTGATGAAATGACATTTTTACATGGACACAACCCACATAGTTCATTGGAGACGCTCTAAGCTTCCACTTCACGAGCATTTTGTTTATTATTATGAAACTGATTCTATTCTTCAAACTTAGATTTACGAGCTATTGTTTTCCACTAGGACGGCCGTCCTTGAATAAAAAGAATCTAGAATTATTCGTTCGGCATCAATGAAGCTCAGATGAACTTTTTGTATGCAAGTTAATTGTCTTCTACTATTTTGCTCGAGACGAGCAATTGTCTAAGTTTGGGGATATTTGATAAGTGTGTAATTGTGTTATGTTTTAGTGTGTATTTCCTATGTTTTATAAGACTAAAATCTCTAATTTATAGCACAAATCCCTTGTTTTTGTGTTTTCAGGACTTAAAGAGGCAATTTGATGAAAAAGACTAAAATTGATTTCTTTTGGAGTGTATATGGTGTTTGACATTGACAAGTGTGCTTGGATGCACTTCAAGCCAGCCACATGGGATCCACATTGGTATGTTGCTTGTTTGGTGATTTGGAAGAAGTTCCTTGGTGCATTGGTTAAGGAAATTGCAAAAGAATAGTTTAAATACAAGTGTTCATGCAGAGTGCTTTTAGACTCTCCTTAAGACACGCATTCTAGCTGAGATTACAATTGATGAGCAACAACCTTCTTAAAGTTATGATTTTTCTTGTATTGACTCCAAGAACAAACAATTTTACAACTTATAATGAAAAAAACAAAGCCTCAATCTCAAATTATCAAACATTTTTACTGCGCTTGAAGTGCAGTTAATGGCATACAACTTGTTTTATTTTTGTTCAAGCTTTAATGTGGAAATAGTGGAATACAAGCATGTTAGCTTCACTATGTGTGATGTAGGAGGCCAAGATAATGCATCAATCAGTTTTATCCCTCAAAACTTTGTCATATTTCATTGATCAACCATTATTTTGTAACTATTAATCTTATATGATCAATTCCACAATTCACAGATTCGTCCACTATGGAGGCACTACTTTCAGAACACACAAGGGCTTATTTTTGTAGTTGACAGCAATGATAGAGAAAGAGTTACAGAAGCTAGAGATGAGTTGCACATGATGCTCAGTGAGATACTAACTTCTCTATATGTATAACACTTTTGTTGCATTTCAACTATAATAAACCGCTTCACTAGCACTCTTTTTTGACGTTGCGCCTTTTTTATGTTTTGCTATTGGGAATTCTAACAGATTCAATGCTCTAATTCTATTTTATTTTGTGTGCAAGTTATGGATTGTTCCTACGTCTTCTCTGCAGACTGTGGAAAAAGTTCACAACATTAAATTCACAAAAAGAAGGTTGCAGCCCAGAAAAAATATCTGCAGGAAATCAGTAACATCATGGGCTATATGTTGTAGAAAATCAATTGAATGTTATGATGGATTGTTTTTGAGGTTTTCTTTATTCTAGGATCTTGTGAATTTTTTGTATTAGCAGGGAAAAAAACAATGAGGGGTATGGAGAATGGCAGTGGTGATATTGACGATTAGAATATATGAATTGATTTGTATGTTAAAACTTAATTTTGAGAAGATTCAGTTTCTTTTTTAATAATTATTATTTACTATACTCTTTTTTTTGAAAATGAGGTCATATGTTGCAGGAAAATAACGGGCCTTTTTTAAAAAAAAAATTGAAAGCCTTTTATGACGGTTAAAAATCGTCACAAAAGCTCAAAATCAGATACCTCATTTTAGATAAGATGACGGTTTTAAACCGTCACAAAAGGTCTTGACATTTTGTGACATCTCATAATATGACGGATACTGTGACAGTTTAAAACCATCATGAAAAGTCTTTTTTGTTGTAGTGATTTAGACCTTTTGGGTATCTATAAGTATCTCATTAGGGAGATACAGAACCACACTTGTTGATTGTGTTCCTAGGGAATAAAATAGTGTGCGTTATCACTTCATCTTCCGTTTCTAAGCTGTGGATACAGTTCATGCTCCATAGTGGTAGTGCGATCACTATCATAGGAACTCCAACGACACTAGGTGAATCACGTAATTCATCTTGATCTAAGGTGACATTTATGTTTAATTCTTGTGTTGTGTATATGATATGTGTGTTTGTAGTTTGTTGATCACACAATAAAAGTAATACGAGATATATCCCCAACTTATTAATTATTCATTCTTGAATTATAGGATTTAAATTAACCCACATTAATAACCTATAATAATATATAATTTCCATCACACTACAACAATACAAAATTCCTAATTTACAGTATATATTACTACTAACTGGACTACCCATGTTCGATTGTTGCGTTTACACCTGTGACCAATCTCCTCAAATTGAGCTAAGCCCATCGTTTAATTACCTGTATTCCATAACTAATAGTAATTGATTGGATTTTAATTTTAGG
This sequence comes from Stephania japonica, assembly GCA_039657345.1. Taxonomy (NCBI): domain Eukaryota; kingdom Viridiplantae; phylum Streptophyta; class Magnoliopsida; order Ranunculales; family Menispermaceae; genus Stephania; species Stephania japonica. The sequence goes on along the minus strand of CM077564.1, from coordinate 19,228,877 downwards.
ACATTACAAGGTGTATTAGGCGAGAAGAAAATCGTGGCATTTGAGACACTTTGTGGTCGAATGCATTGCTGAATGGAAATAAGGTGGAGGATATAACTTGAGTTTGTGTCATAGTATGATAGGTCAATAATTAGAAATCTTTTAATTTAGGTTGATTTTAGATATAAATGATAATTTTACACTAGGTATTCTCTTAGTTTTGTGATTTCAGGTTATAATTAGAAAAAATGAAGTGACAGAAGAAAAAGGAATAAAAGTCAAAGTATTAATTGAAAAAATGATACAACTAATCCACAATGAATGACAAGTGAACTAGGAATCATTGTGAGAATCGGTATCAGAAAAACACCCAGTGAATGTGCAGAGAATTGGGTATTGTTGAATAAACCCTAATCTCATACACAAGCTGAAACAGAGAAATAAACGAGAGAGAAAGAGAGAATGAGCAAGCCTTCTCATCTCTCACTGTTTGCTTTATATATATCAACATGTATGGAACGAGTGGACCACACACGTCCACGTCTTACAATGTACACCACACACACACCACATACACACACCCCATACAACATTACACCCCATATATATACACATTAATGATTCATTCTCACATCCCCCCTCAAACGAAGGGGGAGAGAAGCAACACCGAGTTTGGACCTTAAGAAGAAATATCGAGACGCAACAAAAGCCTTAGTGAAGCAATCTGCAATCTGGTCATGACTAGGAACATGATGAACAAATAGTTGACCACGCAACACCTTATCCCGAACATAATGAACATCCAGCTCTATGTGTTTAGTGCGAGAATGATAAACCGGATTACGAGCAAGAGACTGAGCACCAACATTATCACACCATACCACAGGAGGTGCTGGAATTGTGGGCTGAAGTTCGGACAATAAAGACTGCAGCCAGGAGACTTCTGCAGCAACATGAGCCAACGCGCGATACTCAGCTTCAGTGCTGGACCTAGCAACCACCTGCTGTTTCTTAGACTGCCACGAAACCAAATTAGCACCAAGATACACAGCAAACCCCGAAACAGAACGTCTGTCATCCAGTGAGGTCGCCCAATCAAGCATCAGAAAAACCTGTAACAAACAATTGCAAACTGGGCCGAAACCATAGACCCCAATCACACGTACCTTTTAAATAACGCAAGACACGTTTAAGTGCTCGCCAATGAGTCATAGAAGGTGACTGCTGAAACTGACTCAACCGATTAACAATAAAAGCAATATCGGGACGAGTATTCACCAAATATTGTAAACCACCTAATAAACTTCTATATAAGGTAGGATCATTAAACTTAGGAGATGTATCAGAAAATAAAGGCTTGCCCACTAACGCAGGAGTGTCAATAGCCTTAGCCTGGAGCATGCCTCCTTTCTGAAGAAGCTGATTAATATAGGCAGTTTGTGTGAGAAACAGTCCAGTTTTATCACGACGAACCTCCATACCCAAAAACAAACTCAAGTCCCCAATGTCTTTTAAAGCAAAACAGTTATGTAATTTAGAAATGAATTGTTGAATCTGTGCAGTGTGTGACCCAGTGACAATAATGTCATCAACATAAACCAACACATATAAAATCACAGACTGCTGACGAAATATAAAAAGAGAGTTATCAGCTTTTGAGTTAATAAAACCCCATGATAGTAATGTTGATTTCAATTTATCAAACCATGCTCGAGGCGCTTGTCGCAGACCATATAAGGCCTTGTGCAGCTTGCAGACAGCAGTAGGATACTAACTATCTACAAAACCAAGAGGCTGATTTGTATAAACATCCTCAATCAAAGACCCATTCAAAAAGGCATTATTAATATCAAGCTGCCTAATTGACCAACCAAACTGAACTGCAACAGTTAAAATGACACGAATAGTGGAGGCCTTAACAACTGGACTGTAAGTCTCATCAAAGTCGATACCCGGCATTTGTTTAAAGCCTTTAGCCACTAATCTAGCTTTGTATCGACTCACAGAGCCATCAGAATTCTTTTTAATTGAAAAAATCCATTTATTTCCAACAACATTATAAGAGGAAGAGGTAGGCACCAGGGACCAAGTACCAGTCCTGATAAGAGCCTTGTATTCCATCTCCATGGCCTCTCTCCATTGAGGGTCCTTGAGAGCCAATTCAACAGTCTTAGGAATTTCAATGGTAGGCACAGTAGTTATAGCCACAAACACCTTTTTCATAACAATACCATCTTTAGATCGAGTTATCATTGGATGAGTATTGAGAGGTACCTCAGATTCAGAAACATCCATAGACAAAGGCAAATGAGACTCAGACCCAGAAGGAGAAGCATTAGACTGAGAAGAAACATGGGCATTAGACGGATCAGATGTAGACTGATCAGATGAATTGGACTGAGAAGAAGCATTAGACTGAGAAGAAGCATGAACAGACATAGATGGAGACTGAGACTGACTCAGAGAAGAACTAGAGAAAGACGTACTTGTAGATAACAAAGGAGTAGGCAAAAAAATAGTAGAGGAAGACTCAGACCCAGCAGTGGAAGACGAAGTAGAAAATAACATATGATAAGGAAATTCATCCTCATTAAACACCACATGACGAGTAATATAAAGACGACCAGATTTATGTAAACATTTATAACCCTTATGAGAAGAGCTATATCCTAAGAACAAACAACGTTCAGACCGAAATTGAAACTTGTGAGAGTTATATGGACGAAGATACGGAAAACATGAACAACCAAAAACCCTCAACAGAGAATAATCAGGGGGTTTATGATACAGCTTCTCATAAGGGGATAACCCCTGTAGGATCCTAGTAGGCAACCTGTTTATAAGGAACACAGATGCCTCACAAGCATCCCACCAGAACCTATGGGGCAAGGTACTGTGTGCAAGGAGAGTAAGACTCATTTCAATAATGTGTCTATGTTTACGCTCAACTCTCCCATTTTGCTCATGCACATGTGGACAGGAGTGTTGAAAAGCAATCCCACAAGAATCAAGGAAAGGTTTAAAAGAACGATATTCACCACCCCAATCAGATTGAACACGTTTAATTTTTGATGAAAACTGATTTTCAACAAACTTTTTGAAACGAAGAAAAGCAGGAAATGCATCAGACTTTACTTTTAAAGGATAAATCCAAGTAAAACGTGTACAGTCATCCATGAAGTGTACATAGTAACTGTACCCACTGGTAGACTTAACAGGAGATGGCCACCATAAGTCTGTGTGAATCAAATCAAGTACAGAAGTAGAATTATTGAAAGACGAATGAAAGGGTAATGCATGACTTTTACCTAAAGGACAACTAGAGCAAGACTCAACTGACCGAGCAGGTACATTTACCAACTGTAACACCTTCTGCAATGTATGCTGTGCAGGATGTCCCAGCCTGGCATGCCACAATGATGAAAGATTTTTATTGACAGTAAGAAAAGCACAATTGTTAACAACTGATGACACTGGAGAACCAAAGAAACGATACAGACCGTTATGAAGAATGCCATGAAAAAGGACCTTCTTAGTTTTGATGTCCTTCACAAAACAATCACGAGCAGTAAATTCCATTAGAACATTATTATCATGAGTTAATTGAGACACGCTTATGAGATTTTTCTGAATCTAAGGGACACACAACGTATTTTTAAATGATAAGGTCGATCTAGATGAGGGTAATAATGCAGTGCCAATACCAGAAATTTCTAATGACTGTCCATTACCAACAATTAATGATTTGTTACCTCTATATGGAACACAATTGTTCAACTGCGATGGATCTGATGTAATGTGTGAAGATGCTCCACTGTCGGCGTACCAGGAAACATCTGATCCTGGTTCAAGGCGATAAAATGAATGTTGCTGTGGATTCTGCTGTGGAGGAGACTGCATAAAGGATCGTGGATGTCCTTGATGAAGCTGCGGAGTGGAGGAAGAGGATCCCATGTACTTCATGTCTCCACGGAAGTAGCATACTGCTGTAGAGTGGCCAAATTTTCCACAAATTTGGCATGTTGGCTTATTGTTGTTCTGAAATCTGAATCCACCACGACCTCGAGATTTGCCTCCTCGACCTCTATAAGGTTGGTTACTCCGTCCACCAGATCTTGGTTGTATGTTGCCACCGTTGGAGATTTTCACCTCAGCTGAGTTTGCTGATAGAGTTTCTTCATTTATTGACAATGATGCAACTGCCTGCGCACCTTGGATCTGACTAAGTGTAGCTTCAAAACTTAACAGTGAGGCTTGAAACTCCGGCCATCTCAATGACTCCTTATCTTGTAACACCGAGATTATTGGCAAGTAATCTCCATCCAAACCTGCCAGTGTATTGGAGATCAAATCTTCATTTGTCATTGGTGCTCCTGCAATAGCCAGATTATCGGCGAGTTCCTTCATATGAAGTACATATTCAGATATTGATCGAGATCCCTTCTTGTTCGACTGGATCTGTCGTTTATTTACTTGGATCTGAGCACGGCTGTGAGATCCACAATGATCTTCTATGTTTCGCCACGTTTCTCTTGCATTCTTGGCACCAACTACAGCAGATGCAACTTCTTTGGATATTGCATTGATTAACCAGCCAAGACAGAACTGATCTCGTGCATACCATTCTTCATATTCCGGATTCGATGACCCTGTCTCTACTACGATCTCCGGCGGGCATGCGATTATTCCAAGAAGATGACCATCGAGACGACATCCTCGAAATAACGGTAGAACCATCGCTTTCCAGATCCGAAAGTTTGAGCGATCCAGCTTCATTGTGACGATCTGGTTCAACGAGTTACCAAATGGATTTAACATTTGGTACTGTGATGTGGATCTGGTAGTCATGGATGTAGATCCATCGCTCGGAAGTGTAGATCTGACCACCGGAGATGTAGATCTACCATCGTGATGTGTAGATCTGGTTTCTCCCCGTGACGATGCTTCTGTTTCGTTCATCTTCTCTTGCTATGATGAACTTCTTCTTCGCATCAGTTTCCTACTGCGATCTGAGGCGTGTGAACCAGGACATTCACGGCGCTAGCCATCTATGGCTCTGATACCATGTTGAATAAACCCTAATCTCATACACAAGTTGAAACAGAGAAATAAACGAGAGAGAAAGAGAGAATGAGCAAGCCTTCTTATCTCTCACTGTTTGCTTTATATATGTCAACATGTATGGAACGAGTGGACCACACACGTCCACGTCTTACAATGTACACCACACACACACCACATACACACACTCCATACAACATTACATCCCATATATATACACATTAATGATTCATTCTCACAGGTATACACTAGGATTCATTGGTCACATCGCTGAAGCATAAAAAAGAAATCTTGGCTATTTACCCAGCAAATCCTGAACAAATTGGAATCGTTGAGGATTTGTAGAGTCAGCTACGAATTTATTAGATAAGAACAAAGAGTTTGAGTTTATCTAGGACTTGTATACACTAGGAAGCTATAAGTACGACCTAGAGGCTTCGAGATTAAATGCCCATGAACTCTCTTTTGATCCCTAGATATGTTTTTAGTTATTACTTTAGTTTCAGTTTACTTTTGGAGTTTATTGAAGATTCAAGCTTTTAAGAGGTATTTTATATTAATGTATTTTATTCATTTAACTGCTATATTTATTTCTACCATGAGTGAGTAATTCGTTAATTTAAACAACGCTCTGAATATGAGTTAAGCTGGATTGATAATAGTTATAGTTATGGATTATTGTACTTAATGCTTTAGATCTATTCATACACGTCAATCATTGTTTTAATAAGTTGTTTTTGCATATTACAATTAATGACGATTTGTGTTGTATGTATAGTCGTGAATATGCATTGTAATATGAAGATTTTATTTTTGTCTATAGTTATTGACAACAATTATAGAAGTAGTAACTAAGGTTAATCTATATGGCTTCCAAGTGGATGTCTTAGGTGATTGTGTTCTAAGTTGTTTATTATTCGGCTCCGTTTAATATTGGCTTAGATTAGGCATAATTTTCACAGAATGTTAATGCTATCGTGTACTCTTATATTAATTGCGTGCTATCCAATTATTATAGTGATATGGGTAAGAATATGGCTTTTCTATTGATATAAAGAAAACTGATGGCTAGCTAAAGGCTATCAACCTATATACGATATTGAGTTTAATGAGCTAATGATTCCATGATTTAACTATTAATAATATTCAATAATGTGGAATAATAATAATTGATTAGTGTGAATGTTTAGATGCGATCCAGTTTAATTTCATTGTTTAACAATGCTTGTTTAGATATTTTGATATATTAGTTTGCATATAATTGATTGTGTATATTTAAAGTTTGTTTGCAATATTTTAATTAGTTTGATTAGTTTAGTTGATTGCATTAGTTTAGATTTAGTAGAAGTTTAATTCCCGTTTAATTAAATTAAAATAAACAAAAATAAATAAAACCATTTTCTTGAGGACTTGGCAAAATCTATGTGGAGACGATATCCCACTTATCACTACTATAAATAATGGGAATATATGGGAAACTATTGTGCACATTCAACATTGCATCAATTTTTGATGCCGTTGCCAAGGATTTTTAAATATTTTTTTAGGATTTTAGAAGTTGCATAGTCTAAGTATTTTGTCGTTTTAATTCGACAAGATCTTTACATTCTTTCGATCTTGAGATAGATAGAACTTATAATCGAGATTTAAGGCAACTATAGTCTAGGAAAAGTAGAACTACTTGAATGGATAACAACAATAACAATAATGATGATGATAGTACCATCAATAATAATAATAACAATAATAATAGAGAACTTACTTTCATGAAAGCTAATTAGAGTGTTACAGCTTATGAGCCAATTTGCATAGCATACCCTAAAAGATTTACTAAATTTGCACTAAGATATGGATTCATTAGTGCCTTAGTAAGTTCTATGGTAAAGATAATGAAGACCCTCATAAATTTATGAGGGATTATCAACATAAAGTTAACATGATGAAACCTATACGTGGATTCAAATGTTAGAAGCTTAAAGTTTTTCCTTTTGCATTGAAAGATCAAGGACAAGATTGGTTATTTTGTCTTCCCCAAGATTCATTAACTACATGGATTCAAATGTCAGAAGCTTTTCTAGATGAATATATGCTTGCAAGAAAAATTAGCTCCTATAGAAAGTAAATCACAGTTGCAAAGAAGTAAGATGGTAAAAAACTGTAATGAATTATGGGATAGATTTCAAAGACTAATTTCATCATGTCCACAACATGGATACACTCAAAGAGCTTTATTAGAATACTTCTATGAAGAACTCAATCATTTTAAACAAAGATTACTAGACACCGTATTTGGTGGATCTTTATTTGAAACAACACCTACACTAGCAAAATAAGCTATAAACAAAATGGCTAAACAATCTAAGCAATATGGTGAAAAGATTGAATCCTCAAGAAAGAAACTTTATGAAATTGATAAACGAAGAAATAATATGTCTGAAGATAAAATTGGTGAATTAGCCAATATGGTTAAGTTATTAGTGAAATATAGATCTAATCAAGTTAAACCTTGTGGATTTTGTAATGAAGTTACACATCCTATGGATGTGTGTCCTACTTTACATGATGAAAATACTGAAAAGGTTAATGTAGCTATGAACCAATTTTCTTGTCCCCCAAGAAATGAATATAGCAATAACAATAGTTATTATACTGGTAAACCATATTTAAATCTTAGCTATGATCCTCAAAATCATAATTTAGAGCAAATCATACATAATTTCATGACCCAAAGTCATCAAAATTTCACTTAAATAGCTCATAATCAGGTTAAGATTGATGCATCTATTAATGAGTTGAAAATTTAACTGAATCAAATGAATCTAGATAAATAGGTTAAACAATCAAGTTAAAACACCTACCCAAACAAATGCTACTATTACCAAAGCACAAGTTAATGTTTTATTTAGTGATAATAAGAAAGACACACATATACTTGAAAAGATATCTAAAAAGGGTATTAAGAAAAAAAATATATAACACTATTAAATAAGAAGAAGAATAAATGATGGCTAATGTCATTCCTACCAGAGAATGGATGACTGAACAATTTAAATATACACCTTTTCTTAAAATCCTATACCCATGGTATTTAGCCAAAGTTGAAGCATATGAAATATCTTTACAAATGTCTAAGATAGTTGATGATGAGAAAGATGAGAAGATTTCAAATAATTTGAATACATAACTTCATTATTCAAATTCTGTCATTCCACAATGATTAGTTGATGTTAGTGGGGAAGAACTTAATGAAGACATTCTTCGAGCATTTAGTAAAATAGAGATTAATAAACCTTTGATGGAATCAATTAAGCAATTTTCTAACTATGATGATGTTTTGAAAGAATTCTCTGAATATAAGGATAAATTCTTAGAAGAATATAAAGAAAACTTAGAGCAAAAGGTTTATACTCTAATTAAAAAGAAAAATCCTAAGAAATGTTTCCATCCAAAAATGTTTGGTATACCTATTACATTAGGAACTTCTGATATAGATTTTTCCATGTCTGATCTTGGTTCATCAATTATGTGATGTCACTTAAGCTATATGAATCATTGAAAATAGGTTCGTTGACTAATACACCTATTAATCTTACTTTAGCCGATAACACAGTTATTAAACCGCATGGTTTTACTAGAAGATGTTTTAGTAAAAGTAGATGACTTAGTATTTTCAGCAAACTTTTAATGTCATAGAAATGGGAGATTCAATATCACTTACATCTCCGCCTATACTTTTAGGAAGACCTTTTCTTAAAACGGATAAGGCTATGTTAGATATATTTGAAGGAACAATGTCTGTGGAATTTGAAAATAAAATTGTCATGTTCCAATTTAAATATGAATATAATTATGATGATTCTAATGAATTAAATAGTAAATAAGTTAATAATTATGATTCGCTAGAAATAAATCATAATAATTTAAAAGCTGAAGTATATGTTATTAATGCAGTAACAATGGAAGATGAAAACGTTATGACAAGCAATGAGCAAGTTAAGGATACTAAACATGAAACAAAAATAACTCAAGAGTGGAAAGCTAAACCACCTGAGACTAAGAAGAATATAATAAAGTGTGAAAATCTAAAAGTTAATAAGAATAAGAAAGAGTTGGATTTAGGCCTGGTTGAGCTTAAAGATCCTAGTGAAATTAATTTACATATAAAAGTAAATGAATTTTGGCACTTTGAGATCCATGTGATCTAAATTCAACAGTACATATAATGCCTTGAAAATTATTCCTTGAGGCTTAGTTAAAACTTTCAGAAAGATAGATTTTTTCTACAGTTGGTTGTGATGTCAAACCATTGAGAATGGTTGTTGATGTTTTGGATAAAATACAAGACTATACCTCTATAGCCAATTTCTTCGTAATTCCACCTTTTAGAATGTCAAAGATTAGTTCAGTAGTATTAAATCGATTGTTTTTATCAATCATAGGAGTAGTGGTAAAAGTTCAAGATCGTACTATTCAGCTATCAAATGATGATGACTATATTATCTTGATAAATAATGAGAAAATGTTTAAAGAACTATACTCATTTAACTCGTTAAAGATGGTGATAAAATTAAAGAGTTAAAAATGATGAACAAGTTAACTTAACAATTCCCATTGTTATAAATACTAGAGAATTTAAGGATGTTAAATGCGGCCTAAAAGCATCATTTAACACTTTACCTTTCAATTATCTGTTAGAATTTAATTTTCCTAGTAGGAAATATATTGAAGGACCAAATGATCTCCTTAAATTAGTTAATGGATCTGTAATAGAGAATAAAGATGTGGAAGTCAAAATTGGAAATTTTATTTTCTTTTTGAATTTCATTCTCTTGGACCATGAACCAAAGGATGAAATAAGTATTACACTAGGAGAACTATTCCTAAGAATTGCTAATGCAACTCTTGACGTATCTCATAGAACTATTAAATTATATGTAGGGAGTGAGGAGATTTTTTTTTAAACAAGAAAATGAAGAAATACTTTGTCTTAAAGAACCAGTTTAGAACCGCATGGTTCATTCGAGCCAACAACTGTAAACAAAAGCTCTCTATGAGAAGCAACCTATAATCTATCTTTATTTTCAACATTAGAATTAGAAATAGTTAGTTGTTTTTATATTCTCTCAACTTTTGACTCTTACAATGGGGATATTTCAAAATTTTATTTTCAGAATAATTCAATAAAAGAGGGTTGATCAAGTTTATTGTCCTTCCACAAATGCATTTTTGTATTAGTTGTTTATTTATTTCAATTATTTATAGTAATAAAATTATTGTTTCGTACAAGTCATGTTCAAACTCTGATAAATTTGGATAATTCTATTTTTTATATGATATATATGATAAATAAAAAGGAAAATTAATGAAATCGAAAAAAACTAGTAAAATGGGTTTAGCGAATACCTAGCGAGTCTAGTTTGTTCAAAAATTTACTAGATAAATCGGTCTCAGTTTGCATAAATTATAGTGTATTTTTTAGCCAACGATTCCTATTTATAACTAGGATTCGTTGAACAAATCGTTGGACTATAGAGGTTTATTGTCAACGATTTTTAAAGTGAATAGTGTTGAACTAAGTGGTTAGTCACTCTAACTCCGACCGGGATTTTGATGGAAACAAACAAGGTGAAAATGTACTAATCAATATCAAGTGTATTTCAGTTTTTGTGTTAAAGGATGCAAAACAACACATCACGGGCATTCAAGCCGTACAAGTTCAAGATCCGGCATTCGTGAAGGAATGAAGATGGAAGACCATAGTACAAATTTGTAATTTCAATGTAAGGTATCAAAATTCTCTCACGCAAGCCAAATGCATTAGTTCATGCATATCAAGTCTTAAAACCAATTTTCAAAAGTCATAAAGTAACTTGGTATTTCAAAATGAAATTTAACACATACCTAGGCCCACGAGCTTAAACAAGGTGAAATCATGTGTTAATGATCATTTACATTTTGGAAATCATTGTTGAAGTTTTCAAGAGTGAAAAACTGGCTTTTAAACTGTTTTTGAAAAGAAAAACTGCAAGTTTGCAGAAAAGCCCCTCGCAAGTTATGAAATCGTGATTTTCCGTTTTCGGGGTTCGTAAAAATATCCCACCATCCAATTAGGCTTAATGACCCATAATAAACATGTATAACATGTTACATTAGGGTTGGTTAGGTCTCGGACGTGTTTAAGGGTCGCTAACACAAAGGGAGAAAATAATTATTTTGAGCTCCCTGCAGTTAGCGCGCTAATACTGTCATTAGCGCGCTAAGTGCGAGTTAGCGCGCTAGGTCTCGTATTAGCGCGCTAATTGCCCTCTGACGACTTTTTTAAAAAGCTGGAAAATGAACTTTAATTTGAATTTTTGATGGATTTTGGACCCTTGGATCCCTAGAACGGTCATAAACTGTCAAGATAGGATTCCTAACAATATAAAAACACCAACACAATGGTTTTCTCACAACAAGGCAAACACACACTCAAAAAGTTCAAAAGATTCAAAAGAAGAACTTTGATTTTTGTGAAAGGAAAAAGGAGATTCTTGAGGTCATCCACAAGCACAAAAATCCAAACTTTGAAGCATTCAAAGAGTACTAGATTCTCCTCAAAGCTGTTCTCTTTTGTCACCTTCTTGGTTGTAAGCTAGTCCTTGTTCTAGATTCCTTCTCTTGTGCTTAATCTACATAGTTTTGTGTGTGTTGAATCAAAATCAGTTTGTTGTGTGTTTTAACACTATTATCTTGGGTTTTGTACTTAAACTTATTTTATCAAACCCTAAGAATGATTTGAACAAAAGTTTTGAACTTAAACTTGATTTTTGTTAAACTATTGTTCTTTGCCTTGAAATCGGTTTTGCATAAACCCATTGGATTTTAAAACGATTTCACATTTAGAATTTACAACGAAATCAGTGACATATTTGCATATTCCATTTATTCTCACACTTGCATGCATAAGAGGTGTTAGGCTCTAGGTGGCTTGCTTGTGTTTGAATTTGATACTACTTTGTGTTGTAAAGTGTATCTCATTATTTTTCAGCAATTTGGTGTAATTGTAAGATTGTAAGACTTAGTGGAATCTAAGTCAAAGGGGAAGACCTAGTTGAGGCTAGGCACAAATCCTAGTTGCGGCTAGGTAGGAAGTCCTAATTGTAATTAGGCATTCTAGGCTTGTAGGCTTAGGTTGTAACACTTATTTATAATATAAGTGGGGGTTTAAAAATCCTAACCGGGAGGTTAGGTAGTGGATGTAGATCATTGGATCGAACCACTATAAATCGTGTGTCAATTTCCATCTCTTCTATCCCATTCACTTGCATAGCATATATATTCATTGATTGTGTATGCTTTATAATTGTTACTTGCGCATAAAGTCTTAAAAAGGGCAATAACTACTCGGTAACCCAATTCACCCCCCCTCTTGGGTGACCTTCAATTGGTATCAGAGCGGGTTATTGCTCAAAATATTACTAACGTATCTTTGAGTGTTCTTGTGCAAGGATGCAAAGTCTAGATCCGGCTCGCCTTAAGGAAGGTAACTCCTCGAGTAGGCCTCCATACTTTGATGGAACCAACTACGCACATTGGAAAGTGAGAATGAAGTTCTACATAAGAGCACAAAATAGATTCCTATGGGATGCAATTGAAAGTGGATACACTCCACCCGACAAGCCATTGAAGGAATACACCGCCGAGGAGATCAAGAGTGAACTTTCAAATGATCAAGCCATGAATCACCTATTTTGTGCATTGAGCGAGAATGAGTTGAACCGAGTGAGTGCATGTCAAACGGCAAAGGAAGTATGGGAAAAGCTTGAGGTCCACTATGAAGGCACAATGCAAGTGAAGAAGACGAAGTTGAGGATCCTTGAGGAACACTATGAGACTTTCCGAGTTGGATCCGATGAAGATATTGCCACCGCCATCACACGATTCACTAAGTTGTTAAATGAGATCAAGAATCTTGGAAAGCATTATGATCAAGAGACATCGGTATACAAATTCCTTAGAGGCTTGCCTAAGGAATGGGATGCCAAGAAGTATGCAATCCAATCGGCACAAAATCTTGGAGACTACACTTTCGATGCATTGTGTGGAGAATTGACGGTCCATGAATTTGAACTCAAAGACCGAGCAAGATTGGAAGCATTAAGTGGAGGTACAAAGAGCTCAAGAAAGGAGATTGCATTGAAGGCAAATAGTTCCCCTAGCGCATCGGTGGAAATCATTGAAGATGAAAAATCTTGTGATGATAATGATCTTGAGGAGGAAGTTGCAATGCTCTCAAGAAAGCTCAACAAGGCCATATACAAGCGAGACAAGTATAAGAAGAAGTTCCGAAATGGAAGCAAGGGAGGAAAGTCAAACGAAACCATATGCTTTGGGTGCGGCAAACCGGGTCACATCAAGGCGGAGTGCAAATCGAAGAAGGTGTTTGACAAGAAGAAAGGAAAGAAGAGCTTCAAGGCAACTTGGGATGATTCATCATCATCAAGCTTGGAATCCGAATCGGAGAGTGAAAAGGCAATACTTTGTCTCATGGCACAAGGCGAGGTAAACTCTAACTCTTTTAATTTTGATGATATAGATGATTTGGATGATGTTCCAAATCTTGATGAACTTAGGAAAGAGTTGGAAAAGGAGGTCAAAAAGACCAAACAACTCAAAAAGAGCTTAACCATAGCAATTAGTGAAATAGAGTCACAAAATGAGACCATTAGTGATCTCCAAAGTGACTTGAATGAAGTCATAGAGGAGAGAGATTCCTTAGTCAAGGAAGTAGAGGACTTGACTAACACGGTGCATAAGTTCACCAATGGCAAAGAAATGTTTGATATGATGTTGGGAGCACAACGACGTGCGCTCAACAAAAGAGGCATAGGATATGGAGCAAACTTGTTAAGTTACAAGAAATTGCTCAATGATGATCGTAGATGCTCTAAATGCAATAAGCTTCATGTGGTTGGGAAATGTGCTTTACAAAAGACCAAAGTGGGTAGACTAGCATGGGTAGTCAAAAATGTTTATGACACTAACTTTCTCGGACCCAAAGGTGTTTGGGTACCAAAATCTAGTGTGTTTCCTATTATGTAGGATTCGAGAAAGAGCACCCCATGGTACTTGGATAGTGGGTGCTCAAGACACATGACCGGAGATGCACATCAATTCATTGAGCTAAAGCGGCATGATGGTGGAAAGGTTACCTTTGGAGACAACAACAAAGGAAGAGTTATTGGTCTCGGAACCGTCGGTAACAATTTACTTTCTATTTCAAATGTTTATCTTGTTGATGGATTGAAACATAATTTGCTTAGTATTAGTCAATTGTGTGACAAAGGATTTCATGTTATGTTTGAATCATCGAAATGCATTGTTAGGAATGAGAAGCATGAAACCTTATTTATTGCATATAGAGATAAAAATGTTTATGCCATTAACTTTGATGAGATGCATATGCAAAATGTTTCATGTTTGAGTGCACAAAGTGATTGTGATGCATGGTTGTGGCACCGTAGACTAGGACATTCTAGCATGGAAAATTTATCAAAATTGACTAAGCATGATCTAGTGAAGGGCCTACCCAAGTGCACCTTTAAGAAAGACAAGGAATGTGAACCTTGTATCCTCGGTAAACAAGTGAAATCGTCATTTAAGACGAAAGTAACAAGTGATGTAACTCGAGCGTTAGAACTTATCCATATGGACTTGTTCGGACCTACCCAAACACAAAGTCTAGGAGGTAAATCATATTGCTTTGTTATTGTTGACGACTTTACAAGGTATACATGGGTGTATTTTCTATCTCACAAGCATGAAGTGTTTGATGTGTTTGTAAAGTTTTGTGCTTTAGTAGAAAATGAAAAAGGATACAAAATCACCATCATTAGAAGTGATAGAGGTGGTGAGTTTGTAAATAGGAACTTGGAGGATTTTTGTGATAAACAAGGTTATACACACCAATTATCCTCTCCTAGAACACCCCAACAAAATGGAGTTGTTGAAAGGAAAAATAGAACACTCCAAGAAATGTGTAGGACTATGCTAAATGAGTACAACATAGCTAAGCATTTTTGGGCCGAAGCCATTAACACGGCATGCTATGTTATAAATAGAGTAAATGTCCGAAAGCAAGTGAAAAAGACACCTTATGAACTATGGAAAGGCCGAAAACCCAACATAAGTTATTTTAAGGTGTTCGGTTGTACTTGCTATGTTCTAAATGATAGGGATCAATTAGATAAATTTGACCCAAAGTCTAAAGTATGTATTTTTCTAGGGTACTCAACACATAGCAAAGCATATAGGGTGTTTAACAAATCAACCAAAACCATAGAAGAATCTATTCATGTGAAATTTGATGAAGTAGATCCCAAAGTCAAATTAATGCAAAATCTTGAAAAATTGAGGATTGACGATGAAGAAGATGGCACTCTAGGACAAACCTCAAATAGTCAAGAGCTTGAGTCAAATAAGGAACCCGAAACAAGTGTACCTAAGAATTCAAGACTCCTCATTGGTCATTCATCTCAACAAATCATAGGTGATCCAAACAAAGGGATAATCACTAGGTCAACATTGCAAAGAGATGAAGGACACTTAGCTTTTGTATCACAAACCGAGCCCACCAAGATAGATGATGCCTTAGGAGATGAGTTTTGGGTAATGGCTATGCAAGAAGAATTGAGCCACTTTGTTAGGAACAAAGTATGGACATTAGTACCTAGACCTAAGGACCACTCAATCATAGGCACCAAATGGGTCTTTAGAAACAAAAAGAATGAAAATGGTGAAATTATAAGAAACAAGGCTAGATTGGTTGCACAAGGCTACAATCAAGAAGAAGGAATTGATTATGAGGAAGCCTTTGCACCCGTAGCAAGACTAGAAGCAATTCGCATGTTGCTTGCTTATGCTTGCTACAACGGGTTTCTACTATACCAAATGGATGTCAAAAGTGCATTTCTAAATGGGTTCATCCTTGAAGAAGTATATGTAGAACAACCACCGGGATTTGAAGATCATGAACATCCGAGCCATGTCTATCATCTTCAAAAGGCATTGTATGGACTAAGACAAGCCCCTAGAGCTTGGTATGATAGACTTAGTGCGTTTCTACTTGAGAAAGGGTTCAAGAAAGGAACACTAGACCCCACTTTGTTCATTTTAATCAAAAAACATGATATGCTACTTGTTCAAATCTATGTTGATGATATCATTTTCGGGTCATCTAACACACGTTTATGTGATGAATTCTCATCATTGATGACAAATGAATTTGAAATGAGCATGATGGGTGAACTAACATACTTTCTAGGCTTGCAAATAAAGCAATCCAAGCATGGCATTTTTATAAATCAAGCAAAGTATGTGAGGGACATGCTAAAGAAGTTCAAATTCGAAAATCTGAAAGCATGTGACACTCCTAGTAGTTCAACTATCAAAATGGACAAAGACCAACTAGGAAAATCCATAGATCATAAACTTTACCGTGGAATGATAGGTAGCCTCCTATACTTGACCGCTAGTAGACCCGACATTATGTTTAGTGTGTGTTTATGTGCTAGATTTCAATCCGATCCTAAAGAGTCCCACTTAAAATGTGTAAAGCGCATATTTCGATATCTAAGTGGAACACAAGACTTAGGATTGTGGTTCAACAAAACCAAGAGTTTTGAACTTCGAAGTTTTGTTGATTCTGATTATGCGGGAAGTCTAGTTAACAGGAAAAGCACTTCCGGATTTTGTCATTTGCTAGGAAACTCACTTATCTCATGGTTTAGCAAAAAGCAAAATTCCGTGGCTTTGTCTACGGCGGAGGCCGAGTATGTGGCTGCCGGGAGTTGTTGTGCTCAAGTTCTATACATGAAACAACAACTTGAGGATTATCAAATCCTAGTTGGGTGTGCTGAAATTTACTGTGATAACACAAGTGCAATAAACATATCGAAAAATTCGGTGTTACACTCTCGAACGAAACACATTGAAATTAGGCACCATTTTCTTCGTGATCACGTCCAAAAGGGCGATGTTAAACTTGTCCATGTGTCCACAGAAGACCAATTAGCTGATATATTCACAAAGCCCTTGCCGAGAGATCAACTTTCTAACATTCGGCGTGAGCTAGGAATGGTTCGAGAATCGGACATTCTACACATGTTTTAGTTGTTCTAAACCTATTTATATGGTGTCTTTGAGGTGTCCAAGAAGTTTGAGGTCAATCCGAGTTGTATGTCAAAAATCGAAAAATTTCATGTCCAAAATTTCCAGAGGGAAATTAGCGCGCTAATGGTGGTAATTAGCGCGCTAATGGCTGTGTGACAAAAATTTTCCAGAGGGAAATTAGCGCGCTAATTCCAGACATTAGCGCGCTAATACGTTACTGGCCCAGAATATGAACCGACCCATTAGCGCGCTAATATTGGAATTAGCGCGCTAATGTCGTTCGGCCAGGTCAAATATAAATTCATTTCCAACCCTAAAACCACCACAACTCACAAATCTCTCCTCTCCACTCCTCCAAATCGCCTCCGTCTCGCCTCATTCGGGTAAGTTCTTCACCTCTCTTGTTCAATTTCTTCAATTTTCTTGTCTCTCGTCACCACGTTTTCTCCATTTTTCGCCAATGTCGACACGCCGCACTTCCACCCGCCCCTCCTCTCGTCCAACCGCCACCACCAACCCCCCCAACCGCCCCCACTTCGTCATCTCGTCGTCCATCGCGACGTCATGTCGTCCAACCTCCCTCTTCCTCCTCCAGTGAGTCGGCATCCTCACAACCCGCCCCCACTCCGGCGAATGCCCCTCCACGTGAGGGTCGCGCCAAGTCCGTCCATGAGGCCACTTCGGTCCTCGAGTCCGTGGCTCCGCGATTAACGGATGCCAAAATCCTTCGCCCGCCATTGTCGATTTTCCTTTTTTTGATAGGGCTCACCTCCCAATTCGGGAGATTCTCGATTCCGCGGGATGGACATCCTTTTGTTCTCACAACGCAAACTACAATCCCCCATTGGTTCGTGTTTTCTACTCGAATCTTGAAACATCAGCCCAATTTATCCTACGTTCGTCGGTTGGTGGCCGGTCCATTGAGATTACCCCTGATAATCTCGCCCAACGGCTACACCTTCCATTGCATCCTCCTACCACAACGGTAGTAGGAAAATTCTTGAGTTGGCCTTTTGATCGTCTTGAAGTGCTTAACTCGTTCTTTCGGCCGAAACGAACCCTAACTGTGTATCCAACTGGCATTACGGATACTGACTTTAAATTGATGCCCCACCTTCTACATAAAGTACTTCATAAAGTAAAAACTATGTTACTCTCCTCGATATGTTCATCTTAGGGCATCTATTTCGTGCCATTCCTCTCAGTCTGCCCCATATTATCATTGGTTATATTACGAGCACGTGCAGCTCAGGTCGTCATCTCCCATATGCCCATATCATCACATCTTACTTGGAGTCTGCCCAAGTAGATCTTGCGTTAGGCGGTCATCCCCTCACTGTCTACGACACCATTGACATGGCCACTCTGAAGGCCATGAAGTACCGCTACATACGCGATAGGGAGCGGTGGACACGTGAAGATGCAATCCCGGATGGTAGGTATTATGGTGGCTATGAGTCTCCATTACCTACGGACCCTCCGGTTGCTCCATATGACGCGCCTGACTACTTAGAGTATAGCTACAGTTTTGGTGGTGATGATCATGATGACGATGGAGGCTTTGCTGGCGATGCTGACCATGATGGCGATGAGGAAGTTCATCATGACTCCACCATTCCACCCCGCCGTCGCAGCCTCTACGAGACGCCCCCGCCTCCTCCTCCTCTACATTTGGCGGCTTCACACCTCCACCGATATGTGTCCCCCTCGTCGCCTACGTCTCTGCACAGCTGGGTTACCTGCACTCCTACGTGACTCAGACCTTTGCTACCATGACTCAGACCTTTGCTACCGTCGAGGCGAGCATCCAGCATCAAAATGATCGTCTTCGTCGCATTGAGGGTCAGTTGCTTCCAGCACATCCCGCGCGCACTGATCGTACTTCAAGTTCTGCACGTCGACCATCATCCTCGCGGAGGAGTGTTTAGTCTTTTTATCGCATGTTCAGCACTAGGTTCTGTTCGGTCGTTATTTTTTTTGTATAGACCCACTAGATGAGCACTAGGCTCCAAACTGTTAGGCTTTGATGTTTTACATATTTTTCTTTTACTCATGTTTACGCCACAACTATGTTCACACCGCTTTATGCTATCTATATCATGATTTCTTTTATTGCGTATCTCTGAGTTTCTATATGGCTTTTACTTGCTTCACTATGACTTATCATATCTGATTGTGTATCGCTTCCATCTATTGTCTTTGGTTATGCATAGAGTAAGGGGGAGCGTATTTGTTCTTGTTTTCATTAACTTATGCATCACTGTGTATTTCTCAAACGGGGAGCTTGGCCCCACTTTTTGATGTTATCAAACGGGGAGAAATGTGGTTGAACTTGAAAATGTTGATGTGTTTGAAATTGCACAAACGAAATGTACAATCTTGAATGAAATACACACTTAGATTATGTTTTATATTTTTAAAGTTCACATTGTTTGTTATCATCAAAAAGGGGGAGATTGTTGGACTAAGTGGTTAGTCACTCTAACTCCGACCGGGATTTTGATGGAAACAAACAAGGTGAAAATGTACTAATCAATATCAAGTGTATTTCAGTTTTTGTGTTAAAGGATGCAAAACAACACATCACGGGCATTCAAGCCGTACAAGTTTAAGATCCGGCATTCGTGAAGGAATGAAGATGGAAGACCATAGTACAAATTTGTAATTTCAATGTAAGGTATCAAAATTCTCTCACGCAAGCCAAATGCATTAGTTCATGCATATCAAGTCTTAAAACCAATTTTCAAAAGTCATGAAGTAACTTGGTATTTCAAAATGAAATTTAACACATACCTAGGCCCACGAGCTTAAACAAGGTGAAATCATGTGTTAATGATCATTTACATTTTGGAAATCATTGTTGAAGTTTTCAAGAGTGAAAAACTGGCTTTTAAACTGTTTTTGAAAAGAAAAACTGCAAGTTTGCAGAAAAGCCCCTCGCAAGTTATGAAATCGTGATTTTCCGTTTTCGGGGTTCGTAAAAATATCCGGACCATCCAATTAGGCTTAATGACCCATAATAAACATGTATAACATGTTACATTAGGGTTGGTTAGGTCTCGGACGTGTTTAAGGGTCGCTAACACAAAGGGAGAAAATAATTATTTTGAGCTCCTGCGAGTTAGCGCGCTAATCTTGTCATTAGCGCGCTAAGTGCGAGTTAGCGCGCTAGGTCTCGATATTAGCGCGCTAATTGCCCTCTGACCCGATGCTTTTTAAAAAGCTGGAAAATGAACTTTAATTTGAATTTTTGATGGATTTTGGACCCTTGGATCCATAGAACGGTCATAAACTGTCAAGATAGGATTCCTAACAATATAAAAACACCAACACAATGGTTTTCTCACAACAAGGCAAACACACACTCAAAAAGTTCAAAAGATTCAAAAGAAGAACTTTGATTTTTGTGAAAGGAAAAAAGGAGATTCTTGAGGTTTGTCCACAAGCACAAAAATCCAAAGACTTTGAAGCATTCAAAGAGTACTAGATTCTCCTCAAAGCTGTTCTCTTTTGTCACCTTCTTGGTTGTAAGCTAGTCCTTGTTCTAGATTCCTTCTCTTGTGCTTAATCTACATAGTTTTGTGTGTGTTGAATCAAAATCAGTTTGTTGTGTGTTTTAACACTATTATCTTGGGTTTTGTACTTAAACTTATTTTATCAAACCCTAAGAATGATTTGAACAAAAGTTTTGAACTTAAACTTGATTTTTGTTAAACTATTGTTCTTTGCCTTGAAATCGGTTTTGCATAAACCCATTGGATTTTAAAACGATTTTACATTTAGAATTTACAACGAAATCAGTGACATATTTGCATATTCCATTTATTCTCACACTTGCATGCATAAGAGGTGTTAGGCTCTAGGTGGCTTGCTTGTGTTTGAATTTGATACTACTTTGTGTTGTAAAGTGTATCTCATTATTTTTCAGCAATTTGGTGTAATTGTAAGATTGTAAGACTTAGTGGAATCTAAGTCAAAGGGGAAGACCTAGTTGAGGCTAGGCACAAATCCTAGTTGCGGCTAGGTAGGAAGTCCTAATTGTAATTAGGCATTCTAGGCTTGTAGGCTTAGGTTGTAACACTTATTTATAATATAAGTGGGGGTTTAAAAATCCTAACCGGGGAGGTTAGGTAGTGGATGTAGATCATTGGATCGAACCACTATAAATCGTGTGTCAATTTCCATCTCTTCTATCCCATTCACTTGCATAGCATATATATTCATTGATTGTGTATGCTTTATAATTGTTACTTGCGCATAAAGTCTTAAAAAGGGCAATAACTACTCGGTAACCCAATTCACCCCCCCTCTTGGGTGACCTTCAAATAGTTAGCAAATTCCACTTAAACTCTAATTCACTGAGCATAAATTCGAGTTTTTAAAAAATAGAACCCAATTCGCCAATCAAAAACACTTTTACACATAAGAACCACCATAACCCTTCAATCCAAAGACCAATTTTTTCCTTGACTCAACATCCCTAATATAACGAACAAATTTTTAATTGAAGCTGCTATCGAGTATTTTTTAATGTGGGCGCCAGCTCGGGTCCACAGGAACGCTATGTCAGCGGGAAATGTTATTTTTGACTAATAGATTATGTAATGTAACGGTAATTATTATTATGTGACTTATTACATCGCATGTGTGAGTTTATATCAATGTAACCGGGTGAGTTAGTGTGACTGGTAGTCGCCCTTCAAAGCGCGCTAACGTGGGTACTGGGCGGTCTAATTACAGGTATACTAGGCTGAGGAATGGGTTTATAGAGGTAAAACATAATTAAGTGCGACAATTTATCGATATAGGAACGTGGCATATGCCAATTGTGTCGTCGTGGTTGAGTACGACTGGTCGAGTTGCGAGGTGACGTGTGTTAGAAGGCCCGAGGAACAAATGATTATTGTGTTGAGAGGATAAGACTAAGAGACCAAGTCACCAATTGTATCACTAAGGATGGACCATTTGACCAAACTTTGGTCATTGATGAAGCATAGGGATGGACAACATAAGTGATCAAGCTGGAAGTATATATAAGTTCATATTTTCACTGTCACCACCTTTTCTCTCTCTCCTTTCATGAGCAAATCCGAGAATTTGGAAGTGGTGAAGGGTTTTGTGAACTGGTTGAGTTGATTGAGAGGATCAATTGGTCAGGAATCATTTTTTTAATGGTTTTTTGCAGTCGTTTTGAGCCAAATTGGTGGGTTTATTATGGTTGTTGAAGAAAAATGAATTTTATTGGTGTTTTGACGCGAAATCACCGGGTTTGTCGATTCGGTAGTGATTGATCAAGGTTTGAAGTCATACTATGGTTTCTTTGGAGAACCATAGGAATTTATAATGGGTTTGGACCATAACAACGGGGCGAAGGGTTCTGAAAAATTATCCAACTCGAAACAGGGGAGACACCACAAGCGGTGCCGTGGAGAGTAATTCTCCATGGCACCACCTAGGGTTTGACATCTAAGGGCTCACTGCTTGGACACTTTTAGTCACGCAAAGAGTATTAACCCACAGTGGTGCCACTTACGGAGTAACGTTCAGGAGCTCACAGCCTGGACGTTTTGAGTCACGTCGTGGGTATTAACCTATGGTGGTGCCACCCACGACGTAAGGGGCCATGCATAGTGCTTAGATGTCGTGAGGCACATTATGAGTATTTGCTCACGTCAACGGCTCCCACGGTGCTAACATAGGAAATTAGAAAAAAAAATAAAGTAAAAATAAATAATAAATGTTTGAATTTTTGGGTTTTAAGGATTTTAATGATTCATTAGGACATCAAGGACTTGGAATACCATAGTTGGTATTGGGCATGCATCCGAGACGAGAACGGGATTTGACTAGGGATTATTTATAGGGATTGGAGCATGGATTGAGGAGCAAAAAACCTTTGAGAATGCTTCACTTTATTCATGACGTTGTTTTTATCGTTATCGCATTCATGTGTGTCTGCTAGTTGGCACATATGGGTTTTACTCCATAAGCTTCGGTTGCGTTTATATATTGGTAGTTGCTAAATTCCTTACTTGAGTCATTTTGGGACATGGCTCATATTGACGGTAGTAAGATATACTTACGATTGTTAGGAGGGATTAAGGTAGTTCTTAATAGGTAACACCATCGAAGGGATCATACAGTTTACTGAAGTTGGGGTTTAGTCACTGGATTCTAGAATATTTTATATACGCAGTTCCTATCTTATTTTATCGATTACCGACCTGGGTAGTCGAAGAATTTATCGTGATTATTCAATTGTTGATTTATTTACTGCTGCTTTTGAAGTATTTTGTGATGCTTTATTTTTCTTGTTGTTATTTTGGTATGATGTATGATGCTTACAGTCATGGGAATGTGATTTTTTTTTGCCAGTGGTCATATCCACATGTCTCATAGATTTATCAGTTTTGTTTCATGATTATTGTGTGGACTTCTCTTCGGAATTTACTCACTAGACTCGTAACTATATTTTTTTTGGTTACTGAGTCCAGATCCTTTGTTGAGCAAGAACAAGGGAAAAGAAGTATTAGACAACTACTTTTGAGTCTATTGTTGCTTCAGTTCGTATTCTTGAAACTACAATATGTAATTATATATTGTTTTTGCTGGGTTTTGGAAACTGTAGAACACCGAATACATATATATGAATCCCTATTTATATTCGCTCAGTTATATGCATGATATTTTTGTTGTGTTCTCCACATTAGGACTGATGCATTAAATGACATGAATCTCACATTTATTTAATGCAATTAAATCTTTCGCATAATTGTTGTATATTAAATTTAAAACTCTAATGATTGAGGAACAAGTAGCGTATAAGCGCGTTGGACACAACAGGACGGCAAAATGGTAAAGTTGTGGGCCTGTGGTGTATGTCGGTGCGGGCCTTGGGTTTTGGGGTTGTCACAGTTTAGTATTAGAGCGAGGTCGAGAAACCTCGGAGAAGTTAACGAAAAAGCATACAACTTAATGAATAAACATTATATGTGAAAATCCGATGTACTTACCTTGAACTTTACTTGGGAAGTAAATTTTAGTCGGGAGGTGTTGTTGGACCAAGTGTATTTGATATACACTCCACCTGTGATTTTGATGGCACCAAACAACGTGAAATAGTTCTAACAAGTTTGTTTAGTATTTCAGAATATTAAACTTTGTTAGGAACATCAAGTTCAAGTCTATTCATAAAAATGAAGCCGGATAAGTTCAAGATTCGACACATACAAGGACACAAGGACCGAAAAGCCTATATTATGAGTTGTACAAGTCATGTAAGGTATATAGGTCCCTTCTTACAAGCCAAAGAGCATAGAATCATGCATTTCATTTTTTTGATTTTTAAAGAAGTTAAAATCATGAACTTTGTGATTTTCAATTTTGTGGGTCTTAAAATGTTTTAAATCTTGCAAACATGTTTTACAACATGTATTTGAGGTGTATGAATTATTAGAATTGACTTTGAGTGCACCAGTATGTGTTTAGACGGCTTTTGGATTGACATTAAAAATATTTGTAAAAAAGTTCCTGTTTTCATGAAATCGGGATTTTTGATTTTCGGGGTTTATGAAATCATCTGAGATGTCTAGACACATTTTATGGACCCTACTAAATATGTACAAAGTGATTACAGAGGTTAAGTAGAGTCATAGAGGTGTTAGGAGGTTATTTTGAAAAATCAGCACACCTTAGATTGTCCTCGAGACACACAGCAGATGAGATATAAGACAATTAGTTTCATGACAAGGTGTCCAGGAATTGAGTGACAAAGGCTTGACAAGGACCGTCTGATTTAACCTCGAGATGCGTATGAGCGTCAGATTAGAACAAAACATAAATACCCCTTAATCGTGATACATGCAAACTAAAGCACACTCCAACCAAGAATTTCATATTTCTGGGAGAGAAATCCTTGTTAGGGAAGCAAATGAGTGTTTAGAGACTGGATTTGGGACTTAAAACCACGAAATTTAAGGTAATCTACTCACAAATTCTCTCATTTTTTGTGGAAACTTGATGCGTTTGGGTATGTAAGGTTTAAATGATTTTTTGAGAATTCATCACTATTTTTGTTAGGATTGTTGTTTATGAGATTGGTTTTAATGAATTACATCAATTTGAAACGGATTTGTGCACAAAAATGAGTGGTTTGGTGATTTTGGAATTCACAACATGCACATTTTAATTCTCTGTTTTGAGTGAAAAACATGTTTAATCGGTGTTTTAGAGAGGAATTTGATGCGATTAGAGAGTGTGTGGTATTTATATGGTGTTTATGAGGTGTTAGGAACCAATTAAGCTTAGAAT
Organism: Stephania japonica; assembly: GCA_039657345.1. Lineage (NCBI taxonomy): Eukaryota > Viridiplantae > Streptophyta > Magnoliopsida > Ranunculales > Menispermaceae > Stephania > Stephania japonica. Next base: position 19,203,377 of record CM077564.1, on the reverse strand, counting down.
CCATTTCTGGAAATTCTGGCCAGAGTGCAATTAGCGCGCTAGGTGATGAACACTAGCGCACTAGGCACGCTGGGGAAGATGATAATCTTCGTGCATGAACAGTGCCCAAAGATCAATTAGCGCGTTAATCACCCAGCCTATCGCGCTAATACCAGACCCCTAAATTTTTAAAACATGAAATTGAGCCTAATGGATTACAAACCAACTTAATTAATTAATATACCTTGTATTAGATCTCAGGAGTCACGGGACCGTAATTGCAGTCGAGACAAGTCGGGGGTCGGACTGGGGGTGTTTTCGGGATTATTGAGCACGGTTTGAGGTATGTAAAACCCAACTGAACACCACTAATACATTTACTTATTGATTATTTCATTTGAGCTGTAATTCTTGATAATCTGTGAGTCCATTCTTACTGGGACGGTTGAGTTTTCCCGTCTATGTATTTGAGGGTTGTTGTGGTCGCTTGCTAAGTGTGTAGCGCATGTTTTCGGCCTCGATAGATTATATCCCGAGTTGAATACTGGTTCACGTGTTCGATGTAACCCACTAGGGCTAATGCAGTTAGGACACAGTCGTAGGGTCAATGGTGTAGGCCACGACCAGGGCTGCTAGTCCTAAGTACACACTTTAGTAGCTGTGTTCACACCCATTTGTATATATGTGTGTTTATATTCATGCGATGAACTTTGAGCAGTTGTCTGCATTTTTCCTTCTTTCCGCATGTTTATTTAATACTATTTATTGGCTCTGTCATTTATATTCTTAAATTAATATGCATGGTGGTTTTCCTTGGGATTTTATTTACTGGGCTCGTCATCTGCCTTTTATGATGACTGAGCGCAGATCCTAGTACTATCAGAGGTAAGGGGATTCTTGGCGACTACATTTGACTTACCTACGCAGAGGCCTCCTGTTATGTTTGTTAGTGGAGTATACTTTTGGTATTTTGTATTATCTTTTGGTGGTTGGAAGACTATATTTCACACCTGTACTTATATATACTGTTATAGTTGATCGCCTATATGCACAGTACTGCCGGGATTTCCACTATAGGTTGAATAAGAAAACCTTATATGTTCTTTTGGTAATATTAAGACTTCCGCTTTAATTTCATTATAAAGGTTTATTAGTTTAATTGAATCTAACTGTTTAATCTAAAACTATATGTAAACTACCAAATCATTTCATAAGAAACACAAAGGTGACAGACAAATAATGAGTATGCATGACATGGCAGAGGCTTCAGGTGCTGAGGCAGGGAAGTAGCTATCCACGGGGTGGCCTCGGAATTTGGGGCCGTCATATTTTGGTATCAGAGCCTAGGTTTGAGGAGGCTAGGGGATGAAGCATGGATTATTGTTACCTCTAATACCGTCACATTTTGGTATAAAGCTAGAGTTCGAGGAACCTCGGATAAAAATTTTCAAGAGCATAAACTTTAAAATACATTAGATGTGGAAACCCGATGAGTCTGCCTAGGACTTTTAGTTGGGAAACGATGAAAGCCGGTAGAGTAGTGATTTGTTATGTGATATATGTATTGTTGTATTTGTATATATACTATACGCATACGTATATTCGAAACTGATCTGGACACGTCTATCGATGCAGAACACTATGGAGGGGCAGACTAGTGGCACAGCGAGAGCTCCCGGATCATCTGTTCCCCTAGAGGATCGAGTGACGGCACATGAGATGCAGATAGCCGAGATACTACAACTTCTGAGGGAAAAGGCTATCACGGTGGCTGCATTGGCTACGACCAAAGAGACAACAGTGACCACAGGACCGACAGAGGCTGCAATTATACTTACACAAACATAGACAGTGGTACCTGACGCGCGCCGAACGCGTCAATAAAATAATTCCTTAAACCAACTATTTGCAGATAGTGGTAAAGGGTCGATCCTACAGAGATTGGTAATCTTTCTAAGGTTCTAAAAGAATGAAAAATGGAGGTTTAGAGAAAATAACTTAATTGATTAATCTAGTTACTAAGAAATTAAATAACTAAAAGAAATACCTATGTCTACGAACAATTAATTTAAAATACCTAAGTCTATGGTTCCACAAGACAAGATCAAGATTCAATGACATATCATGGTCGTCAATCTTTCCCAAAACAATTATTAATTCAAATTCTCTTAGACTAGCTATAGAAAATCGACATCCGCTAGAAATTCATAATTCCCTTAATCTCGATAGCTAGGACATCCGTCACTAACTGCTTCACAAATTAATGCATAATCTTAGACATCCGTCATAAGGTTTAACACACTAACCACAGTAATAAACTTCTATGGGAATTCTAATCCTAGATAACCGGATCGCGTCCGCTCTCGATTTAACCTAGATTCAATTGTTGCACACTCAAGAACCAAAAGGTTTTAACGGCGATCGGGCGAATGCTTGTTACTTATATTGTCCCAAAAGTACAATTACGGATACTAATGAGTCAATTAACTATAGATTATCCACCTAAAAGCATGCACTTGCCACATACATACCCTAGATTTAAATCATATTCATTAAAATCAACAACAATGAAATAGAAGAAATTAAATTAAATTAAATAATAAAATAAAAGATCTCACAAGTTATGCTATAAATTAATAATCCTGACTTGCTTCACCTCCGACCTAGGCAATGACTTGATTAGCTAGACATAATCTCCATAAAACTCCAAATAAAAATAATGCCAAAGGTCTCTTTAATGAATAATAGATGTCTTCTATTTATACCTAAAGTCATAATGTGTAAAACTACTAAGAATTGGTCTCTGGAAGAGAGAGAAAACTATTTTTAGGTGTATTTTCAGTCTTGACACATGTTAGGTTGTCATTGGTTGGTTTTCTGGGCATTGCTGACGTGTCGGCACTTGATTGGGTGAGAGTTCTGTACCGCGTGGCGTGGCAGCGTCTCATTGGACGAGAAGAGTGCTGGTGACGTGCTGTGAGGAGTGTAACCGTGACACATGTCGGGATCTCATTCGCTAGAGGGTGGAAAGGTGACGCTCTGGACAAATGGGACGGCAACACGTGGTGCACAGCTGGCACGTAGGAGATTCGCGTGAATCACTGAAATTCTGGGAGTTTGTGTGGGAACGCTTCCCGAGGCAGATCGACGTGCAAGAGAGACGGGGAAGTTGTGAAAGGTGACGTGGCAAACGCTGATAGGTGGTGAGCAGCTGCTGTAGATGATGTGGCAGACACCGATTGGCTGGCAACTGCTGTGTGATGCATCTTGGCGAATCTGTTTCTGACACATGGCATTGCGGATTCTAATTACCCCACTGTCGGTGTAAATTTCGAGACTAATTCTCCTAGTATTCGAATACTGCAAGTAAATACTCTATTTTGAGTATTTTTCTGCCCCGGATTCAACCGTGCATTCCGTTTCACATAAAAACCAAAATTAAATATAATGAGATATATATATTTTCTAAACTTTAACACTAAACTATATTAAAATATACTATAAAATCCTATAAATACCAACTTATCAAATACCCCCAAACTTAAGACTTTGCTTTTCTCGAGCAAAGGTATATTTGACAACACAAACTAAACTAAACTCCTAATGCATTAACTAAACTAATCCTAAACCTAAACTCATACCTATACCTATTCCTATATCCAATTCAAAATTCATGGAGTTCCTTTGATTCACATAATCACCAAGTAACAAGCCACTCAAGAAATTTCAGAGTTATGATATGTCAAGACTCGCAACTCAAACACATTAAGATCATACTTTAAATACATAGATGTAGTCAGTACAAATGGAATCAACTACTCATGAGTTTTCTTGGTCTTTACATTAAAGCGCGCAAGTTTAAAAATCTTACTTAATCTAGTAAAGCACTTGAGCTAAATCTTTTTTATTTGAGGAGTTTTCATATTCTTTCGCCTTTATTTATTCAATAAATACACTCTATTTTTTTCTCCATAATATTTTTTCAAGTAATACGGTCCCTGCTCCATTTCCTATGGACCGTTTTTCTCACTTTTTCCCACCACAAGATTCCCTGCTCCATTTCCTATGGAATCTTGTGGGACTCTCCATATTAAAAAAACTCCTGTTAGCCCTTCTCACTTTCACTATGATTAAGCAGATTATCAAATATAAATTAAAGTACTATTACTTGCACAATTTTGACCGTCTGCCTATTTTGGTATCTAGCACAAAGTTTAACCATCATACTAAGTCCCTAATCATGAAATCATAAAAAATGCTGAACTACGGCTTGATTAAATGTTTCTCCTAATTTTTCTTGAGTCTCAAGTCAAAAAGCAACTATAATGTACTCATCCACAACCAAAGGCATGAAACAAAGTTTTCAGGTGACTATAAATGCAACATATAACAACATATGACACTATGTAAGGTCTAAATGCAAGAACAAACATAGATAGACATATGTCTACTCCTAGTAAAATTATACTAAATGTATGCATGAAAATGTATCATATCCTAGTGAAATGGAAGATGGAAATGGAAAGATAAGAGAATGAGAATAACACCACCATTATCATCCTTCAACCGCACAATTTTTAAAAAAGTAGCAATCATACCTGCGGTCTTTAGCAAGAAAATCCATCCAACACTATCCACAATCCCTAAAATACCCCCAAATTTATTCTGAACCTTGTCCTCAAGGTTCAAAATAAGTCAAGTGGTCTAAACACAAAAAAAACAAACAAAATAGTGAAAGAACATGATAGTGATAAGAAGGAAATGATATAAGTTCATGCATTAAAAAAATAAAAATATAAAAAAAATATAAAAAAATATAATACTTATCAAAATTTGGGTTGCCTTCCAATAGCTCTTTTGTTTAAAGTCTTTGGCTCGACTTGGCGTATGTTGTATTCACGTGATGCCTTCTAATAAAGAGTATCCAAGAATGATATTCTCTCCTCTAGCACTGGGTAGTGAAACAGACACGCCCTTGTTCAGAAATGAGAGCTTATTCAGGACTTCTAACACATATGAATCTATAATTTCTGAATCGTCCAACACAAAGGTGTCGGCGGTGCAAAAAAACTTCGAATGCTCTGTCTCGTCCACCTCCATGTCAAAATCATCAAATATATACGGGAGGGTGGGTGGGTTGACCAATACAAAGGATTGGTCATCCTTGCTCTCTTGTTGTAGTTCCTTCGACCTTGGTAAAGTGACTTCAATCTCTTTTTTGGCTTCTTCTTCGTAAGTTTGTGCCATAACGATCCCCGGCTCCGATTGAGAGACTTCAAGTTCCCCCTCCGACTCTTCGTGATCACTCAAATACTCATATATACAAGGTATAAGTCCATCAATAGCAAAGTGCTCATTCGTAGCATGATCATTCGCCTCAACACTCATCAATTTGACATCCTTCAAAGTCTCATTTTCATCACAACTTAATAGCACGGGAAACTCTTCTTCTTCAAGCATTCTATTAAGTGTGTCATTCATTTTACTTGTAAGCGTTTCTATACTTTGAAGGTTCGAATTTATGTCTTTAAAGTGTTGTTCCATGTTTTCTTGATGCAGTAAGATGTCTTGATGAAACCTTTGAGTGACAGAGGAGTATTCTTTGAACATATCTTCAAGAGATTGCTCATCTTGTTGAGGAGACGGTGGGCTGGAAAAGGGATAACTCAAGTCGGGTTGTGGCGATGCATTATCCCAATAAGGATAACTCTCATATTCAGGCTCGTAAGGACAAACATCGGTAGGATGAGTATAATCTCTGCAAAGTCCACAAACCTCAACCTGTTGCACATAAGAAGGCCAATTAGAAAATTCATGTCCATAATTTGACATACCTACCCCATTCATACTTTCATAGTATGAGTCTTTGAATTGACTATAATTGTTGGAATAGGAGGCCATCGTGGAGTTATCTGCAAACATGCTAGAGACAAGGGTATAAAGTAACTATAAATAAATAAATAAAACCAAAGAAAGAAAAATCAATCCCCGGCAACGGCTCCAAAAATTGACGGGCACCAAACGCGTCAATAAAATAATTTCTGAAACCAACTATTTGCAAATAGTGGTAAAGGGTCGATCCCACAGAGATTGATAATCTTTCTAAGGTTCTAAAAGAAAAAAAAATGGGGGTTTAGAGAAAATAACTTAATTGATTAATCTAGTTACTAAGAAATTAAATAACCAAAAGAAACACCTAGGTCTACGAACAATTAATTTAAAATACCTAAGTATATGGTTCCACAAGACAAGATCAAGATTCAATGGCATATCATGGTCATCAATCTTTTCCAAAACAATTATTAATTCAAATTCTCCTAGACTAACCATAGAAAATCGACATCCGCCAGAAATTCCTAATTCTCTTAATCTCGATAGTTAGGACATCCGCCACTAACTACTTCCCTAATTAATGTATAACCCTAGACATCTGTCATAAGATTTAACATACTAACCGCAGTAATAAACTTATATAGGAATACTAATCCTAGATAATCGGATTGCGTCCGCTCCTGATTTAACCTAGATTCAATTGTTGCACACTCAAGAACCAAAAGGTTTTGACGGCAATAGGGAGAATGTTTGTTACTTATATTATCCTAAAAGTACAATTACAGATACTAATGAGTCAATTAACTATAGATTATCCACCTAAAAGCATGCACTTGCCACATACATACCCTAGATTTAAATCATATTCATTAAAATCAACAACAATGAAATAGAAGAAATTAAATTAAATTAAATAATAAAATAAAATATCTCACAAGTTATGCCATGAATCAATAATCCTGACTTGCTTCACCTCCGACCTAGGTAATGACTTGATTAGTTAGACATAATCTCCATAAAACTCCAAATAAAAATAATGCCAAAGGTCTCTTTAATGAATAATAGATGTCTTCTATTTATACCTAAAGTCCTAATGTGTAAAACTACTAAGAATTGGTCTCTGGAAGAGAGAGAAAACCTTTTTTGGGTGTATTTTCGGTCTTGACATGTGTTAGGCTATCATTGGTTGGTTTTCTAAGCATTGCTGATGTGTCGGCACGTGATTGGGTGAGAGTTCTGTACCGCGTGATGTGGCAGCGTCTCATTGGATGAGAAGAGTGCTGGTGACGTGCTGTAAGGGGTGTGACCGTGACACATGTCGAGATCTCATACGCTGGAGGGTAGAAAGGTGACGCGCTGGACGAACGGGACGACAACACGTGGCGCATAGCTGGCACATAGGAGACTCGCATAAATCACCAAAATTCTTGGAGTTTGTGTGGGAACGCTTCTCGAGGCAGATCGACTTGCAAGAGAGACGGGGAAGCTGTGAGGTAACGTGGCGAACGCTAATAGGTGGTGAGCAGCTACTACAGACGATGTGGCGAACACCGATTAGCTGGTAGCTGTTGTGTGACGCATCTTGGCAAATCTGCTTCTGACACGTAGCACTGCGGACTTCAATTACCCCACTGTCGGTGTAAATTTTGAGACTAACTCTCCTGGTATTCGAATATTGCAAGTAAATACTCTATTTTGAGTATTTTTCCGCCCCAGATTTAACCGTGCACTTCGTTTCACCTAAAAACCAAAAGTAAATATAATGAGATATATATTTTATAAACTTTAGCACTAAACTGTATTAAAATAGATTATAGAATCCTATAAATACCGACTTATCAGTACCTGAGACTCAGATGGCAGAGACTACACCGGTCATAGTGGCAATAGAGACACTAACTCCTACACCCACACTAGTAGTGGAGGTTACCCCGATAGCAGTTTTAGAGTATGTTATAGATCCACAGGCTCAGAGACTACGGGATTTCCTTAAGTTCCAACCTACTTACTTTTATGGAGGGGAGACCCTGAGGCAGCAGAGGATTGGATCGTATCACATCGGCGCTTGCACAAGGAGCTGAACATGGAGGAGAGGCACAGGACGAGACTATTTGGGACGTGCTTCAGGTCTGATGCTACAGTGTGGTGGACTCACTACTAGGAGACGCATGCCGATCCAGCTACTTGGGTAGAGTTTTGAGAGATATTCTATGACCAGTTTATTCCGATGGAGGTTCGACTAAGGTTGAGAGAGGAGTTCCTATCCCTGAGGTAGGGAAATCGGACTATGTTACAGCATATGGATAGATACAGATATCTCTTACAGTTCTCGATGGATATCGTTGGCACTGAGCGCCTATATATCTAATACTTCATCTGGGGAGTTGAGGAGAGCATTGCTAGTGCGATCGTGTCATCTGGGGCTTTGATAGTACAGGCTATGTTTGAGAGGGCACTGACCTACGAGACATTCGTGTTATAGAAGAACGGTTTTCCCGTAACAGTATCAGCCGAGGTGGAGGTTGATCAGAGTTCTTGACAGGACAGGAGGCCAAAGAGGCAACGGGACCAGTTGACTAAGGGTCGCTGAGATGATCGTAGGGATGACCGTAGGGTAGAGATGTTAGGGATAGGCGCCAGGATAGTAGGAGTCAATATGGGGGTAGGCAGCTAGTGCATACTATAGCTCCTACACAGCAGCAATGACAGCATCCTTAGCAACAACACCAGGATAGAGATCAGGGTGGCCGTGACAGGGGTCAGAGGGACCAGGGTCAGGGTCAGAGATCTGGTGATAGGCGGGCTGGGAGGCGAGAGACGCGTAGATGCTTCAAGTGCGGCCATAGAGGACATCTGAGGTCAGAATACAGGGTGCCATCTCCACGACGGGATTAGGGTCCGAATAGGGACAGTACATGCAGTAGCACAGCCAGACTCATGAGCTACCAGGCAGCTAGTCGAGGGTACATTATTTATTCATAGTAGACTCATACATGCCATGTTTGACTTGTGTAGTACGTTATCTTTTATTGATGGGCACTTAGTTGGGGACCTAGGGTTAGACACACACACACTTGAGACCCATCTTGTCCTCAACACGGCTTTTAGGGATAAGATTTACCCTAATCGGATAGTTCGGGACGTCATGATTGAGGTTGCCGGACATCAGTTATCGGCTAACCTTAGAGTACTGGAGTACTTGGAGTTCGACGCACTTCTCGGGATGGATTGGTTGTCAACTTACCATGCACGTATAAATTATTTTGGGAAGAGGGTAGAGTTTCAAATCTCGAATTTGCCAGAGTTTTCGTTGACCGGGATCACATCTGAGTTACCTATTACGAGAGGCAGATTAGTAACTACCCAGGAGATGGAGGATTTTGCAGTGATTGTTGAGCTCGAGATTGGAGTTCCTGTTGGGATTGAGGACGTACCTATAATCTAAGAGTTTGCCAATGTTTTTCTAGATAACTTACCCAGATTACCCCCACTACGGTTAATAGAGTTCATTATAGAGTTGATACCAAGGACACATCTTATATCTAGCAGACCTTACCGGATGTCACCTATGGAGCAGGAGGAGGTCAGGAGACAGCTAGAGGATTTGTTGGCGAAGGGATTCATTCATCCGAGTATGTCACCGTGGGGAGCGCCAGTGTTATTTGTAAGGAAGAAGGATGGATCGATGAGGATGTGTGTAGACTATCGGAAGCTGAATCAGGTGACAATCAAGTACCGTTGCCCACTTCTGAGAATCAAGGATCTGTTTGACCAGCTGACAGGTGCACAGTTTTTCTCGAAGATCGACTTACTCTCGGGGTATCATCAGTTACGGATTTGAGAAGAGGATATCAAGAAGACTACTTTCAGTACGAGATACGGGTTGTTCGAGTTTACAGTGTTACTATTTGGATTGACGAATACTCCAACAGTTTTCATGGATATGATGCACCGAGTGTTGATACCTTATCTAGACATATATGTGATAGTCTTCATCGATGATATATTGATATATAACCGAACACGAGAGGATCACGAGAGTCATCTTCGATCAGTGCTAACGACGTTAAGGGAGCACAGACTATATGCGAAAATTAATAAGGGTGAATTTTGGATGAGGGAGGTGAAATTTTTGGGACATGTTATCAGCGGTCAGGGCATCTCCGTGGAGGGAGACAAGATTAGAGCGGTGATTGGCTGGAAGACACCAGAGACTGCTGTTGAGATACGAAGTTTCTTGGGTCTAGCAGGATACTACCGGCGGTTTGTATAGGATTTCTTTACAATTGTGGCACTAATGACGAGGCTGACGAAGAAGAATGTTCCATTCGAGTGGTCTGAGGAGTGTAAGTAGGCATTCCTGGAGTTGAAGAAGCAATTGACTATTGCACCAGTGTTGACGTTACCTGAGTCAGGGAAGAGTTTGTCAGTTTATACTGATGCTTCAGGGACTGGACTGGGATATTTTCTAATGCAGGAGGGATAACTAGTGGCTTACTTATCCAAGCGGTTGCGACCACATCAGTGTAATTACCCCGTAGACGATTTAGAGCTAACAGTTGTTATGTTTACGCTAAAGGCTTGGAGACACTACCTGTATGGAGAGAAGTTTATCCTTTACACTGATCATCAGAGCTACGCTACATTTTAACACAGAGAGATCTTAACATGCGTCAGAGGAGATGGTTAGAGTTGCTGAAGGACTATGACTTCACGATTGAGTATCATCCCGACAAAGCCAATGTGGTGGCAGATGTATTAAGCATATGCAGAGTTAATAGCTAGACCGTTGATCGACACATGGGTTTGTTGGAGGCAACATCAGTCATGAGCATGTCAGACATTTCAGTTACGCCTGATGTACATATATGTGGTCAGATGAGAGTACCAATAGTATCACTGGAACGGGTATCGAAGTGTCAGAGGGTTGATGGGCTTTATGAGCGGTTCAATGGATTGGCATGGGATCCCGAGTGTACTGATTGGACAGAGACGACAGATCGATGTTTGCGGCACAGGGTCGACTTTGGGTACCAACAGTACCAGAGATCCGAGATAGTATATTAGAGGATTCTCACCGGTCGCGTTATACAGTTCATTCAGGCATAACCAAGATGTACCACGACTTGCGGAGATTGTTTTGGTGTCGGGGATGAAGGCCGACGTCGGCGAGTATGTTCGAGGGTGTCATATATGTCAGTAGGTGAAGGCGGAGCACAGGCGACCAGGCAGATTGCTATAGCCGTTACCCATTCCTTAGTGGAAGTGGGAACACCTTACCATGGATTTTGTCAGTGGGTTACCGCAGTCGTCGAGGCGACAAGATACGATCTGGGTGGTGATTGACAGACTGACAAAATCGGCGCACTTCATACCACTTTCGATACGATACACGTTTCCTCGTTGAGCAGACTGTTTGAGCAGGAGATTATCAGACTGCATGGGGTGCCAGTCTCCATCGTATCCGACAGGGATCCCAGGTTAACTTTGAGGTTTTCGAGAGTAATGCAAGAGAAGTTTAGCACTAGGTTACAGTTCAACACGTCTTATCATCCTCAAACAGATGGCCAGTCAAAGAGATTGATACGGATTTTAGAGGATATGTTGAAGGCTTGCATTCTGCAGTTTGGAGGTTTGTGGGAGGATTACTTACCACTGTGTGAGTTCGCCTATAACAACAACTATTAGGCTAGTATCGGGGTGCCGCCATTTGAGGCACTGTTTGGGAGGCCCTGCAGGTCACCAGCGTGTTGGGTAGAGTCGGAGGATACAGTTACGATAGGGCCAGAGATAGTTGTTGATCACATAGAAAAGATTCGATAGATTCGCCAGACTTCGAGTAGCATAGGACAGGCAGAAGAAATACGCGGATAGATACCACGAGAGTCTGAGCTATGAGGTTGGTGATATGGTTTATCTGAAGGTTTCTCCTTGGAAAGGCCAGCAGAGATTTGGGATTAAGGGGAAACTAGCGCCAAGATTTATTGGACCTTACCGAGTCGTAAAAAGGGTTGGCAATGCGGCGTACAGATTAGACCTACTGGCGGAGTTAGCAGGGATTCATCCTACCTTCCACGTTTCGATGTTGCAATTGGCTAGGACCAGGCCACGACCCATGGTTAATGTGTGACAGGTTGATATCTAGTCTGACGCAACTTACGAGGAGCGACCATTAGCAGTATTAGATCGTAAGATCCAGACTCTCAGGAATAGGGAGATATCCAAGGTACTCGTACGGTGGCAGCATTACGGTACGGAGGGACTTACCTGGGAGTCGGAATCGACCATGTGAGAGCGTTATCCCCAGTTATTCCATGGTATGTTCCAGACTAACTCAAATTTCGGGACAAAATTTCTTTTAGTTGGGAAGAATTGTAACGGCTCGTTATAATTATAACATCATTATTTAATTATTTTCAGATTAGGATGCCAGCTCGAACGACACGTGGACGCCGCGGATAGGTTAGGCATGACCTAAACCTAGGGTACTGACTGTGTACTGTTGTTTTCTTGAGTTCTGTGATGTATTAATATTATTATTATTATGATGTATTATTCATTACAGGCGTGTATCTATAATTACTTGTCGGGCGAGTTTGAGAGTCGGGGTTCTGTTTCGTAGATTACTCCAACGCGAGGGTTCGGTAGCTGTGAGGCTGGACGTTGGGATTAGATTAGACTTAGTCAATATAACATGACTATGGTTGAGGACTAAATATGATGAGATTTAAATATAACCTTAGGCTAAGCTAAGTAAATTAACTAGGTACACTAAGTGTGGGACTGCCTCGGGAAGTGTGCCGTATGCGGGACACGAGGAGTCAGGTAGTCGGGAAGTTAGTGTGGCCCTACTTAGCATTTTATGGAAGTTATTTGATGACTTGGGTAGGCTATATGAATTAAATCAAATAAATATATTACAGATCCTATAGCTGTAACTGAATAAATCAGCACATCTTGGATTGTCCTCGAGACACACAACAAATGAGATACAAGGAAATTAGTGTCATGATAAGGTGTCCAGGAATTGAGTGACATAGGCTTGACAAGGACTTTTCGATTAACCTCGAGATGCGTGTGAACGTCAGATTAGAACAAAACATATAAATACCACTTGATCGTAAGACATGCAAGCCAAAACACACTCCAACCAAAAATTTCAGATTTCTGGGAGAGAAATCCTTGTTAGGGAAGCAAATGAGTGTTTGGAGACTGGATTTGGGAGTTAAAACCACAAAACTTAAGGTAATGTACTCACAAATTCTCTCATTTTTTGTGGAAACTTGATGTGTTTGGGTATGTGAGGTTTTAGCAAATTTTTGAGAAATCATCACTGTTTTTGTTAGGATTGTTGTTTGTGAGATTGGTTTTGATGAATTACATCAATTTGAAACGAACTTGTGCACAAAAATGAGTGGTTTGGTGATTTCGAAATTCACAACATGTACACTTTGATTCTTTGTTTTGAGTGAAAAACTTGTTTAATCGGTGTTTTAGAGAGGAATTTGATGTGATTGGAGAGTGTGTGGTAATTATATGGTGTTTGAGGTGTTAGGAACCAATTAAGCTCAGAGTCCATTTTTGGAGATTTTGGGCAAAGTGCGATTAGCGCGCTAGGTGATGAACACTAGCGCGCTAGACACGCTGGGAAGATGATGATCTTCGTGCATGAACAATGCCCGAAGATCAATTAGCGCGCTAATCACCCAGCCTAGTGCGCCTACACTAGCCCCCTGAATTTTTAAAACATGAAATCGGGCCTAATTGATTACAAACCCACTTAATTAATCAATAAACCCCAGGATTAGATCTCAGGAGTCACGGGACCGTAATTGGAGTCGGGGACTAGCCGGGAGTCAGACCAGGGGGTGTTTTCGGGATTATTAAGTGCAGTTTGAGGTACGTAAAATCCAACTGAATACTACTACTGCATTTACTTATTGATTATTTCATTTGAGTTGTAATTCTTGATAATCTGTGAGTCCATTCTTACTGGGACAGTTGAGTTTTCCCATCTATGTATCTGAAGGTTGTTGTAGTCGCTTATTTAGTGTGTAGCACGTGTTCTCGACCTCGGTAGATTATATCACGAGTTGAATACCAGTTCACGTGTTCGATGTAACCCACTAAGGCTAATGTCGTTAGGACACAGTCATAGGGTTGATGGTGTAGGCCACGACCAGGGCTCCTGGTCCTAAGTACACACTTTAGTAGCTGTGTTCACACCCATTTGTATATATGTGTGTTTGTATTCATGCGATGAGCTTTGAGCAGTTGTCTATATTTTTCCTTCTTTTCGCGTGTTTATTTAACACTATTTATTGGCTCTGTCATTTATATTCTTAAATTAATGCACGGTGGTTTTCCTTGGGATTTTACTTACTGAGCTCATCATCTGCCTTTTGTGTTGGCTGAGCGTAGATCCTAGTACTAGTAGAGGTAAGAGGATTCTTGGTGACTACATCTGACTTACCTATGTCGAGACCTGCTGGTACATTTGTTAGTGGAGTATACTTTTGGTATTTTATATTATCTTTTAGGGGTTGGAAGACTATATTTCACACTTGTACTTATATATATACTGTTATAGTTGATCGCCTATATGCACAGTACTGCCGGGATTTCCACTATAGGTTGAATAAGAAAATCTCATATGTTATTTTGGTAATATAAAGACTTCCGCTTTAATTTCATTATAAAGGTTGATTAGTTTAATTGAATCTAACTGTTTAATCTAAAACTATATGTAAACTACCGAATCATTTGACAAGAAACGTAAAGGTGACAGATAAATGATGAGTATACGTGACGTGGCAGAGACTTCAGGTGCTGAGGCAGGAAAGTAGCTGTCCACGGGGCGGCCTCGGAATTTGGGGCCGTCACACCTTCAGTAACTCAAGCCATCGCCTCTGTCGCATGTTCAACTCCCTCTAAGTGAACAAGTATCTCAAACTCTGATGATCTGTAAACATCATAAACCTCTCACCGTATAAGTACGGCCTCCAGGCCTTCATCGCAAACACGATTGTTGCAAGCTCCAAGGCGTGCACTAGATAATTCCCCTTGTGGGGTTTCAAGTGTCAAAAGAAATAGGGCATTGGGGATCCGACCTGCATCAAGACACAACCCAGACTAGTCTTTGGCATATGTATATATAGAAAAGACTCTACCTGCCTCCGGTAATGCTAAAATTGGCTCATATGTCAACATCCTCTTTAGCTTCCAAAAGGCATCCTTGCACTCTTCTAACCAATCAAATCTAACTTCCTTTTTGGTCAACCACGTCATCAATGCTACAATCATCAAAAAATCCTACACGAAGCGCCAGTAATAGCCTGTTAAACCCATGAAACTCTAGATGCCAGATACAAACTCATGTGTCTTCCATTTAATGATCAATCTTGTCACTATCAACTGATATACCATGAATGTTGACGACGTGCCCCAAAAACTTCACCTCACTAGCCAAAACATGCACTTGCTGAGCTTCGCATATAGTCGATGCTTTCTCAACGTCACAAACACATCCCTGAGATGCCTCTCGTGCTCCACATGATTCTTGTTGTAAATCAAGATGTCATAGATAAAAACTATGATGTATCAATCCAAAAACAGTCTCAGCACCCTATGCATAAAATCCATGAAGATAGTCATGCATTAGTCAGCCCAAACGGCATGGTTGTAAACTTAAATAACCCGTAACGCATGCTAAAGGCGGTCTTCTCCATATCCTTCTCTCGAATTGTTAACTGATGGTATCCTGAACATAAGTCGATCTTCGAGAAGAACTTGACCCTAGCTAACAGATTAAATAGGTATCAATCCTCGAAAGTGGGTAATAATTCTGAATCGTCATCTGATTTCGCTTCCAATAGTCTACAGACATTCGTATCGTGTCGTCTTTCTTCTTCAAAAAAAGAACTGGAGCTCCCTAAGGTGACATGATAGGGTGAATGAAACCCTTCTGCAATAAGTCATATAACTGGGTCCTCAACTCTTCATACTTTGATGCCGACATCCTATATGTCTGTTGTTAATCAGCCGAGTCCCCAAAATCAGCTTGATAATTGTAACAACCCCAAATTTTTAACTGACTTGCGTTACACTTGTCAAGATTGTGACCCGGCTACGTGAATACTGGACAGTATTTCAAACTTCGGGAGTCGACACCGAAGTGATTTTATGATTCTTTGATTGTGTGTATTAGTATTTTAGTATTTTACGAGTCTCGCGCCGTTCGGGCGATTTTAAATTGAGTGAGGCTACGCCTATGTAAACGGGGGAGTAAAATATACAAATAAATGAATTTTCTAATAAATGTAATTAATTAGTGTTGAGATGTGGCGAGAAAACGGGCGCGGTGAGACAATTTACGGAGGAAATACTGACCGAGGAAATGCAAAAGAAAAAAAAAAATTCATGTGGGAGTTGGTTAACCACGCAACATACGGGCTATAGGATAAAAATTGTTAAGGTGACACAATGTGGTGAGGAGAACCATTGGATGAGCATGGGGATGTGTATTTGTGTTGAGTTAAGATGATGAGGTAAAAGACACATAAGGGTAAGTGTTTCAAAATGTGCAAGTAATAAAAGTAAGGGTAAAAGAGTCATTTCACACTTGTCTTATATATAAATAAACAAACAAAACCTAATCCACTATTCACTCATCTCCTCCACACACACACCGCCCCTCACATTCTCTCCCACCACCACCGCCCCTCTCCCTCGTCAGACCAGTCACACCCCTCGCCGAAACCCTCACCGGAGGACCTTCTCCACTCTTTCTCTCTCGGTCTCTCTCATTCTCACAGTTTCTCTCTCGGTCTTCTCTATCTCACGGTCACGTTCTCTCCACTCGGCCTCACTGGACTAAGCTCTCGCCGGAGTCGTCACCGGAGGTCTATGCTCTCTCTCTCACGATCTCTCCGTGTTCTCTCTCTCTTTCTTACTCTCTCTCTCTCCCTTCTCGAGCACGTTCACGGCAATGCACTGTCGCCATGACTGTGCGTCCTTGGCCGACTGGCTGACGTCGGAGACGACCCTACAGCCTTACCTAAAGCTCGAGGGATCTCCAAATGTGGGATAATATGAGTCGTGGTGGTGGTGCTGGCCATCCTTGGCTGCTGTACATCTTGAACTGCAAGTGTTTTTCCCTCCTCCTCATCATGTCCGGTCGGTGGTGTGGGCGGCGCTGTGACTAGGGATCCGGTCAGGGACGACTCGACGGTGTCTCACCGGAGGTCCACTGATCCCAGAGCACCCCTACCCCATTGAATGTGTATAAATAACTGTGTTGTGTTGTTGTACCTTGTTTAGTTGTTTTTTTTATTGAACTGTTAATTGTTGTACTGGCGGCGCCACTGCCGGCGACCGCCGTGGCCTGGTGGACTGCTGGGGGGTCATCATGATCATGTTGATGTCACCCTAGAGTCAAAACCCATAGCATGAGAGTGGTGTTCGTTGTTTTTGTAAATTTTTCAATATTTCGTTGTTTTGTGTTTTTCGCTGGAAAACACCCCTATGAGCGGCACCACCGCTGGACTGCCGAGACTAGAGGTTGTCGAGGACCCCATTGAGCTTTGGCTTGGGTCCCACAGCCCTTAGGAGTGGTCAATAACAGCGAGGCTAGCGCAAACCTTGGATATTTTACATAGACATGATTTCATGAATTTTGTTCATCTCCTCGTCCGAATCCGTTGCCGTGAGCGATGCCATCGCTGTACCACCATAACCGGAGAAGTCGGGGTCCAAGTTACGATCATACTTATGTCTCACGACTCTTGGATTGGCCTAAAAAGAGCGATGTTATTGTTATGTTATGCACTTATGTGATTTCATGCGTGTTGTAACCTTCTCGCCGGAAACCACCCTTCGTGGCAGTACTTTCATCGACGCGATGACATGGGGGACTGCCGGAGACCTTACCATGTCAGTCATGGAGTCTCATAGCCCCGGAGCGTCCATATCAATGATGATGAGTCGTAATGGCGGAGATATGCGTGAGTTGTTTATATTGCGTCGAGTAGTTGTCAACGCGACGTAGGGCATGCACACGGCCTTTCCATGCAGTGTTGACACTCTACGGATGTTGGACCACACCCTGAGTTCCCTACTCGCCAGTGTATGGTCATGTTAAGTCATAATTGTTGGACAACATCAAAGTTGTGTTTCCGTGTCCATGAATGGTTATGACATCATGGTCACGCCGCGGTCCTCGAGATTATAGGGTGACCTATTTACGACTGAGCCGAGCCTAAGATGTGTGGTTAGGCTTATATATGTGTTGTGAATTCAAAACCCAAAAGGGTTGTGTTTCAATGTGTTTATGGTCGTTGTATCGATTGGTTATTAAGTTGTCGAGTCATTAAAAAACACAGGAAGTACTAAGAAGTTAACTTAGGTTTAGTTAATGACTCAACCCGTTAATTAGAGTTTCCAACCTTGTCAGGTAGCGAAAAAACTCGGGAATATGCGTTAGGGACGTGAGAGTGTCTACGGGTTGCGATAGTTCAGGTAAGTACACTTGTCTCAAAAACTTGTGTACGTTAGTAAGCCAGTTAAGAAAATATCATGTGATTCATCTTCATTCCATTGTGTTTGCTATTATCTATTTGTTGGCATTCCATTCCATATTCCTTGTATGTGTGTTCTTGGCATAAGTGTGTCTCGAAGGTATATGCGGCCTGCACTAGAAGGGATAAAACGCGGGCACTCGTGCGCACGAGTGTTTGACCACCCCTAGTGATTGTGTGATACCATGTACTGGATTGTTGTGGATTGTTGTGGATATTGTTGTGGTATTGTTGTGGATTTTAGACCACTTATGGCCTCTTTTGACTCGTAGAACACGCATGTTTCGATTGTTATTGTTTCCAGTCTGCCTATCATGCACCTTATTTATTTAACTTCCTATCTTTCAATTCCTGCATGATATTTAGACTGTCTTGATTGATAATTCATGAATTACTGTTATATTCTTCTGGCATTACTTTCGATTTCTCTCAGTTGCTCACCGTCTAGTTTGTGACGGTGGGTGCAGATATAGCGGAGTGCAGTAGAGGCAAATAGCCTTGCTTAAGCGACTTTTTGTGAGGATTAGCGGCTGGACTTGAGGAACCCTAGAGTAGGTTATATGTTTTTGCTCATTTGTATATCGCTTTATATATGTATGTTTTTGGTTTATAGAACTTGGTATTATTGTTGAGATTAGTATCATGTATGTTGATTTATCGAATTGTACATGAACACGGGGTTTTCCACAATTATAGAATTCCTAATTTCCCTTTGATTGAGTTATTTCCCCTTGTTATATATTGTTTAGTCTTCCGCTGTATATTATTGCAATAACTCTTTCATAAAGTACTAAATTGATTAAATTGAAGGCTGACTAGGCTCGTCAGGTTACCAAGTGATGACTTGGGGCCTGCACGGGTCTAGGCCGGGCGTACCCAATTGCACGGGGAAATTGGGGCCGTCACAATAATGAACTCAACAGCTCTCGGTGGTGGCAACCATGGCAAATCATCAGGAAACACATATACAAACTTACAAGCAACAGGGACATCCTCAACCCTAATCACCGTCCTAAGCTATTGTTCAACCATAGCCACGTACGCCTCCATCTCATGTAACATCACTAATCGGCCTCTAGTGATAGGTAGTGCAGTCGCAACTCTGCCAAACCAGAACTCTGGAATTCCCTCAATATCAAGTGTCACAGTCTTGCTGAAAATAGTCTATCTGTGGGTGATATGACGATAACCAATCCATACTAAACACTGCGTCGAACTCCAGGTACTTTAATACTCTGGAATCAGCCGGTAACTGATGTCCCTCAATCTTAATAATGCATTCTCGATAAATTCGATTAAGGTAAATCTCATCCCCAACTGTTGTACTAAGAACAAGATGTGTGTATGAGGTCTGTGTAGGTAACCCCAACTCTCCTACCATGCATTTACAAATGAAGGACAATGTATTACCAGAAGCCATCATGACGTGCATGGAAATACCATAAACAGATAACGTACCCTCAACAAGCTGTCTAGTCGCCTCTCTGTCCAGCAGTGCGACCCTAAATGCAGTAGTATGGGCCTTATCTCTGGTTTAGTTTATATGTGGCGGTGGTGGTGCTGGTCTAGTGTAATCTACCACGATATGCCCAACCTGTCCATATCGATAACACGTACGAGTCTCAGATTACCACCACTCCTCTAACTTTGTGCCTGGCTTTGGCTCCGACTCTGGCCCATTTGACCTTAGTCAATGTACGAGCACCACCAGATATCACAACGTTTAAAATCCTCTCGTCCAAACTACGGAAAAAGTAATAAATCTACAAACGTTCCATCTTGCCACATTCATGACATACTGTAGTAGATCTTTATACCTCTCCATGTACTGCAGTAGAGAAATAATACCCTGAACCATATTAAGAAACTCCTCTTTGATTATGATTCTAACATCTTTCAGGATATACTCGTTCATGAACAGGTCTCAAAATTGTGCCCAAGTAGTCAAATCAGGGTGAGCACTATGTTTGTAGTCCACTGAACAACGGCTTTTACCTCTCAAACATAAACTTGATAACCTCATCCGATCATTCTCCTCAACTAAGATCAACTCATGTAGCCGCTCATGTGCTAACAACTATCCCCCAGCCATCTCTTGGTCTCCAGCTCCATAAAAACATCCCGATTGAAATCACAAACAATCCTTGACCTTCTTGGCCTCTGCAGACATAGTACTCCTAGATGTAGATGCCACTAATGGCTGTTCGGTTGTCGCTTGTGTAACGATTGTGGTCTCAGCTAGAGCAACTGGTAATGTGCCCTCTACTAAGGTCTTTGAAACTGTTATAGCCTCCATCTGTGTCTCAGATGTAGCAGGAATCACAGCTTCTTATGTTGTCGTCGGTGAAAATAATGCGGTCGTAGGAATTGATTTGGTGACCTCACGAGCATCTCGTGATCTCATCATATCCATAAGTAGTGTGAATCTATCATCCATGATTTGCGTCAACTGTTGCACAGTCAATGTCTCCTAAGTCAGATCACTAGTCTCTCCAACTTTAGGCTATGCAGTCACTAGAGGTTGCTCGTCCATCGGTATCTGCATTGAAGAATGTACGTCAAAACAGCCTTGGTTAAGATATACATGTATCATATGAAATATACAGTAAAAAACATAACATGTATATCCCTGAATTCTACCCACCTCACAACACTTCCCAACTAGGGTTCTAGACAATTACTTTGGGTTTCCACATCTAAAGTTTATTTATCAGGTTTATAATCAATTTATCCTCAAATTCGAGCCTTAGGTTCCACTAACCTAGGCTCCGATACAAAAATGTAGCGGCCCATTTTTTAACGGACCGCCACGCGTGCCAATGTAGGCCCACGACCTAGCCTACCAGTGCCACTTGTGTCCCACACGCAATCACATATACTAATTAATCATTAATAACCTCAAGATATGAACAATCTAATATTTATGTTCAATATTGGACTCAATCCCTTATTAAAACTCATTGTAAACTTCAATTACATCGGAAGACTTAAAACCTGACAAACCAATTTAAAAACATTAAGTCATGTCATTTCATGATATACCTAGTGTGGAAAACCCATATACCATCATATACTAGTAAAGTAAACCTCAACCGGCACAAAATATCAAAAATACAGGTCCTAAGATGTCTTACAGTCCCAAATTTCGAAATGAACAAAAAATATAATATAATACAAACGTAAGAGTATAGTGTATAAATCTTTGATCACAAGTAGTCCGCTAGCTTTCCTTTGCCATAACTCGTACTTAGATCTGCACTCAAGCCATCACGAAAAGGAAGATGACGAGTCCAGAGTGAGTATTCCCAAGGAAATTAAATAAGCAACTATGGAAAGTAAATACAGGAATTTAAATAAAGCCTAGGGTGAGACTAAACCATACTTCGTACTCTTCTACAGAGCACTGCCGGCGAGTGGTCCTCAAGCAAGGTCAGTATCTGGATCCGCTTGATGGTCGACGTAACACCTATAGTGCACCGACACATGCCCAAACGCGATCATCAGATAGACCTAGTCACCGAGATCTCTAGCACACATGTTATGATGTAGCAGACATACACAAAAATGGCAAGGCAGGAAAGCCTTTATCAGCCGTCAATAACATTACCACAATAGGAAATGGAATAATTAAAGAAACAATACTTAATTCAAACGTCAAAAGTAAGTAAATACTCAAGAAATTTTAATTGGGATACTACACACCTTAAACTGCACTCCAAATAGTCTAATATCGTCCCTACACGCCTCCAAATGCGTGTCCAGTCACCAGTCAGTCACAATTACTATTAAGTTCCTTAAACTTGGAAATTCCCAAAATCCCCATTTTCCTACCAATTTGATCCACAAAAACCCTATCATATAGGATTTCCCCCTATTTGGCCCTCATTAATCCTAATCCAAAAATTATTCACTTATATTTTATTTTTATTTTCTGGTTCGAACGCAGTGGGTGGCGTTGCCGTGGCCCACGCCACCACGAACCCCACGCTATGGTGTAACATAAAATGTGATGACTCCATGGGGTTTCCTCCCCACAGTGTCCCCTGGCGCGTCTGAACAAGAGATGTTGTGCTGGGTAGTTCGAACACCCTAGCTCATCGCCACAGTCCGAATCCACCCCAACACTTCATATATCATCAAATCCACCATATCCCATCGTAAAACATCGACGAACACTAGCTTGAGATGAAACCATGATAAATCCCGACAAAAACCTCATTTTTTTTTCCAAATCAACAACTTAACCAAAGTCTAATTGGTACTCCAAAAATTAACTTAAAATCCATAGCTACACCATTGAATCTAGTGTGCTCAAATTCATACCTGAAAACCCACGTAAAAACTATAGTGGCCCCAAATCCTGAGATTGCCATGTGGCCTGCTATGCCCTGCTCGCAAGCCCGGAGGCAACTGCCACATCACTACATCGGCAAACTCTACCTGGCAACTTCATTTTATAGACTAATTTGTATTGTATTTAGTGAATTACTTTAAAAGTTGCAAGTTATTAATCAGTTAATTTATATAGCGAAAGTTTTAATTAGTTATATGAGCATTTTCCAATTAATAACAAGATAAAATATCTTAAAATCCTATAGTGGAAAACCTGGTAAGTGCTTCGTATATACGCAACCATACTGTTAACAATATATATCTACAAGTACTAAGTGATATAGTCTCCCGGTAACGAAAAAAATAAAAAAAAATATCAAAATAGCAGTCAGCACGTATGAGTAGGTCCTCAACCGTGGGCAAGTCAGATGTAGTTGCCTAAGACCCCCTTACCCCTATTTGTACTAGGATCTGCACTCAATCCATCACAAAAACCAAATGACGAGCCCAATAAGTAAAATCCAAGGAAATCAACTGTGCATTTATAAGTAAATAAACAAATATCCAAAAATAGTGTTAAATAAACATGCAGAATATGACGAAAAAATATAGACAACTGCACAAAGCTTATCGCATGGATGTATAACACCAAGAATCACAAAATAGGTGGCTGACCTAGCAGACTAAGTTTGTCCTTCGGACCAGGATCCCGTCTGTTGGTGCCCCCACAGTTCACATCACTTGTCATCCTAATGGTATTAGCCAAATTTGAGTATATCAAACACGTGGACCTGAACCAACTCGGGTTGCCATTCATCGAGACCAGGCAAGACGCACTACAAACTAGTGAGCCCCACAACACACCACTGATACACCAAGTAGGAGTAACTCAACCACCCCATTAACAAAAGAAATAGAATAACAAGGAAGTACTGATCAAC
The DNA here is from genome assembly GCA_039657345.1 of Stephania japonica. Taxonomy (NCBI): domain Eukaryota; kingdom Viridiplantae; phylum Streptophyta; class Magnoliopsida; order Ranunculales; family Menispermaceae; genus Stephania; species Stephania japonica. The sequence continues at coordinate 19,179,718 of CM077564.1, read as the reverse complement.
TGGTAAAATATGTAAATACAGCGGTGGCGTTCAGTTGAGTTTTACGTACCTCAAACTGCACTCTGGAAACCCCAAAAACACTTGATCCGACCCCGACTAGTCCCCGACTCTAATATCATAGTCCCGTGACCCCTGATATCTATTTTTGGTGTTTTAAGGTCAATTAACTTGGTTTAGTTTGATAATTTGTTTAAAATCCTCGTTAAACACTTAGTCAAAAATCACTATTTTCGGTCCCTAACGCGCTAGGCAAAATGGCCAGTGCGTTAGGAAGCTCAATGCACTAAGGGTTCTAGCCCAGGCCGCTCCTTGTGCACTAAGAACTGTATCAGGCACACTAATAGGAAGCCCAGATTCCCAGAATTCTAGTTCAAAATTCTGGGTATCAACCCATCTAGCGCGTTGGGTGATGAACCCCAGCGTGTTGAGCGTCGTGCGGGTGTGCTACTATTCTTCAGGTTTAGGCGAGCCTAATAGCGCCTGCCACGTTACCGGCCACATCACCACCCTCTGTCACATCAGCAGTTCTGTGAAATGACGCTCTGTCTTGTCTAACTAATTCTACTATATTAAATTATTTATCTGACTTAAACACCTAGTAGGTTAGTTATTTATTACGGAAGTCTTCAAATGAGTATATTACCCAAAATTATTAAACCTAGATAGTAGAAAACCCGAAATAATACTACGTATATAAATGAGATGAAAGTATAAACAAATATCCATATACATGTAATCAGTATTCTACATTCCCCAAAACCCAGCAAAAAGTAAATATATACATACGGTATAGCAAAACACGAGCTATCAACGACAACGCTTTCAAAGATAGTCGCCTAGTACCTCATTTCCTTTGCTCTTGCTCGTACCAAAATCTACACTCAGTTACCCAACACATACAGTAACAAGCCCAGTTTGTAAATTCCTAAGAGAAGTTCACATAATAGTCATGAAAACATTGATAATTCTGCGAGACATATGAATATGACCTCTTACAACAAACAATTATATTCCCATGGTTAGCAGACAACATTTTTCATACCAAACATACACAATAGATATAATCATCACAAGATATCAGTAAAACTGTACGAATAAATAAATAAATGGGCTCGAATAAATAACCAATAAGTAAATACATCACCACTCGATTAACCACAGGAAATCTCGACCACGCTGATCGTACGATATTAAACCATGATTCCTGCGCAAACCAACGCTAATAACAGGCTTACAATGACTACACCTCAACTCAGTAAATGGGCATACCCCTTACAGGCACTATTTCTATCCAAGAGTACCCCTAATCCCTCGAGATAGTTGTAGATACATTCTACTCCCATTAACACGATCACTATCACTAAGCTAGTCCATGCAAGAGCGTGTAGCTACAACCAAAATGAAAAACCATGCGTGACCACTCCGACCACCCCGGAGCACAAATCTGATCCGTCTAGCTCCCCGATACCCGAGCTATGGTCCCCCAATCCCTAAAGTTCATTTATAGGTTTTTATAGGGTTTTCATTAATTAATTATGTGAAATACCCAAAACAACCCCTTAATGAAAAACTGGAAAATGACCAAAGCCACTGTCCAGCGCGCTGGGGAGATATCCAGTACACTAAAACATCATAGCGCGCTGAGGAAATTGTTCAGTGCACTACTGTTGTGAATCATCTTCCCCAATTTCGGTAGCGCGCTATCGACCTTGTCCAGTGCACTACCTGCGTCGGCCCTAGAATTCCATAATAGAATTGTGGTGATTTCCAATGCTCCGGTCGCCTCCTACAACAATGTTGACACATATACACTTCATGGGGATCAAAATCAAACCCCATAAATAGAGAATTACCTGAAATTCTTAGATCTAACATGCATGTCCATTTTTCTCTATGTAACGACCCAAAAAATTTTGGTTATTTGTGGATGATAATGCATGTATTATTATATTAGTATTTTACGGGTCTCGAGCCGTTCGGGCTATATTTTGATGGAGTGAGATGTCGCCTAGTTATACGGGGTGTTTCGGGAACCGTTTTAGTGGATTTTATTAATAAACAAAGCCAAATGAAAAACATGACCTAAGTTGAGGAAAATAAAATTTTAACAATAAAGTATAATAAAAGCATGAGGGAATTTATTTTAAATCCCAAGAGTGGGACCGCCTCGAGAAGCGTGTCGAACGCAGGGCACTGTGTACCGAGTAAGTAAGAATTTGTGTAACTTTATTGGTAATTTAATAAAATTAATGGGGTTAATTTAATAGGTTAATATGGATAAGATTGTTAAAGTGACACAATATAGTGAGGAGAACTATTGGATGGACATGGAGATGTGTGTGTATGCTAAGATGAGATGATGTGGTAAAAGACCCATAAGGGCAACTGTCCAAGAAATGAACAAGTGTTAAGATGAGGGTAAAAAGGTCATTTGGCTAATATATATACAAACCGTGGGGTTACAAACCCTACTATTCATCATCTCCTTCAAACACCACCGCCACCTCTCATCTTCACTCTCCCCCACTGCCATCACCAAACCACCGACCCCGACGAGGCCAGAGGTGACCGGAGGGTCTCCGTCGACAGGGAAGAGTCTCCCTCTCTTCCTCTCTCATTCACTCTCTCTCACTCTCACTCTCGGCCTCACATTCTCACTCTAGATCTCGGCTGTTTTCATCCCCTCCCTGCTGGACCGCCACTCACCACGGAAATGACATCTCCACCATCCACTAGAGATGCCTAGGTGAGTCTCTCTCTTTCTCTCTGTCTTCTCTCTTTCTCGGCAGTGCACTCTCTCTCACTCTCTCACTCTCATTTCTTTCGAACTCCATGCCGTGACAAGTGCTTCCCCTCGGTTGACTTTGTCACCACCCTCACCCTCACGGCATTTGGAGACCTCGGCCACCCACTTGATACACCAAGGTGAGCCGTCCTTGACTGTCTCTCTCTCTCTCTCGCGTTCTTCCACTTTGCTCACGGTTTTCACGTTTTTGTTGTGTGTATGTGATAACAGTGAGTTGTTTGAGGAAGATGAAGTTTGTTAATGGGCCTCAATAGTGTAGGCCCAATAAAGGCCCACTAAATTCCTTTACTTAACAGCCCATGTGGAAAAAAAATGCATAGGATGTATGAAAAGCCCATTGTGTGTGGTGTTTGTGTGAATCGACCAAGGGGTGTGTGTGTGTGTATAACTGTGGGGTGGCTGTCCTATATGTGTGGGGTGCGTACAGTGTGTGTGTGTGTGTACACACCCCAGTTGGGGTGTGGGTGTGTGCACTTTAGTGGGATTGTCTTCATGAGGTGTATGTGTGTGAATTTCAATTTACATAACAATGTGTATAGGTGGCTGTTTTGGTATGGATTTTGTGCAAGGGGTGTACAATGTGTGTACACCACAATGGGGTGTACACAACAGTGGGTGTGTACACCACAGTGGGGTGTACACAGCATTGTATGTGTACACCACATTGGGGTGTACACAACAGTTGTATATGTTTGGAATAGTGAAAATGTGTACATAACATAGTTTTACATAATTAAGTAATGTACTAATGAATGTGAACATGGTAAATCACAATGGGGTGCACAAACCAGTGGGGTGTGTGTGCACAAGACAGCGGGGTGTGTGAAGAGTTAGTGTGCACACCAGTGGGGTGTACACATCAATTGTATGTGTGTGACCATAATGTACATTATTGTAGGTTTAAGAATGAATAAATAAGATTATAAGTATAGACATTGGTATTAAATAAATATGGACTTGTAAAAGGGACCTAAACCACTCATTTTTGATATAAGTCCATAACAAGTCTCAATTAGTGTGTGTATGGGTTGTGTAAAACCCAATGAAAGTTTAATATGATCAGCATAACTTAAAATTCGAATACATACATAAAATGAGGGGAATAGCTCATATGTACCTAAGTCCAACAAGTGTTCACCTATTAAGCCCACTTAGGTGAATATAGGCTTGACGCATGGATCCAACAAGAGCCTAACCGGACTATAAAGGACATCGATGATAGTATGGGTTCCATTAATTGAATGAAATGAAACAGAGTTTAGGAGAGTTATTCTAAAACTAAATGCTAATCCTAAACAAATCTTCGGGACTTAAATCGTTTGCCAGGTAGTCAAGAAATACGGGAAGCGCGTTAAAGTCTTGGAGTGAGTACCGGGTCACGCTAGATCAGGTAAGTACATGCATGCATTGTGTGTATGTACGTTAGTAGACCAGTAAGAAAATAACATGTGATTTATACATCCTCTATTTATTGCTATTGTTGCATTGATCCTTTGCTTGATATTCCATTCCGTTTCCTTGGTTGTATGTTCTTGGCATGAGTGTGTGTCTCGAAGGTATTATGTGGTTCCGCACTAGCTGGGACAACGAGGGTGCCCTCTGCAGGGGTAACTGACCACCCCTAGTGATGTGTGTACTGGGTACTGGACTCGAGAGGTGTTGCGATGCCTCTCAATTTCACGCCGCGCTAGTGTTGCGACATTGCCCGGGAGATCTTGCGAGATCTTTTCCGTATTCTTTGTGAAATAGACCACTCATGGGCCTCTTTTGAATCTTAGAACATGCAAAATATCGATTGTTTATCTTTCGCCTCTTTATCATGCACTTGATTTATTTACTTTCCAGCTTATTTCCTTTCCGCATGATACTTAGACTGTTTTTCTTGTTATAATCATAAATTACTGTTACATTCTTCTGGTACTACTAGCAATTTTATTCAGTTACTCACCGTCTAGTTTGTGACGGTGGGTGCAGATAGAGTGGAGAGCAGCAAGGGCAAGGGGCTCTACCTAGGCGATATACTTTGAGGAGTTGCAAGATATCTGAGAGACTTTATATTAGGTGATTACATTTTGTTTGCTGATGTGTATATCGTTTTATACCTATTTTGTTGGGATTATTGAACTTGGTATATCTTTTATGAGACTGGTATCATGTATATATGCCTATCGAATTGTACATGCATACCCGGGGTTTTCCACATTTATAGAATTCCTAATTTCCCTTTGATTGAGTTATTTCCCTTTGCTATAATTGTTTGTCTTCCGCTGTGTATTAATGCAATAACACTTTCATAAACTACTGAATTGATTAAATCGAAGGCTGACTAGACTCGTCAGGTTGCCGAGTGATGACTCGGGGCCTGCACGGGTTTAGGCCGGGCGTACCCAATTGCACGGGGAAATTGGGGCCGTCTCAGTTGGTATCAGAGCTTAAGGTTATAACGACCTAACTCTTGAATTAAAACACAAACCATTAAGACAGCGGAAGTTAGGAACAATTGAACTTAGAGTGGAAACCCTATGATCCTGACTTAGAATCCTAGTTGGGGAGTGAGGATGAGTCGGGAAACGGAAACTGAAAACTTATTGGGATAAGTCGGATGTGATGTTTATACATATTGCGATTGTTGTGTGTATTATATCGTATCGGTAGCTATCCATTGATCCGAGAAAATTCGTTTTCTTGATTAGACGACGATGGCGGATCAGGCAGGTCCGAGCGATGACAGCGGGACGGCTGATTCTCGATTTATTACTTCGGAGGAGTTCCGCGCTTGGACACAGAGATTTGAGGATCTAGTGAGGTCACTGACGACGCCCATTCAGACTACCACGGCACCATTGACTCCGACTATGCCTTTGCCGCCTGTTTCTACCACTCAGGGGACGGAGACACCAGTTGCTACGGCTTCCACCGCCCCGATTCCGTTAGCGGCGATTCCCGAGGGAGCAGTTGCTACGACAGGGACACAGACTGAGGCGGAGACACCTCCGTTACAGGCAGAGTTAGTACGAGCGATGGAGACACCGACTACACCGGTTGCCGCCACAGAGATTACTCCCGTCACTACTCCGGTCACTACTTTGGAGAAGATTCCTAGGGCCACGGCTGAGGCGAGGCAGTGGAGAGAATTCAAGAGGCACGATCCTGTTAAGTTTTTCGGTGGTACGGACGTGGCAGCGGCGGAGCTTTTCCTGAAAAATCATGAGAAGATTCATACTATTATCGCGACAGAGGAGCATATGAGAGCGACGATTTCCTCATCCATGCTTCAGGGAGAAGCTGACGATTGGTGGACTACGATTGTGAGTACCAAAGGCGTACCGAGGGATTGGATAGAGTTCAAGACCCAGTTCAAAATGAAGTACTTCCCTCCTACCGTGATGAGAGCCAAGAGAAACGAGTTCACTTCCCTGAGACAGTTAGCGAATGAGTCCGTCATGGAGTACATGGGTCGGTTTTTGCAGTTATTACCATATACTGGAGGATCAGCTAACACGGAGGCAGACCGAGTGTACTACTTTATTGAGGGTCTACTACCCAAAATTGGAGGTGCGATCATTTCGACCGAGCCAGGGACATTGCAGAGGACTTATGAGCGGAGCTTGGCTAGGGAGAGCTACTTGAGTACTCACCACGAGGAGATTGAGCCTGAGCGACCTGAGTTGCAGTTAGAGCACCGATCAGGGGGACATGACGGGAAACGAACGAGGGATTCGAACGATGATAGTGGTTCTCGAAAGCGGAAGGTGTGTTACCAGTGCGGACAACCTGGACATTTTCAGAACCGATGTCCTAATTTGTACGAGGACCAACAGGATGACGATCAGCTTCAGGCCATTGAGGACGTGCACATGGTGACTGAGCCAGCTGACAGTGGTTCGTGATCCTACCGGAGGTAAGGAATTTTCCTGATTATCCCACGACATGCATGAAACCGATTAAATAAAGCTTTAGGTGTTTAAATAGGATGTTGGACGTCATGTGACAGAGTTAGGGTTGATACTGGCTAGAGTGGTACCGTTTAAACTTAGCAGTGTTGTCTAGGATGAGACAGACCTAACTTAGATAAGAATCTGAAAGAGATGGTAAGTTTGGGCACAATGGGTTGCCAAACTAGCCACAAGTACACCTAAAGAGAGGCAAGACCAGACTAGTTGTGATTCATCTTACGATGCATGGACACGTAGTGTACATGGTGGCCACGGTTACAACTTTGTCGAATCTATTTTACTGCCTGGGTATAGATAAACTCGCATCGAGACGCGAGTGGGTTGGGTGGTTTTCACGAGTATGACCTACGAGTCGCGATCGTAGCGTCTTATATCGTGATCACCAAGCTTGAGTCGTGGTAGTGGGCGATGTTTGCGACGAGGTCGCGACATTCCTACCATTTTGGGTAAAAGGAGCGGCCTAGAGAGACCGTAGTTGAGTTAGACTGTTTAAAGATGTTGCAACCCACAGTCTGAAGACCAATAAAAAAAAATCAAGCTGTTCGAAGTGGCAGAGGCCTACAGTTTGGTAGATGTGAAAAAAAAGGGAGTGGATTTAAGATGTTGTGCTGTGCAAAGAGACTTTGTACAAGTCCGCAATTCAATACCTAATGTCGAGCTGTTGGAAGTGACTCTCGCGAGAGTCCACAGTTGGTCATGGCTTATTGAGCTGTCTGAAGCGACTTTGCATTGGTCTGCAGTTCAACGATGATGAACGAGCTGTCTGAAGTGACTCTGAGGTAGTCCGCAGTTCAAGATAGAGGATCCAAGCTGTCTGAAGCGGTTGTAAGCCCGCAGTTTGGGTGAGTTGCGAACGGGTGTAATTCTCCTTATTTACTCGATTTAGAACAAATTTCGAGGACGTAATTCTTGTTAGTTGGGGAGACTGTAACGACCCAAAAAATTTTGGTTATTTGTGGATGATAATGCATGTATTATTATATTAGTATTTTACAGGTCTCGAGCCGTTCGGGCTATATTTTGATGGAGTGAGATGTCGCCTAGTTATACGGGGTGTTTCGGGAACCGTTTTAGTGGATTTTATTAATAAACAAAGCCAAATGAAAAACATGACCTAAGTTGAGGAAAATAAAATTTTAACAATAAAGTATAATAAAAGCATGAGGGAATTTATTTTAAATCCCAAGAGTGGGACCGCCTCGAGAAGCGTGTCGAACGCGGGGCACTGTGTACCGAGTAAGTAAGAATTTGTGTAACTTTATTGGTAATTTAATAAAATTAATGGGGTTAATTTAATAGGTTAATATGGATAAGATTGTTAAAGTGACACAATATAGTGAGGAGAACTATTGGATGGACATGGCGATGTGTGTGTATGCTAAGATGAGATGATGTGGTAAAAGACCCATAAGGGCAACTGTCCAAGAAATGAACAAGTGTTAAGATGAGGGTAAAAAGGTCATTTGGCTAATATATATACAAACCGTGGGGTTACAAACCCTACTATTCATCATATCCTTCAAACACCACCGCCACCTCTCATCTTCACTCTCCCCCACTGCCATCACCAAACCACCGACCCCGACGAGGCCAGAGGTGACCGGAGGGTCTCCGTCGACAGGGAAGAGTCTCCCTCTCTTCCTCTCTCGTTCACTCTCTCTCACTCTCACTCTCGGCCTCACATTCTCACTCTCGATCTCGGCTATTTTCGTCCCCTCCCTGCTGGACCGCCACCCACCAAGGAAATGACATCTCCACCATCCATTAGAGACGCCTAGGTGAGTCTCTCTCTTTCTCTCTGTCTTCTCTCTTTCTCGGCAGTGCACTCTCTCTCACTCTCTCACTCTCATTTCTTTCGAACTCCATGCCGTGACAGTGCTTCCCCTCAGTTGGACCGTCACCACCCTCACCCTCACGACACTGGAGACCTCGGCCACCCACTTGATACACCAAGGTGAGCCGTCCTTGACTGTCTCTCTCTCTCTCTCGCGTTCTTCCACTTTGCTCACGGTTTTCACGTTTTTGTTGTGTGTATGTGATAACAGTGAGTTGTTTGAGGAAGATGAAGTTTGTTAATGGGCCTCAATAGTGTAGGCCCAATAAAGGCCCACTAAATTCCTTTACTTAACAGCCCATGTGGAAAAAAAATGCATAGGATGTATGAAAAGCCCATTGTGTGTGGTGTTTGTGTGAATCGACCAAGGGGTGTGTGTGTGTGTATAACTGTGGGGTGGCTGTCCTATATGTGTGGGGTGCGTACAGTGTGTGTGTGTGTGTGTACACACCCCAGTTGGGGTGTGGGTGTGTGCACTTTAGTGGGATTGTCTTCATGAGGTGTATGTGTGTGAATTTCAATTTACATAACAATGTGTATAGGTGGCTGTTTTGGTATGGATTTTGTGCAAGGGGTGTACAATGTGTGTACACCACAATGGGGTGTACACAACAGTGGGTGTGTACACCACAGTGGGGTGTACAAAGCATTGTATGTGTACACCACATTGGGGTGTACACAACAGTTGTATATGTTTGGAATAGTGAAAATGTGTACATAACATAGTTTTACATAATTAAGTAATGTACTAATGAATGTGAACATGGTAAATCATAATGGGGTGCACACACCAAATGGGGTGTGTGTGCACAAGACAATGGGTGTGTGAAGAGTTAGTGTGCACACCGATGGGGTGTACACATCAATTGTATGTGTGTGACCATAATGTACATTATTGTAGGTTTAAGAATGAATAAATAAGATTATAAGTATAGACATTGGTATTAAATAAATATGGACTTGTAAAAGGGACCTAAACCACTCATTTTTGATATAAGTCCATAACAAGTCTCAATTAGTGTGTGTATGGGTTGTGTAAAACCCAATGAAAGTTTAATATGATCAGCATGACTTAAAATCCGAATACATACATAAAATGAGGGGAATAGGTCATATGTACCTAAGTCCAATAAGTGTTCACCTATTAAGCCCACTTAGGTGAATATAGGCTTGACGCATGGATCCAACAAGAGCCTAACCGGACTATAAAGGACATCGATGATAGTATGTAATTGAATGAAACGAAACAAAGTTTAGGAGAGTTATTCTAAAACTAAATGCTAATCCTAAACAAATCTTCGGGACTTAAATCGTTTGCCAGGTAGTCAAGAAATACGGGAAGCGCGTTAAAGTCTCGGAGTGAGTACCGGGTCACGCTAGATCAGGTAAGTACATGCATGCATTGTGTGTATGTACGTTAGTAGACCAGTAAGAAAATAACATGTGATTTATACATCCTCTATTTATTGCTATTGTTGCATTGATCCTTTGCTTGATATTCCATTCCGTTTCCTTGGTTGTATGTTCTTGGCATGAGTGTGTGTCTCGAAGGTATCATGTGGTCCCGCACTAGCTGGGACAACGAGGGTGCCCTCTGCAGGGGTAACTGACCACCCCTAGTGATGTGTGTACTGGGTACTGGACTCGAGAGGTGTTGCGATGCCTCTCGATTTCATGCTGCGCTAGTGTTGCGACATTGCCCGGGGAGATCTTGCGAGATCTTTTCCGTATTGCTGTGAAATAGACCACTCATGGGCCTCTTTTGAATCTTAAAACATGCAAAATATCGATTGTTTATCTTTCAGTCTCTTTATCATGCACTTGATTTATTTACTTTCCAGTTATTTCCTTTCCGCATGATACTTAGACTGTTTTTCTTGTTATAATCATAAATTACTGTTACATTCTTCTTGGTACTACTAGCAATTTTATTCAGTTACTCACCGTCTAGTTTGTGACGGTGGGTGCAGATAGAGTGGAGAGCAGCAAGGGCAAGGGGCTCTGCCTAGGCGATATACTTTGAGGAGTTGCAAGATATCTCAGAGACTTTATATTAGGTGATTACATTTTGTTTGCTGATGTGTATATCGTTTTATACCTATTTTGTTGGGATTATTGAACTTGGTATATCTTTTATGAGACTGGTATCATGTATATATGCCTATCGAATTGTACATGCATACCCGGGGTTTTCCACATTTATAGAATTCCTAATTTCCCTTTGATTGAGTTATTTCCCTTTGTTATAATTGTTTGTCTTCCGCTGTGTATTAATGCAATAACTCTTTCATAAACTACTGAATTGATTAAATCGAAGGCTGACTAGACTCGTCAGGTTGCCGAGTGATGACTCGGGGCCTGCACGGGTTTAGGCCGGGCGTACCCAATTGCACGGGGAAATTGAGGCCGTCACACTCTATTTCCATTAAAACCCCAAAACTCAAACCCAACATCCAATTTAAACCTTAATTATGCATATACAAAACCTCAAATTCACATAATGATCATCAAAATCAGTAGATAACCTAGAACAAACTGATTTTACCACAAAACCCATTTTTGGAACAAATTTTAATGGAAACAACCTAAACTAGTTGATTACCTTGATGTTGTCTTCAACTCCAGCTCACAGGTTCCTCAAATTACACAGGATTTTACCTCAAACCTCAGATTTCCAACTTCTGTTTAGCTCTATTTTATAAAACCATTTGCATGTATGATTTTTCCATCAAAGTTCATGTATATATAGTTATGAAATTCATCAACTGTGTAATACGCATCTTAAGAACAATCCTAGGGTTCTTATTACACTGGTCCAACTACCTAAGTCACACTGATTTGTAATACAATTGGCTTTAATATCATCATAACTCACATCTCTATGTATATCTAATGGTTCCTAATTTTCTAATTCTACTATAAAACTTTGATTAAATAAATTAATTTTTATCAACCTTAGGCACATTAACACCAAATAATAATACTTAATCACCACATTAACCCAATTGGTGTCCCTGCTAACTCTCAACTACCCGGCAGCCAGTGCCCCAGATCTCGGCTACCCGACATTCGGTACTCGTACTCAACACGCCTTTCGAGTTAAATACCAGACTCGTAACCTTGCCTTACATCAACGTACACACATGCGATGCTTATATAATAAATAATAAATTTCCACACCGCAATAATAGGCATACAACATACACAAATACCATAAATACCCTGGGTACTCTTATCCAAGTCAGCCCAGCTATCAACGTAACACCCGAATTAACCCTGTTAATCCCCGTGATTAAAAATAATACCGATTAAATTAATTTTGGTTGTTACAATTCTTTCCAACTAGGAGAATTTTGTCCTCAAAATTGAACAATCCCGAGTAATCACTGGTTCACCTAACCGTAGACTGTGTAAACACCTCACACACCCTGTAGTTCCACCACTGACTAAACTTTTTTATAGTTTCTTGGACACAACTGCACCCACTCACATGGTCAAATAATCAAAATTCCCTCGCACCCAATCACAGGGTCGAATACCAAACAGAGCTACATGTGTGTGTCGCACACGTGAACACATCGTCATGATTTTTCCTTGACATCTCCACCACCTGCACTCAAACAAACCAGTGCCTAAGAAACCCTAACCTAGTCACCAATCACCAGGTCAACTAAAACTCTTCAACTATCGTGTATCCTAACATAATAACTCAAACTCGTCATGGCAACCCATGTCTTACCTTGCCATACCTCGACAACAACACAACCTGTATTGGCCACAACAGACCATACAACCATATGAACCATGCATGAATGACAAAAGAATAACTTATAATTCATTAAAAGCAAACAACTTACCCTGAACCCTTTATTGGGACGTCCCCCTGCCTAGCTTAGTCACAACATGAACCTGCTCTCGAGCTTGCACCGGTGTCACTGGTACTAGAGTCTCTAACTCCAATGTACACTCTCTCTCTTCATGTTACCCTCCTATCCACATCGCTAGCATACAATCGACTGTCTTGGTTGCCAACTCCCTAACCTCTAGCCCTGCCCTGTGATCTCCAGTCCCTGCCTCTCTGGTCCGGAGTCTACCTTTGATGTGGTGCTATTGACGCTAGTACCGGATACGATCTGCCATCTCGGTCACTATCCCTACGATCCCGACCCCGCTGTCTATCATCTTCGTCATATCACTCCCGCTACCTCTTCTGCCCATAGTCAGACCTATAACTCTGTGCAGTCCTCTTGTCTGTACCCGCAAAACTTTTTTGACTATCCCTTTGAAGTAGATAAATTTTGTGCAAGAAAGTTTGATCATATATCTCTTGTAGAGTCTACATGTAGCTAGAGTCTATCGCGTTAGCTATCTCGTTCTCTAATAACAAAGTAATATACCTGCAGTCATTCTGGCCCCGCAACGACCATAGGGTAATGTAGGAGGTACCTATACCTATCTACATATTGCATGACTGACCTCTTGACTTGTTTGAGTGATAAAAACTCCTCCCTTAGCCACAACTGTACCTCGATCGAAATGTACTGGTCATGAAAGATGCACCGAAACTCTGCCCATGTGGCCGGCTTTGGATGTTTATCAATATACGTCGTCCACCAAACCACATTGTCTTCTCTTAACATGTGCCCTAAGATGCATGCCTGAATGCTCTTTGGGATCTTCATCAACTTGTGCAGCCACAGGTGCTCAATCAACCACTTCCCAGCTACCTCTAGGTTTTCGCCTCCAAAAAAATGTTTTGGGCTCAAACTTGATGAACTCTATCATCAGCCTAATCTCTGATGTCAGTGTAGTCTCAAACACGTTTGTCAATTTCATTACAGATGTATGTGTCACTATCAATGTGACCTCTACTACTGGAGTCACATGTGCCATTGCATGTGTCGGTACTATCGGTATAATAGGTGCGGCTGTCGTTTCTGTCATATTCTGTGGTCGATCAGCTGTGAAGGATGCTATCGCAGCTGTCTATGCCCTCGTCATATCCATGAGTAGCTCGAACTGTCTGTAATGAGCTGCAAATCATGTGGCTAATTCATGCTCCACACCTCTATCTCCAGTATGATCATTCACCTGACTAACCCCTGAACTTGATGGAGTTTGTTGTCCATCCATAGTGATCTGCACTGAAAACTGTGCGTTGGATCACTTACGATATACGTATATAATATAATACACAAACAAAATCATAACACAATATAAGTCCCTATCACTACCTGACTCATATTACTTCCCAACTACGATTCTAAGTCAAGATCTTCGAGTTTCCACAACTAGTATTTGCTTGTTTAAGACTTAATCTCTTTTTTAAACTTTTATTCATAAGCCCTATCGACCTTGCTCTGATACCAAACTATAACGGTCTCAATTTTCGAGGTCATCCCTTGACTTATGCCCTCTACCCGCGAGCCCAGTAGCATTTGCCGCGTTACCAGTAATTCTTGGATCTAACATACATGTCCATTTTTCCCAATTTCCTTTAAAACCCCAAAATTCAAACCCAAAATACAATTTAAACCTTAAATATACATATACAAAACCCTAAATTCACATAATGATCATCAAAATTAGTAGAGAACCCAGAAAAACCGATTTTAATACAAAACCCATTTTTGGATCCCATTTTAATGGAAACAACCTAAACTAGTTGATTACATTGATGTTGTCTTCAACTCTAGCTTACAGGTTCCTTAAACAACACAGAATTTCACCTCCAAACCTCAGATTTCTAGCTTATGTTCTGCTCTGTTTTAAAAAACTATTTGCATGTATGATTCTTCCATCACACTTCATGTATATATAGTTATGAGATTCATCAACTGTGTAATACGCATCTCGAGAACAATCCTATGGTTCTTATTACACTTGTCAAGTTACCCAACTGACACTGATTTGTAACATAATTGGCTTTAAGATCATCTTAACTCACATCTCTATGTATATCTAATGGTTCCTAATTTTCCAATTCAACTATAGAACTTTGATTAAATCAATTAATTTTTTACCCTTATTAACACCTAATAATTATACTTAATCACCACATTAACCCAATTGGTGTCCCTACTAATTCTCAACTACCCGGCAGCCAGTACCCCGTATCTCGGCTACCCGACATCCGGTACCCGTACTCAACACGCCTTTCGAGTTAAATACCAGACTCGTAACCTTGCCTGACATCAACGTACATACATGCGATGCTTATATAATAAATAATAAATTTCCACACCGCAATAATAGGCATACAACATACACAAATACCATAAATACCCTGGGTACTCTTATCCGAGTCAGCCCAGCTATCCACTTATCGTTCGGATTAACCCCATTATTCCCTGTAATTAACACTAATCCTGATTAAATTAATTTAGGTCGTTACAAAAACCCACAAAATATACCCGAAACGTAGATAACGAGATGGAGAGTGAGAATCTAACCTCATATCGTCGAACACTTGTCGTTTGATGCTCCAAATGATCACTTGAAACCACAAAAACCCTCCACCACCAACTCAATTTTCGTCTAAGAGAGAGCGAGGAAAGAGAAAAGGTGGTAAGATTGGTTAAACACCTCTACTTATATGAAATTTTCTATGTAATGTATACACACATCTTGAGGCCTTATCTAATGGGTCTCATGAGGTCAAAAAGTCTTGAAAAATGTGACTTAGGTGGGTGACTTTCTCCCTTGACCTTCCCATTCTCAGCACAACACAAATCGAACTTGGGCGTTCCCGCACCTGGTTCTCTCATGTACACCCTCGTCTTTCGCGCACCCTCACGTCTTGTACGACTCTACGGTGTTAATTTTAATTATTTAATGCATTTTAATCATTTTCATGTGTGTATAACTACTCGACATAGTGTATTGTCATTCGTTTACCTGGTACTCATGTTTGCATGTTAATCGAGGTAAATACCAGTCACACTGTCTCACACCAGTAATAACTAATAGATTACACATATTGCGATGCCAATAAACCTAATTAAATGTAAACATCACAAATAAATGCACAACATCACACGAAATTACTATTTACCTAGCTCCAGGTGGGTCCAGGCTATCTACGGGATTCACGGTCGTCTAAGTTGTCAGCCATATCTGCAAACACGTCATATTTAATGGCTAATTAAAATTGGGCCATTACAACGGAGACTAGAGATCGCATGGTCAGGCTGGAGGCCAGTATACGGATTTCTAACGGGGTGTTAGCAGTGTGGCCAAGAGAGGCACATTAAGAGGGACTATCCACAAAGAGTGGTGATTCTAGCGGTGGTGACTCCAGAGTTAGTGACACGGTGTAGACTCGAGAGCCAGTGAACGTAATGACTGAGCTAGGCCAGGAGACGTCCCAGAGTCATGTTCAGGGTAAGAAATTTAATATAAGTTAATTATCACTATAAAATGCATGTATACATGTGTGTTTAAGTTAGAAGATTTTATGGTAAGATAGACCATGGTCGGTTATAGTATGAAAGAGTTATCATGTTGGAGTACATGATGAAAAGGACTAATGTTGTATGGCAAGGTGAGCCATGGTTTATTGACGTGTACTAGTTCTATCATATTAGGACACATGATGAAGGGAGGAGGTATGGTTACCTTGTAATAGGTAACTGGGTCAGGTTTATCATCTACAATAGTTAGATGATGTTATGGTAGGGTAAGCCATGGGCGATGTGGTATGTTAAGGTTATCATGTTCTGACACATGATGGGAGCGATTTTCAATCAATCGGGTGCTAGGAGATTGGGTTTAGTGAAGACTTTGGCACTGTTATAGGCTGAGGATTAGGTAGCGGGTGTCAGACGTGACAGGTATGTTCACATGGCATGCCTTATAATTTAGGGTCATATTGGAGTGTTTAAGGGATCATTGAATGGTACACGATGTGAAGGTGTCACATGGGGAACTAGTATGGTGAACCATAGTTACGAGAGATCTAAATTTTGGGGACAAGATTTTTCCTAGTTGGGAAGAATTGTAATGAACCAATTTGTAATTGACGCCATTGTCGAGTATTTTTGGACGTGGACGCCAGTTCGGGTCTATGCGAACGCCAAAATGGTGGGAAATGCTATTTTTGACTAATTGATTATGTAAATGCAATGGTAATAGTTATTATTCTACTTATTACATCGCATGTGTGAGTTTATATCAATGTTATCGAACGAGTTAATGTGACGGGTAGTCAAGCAAAAAACGTGCTAACAAGGATACTGGGCAGGTGAATTAGAGGTACAGTAGGCCGAGAAAATGGGTTCACATAGGAACGTGGCATAGGCCAATCGTGTCGTCAAGATCGAGTACGTTAGGTCGAGTTGCTAGGTGTTAGGTGTTAGAACGCTCGAGGAACAAATGATTGTTATGTTGAGAGGATAAGACCAAGAGATCAAGTCACTAATTGTGTCACCATGGGTAGACCATTTGACCCAATCCTGGCCTTTGATGAAGCCTATGAATGGACAACACACAAGAGATCAACTTGGAAGTATCTAGGTTCATTTTCTCACTCTCACAACCTTTTCTCTCTCCTCTCATGAGCAAATCTAAAAATTTGGAAGTGGTGGAGGGTTTTGTGAACTTGTGGAGTTGATTGGGAGGATCAATTGATGAGGAATCAAAGATCCCAGGTTAGATTCGCATGCCCCTCTCCATTATCTAACTTTCAGCTATAATTTCTCGAATTTTGACGCAAGTTTCAGCGTAGCGAGTCGAGCTTACTGGTCTTATGAGTTGTTTTATAGTTTTTGGTTGTAGTTTTGAGCCAAACACTACAAAAAAAATAGTGAATTAGCAATGGGAATAGTAATGGACGCTTATTAGAGACGGAATACAAACGGACTACGGTTGAAAGTCGTTTGATCATTTAGAGACGAAATAGTGATGGAATAGGGACCCAATAGAGACAAAATTTAGAGACGGAATAACATTCCGTTGCTAACAAATTGGCGCCAAATCTCCCGCAAAAGTTGACAGACCTGGGTGTTTTATAGCCGCCCATCTCGCCTCGAGATTGACGCAAGAAGATATGAAGAGAAGGGCTTGGACCAGTTCACACGTTTGCTTCTCCTATCTGATGAGAATCACCAGTTCGATCTAACCCATTCGCCGCCCCTCTCTTCGCAGCATACCTTCTCTCTTCACCGAGCCCTCCCTCGCCTCCCCTCCCTTTTCTCTTCGCCCGAGCCCTAACCCTCGCCTCCTCGCCTCTGTCGTAGCCGCTGCCTCTCACACACTCAACGCCTTTCGCCTCTGCCGTAGCCGCCTTGTTCCTCTCATCATCGTCATATCGGTCATCATCCTCTCTCTCTCTTGTGGTCTCTCTTCAGTTGGGGCGAATCGGGTCTCAATCTTCATGGGCTCTGCCATCGCTGTTTGCTCCTTCTTCGCGTTCTTTGTCTTCTTCTTCATGTTTTTCTTCATCAATCTTGGAAAAGAAGAGGAACCCAGTTCAAGAAATTTGATTTTAGCAGGTGAGGATATTAATCTATGCGCGTGCTTTTAGGTCAAGTTTGAGTTTGGGACTTGTTTTGGTTCTGGTTACCAAGTGTTTTTCATTTTCCTATATCTATGGGTATGCAATTCTGTTTCCAGGCAAGGATGAAAAATTTCACTTTGTTCTGTATATCATTCTTTGAATACTTGGAATTGGTATAGGGTGGGCAATTTTACACGAAGACTTTCTGTACAAGTTCACTAATGGAGAGATTAAAAAATTTGTAGTTTAACTTTAAAGTAATTTACGTTTACTTTTATAAATATTAAAACAAACAGAAATACATAATTTTATGCATGGAAGGTTACTCTAATGTATTGTTATATGTTGTATAACATTTTGGCTTAAGACACTCGTGTTTTTTTGTAATTCATATGCATATAAAGCCTATTATTTTCTTAATTTTTTTTTTTTTTTATAAATTCCTGTGGGACAACAGAGATTAATATCATATTAGATTATTCTTTCAAAAGTGGTCTTTTTTAAGCATTGGAACTTTTTAATTCTATTAAATATACTAGTAAACGGGTGCACGTGCTCCGCACATGAAACAATTTAGAGCATGTACACTTCTTTTTTTCAGCGAAAACGAATCTAATCTCAATATTAGTGAATTCCCATGGAGAGGATTAATTGAAATGAGTAGTTTTATTTTTTCTACTTCACATGCATGAGATATGCTAATTCGAGTGATTTTTTTTTTGTCAAAAATAATTTGAGTGGTTTTTATACACCCTACTAAGCAACTCAAAACTTTGTTTTGTACTTGTGCCCCCAAAGAGTGTGATGTAGAGGTAAAAAAAAAAAAACTTTAATTAACTCTAATTGAGGCAGAGGTCACGGGTTTAATTTTTGGCAGCAAAGGTAGTCTTTTCTTAGTTTCTCGAGTTATGCGATTCAATGCCCAAATAACTCCTATGAGATTAAGTGACCAAAAGTAAGGAGGTGTTGAAAAAGTTCGGACACCAATAGTTATCAAATAAAAAATAAGAGCATTATTTTGTGCTTGTTGACCATGAATTTCCTTAATTTCCTTAATTAAGTAATTATTTTTTCAAATAAACATGTCAGATGGACCATTTTTTTTTGAGGTTTGTCAGATGGACCAAATTAAGTAATTATTTTTTGTGAAACTTTTTTTTACACTATTTGACACCAACATGAGCTAGTCCAACTCAAGCCATCAATTGGACATGAATTTTTTGTTTATTTCAATTGGACATGAATTAAATGACTTGTAATTGCTATACTTTTTTTCCACATGAGTATGCGGCTCACTTTTAGAGTTTTAGGGTTCTGAAATTTTCACTCTTAGGGTATTTAGGTTTAAAAGTTTTCACTTTTGAAGTATCGTTTTTTTTACTGTCACCGATGTGCTAGGGTTTGTTATGTGTGTTTTGTAGTATTGGCCAACATGTGATCATACTATGTGTCTTAAAGTATATGATTCACTTCATCCTTGATATGTTTTATTAGCTTTGTATTTTTTTTGTATGGTCTCATTAATTCTCTTATGGTTCTTGCTATATGATTCCATGTCTTTCTTTTGTTTGATCTTGAATTTCAATGCATGTCATTGTAAATTACATGTACCTCAGATCTATCATTTGTTCAATTTTTTTTTTTTTAAATTTGTTTCTATATTGTAAAATGTAGGCATGTAAAATAGGGATTGTGTGACTACTAATTATTTTGAGATTTCAGTGCAGGAACTGTTATAGGCCTATCACTTGGTTCACATTTGAGTACATTGAAGGCGAAGGTATGCGCTTTCCCTATTCCTGTTCTTCATAATGATGAATGCACGTCTGTCTGTTAGTGTTTTAAATCAAGTTGTGAAAATGGACAGGCAAAAATGTCTTGCCATGTCCATAAAAGCTATATCGATATTATTTGACTATGGTACTATCTATACTAATTGTATTGCCAAATCCCCCTATAGCGATAGGCTTATGGTATTATTGTGGTTCTTTAATGCAGTGTAGGCATTCTCTTTTAAGTAAATTATGGATTTTGTGTTGATTATTTAGCAAAATTGTATGGAAAAGTATAAGTTTTTGACGTTTGTAGGATCTTATAAGTAGTTCGAGTTCTCACTGATTTGAAGCTCATCATAATAATGCATACATATCTTCTAATGGTGGATGGCTCATGGATGGTACTGTTACACAACAAAATATTCAATTTTTTGTTTGATGCCCTAACTTCATCTTCTTAGCTAATCAAACTGTATTTGCCAGTGTTTGAAGTCACCAACCGCGATGAAAATAAAATTCGAGATGCATAAGTCATCAATTACATCAAAGAGATAACTAATTATGCCCTTGAATGCTTCCCTAGGTTCTGTTTATCTAGCTAGAAGAAAAGATTGTTATGCTTGTTATAGAAAAAATTGTGAGCTTTATGTTTAGAGGTAGTTATGATTTGGATATTTTTTGAGGAAGTCTTTCGATCACAGTGTTCACGCACTCCCTCTTCCCACCTCTTAAGAGCCATCAAAGGTAAGGTTTTTGATTTCTGATTTGGTTTTTATTTGTTGTTTTGATAGATAAATGGAACGTTATCTCTTTTTCGTCCTTTGAATAAGCATAAATAGCATTTCTCAAGCAATGTAGGATATCTTCTGAGTTTGAGTCTTGCTTTTTCATGGACCTTAAATAATTTTATCACTTTCAAGTTTCATATTGTTAATTACTTAATTCATGGAGCTATATTATAAATAAATCTTGTGAATGTTTTTTTTTGGTAGTTTTTCAGACCATTTTCTTACTGATATAACTTCTTAATTGCAGGATTCACCAATGCGATTACCAGCTGAGAGTTTTCTTACTCTTAGGACATTTGGTGCTCCTGCAGTTGTAATTGTGCTTGCTGCATAGGGTACTTTTCGTGGATTTATGGATACAAAGACTCCATTATTTGCCACATGTAAGTATTTAACATTTCCACCTACTTCTCTGTGAGAGCATGAATTTAGTTTTCTTGTTTTTATTCTGCACTTACATGGTTAATTAAATGGGTTGTGAGGCTGTGATTGATGTCACTTAAGTGAGAGGTTTTTGTGACTCTTACAAGTATAAAACGATACTTGTGAAAATAGGCGCTTCACAGTAACTAGCTATCAAAACTGAAACCGAGTTCTTAAATCTTACCAGAGGTTTATGTTGCAAGGGAGAAGAATGGCATCTATATCCTACGAGATCGTTATGTTCAAGAAGAAACTGAAAAGAAGGATTACCACACCCCATTTGATTGAGATATTACTTATTATTCCCTTTCTTAAGTCTATATTTCGTAAGACATCTTAACTTTGCTTTTCAGGCAATGGCTGAAAAAAATTGAACAAATGGAACTTGATTTTGAATCTAAGGGCAAGGTATTACATTTCTTACAAGTTTCAAGTCATTTTTCTGTTAACTTGATATTTGACGATGAGGTTGAACTGATGTAAATTTATCAGTCGCTCTTATTTGATATTATTAAAGGCTTGACCTTTTTGTTATTCCTGATAACAACAACTAATGGGACTACAAGAACTGTGCAATGCTAAGCTGATGTTGACTGCTGAGTGAAAAGCTTGAAAAGACTCAGGTGACATGGTGTTACATGATGAATTATTTACATGTCCTATCTATATTTTATCCAATCCAGTGTAATAAATGCACTATTTTTTGCTACGAGAGCAGAAAAAAGCTTGAGAACAATGAACAAGTACTGTTCGATCTGGAAGCATGATATCAACTGGCAAATGCAACTATTAAAGAAGAGGAATTCTTGATATCTAATATCCTTAGATCTGGTAAGCAAAATACTGTTAACTTCTTCAACACCATTTTTTTCCATTTGAGGTGATCAATCTAGTACTACTTCAATTGTTATTGTAGCAACTTGTTTTTATTCAATAGCATAACATATTAACATGCCCCACAAAGTCTCCTTTTTTTAGGACTAGTTATATCTTTTTCAAATCTTTCACAAACCCTTATTGTTTGTTGCTTTCTCATGTTTATTATCTCTTCTGTTGTGTTATAAATCTGAGCATGAAAGCTACAGGTGAGTGAAACTAAATTGGGTTTAATGCCTTTCAGTCCTTCATTGTACTAGCTCTTTTCAAACATGTAAGCAATACAAACTAAACCAATTTAGTTTTTATTGAAAAAGATTGAATGGGCTTGAGAAAACCTGGTGAAATTGAAGACCAAATGTGCTCTTTTTGCTCTTCTTCTGTCTTTGTTGAAGCCCCATATTGTGGTACTCCTCTGTGTTACTTGCTATTATACTCTTACATATTGGATAATTTTTCATGCTATTGTACTCTTACATAAGACGTCAAATTGAATCAATAGTCACTGCAATGTATTCAATTTAAGAAATTCAAATAAAAGTTTTTCTTTCTTTTCTTTTGATTGCATTATATCTACTATATTAAAAGAGCCGGTTAGCAGCTCTTCAATGTCCTGCTTAGGTTGTGATTCTCACGTGATGACATTGCACCTCCTTTAAGCACCTTCATGTTTATCTCTCACTTTCCTGTCACCATCTTCGTCATCTCTTCTAGACTTCCTCAATATTCCACTCACCCTCGTCGACGGTTCAATTACACTAACTTCTTTTCTAATTCGTTCTCCAATCTTCCAAATCTTCTCATCGCTGTGAAGTTTTGCTTTTGTGGTTCTTTACTTCGAACAATCCCTCAACTCTTAACTCCTAGGGCTTCATCGCTGGTCTTTCGATTATATGGTTCTCCGATTTGTGTTTTAGCATGCTCACAACTTATAAAACTCCGAAATTGGTAAGACTTCCTCTCTGCCTCTCGGTTTCATTTTTTACGAAGTCAATCTATCATTCAATCGTTATGTTTCGTTTCTTCATTAATTTGTTTCTCTCCTTTGATTGAGAATTCGGCATTTCGATAGAATGTTTACAATACAAAAGCCATGCTCATGCTCACTTGGTGCACACCAACTGTATGATAAAATGTTTGATAGGATTTCTCAATTTTTTTTGTCAGTATTGCTACTACCGTTTGTAGTTCTGTCATTTTCTTCATGAGTGAACAAGAGAGAACTTTGGGAGTTATTCTCATTGAATTGATTTTTCTCTCTTTTTAGTCAAACTAATGAATTTCTACAAAATTATATGAAGGGAAACTTTAGGTAGTGTTAAAACCTAAACTTATGTTGTTCTAATGTCCTTCATTCCTTTATGAATTACACGTACCTGCATAAATATCATGTATTCATGTGGGCATTCAATTATAGTTTTCCAAATTCCAAGGTTCAATTTTAATCATCTTTCCTTTCATTGCTGGCTATATTCCACATTTTTGTTTATTATGATTCGTCTTATGGTGATTGCCCTCAGTAAAACATATGGAAAATTGTTTTAGATTGTTTTAAATTTTGGTCGATATTAAAGTCAAAAGAGAAAGGAGCTTTGTAGCTATTCTACATATTTTCATTTGCATTAAATTGAGCACAATAGAAGAGTTTGATCCATATAGCCGACCTAAATCAATTTGGGACTAAGGCTTTGTTGTTGTAGTTGTATTGTTGTAAGTAGTTATTGAACCTTGAACTATGTGTTTGCTATATGAAATGAAATTCCTTATAAATATGAGAGTCCTCGCATTTTGTTCACTGTTTTCTATTTATTGTTGATGGTGTGAAGCGTTATTTATTGAACTATGTGTTTGCTATATAAGGAAAGTGAGGATGGATTCGACTGATCCACCACCACCACCACCACCTTAGGAAAGTGAGGATGGATTCGACTGATCCACCAGAACAGCAACACCACGATGGCGACGATCGGGACATCCACTAGTGAATGGATGACGAGCACTTGGGTGATGAGAGTTAGGTATTTTAGTTAGTTGGTAGAACTTTTTGGTTTGCAAGCAAACTTCAAACAATTTTTTGATATGACAAACTTTGAACAACTATTTGGGATAAATTTTAGATTAAAATTCACATTTCTTTGGCTCATTTTGTATAATATTATATATTATTGTGAATGGATTATGTTGAATATGCTTTTAAGGGATGTTGGCACCCCCAAGGAGTTGTTGTAGGGGGTGTATAGCATTGGAGAAGGCTGAATGTTGTAGGTTTTGTGCATAGGAGAACCCTCCGAAAATAGAATTTGAAGAAAAAAGATTCTGAGCACAACGGATTAGAGACGGACTTAAAGAATTTCGTCTCTGATCCGTTTTTAAATATGAACAGAATAGGAACATCACACAATAAAGAATTTAAAATTCTGGGTTTATGGGTTGCGTTCCTTTTCTATTTTGTTTCTAATTAGAGACGCAATAGAGACGAAATATCATGAAGTCCGTCTCTATTCCGTTTCTAATTAGAGACGGAATAGAGACGAAACACAATCCATAAACCCACATTTTGGGTTGAAGATTGATAATATCTCGTCTTTATTCCATCTCTATTCTCATTTTTGTTCCATCTCAATTTCGTCTCTAAATAGAGACGATAATGAACTCCGTTGCTGTGGAATTTAGCATCGACGATTTTAAGAACGGCTTTTGTTCCGTTGCTATTCCGTCTCTATTGCTATTTTCGTTGATGTACCGTTGTTATTTCATTGCTAATTTGTTGTTTTTCCGTTGCTAATTCATTGTTTTTTGTAGTGAAATTATTGGGCTTATTAAGCTTGTTGATGTTGAAGAAAAATGAATTTTATCGGCGTTTTGATGAGGAATCATTGGGTTTGTTGATTCGGTCGTGATTGGTATCAGAAAACTACATATATCTAATACGGATCTCGGTGTAGGCTAATCAATAACTGCTCTGACCTTAGCGAGGTTCACTAACATGCCGTTAGTCCCGATAATGTGACCTCTGCCAGCCGAAACTTACACTTACTGAACTTAGCAAACAATCTATGCTCCCTTAGTATCTGAAAAATGGTCTTGAGGTGCTCCTCGTGGTCCTCACGAGTCCTGGAATAGATCAAGATGTCGTCAATGAACACAATAACGAGTCGATCTAAGTATTGTCTTAACACTCGATGCATCCAATCCATAGACATCGTTGGGGAGTTAGTCAGCTCAAAAGGCATGATTGTGAACTACTAATGCCCATATCGAGTGCGAAATGCGGTATTCTCCTTGTCCTCAGCTCTAATCCTCAGCTGATAGAACCCAGATCTCATATCAATCTTCGAGAACCATTGTGCTCCTTTCAACTGATTTAACGAGTCATCAATGTGAGGAAGTGGAGACTTGTTCTTCACTGTCACCCTGTTCAGCTTTTTGTAGTCAATACACAATCCCTGGCTACCATATTTCTTTTTAACAAATAAGACTGATGCGCCTCAAGGTGACATACTTAGGCGAATAAAGCCCAACTCCAACAACTAATCAAGTTGTCCTCTCAACTTTTCTAGCTCCCTCGAAGCCATACGATACAACAGAATCGAAATAGGCCCCGGGACCAAATCAATGATGAAGTTGATCTTCCTAGGTGGTGGTAAACCTAGTAACTCTGCTTGAAAAACATTAAAAACTCGCATACCACTGGCACCTCCTTCAGCTTAGTCTCAAATTTGCCCGTCATACTCAACATACTAGCGAATGTCACAACATCTACGATAATGGCTACCCTGCCTCTGGTAATCGGTAAACTGGTCAAATTACCTTAAAAACTAAACTCCAGATGCCAAAGAATCTAAAACATGACTTTCTTACTGAAACAGTGGATCTGTGCATGATATGAACCCAAACAATCCATGCTTAGTAGTACATCGAATTCTAGGAACTCCAACACTCTCAGGTCTGTAGGTAAAACGTGACTCTATATCTCTACCGAAAAATCAACACATAACAAGTTCAGGTAAATCTTGTCCCCAACAATCGTGTTAAGGACCAAGGGTCTCTCAAATCTAGTCGGTCTTAGCACTAACTCATCAATCATACGACCCAAAATGAAAGAAACTGTAGAACTAGAGCCAAACATAGAATGCATGATATGACTGCAAATGTAAACCATAGCCACAATGAGATTATGGGTGACAGTCGAGTCTGGTACGACAACTGCGTTAACTTGCTCCCAGCCTGCTGTGGATGTCCTTGGCCAAGTCATGGACATGCACTGATGAAGTGTCCAATCTGTCCACACTGCCAACATCCTCTTTGAGATCCTGATCCAGACAGACCATGTTGTCCTTGTCCCCGTCCCTGTGCCTAACTAGACCTCTGTCCTTTTCTCTGCACCTGACTGAAACTCTGACCTTATCTCTGGCCAATGCCTCTACCATTAGTCCTTTGATACTGCTGGTACTAATGACCTGGCGGCGTCGGCTGCCGTGGTGTACTAGCATAGCTTTGTACTGGACCAACTAATACTAGCGCAGTATGCACTACATAAGGTAGAGATGTAACAATCCCACACTCTGAGCTAGACCTCTCTGCCTCGTCAATTTAAATCTTTCCTCCTCCTGTCAACTCCAGAACTACCTAATGATTGTGACGATGTTGCTAATACAACAGGTGCCCTAACGGGTGTGCTCTGAAAACTCTTATTGTCCATGGCTCTCTCATTGGCCTCCTGCAATGTCCTCGGAGCTGTCGTCAATACTACAGAGTCAATGGAGTCGAGCAGGCAGTGCATGAAGTAATACACGTGATTAGCTTCAGTGTTGATTGCACCCCCGACATGCTCCATCAGACGCAGATACTGGTCTATATACTGCATCACGTACTTATGGGTCCTCTGTCAGATGGATTGGAACTCGGTCCTATTTAGGTTACAGACCAAAGAAGGGATGTATTTCTACTTAAATCTCTCCTTGAACTCAGCCCAGTCCTTAGGCTTCCCTTTCGTGGCCACTACAGTGTGCCACCAGACGTCGACCTCGTTGAACAGTAAGGTTAATAATATGCTCGGCTGTATATGTATTGGTGTAGCTAACACCTCGTAGATCTTCTTATGGCTCCTCATGTACTTCTCTGCATCCTCGAGGTTAGTACCCCTGTAAAACTTCTTTGGGTAATGTCTTTAAACCCGCGAGCCTGCCTCGCCTCATCTGTAGCCTTAGTAACTGTCTCAAACGCCGCATTCGGCGTACCCTCAGCAGGTGTATCAGGTGTTGGTGGTACTATATTTACCTAAACCTGAACCCTCTCCTTAATCGTGAGCCCAATCTGTGTTATGGGTGCTGCAGGTGTCTCCTGCACTATCGCAACACTCCCCGTCTAAGTAACTAGTGCTGCTGACGTAGACGAGGAATGTGTTGCCAGAGTCCTCAAGAGTCCAAGTATCTCTTGAAGTTGTTGGTTATGCGAAACAACCAGCTAGGACACCTTGTTTAGTCTCCCGTGTACGTCTCCCGAACCGCTATCACTACTCTTAAGCTTATCGGCCATCGCAATCCGAAAAGAGAGCGAGTACTCAATCAGAACATAGCTATCGATAATAATAATATATAACACATCAAATAGCTCAGATAGTCCAACCTTTAAATTTCCCCAACTCTCCTCAATTCTCAACTAAGACTTAAGTTAGGATCAAAGGGTTCCACTTTAAGTTCAACCATTATCCTAAATTCCGCTGATTTATACCTTAATTGATTGTGATTTAAATTAAGAGTCGAGTATTTAAACTTCGTCTCTGATACCAACTATGACGGCCTAGTTCTACAAAGACACACAAGTCAAGACAACCTAGAGTATGAAAACCCTGCATATGTATATCATCCATAAATAAATTAGAGAAGAGCACCATCAAGATATACATGCCCAAGATCTATCAAAAACCCATAAACCCATGTTTTAAAATCAATACACATAAGATAATACAAAATAATCACCTATGTCAAGTAAGAGAAGAGCCGCTCCATATCCTCAGATCAAATCCCCTAGCTGTGGAGCCTTTCCCTTGCTAGACTATGGATCTGCACTTAATCAATCCCAAGATATGACAAGCCTAGGTGAGTAACGCCAAGCATGACATAAATACAACATTTCAAAATAAACAAACAATCTAATTCATGCAGATAGCAAAAAGACTATAAATAAATCAATCGAAAAGTGAGGGTCCAGAATACGAATCTGAATAGCAAGGAGTCCCGACCAAATGGTCGTTAAGTCGAGGCAAAAGCCTAGCAGACTTGAGTTTTAGACGAGAACACAACCTACCAGCCTTAACCCTTGTGACTACGAGATATCCATAGACCCCGATTAGTGCCCCTAACGTACAATAAATTGGGAGATATCAATAGCGTCTGGATAATTGCTCATATCACAGATAAATACTAACTACGACTCACTTGCTAAATGGACCACTCAAATAACACGAATTCCAAAAGATACAATGAACAGAGCAATAACAACAAATTAAAGCTCAAGAAACAACTGTAAAATTCCTCACTGGTTTACTTACCTATGTCCAAGCTAGTATGCAATCATACGAACTCCGACTCGCTTACTATGAATCCTTGTGTGACTCATTAATGACAAATTCCCCTGATTATCAATTAATTGTAACTCCTCAATAATTTACTTCCAATTTACCCAATTTTTTATAATTATTTTATTTGTGTAATTGGGTCGATTTCTCAAGTATTGGGTTCTATTCGAAATCTTTTAAATACCCGAGATATTACAAAATTAACCCTGTGAACAATGTCACTCCGCAACAGGCGCCAGAGGCCTCAGGCAGGGCGGCGTTACCCAAAATGCGGAATTTAAGACTTTTTGGTCTATATGTCGTGGGGTATAACCCTTCATGGCGCCGTCCGCAACATCTCAACCCGTCTTCGTCATTAGCGCCGTGATCAACGCCATGAGGCTTTTGTAGGGTTTTGGGGTTCATGCGCAGTGGAGATTTCAAAACTATTTTAAGAAAAACCCCAACAGGATCCGAATCTGATTCAATTAAAACACATTTAAACTATGAAAACTTAATCATACCTCAGTCGCAATGTACCTTTCTGAAGGTTAATCGATCTCTAAGGCGCTGCCAACGACGAATGCCTTCTATCAGCAGTCCACACACGAACGACAGTCGAGATTTGAAGTGCTAGCTTCGAGAGAATACCAAACCCTTTTTATTTCTCTCCAAAACGATCCAGAGCATACTAAAACCCTAAGTCGTTTCTTGTTGTATTCTAACTCAAAGTGTCTATTTATATAACACTTGTATATAGACAGTTAAGTAAATTACACATATACCCCTACTTAAAGAAGTATAAGTGTAATACACTATAAGGACGTTTCTGTCATGAATTTTATCATATAAAATTCATTTTTCTGAACCATCTTAAAATCTCGCAAAACCATTCTCAGTGTGCGACCCAATAGGCTCATACAACGTTGGCAGTGTACCAAAATACATTTTGGCATACAAGTCATAAGCGGCCTCTAGCAAGACATTATGACTACCCAAGTTATACGAATATCAAATCGATACAACCTAATCAATAGTGTATATAACATCCTTTTGTCACACGATATCCTTTTGATCAAACATAAGGCATGGAATTGTCATCCAACATGTTCAATCGTACTAGTCTCGATCTCTAGGTAGACTGAAAACATCCAAGTGACATTGATCAATATCAATTCACTTAGACTAGGCCTTTTAACAGTCTAACACATCGAGGGATCCACTAGATATCTCTCTTTATTTGAGAAAGACAAATTCTATCTTGATTACACAACTTCACCACATTATTCACACAGTAACCAATCACAACCTTTATAATCGTCCGGTTAAAGACAACATTTGATTGCGTCAAATCACTGTATTCCTAATATTGAAGTCTCTGGTAATCTCAAGTCAGAGGACTGAATAATATAAATATCATGAGAAACAACTATGACTTAATCCATGTGATGTTCTCATAGCAGGTCGGTCCAGTACTTTGTTCCCTAACAAGTACTCATGATCTTGATTCGTATTTCTATACGTATGATCATCAATCAAAACTCACACTAGTCTTAATTCATTATAGTTCCCTGTAAAATAATTGACTAGGGACATTTAAGATATTTCTGTAAATACCCATGGATCTTATTGTAATGTAAACATGCAAATCAATTATAATAAACAGCAAATGAAATCCTCTATTTTATTAACTAAAATGTATTCATAAAGACTATTAATGGATTGACCTAGGGCACATTTCCCAACATCTCCCACTTGCTTTAGGGCCAATCATTCATGCATCTAATGCCTAATGATCTAACATGGCCATCATGTTTCGCTTGTGGAAGAGCCTTTGTCAATGGATCTGCAACATTGTCTTTAGTAGGTACTCTGCAAATCTTTATGTCTCCCCTCTCAATAATTTCTCTGATGAGATGAAAACGCTTGAGTATATGTTTGGATCTGTGGTGTGATCTAGGCTCCTTGGCCTGTGCTATTGCCCCGTTATTGTCACAATACAAACAAACAGGGTTAGCAATACTTAGAACCACACCTAGTTCAGAAATGAACTTTTTGATCCAAACTGCCTCCTTTGCTACATCAAACGCTGCAATATACTTAGCTTCTGTTGTAGAATCTGCCACAGTCTCTTGCTTCGAACTTTTTCAGCTTACTGCACCCCCATTCAAAGTAAACACATATCCAGACTGTGATCTAAAATCATCTATATCAGTTTGAAAACTTATATCTGTGTAACCATTTACAACTAGATTATTTTCAAAACCTCCATAAACCAAGAAAACTTCCTTAGTCCTTCTTAAGTACTTAAGGATGTTCATTACTGCTATCCAGTGACTCTCACCTGGATCTGACTGATATCTGCTTGTAGTGCTCAAAGCA
Organism: Stephania japonica; assembly: GCA_039657345.1. Lineage (NCBI taxonomy): Eukaryota > Viridiplantae > Streptophyta > Magnoliopsida > Ranunculales > Menispermaceae > Stephania > Stephania japonica. The sequence continues at coordinate 19,148,823 of CM077564.1, read as the reverse complement.
TATGATACATCAGGGCGAGTACATAGCATGGCATACATGATAGATCCAATAGCAGATGCATATGGAATCTTATTCATACGATCTCGCTCATCATTTGTCTTAGGACATTAAGTCTTGCTGAGACTTATACCATGAGACATTGGCAACAATCCTCTTTTAGAGTCTTGCAAACTGAACCTATTCAGCACCTTGTCTATGTAAGCACTCTGACTTAGACCGATTAGCCTTTTAGATCTATCCCTATAGATCTTTATCCCTAGGATATAGGCTGCATCTCCTAAGTCTTTCATTGAGAAACATTTCCCTAACCAAGACTTGACACTCTGCAATGTTGGGATGTCATTTCCAATGAGTAATATATCATCAACATATAGTACCAGAAAAACAACTACACTCCCACTGACCTTTCTTTTATACACAAGGCTCATCTTCGTTGTTAATAAAACCAAAATCCTTAATTGCTTCATCAAAACGAAGATTCCAACTCCGAGATGCTTGCTTTAATCCATAAATAGATCTTTGAAGCTTGCATACCTTCCTAGAATTCTCAAGATGTACAAAACCTTCAGGTTGTGTCATATACACGTCCTCAAGCAACTTTCTATTAAGAAATGTTGTTTTTACATCCATTTTCCATATCTCATAGTCACAATATGCAGCAATGGCAATTAAAATTCTTATGGATCTAAGCATGGCTACTGGCAAAAAAGTTTCATCATAATCAACACCTTGAGTCTGCCTGAAACCTTTTGCAACGAGTCTTGCTTTGAAAGTATGCACTTTGCCATCCATGTCAATTTTCTTCTTGAAAACCCATTTATATCCAATGGTCTTACCACCTTCAGGTAAATCAACCAAGTACTAAACTTGGTTATTATACATGGATTGCATCTCAGAATTCATGGCACTTAGCCTTTTATCTGAGTCTAGTTCAGACATAGCCTCCTAATAAATGGTGGGCTCATTTTGATCTATAAGTAACACATCACGACTATCAGTAATGAGAAATTCGAATCTCTCTGGCTCATGTCTTATCCTACCAGATTTACGTTGGCCTTATGTCACTTGTGGAGGTTTAATTGGTTCAGAACGTTGTTGAACTTCCAGTAGTGGTTCAGTGTTTATCTGTGATTCTTGAACTTCTTCAAGATTTATTTCTCTCCCACTAGTGTCTTTTGAAATAAACTGCTTTTCCATAAAGGCACCATATCGAGCAACAAACACTTTGTTCTCAGCGGGATTATAAAATTAATATCCTTTTGTTTCCTTAGGATACCCCACAAATAAACACTTATCAGATTTAGGTGCGAGTTTTTCTGAGACTTGTCGCTTTACGTAAGACTCACAACCCCAAATCTTAAGAAAAGACAAACTAGGTCTCTTCCCATACCATATCTCATATGGTGTTTTATCAACCGCTTTAGAAGAAACTCGATTTAGAGTGAACGCTGCAGTTTGTAATGCATAACCCGAAAAGGATAATGGAAGATCCGCATGACTCATCATAGATCGAACCATATCTAATAAGGTTCGATTTCTCCTTTCAGAAACTCCATTCCATTGTGGAGTTGCTGGTGGAGTCAATTGGGAGACAATCCCACAATTTCTAAGATGATCATCAAATTCTTGGCTTAAATACTCACCACCTCGATCTGATCAAAGTGTTTTGATAGTTTTACCAAGCTGATTCTGCACTTCATTTTGAAACGTTTGAAACATCTCAAATGATTCAGCTTTATGTTTCATAAGATATACATAACCAAATCTGCTGAAATCATCAGTAAATGTAATGAAGTACTGATAACCTCCTCTAGCCATTGTGTTTATAGGACCGCATATATCAGTATCTATTAGACCCAATAAATCACTTGCCCTTTCACTATGTCCAGTAAAGGGACTTTTAGTCATCTTGCCTAGTAAACAAGATACGCACGTTTCATATGATTCCAAATCAAATGAATCTAGAAGTCCATCTTTATGGAGTTTCGTTATGTGTTTCTCATTTATGTGGCCGAGATGACAATGCCAAAGATAGGTTTGATTCAAATCATTTGACTTGAATCTCTTTGTATTTATGTTAAAAACTGGAGTATCAGTGAATTTTTTCATGCTTAGAATATAAAGACCATCACACAAATCATCATTTGCATAAAATATTCCTTTACGAGAAATGGAACATCTATTATTTGCAATAATAAAATCAAAACCATCCATATCCAAGCATGAAACAGAAATGATGTTTCTTCTCAAGGCAGGCACAAAATAACAATTATTTAAAGTTAAGATAAGTCCACTAGGTAAGACTAAGTCATATGATTCAACAGCCATGACAGCAACTCTTGCTCCATTCCCTACACGGAGAATGACTTCTCATTTTTTCAGCTTCCTACTTCTGGTGAGTTCCTACACATTTATACAAATGTGAGATCCACATCCGTTATCCAATACCCAGGAATCACTAGTGGATAAATTAATTTCAATAACATAAATACCTGAGGTGGTAGTCGCACTACCATTTTTCTTCTTTAGATCTTCCAGATAGAGTTTGCAATTTCTGAACCAATGTCCAGGTGTATGGCAGAAATGACAATTTCCTTCCTTTTCCTTTTGGTGCTTTGAAGTAAGGACAGGCTGGGGCTTGACTTGTTCCACAGGCTTTGCGACAGGTGTAGCAGCAGCCTTGGCAACTTTAGCCTTGCCTTTGCCTTTGCATTTCTTCTTCATTCCCTTTCCCTTTTGGACCATCAACACATTACTAGAAGGTTTCTTGATATTTTGTTCAACAGTTTTGAGCATCAAATGCAACTCTGAAATTGATTTCTCCATATTATTCATATTGTAATTCATCACAAATTGTGAGTAACTCTCCGGTAATGAATTTAGGATCAAATCCATAGCCAACTCTTGGCTTATGGGAAATCCAAGTCTATCAAGTTGGTCAACATAGCCCTTCATCTTCAGAACATGAGGACTAACTGACGCACCCTCAATCATCTTACAAGAATGCAGGTTCTTGACTGTCTCGAACCTTTCTTGCCTAGCTTGCTGTTGAAACATTTCCTTCAGCGTTACAGCCATGTCATAGGCTTTCATTAGTTCCATGTCCTTCTGAAGTTCAGGAACCATAGTTGCCAACATAATGCATGCAACATCAGTAGAATCGTTGACATGCTTATTATGCGCATCCTTCACAGCTTTCATAGCATTGGCTGGTGGGTCCTCAGGGATCGGAGCATCCAGAACATACAACTTGCGTTCATGCTTGAGAACGATTCTCAAGTTTCTGAACCAATCAAGAAAGTTAGTCCCAGATAGTTTATCCTTCTCAAGGATAGATCGCAGTGACAGGGAATTATTGTTACTTGAAGAGGCCATTGATCTACAATAAAGATTATGCAGAGTTTATTTTAGTATAGAGGAATAGACTCCCACTAAATTAACAACCCTCCTAAAACATACTGTTTATTTAGGGGACTAAATCCATATTTCATCTAATTCTATGACAGATATGGCATGAAACACAGAACTAGATTATTTAGGTAGGTAACAGTTACCAATTACATCTTATGTAATTTTAGATACTTTTATGAGATACATGACATCTTATGTCTTAGCATGTTTTTATCTCATCATATGCCTAAAGTCCAAAACTATTTTGATAGCTTTATTAAGTCAGACCAATTTAAACATTTAGTGCGATCGAGGCCTTGATAAGTGTTTAAAATTGGATGGCACAAGACTTAAGATTTAATAGAGGGATTTTATTCAGTTTTAGTAATTTTTAAGTAAACAATAAAATATCATATATTTTATTGATTTGAAGAACCACTAAACAATTTAGGAAATATTTATGCTATTCACTAATAGAATAATTTTCGTGTGCTAGGATTAGTTAGACGGCGGTCCATTGGCCGTCAATGGGCTAATGGTCCGTTATTGCGTCAGGCCAATGAATCTGGGAACAAGGGGCAGCGCCCCTTTTTTTTTTTAGAAGACGAATCTCAATTCCGAAAATTGAAATTCGCTATAGAAAATCATATTTTTCGCTGATTTTACTATATTAAATTTACCCCTTAAGTTTTCCAAAATTAAGTCAATTAAAACGTTTTTAATTAACTCGGGCCCACATCTAACTAATCATCTTATCCTAATCCAATTAGGACTTTAGATATTTGAATCCTAGCATATCACCAATAACAAACTTCTCCATATTTATCTCCTATCCAATAGGGATAATGAAACCGATTTTGCATATATCTCCTAATCTAATTGTTATCTATCTTTATCAAATAGAAACTTCATAACAAAATAGATACAACAAGATAAATAAATAATTTCGAAAATTAATTATTTACAATTTCGATCTTCACCCAAATAATCACAAATATGTAGTTGAATCATGAACTACTATCTTAATCGAACCTAATCATATTAGTTTCGAATTAACATTCAGTCTTATACAATTTAAGAAACTTAAATTAATGTAACCTAAATATGCATATTGAATTACAGATATTTCATCCATGCATCAATACATGAAAATAAAGATTATATCTAATAGTGTCATGGATCACAGAGTATGAAATTCAATTCATTAAAATTATTCGAATTAACCTAACATGGTTACTTGCATGTACGAAACTGATTTCAATTGAATCACGAATATATGTATCACATACATAAACCATGATAATAAATCTCACAGAAAACTTATGTATATCACATATACATCAACTATTAACATGCTTTCAATCATATATCATAAGAAAACATGCAATGAGTTTAATGAAATCAAACTCGAAGGCTCTGATACCACTGTTGGGTTTTGGGGTTCATGCGCAGCGGAGATTTCAAAACTATTTTGAGAAAAACCCTAACATGATCCGAATCTGATTCAATTAAAACACGTTTAAACTATGAAAACTTAATCATACCTTAGTCGCAATGTACCTTTTTGAAGGTTAATCGATCTCTAAGGCGCTGCCAACGACGAACGCCCTCTATCAGCAGTCCACACACGAACGGCGGCCGAGATTTGAAGTGCTAGCTTCGAGAGAATACCAAAATTTTTTTGTTTCTCTCCAAAACGATGCAGAGCATACTAAAACCCTAAGTCGTTTCTTGTTGTATTCTAACTCAAAGCGTCTATTTATACAACACTTGTATATAGACAGTTAAGTAAATTACACATATACCCCTACTTAAAGAAGTATAAGTGTAATACACTACAAGGACGTTTCTGTCATGAATTTTATCATATAAAATTCATTTTTCTGAACCATCTTAAAATCTCGCAAAACCATTCTCAGTGTGCGACCCAATAGGCTCATACAACGTTGGCAGTGTACCAAAATACATTTTGGCATACAAGTCATAAGCGGCCTCTAGCAAGACATTATGACTATCCAAGTTATACGAATATCAAATCGATACAACCTGATCAATAGTGTATATAACATCTTTTTGTCTCACGATATCCTTTTGATCAAACATAAGGCATGGAATTGTCATCCAACATGTTCAATCGTACTAGTCTCGATCTCTAGGTAGACTGAAAACATCCAAGTGACATTAATCAATATCAATTCACTTAGACTAGGCCTTTTAACAGTCTAACACATCGAGGGATCCACTAGATATCTCTCTTTATTTGAGAAGGACAAATTCTATCTTGATTACACAACTTCACCACATTATTCACACAGTAACCAATCACAACCTTTATAATCGTCCGGTTAAATACAACATTTGATTGCGTCAAATCACTGTATTCCTAATGTTGAAGTCTCTGGTAATCTCATGTCAGAGGATTGAATAATATACATATCATGAGAAACAACTATGACTTAATCTATGTGATGTTCTCATAGCGGGTCGGTCCAGTACTTTGTTCCCTAACAAGTACTCATGATCTTGATTCGTATTCCTATACGTATGATCATCGTATGATCATCAATCAAGACTCACACTAGTCTTAATTCATTATAGTTCCCAGTATAATAATCGACTAGGGATATTTAGGATATTTCTGTAAATACCCATGGATCTTATTGTAATGTAAACATGCAAATCAATTATAATAAACAGCAAATGAAATCCTCTATTTTATTAACTAAAATGTATTCATAAAGACTATTAATGGATTGACCTAGGGCACATTTCCCAATAGCTTTGGCCTCGTGGTGTCCCTCACGGCATCAATTCTATAATGTGAATTCTTGGGTTTTCTGAACCCCCAACTCACATCGCCGCATTTCAAGCCTACCCCTGACTCTTAAGGATGTCCAAAACAACACCAAACCATATTCGCTTTACGTCGAAACCTTTATAAACACCCTGAGTTTGAAAAACATAGCAATTTCCCCAAAAATTCACCAAAAACCACACCATCCACAAATCATTTACCCAACCCTTTCAAAACCATAAAACCATCCCCTAAACATCAAATCCTTCTACCCAGCCCAATAAAAATCAAACCTAAAGTCATCGTCTAAAAACCATCGCGACCAAAATGTTCAAAATAGGTGCCAAAACCTAGATACACATGAGGGAGTCGGGATCTCACCTTATCGAATGTAGTAGGTTGATCCCTTGGCGTCAATCTGCGTCGAAAACTTTGAACACTTCCAAGCCTTATTGTCATATCGGTGAGAGGAGAGAGAGAAAAATGAGATAAGATTGAGAAAAAGGTAATGAGATAGGTTTTTATACCTCTAACCTCATCATCTCTCATATACGTATCCCAAGGTGCATCATAAGGTTCTCTTTTACTCCAAGCACCTAACATAACACAAACTAGTGACTCCATTTGATGACTCCTCTTTGACTTGTCTTTAGACCTTGTCAATTTCAACTTACAATATGTGTTTCCTGGGCATTTTTGGACCCAAACCATGCCACAATTCAATCGTCGTTTACTCCCAGACATACCCTCATACCGAACACGCTTATATATTATTAAATTTGTATTTTATCAGTGTTTTTAATTCAATTTATCCCCCCAGACTGCTAATTACATGTCAACTGTTCGCCCGACGCTAGTACCACATATTTCTCTCGGGCCAAACCCATTTCCAATACCAAAGTTCGCACGCAAACATCCTCACACATTTAGGACATTAGAATTTACGTTTGGGTAATAAATAAATAATACAAGATACTAAACAAAATAACATACCTTAGCATCAACGTCCGAGAATTGGATGACTACATCACGACAAATGGGCCTACATACAACTTTAATTGACATGTGGCATGAGTTAGATTTTAGGATCATTACAGATTCCATTTCTATGCATCAAGTGACCAAAGTTTAGGTGGTCAGGGTTGGGAAAGGAGCTGTTTGGAGTGATTCAAGTTAGTTCCCAGTTCAAAAGTTACTATAAGAAGGTTGGAAGTGGCCTGAGGCCTACTGTTTTAAATTCAAGCTGTCGGAAGTCGTCAAGTGCCCTTAGTTTCACCTTAAGTTGTTGGAAGTGGCTTTAAGCCCATAGTTTGAGGATGATCCCTTAAGTCATTGGAAGTGGCCTTGGGCCAACGGTTTGAGAACATTTAGGGTTACTTCATGTTGTTTTGAATAGGTCATAGACCCACAGTTTGAAGAGTGTTGAAACCACTTAGGCATTTATCTTTTGCATTCTGCTACTCGTCTATTCGTTGTTCATTTATTTAGTCTGTGTATCATGCATTTACTGTTTTCCTTTCTATTTCATTTCCCACATGATTTATGGACTATTATTATTGGATTCGCTAAATTACTATATAGATCTTTTTGGTTATTACTGTTATTATTATTGTACTCAATGTCCTTTTTATGACGATGGGTGCAGACCCTTTGACTAGCAGGCCGTGCAAGGAGAAGATCGATGACCACCTCTGAGCCATTATGTGCATCGAGAACTGATTTTTTAAGTTTCTAACTCTTTTGTACTACTTATATATGTTGTTCACAGGGGACATTTTGGAATTGAGTGACATAGGATATCATGTATTATTGCTTTTTATATTGATCATCACCAAATATGCATCTTTACCCATTTATTTCAGGGTTCCACACCGTAAGTTTTCCTAACTTTATATTTTTTGAGTTCTTTAATTTCATTTAAGTTTATTTTTGTTGCGTAATCCATAAAACTTTTATAACTAAATAACTCAACTCTAAAATGGTAAATTTATGTGGATATAGTAAATATGAGGTTGACTAGGCCTACGTTGACTTTATGAGGACTGACACGGGGGTCCACGTAAGTTTAGGCCAGCCAGTGTCCAGTTTATGAGAACTAGGGTTGTCATAGTTGGTATCAGAGCCTAAGGTTTCACACCTGACTCTTGATTAACCATACAACTAGCATAAGATACAAATAAACTTTAAAGTTAGGAAACGATTGGAACCTAGAATGGAACCATATGATCCTGACTTAGAATCTTAGTTTGGAAGCAAGGAGAGTTATGGAAATTTAAGATTTAATTCTATATGTTGTATTTGTCGTGTTGTATTATATTATATTGTTAGATATCCACTGATTCAGGGATTCGCTTTCTATTATAAACTGCAATGACAGATCAGACTGGGCCTAATGATGATAGTGAGGCTGCAGGTCCTCGATTCACGATTGCTAAGGAGCTTCATACTTTGTTAAGAAGAGTGGCATCCCAGGATCACCGACTAGAGGACATCCAGAGGATATTGAAGACACCAGTTACGGTCGCACCATCACCACCATCTTCATTGACTTTTGCCTGGTACTCAAGAGGTGGATACACTGGTTATAGCAACTACTTTCGTGGCTACTACTACTACTATTGCAGCTATATTGGAGAACACCGTTTTACCACCAGTATAGGTTGAGATAGTACCAGTTTCACCTCCTGTACAGAATGAGATAAGGCCTGCTACATCAGCAGAGAAGGGCACTAAAGCAACTATGGAGGCTAGAAAATTATGAGAATTTAAGAGGCATAATCCCACGGAGTGTAACGATGGTATAGATTTAGTGGTCGATGAGAGATTCTGGGAGAGCCACGAGAAGGTGCATAGTATCATAGCTACTGAGAAGCATATGAAAGCCTCTATTTATTCATCGATGCTTCTAAGGGAGGCTGATAACTGATGGACTACGATGGTAGCTACCAGAGGAGTACCCAAGGATTGGCAAACTTTAAGAGACAATTCAAATTGAAGTACTTTCCTCCTACCGTATTGAGGGAGAAGAAGAATGAGTTTACAACATTGAGGTGGTATTTAGATGAGACCGTCATGGGGTATATAAGACGTTACATGTAGCTGCTCCAATATGTTGGAGGTGTAGTAGACAGATGTCGACCAGGTCTATTATTTCTTAGAGGGCTTGTTATTTGAGATTGAATGTGATGTTGTCACTACTGAGCCTGAGACTCTACAAAGCGCTTATGAAAAGAATTTAGCTAGAGAGACATACATACACATTCATATGAGACAAGATCAGCTCAATAGAGGTGCGGTCAAAGAGTCGATCGGAAGGACATGATAGAAAAAAAATGAGGGATCAATGGTAGGATCAGAATATCAGTAGGGAACAGGTATGATCAGCTCCTACTATTTGGCATCCACCTACCCCAGTGGCCAGCTACGCTTGCCAGCCATCACAGGTAGTGCAGACAACTCTGAGACAACAACAATACATAAGGACAGCAAATCGAAGTAGTGGTTTTGGTCCCAGAGGACAACATGTGTGTTTTCAGTACGGTCAGTCCAGACATTTTTAAAGATGTCTAGAACTGTATTATGACCAATAGGATGACACTTAGCCATAGGCCACGAAAAACAAACATGTACTGACTGAGTCGCAGTTGACAGTGACTCGTGATCATATCGACGGTAATATCTCCTTCTCGTCACCATTATATCATGTATGGATTGATTAATTGGGACTTTATGTATTATCTTGCGATTCCAAACGTGGTTTAGTTGAGTTAGGGTTGAAACCTACTAGTTATAGTGCTACTTGACCTTAGTAGGGTTGCCGAGGATGAGAAACATCCAAATTAAGCTTAGAGTTCGAAAGAATTGTAAGATCATGATAGGTTTTAGTACATGAAATATCAAACCTATGCTTAAAACACACCTAAAGAGAGGTAGACCTAGACAAGTTGTGGTTTATCTTATGATACATGAATACGCAGTGTTCATGATGGTCGTGGTTGCAACTTTGTTGAACATTTTTACTACTTGGGTATTGACTCAATTAAAGAGAGTTTAGTTTTCTCTATTCAATATGAATGAGAAAATTGTAAACTTGCATCTGAGATACAAGTGGTTGGGAAGGTCATCACGAGTTTGATGTTCGAGTCATGATCATAACATCTTGCGACGTGATTACTGTACCTTGTGATGTAGTAATAGATGATGTACACGATGAAATCATTGGCATCCCTATCATTGTTTTGAAAATTGGGAGTGGTCTAGATAGGTTGTTGTTGACTTTGGGAAGAATTAGGCTGTTAGAAGTGGTAATGGCCCACTGTCTGAAAGACCTAGAGGACATCAAGCTGTCAGAAGTGGATAAAACCCACAGTTTAATGAATGTTGGAAAGCAAGTTGTTTGAAGTAATCCTGATGGGTCCATAGTTCATTACATAAAACATTGTGTTGTTTAAAGAGACTGTGTGCAAGTTCGCAGTTCAATATTCTAATGTCGAACTGTTGGAAGTGACTCAGCGGGAGTCTACAGTTGGTCGTAGAAGATTTAGCTGTCTGAAGCGACTTTGTGTTAGTCTGCATGTAACGACCTGAAAATTTGGCTATTTGTGAATGATTATGTGTAATATGTATTTATACTCAGGAGACCTACTTTGAGGACTAGCAGCGGGATCAGGGAGACTTTATAGTATGTGTTTATGTTTTGCTTACTTGTATATCGTTTGATACATATGTTTTGGGATTATTGAACTTGGCATATTTGATGAGACTCGTATCATGTATATATGTTTATCGAATTGTACATGAATACCCAAAGTTTTCCACACTTATAGAATTCCTATATTTCCCTTAATTGAGTTATTTCCCGTATTATACTTGTTTAGTCTTCTGATGTGTATTATTGCAATAACTCTTTCGTAAATTGTTAAAATTGATGAATCGAGGGCTGACTAGTCTCGTCAGGTTGCCGAGTGATGACTCGGGGCCTACACAGGTCTAGGTCGGGCGTACCCAATTGCACGGGAAAATTGGGGCCGTCACAGTTGGTATCAGAGCCTAAGGTTATAACGACCTGACTCTTGATTTAAAACACAAACCATTAAGACAGTGGAAATTAGGAATGGTTGAACTTAGAAGTGGAAACCCTATGTTCCTGGCTTAGAATCCTAGTTGGGGAGTAAGGATGAGTCGAGAAATGGAAACTGAAAACTTATTGATATGAGTATGTTTTATGTGTGTATTATATGGTATCGGTAGCTATCCACTTATCTGAAAATGCACTTTCATTACCAGATACTGATGGCGGATCAACGGGGTCCTAGTGACGACAGAGGGACGTCGAGTACTTGAACTGTTAGTATCGAGGAGTTTCAGACCTTGAAGCAGAGAGTCATAGCTTAAGAGCGACAGCTGGAGGAGATTCTAGCAATATTGAGGGCGTCAGTTGTTGTTGCATTAGTACCATCTACAGCTAGAGTAACCGTTACTCAAGAGGAGAATACACCAGGGGTTACGACCATTACTTTGCTTCCTACAACCACTGGAATGAGACCAGTGATGGCGGTTGTACCTCGTGCACTAACAGAGATTGCACCAGCGACACCTACAGTGTATGGCACTACGACAACTATTGAGGCTAGGTAGTGGCGAGAGTTTAAGAGGCACGACCCTATTGTTTACTATGGAGACATTGACGTGATCATGGCAGAATTGTTCTTGAAGAGTCATAAGAAGATACACCACATCATAGCTACTGAGGAGCACATGAAAGCTTTTATTTCTTCCTTGATGTTGATGGGAGAAGCTGACGATTGGTGGACTATGATTGTGAGTACCAGAAGTGTCTTGAAGGACTGGATAGAGTTTAAGACCCAGTTCAAAATGAAGTACTTTCCTCCCACAGTAATGAGAGCTAAGAGAAACGAGTTCACTTCCCTGAGGCAGTTAGTAAATGAGTCCGTCATAGAGTACATGGGGCAGTTTCTACAGTTATTAACTTATGTCGGAGGGTCACCAGATTCAGAGATCGACCGTATCTACTATTTCACGGATGTTTTGCTACTTGCCATTGGAGGTTTAGTAGTCACTACCGAGCCAGAGACTCTTCAGAGAGCATACGAGCGAAGTCTGTCTAGAGAGAGTTACTTGATTACTCACCACGAGGAGGTTGAGTTTGATCGACCCGACTTACTATTAGAGCACTAATCAGAGGGACATGAAAAAAAATGAACGAGGAATCCGAACGATGATAGTGGTTCTTAGAGGTGAAAGGTGTGTTTCCAGTGCGGACAGCCCAGACATTTTCAAAATCAATGTCCTGATTTGTACGAGGACCAACAGGATGACGATCAGCCTCAGGCCATTAAGGACGTGCACATGGTGACTGAGCTGCAGCTGACGGTGGTCCGTGATCCTACTGGAGGTAAAGGATTTTCCTGGTTATGATACATCATGCACGGAACTGATTAATTGAAACTTTAGATGCTTAAATGTGATGTCGGACGTCTAGTGACAGAGTTAGGGTCGATACTGGCTAAAGTGGTGTTGTGTAAGCTTAGCAGAGTTGTCTAGGATGAGACAGACCTAACTTAGACTAGAGTCTGAAAGAGATGGTAAGTTTGGGCATAATGGGTTGCCAAAACTAGCCACGGGTATACCTAAATAGAGGTAGGATCAGACGGGTTGTGATTCATCTTACGATGCATGGACACGTAGTGTACATGGTGGCTACGGTTGCAACCTTATCGAATCTATTTTACTGTCTGGGTATAGATAAACTTGCGTCGAGATGCGAGTGGGTTAGGAGGTTTTCACGAGTATGGCGTGCAAGTCGCGATCGTAGCGTCTTATGTTGTGATCACCAAGCTTGAGTCATGGTAGTGGGTGATGTCTGCGACGAGATCGTTGGCATTCCTACCACTAGTGGGAATTGGGGCGGTATTGAGAGACCGTAGTTGAATTAGACTGTTTGAAGAGGTTGCAACCCGCAGTCTGAAGACCAAGACAAAATCAAGCTGTTCGAAGTTGGAGAGGCCCACAGTTTGGAGGTGGAGTATGGAGCTGTTTGGAGTAATCCAGAGGGATCCGCAATTCATGGAAAGAGACGTTGTGCTGTTCGGAAAGACTTTGTACAAGTTCGCAGTTCAATACCTAGTGTCAATCTATTGGAAGTGACTCTCGCGAGAGTCCACAGTTGGTCATAGCTTATTGAGCTATCTGAAGTGACTTTGCATCGGTCCGCAGTTCAACGATGAGGAACGAGCTGTCTTAAGTGACTCTGAGGTAGTCAATAGTTCGAGAATGATCCAAGCTATCCAAAATGGCTCTAAGCTGCAGTCAGGTGAGAATGGGTGTTGGGTCTTCTTATTCACTCGAGTTAGAACTAATTTCGAGGACCAATTTTTTGTTAGTTGGAGAGGCTGTAACGACCTAAAAATTTGGCTATTTGTGAATGATGATGTGTAATATGTATTTATACTCGTATTTGAGTGATCGGACAGTGAAGTTAGTAAACGAGTAGGAAAAATAGCCGAGCGGGTATCGACAATTGGGTTACGGGTACGCGGGGGATATAAAACACTGTAAAACACCAATAATTGAGTTTTTGGATAAATTAAATAATTAGTTGGTGAGACGAGGCGAGACTACATGCACGGCAAAGAAACACAAACCGAGGAGCGTAAGACCAATACGGGGGTTGGTTAACTAAATGACACGTGAGTCATTACAAGGAGATTGTTAAAGTGACACAGCTTAATGAGGAGAGCCATGAGATTGGCATTGAGATGTGTATGTACTTTAAGATGTAATAAAGAGAAAAACAAATAAATAAATAGATAAAAGACCATAAAGAATAGTTGTTGTAAGATGGGTAAGTATTATATTGGATGGCAAAAAGGTAATTTAACCAATCCAATATCAAATATAAATACACAACATTTTACCCAAAACCCTACTATTCATCATCTTCCCCCAAATGGCTCCCCCACACATACCTCCAGTCTCCACCCTCCTCCGCTGCCACCACCGACTTACCAGACCTCCGACCAAGCAAGAGGTGGTCGGAGACCGAGAAGATGTTTCCCTTAGACTCTCCCTTTCACTCTCGGCCTGCTTATTCTCACTCAACTCGGCAGTCCTCTCTTCCTCCCTGGACTGTCACCACCACCACCCTCCACGGAGCTGCCACCTCGACCACCCACCGGAGATGCCTAGGTGAGCTTCTCCTCTCTCTCCCTTTCTTCTCTCTCTCGGTAGCAACTTTCTCTCTCCTATAGTCCACGTTTTTAACCCACTGCACACACATTTTTCACTTACCTCCTGGCCACCATGGGGTCACCTCCGACTAGAAACTTGGGCATAAAGTACCCACGTAGGTCTTGACGATCCCGGAGGGCCTCACGTCCGGCGAATGTGTTGTATATTCAATGAGTTATGGGTATGTTTTCCAAACTGTTTTGGGGCAGTTTCCATGGTGTTTGGGGCTATTTTAAGTTTGTCGTGGCTGGTTTATCGACTCCGGTCATGGCTGATCAGAGACAACCCTCTGACAGTCCCACTGGCCGGAGATGACCCTCACCCAATGCCCAATAGCCACGTTTTGGTTGCATGTGTGGGGAACCGGTTGAGTGTGTATGTATGAGTGGGGTATGTGTACAATAGTGGGGTATTGTGTGCACATAACAGTAGGGTGTGGGGTGCGTGTGACATGTGGATGTGCACAACAGTAAGGTGTACTTGGTTGTGGGTGTGTCATTTCATGTGTGTTTATTGAATCAAAAGAAATAATGTATATGGGCCTTTAATACTTAGTTTAAAATTATGCAAAATGTAGGTTATGGGCTTGTGTTAAGACCCACTAAGGGCCCAACACACACCTTACCTAATGAGGGCCCATAACACATATTAGTGTTATGTAAATGGGTTAGGTTATGGCCCAAATAAAAGCCCAATAAAGGCCCAATTCAAAAGGTACAACTTGAAGCCCAAAAACAAAAACATAAAATATAACGTGGGCTTATGGACTTAGGCCCAATAAGAGTCCATACAAATAGATTACTTAGGTGAGTATGAACTTGATAAATGGGCCCAACAAGAGCCCAAAGAGGGATATGTTTTGTGAAAAGGACAATAACCATAGAGATGGATTGATCCACAATAGTTTGAGTCGCCTTAATTAAGTGTATTTGAACTAAACATACGAGAAACACCCTAAGACGAGGTACTAACTCTAAATTAACATTCGGGATTTAAACCTTTATTAGGTAGTCGAGAACTTGCGGGGAACGTGTTAGAGTCTCGGAGTGGTGTTGGGTTACGATTAGTCAGGTAAGTACACACGTGCCTTGTATGTGTGTATGTTAGTAGGCCAGTATGGAAATAGAATGTGATTTATACATTCCTCTATTCATTGATAATGTTAATATGAGCCTTTGTTTGAAATTCTATTCCATATTGTTTGTTGTATGTTCTTGGCACGAGTGTGTGTCTTGAAGGTATCATAAGGTCTCGCACTAGCTGGGACAACGAGGGTGCCTCCTGCAGGGGTAACTGACCACCTCTAGTGTTATGTGTACTGGATACTGGATTCGAGAGGTGTTGCGATGCCTCTCGATTTCAAGCTGCGCAAATGTTGCGACATTGCCCAGGGAGATCTTTGTCGTATTGCTGTGAAATTAGACCACCCATGGGCCTCTTTTGAATCTTAGAACATGCAAATTTTGATTGTTTATCTATCAGTCTGTTTATCATCCACTTGATTTACTTACTTTCCTGCTATTTCATTTTCGCATGATATTTAGATTGCTTTACTTGTTAAATCATAAATTACTGTTATATTCTTCTGGCACTACTTTCGATTTCTTCAGTTGTTCACTGCCTAGTTTGTGACGGTGGGTGCAGATATGGTGGAGAGCAGTAAGGGCAAGGGGCCCTGCCTAAGAGACCTACTTTGAGGACTAGCAGCGGGTTCAGGGAGACTTTATAGTATGTGTTTATGTTTTGCTTACTTGTATATCGTTTCATACATATGTTTTGGGATTATTGAACTTGGCATTTTTTATGAGACTCGTATTATGTATATATGCTTATCGAATTGTACATGAATACACGGGGTTTGCCACACTTATTGAATTCCTATATTTCCCTTGATTGAGTTATTTCCCGTATTATACTTGTTTAGTCTTTCGCTGTGTATTATTGCAATAACTTTTTCATAAATTGTTATTGATGAATCGAAGGCTGACTAGTCTCGTTAGGTTGCCAAGTGATGACTCAGGGCCTGCACGAGTTTAGGCCGGGCATACCCAATTGCACGAGGAAATTGGACCGTCACACCGCAGTTCAATGTTGAATGTCGAGCAATTTGAAGCGAGCCCATACAAGTTTGTCCTTCATAATTGGAAAAAAGGGCCTTGTCTAAAAAGACTTTGAATGAGTTCACAATTCTATAAGAATACTCTAAGCTATCTGAAACGACCTTGAGCCCACAATTTAGAGAATGTAGAACAGGCTTACTAGTTCTTCCTACTTCATGTTTTCTTAAGAATTCATGTGACACGCATTTTGTAAAGAGGGGTATAAAAGGGTTGAGATTGGGGGTTTTGACCACAAAACATTACACACACCAACATGACAAAAAATGGGGATTTAGGGGAGTGATTCATGATGATTTTAAGGACTTTCGATGATGAGGAATCGATCACACACTCGACACAGTGAGATCTAGCTTGATTTTTCAATTTTGGTCATTTTGAATGTGGTTTTGAGGGTTGTGATGAAAAATCTGAACTTGGAGTTTAGTTCACTGATTTTGTGTTTATTGATGGTTATTGTGATGAATTTATAAGTAATAATATCAGTTTTTAGTGGTTATTGAATGTGGTTGAAGGTTTTAAATTAATTTTGACGTTTTGATGATTTTGGAGTTCGATTGGATAAATTAAGGAATGGTTGTTGAAATGGATGTTTGAGTAATACCACTAGGGGTGTTTTAAAGCCCAAAAGGATAACGAGTGGGCTCAGAATGGGACGACGAAACCGTAGGGGTTCAAAACTCCGACACACAATCCCGATCTAGCGCCATGTACAACGCTCAGCCAAAAAATATATTAAAAAATGACAAAGGCTTTACCCATAAATTACCCTATAAATTATGGAAATAGGGTTTTCACGAGTTTAAGTATTTCTAATAAAATTAGGATTTAAATTGAGATATTAACCATAAAATAAGATGCTAAGACTCTAACACGACCAATAATTACCCAAATAGACAATAAGAACACATCAGACTGATAACGAGGCTTTTAGGACTGACTTGAGGCGTGTTGGAGCCGCGAGAGTCAAATTGTGCGAAAGTTGTGAGTAAAGCCAGTTAGAAAATACATAGTGATTCATTATCTATTCTTTTTTATATTTGAATTACAATTGTTCTTGGATTCCATTTCTATGCATCAAGTGACCAAGAGTCTAGGTGGTTGGGGCTGGAAAATGAGTAGTTTGAAGTGACTCAAGTTAATCCACAATTCAAAAGTTACCGTAAGGCAATTGGAAGAGGCTTGAGGCTCACCGTCTTAAATTCAAGCTGTCAAAAGTGGCTAAGTGCCCACAGTTTGACCTTAAGCTGTTGGAAGTGGCTTTAAGCCTACAATTTGAGAATGATGGCTTAAGCGTTTCGAATCGGCCTTTGGCCTACGATTTGAGAATGTTTGGGGTTACATCAAGCTGTTTTGAAAAGGTCGCAGACCCATAGTTTGAAGAGTGTTGAGACCACCTACATGTCTATCTTTTGCATTCTGTAACTCGTTTATTCGTTGTTTATTTATTTAGTATATCTATCATGCATTTGCTATTTTCCTTTATATTTCATTTCCCGCATGATTTATGGACTATTATTATTGATTCGTTGAATTACTGTGTAGATATTTCTAGTTATTACTATTATTATTACTGTACTCACCATCTTTTTTATGATGGTGGGTGCAGACCCATTGATTAGCAGGCTGGGCAAGGAGAAGATCGACAACCACCTTTAATTAGTGACATGCATCTAGAAATGATTTGTAGGTTTCTGACTCTTTTGTGCTACTTATATATGTTGTTTTGATATCAAATAGGACATTTTGTGATCAAGTGACATAGGATATCATGCATTATAACTCTTTATATTGATCATCATCAGATATGCATGTTTATCCATTTATTTCGGTGTTCCATACCGTAGGTTGTCCTGACTTTATATTTTCTGAGTTATTTAAGTTTATTTCCATTGTGTAATCCATAAAACTTCATAACTAAATAACACAACTCTAAAATGGTAAATTTATGTGGATATATTAAATTGGAGGTTGACTAGGCCTACGTTGACTTCGTGAGGACTAACTCGGGGGTCCATGTAGGTCTAAGTTGGGCGGGGTCCAGTTTGTAGGAATTGGGGTCGTCACATAAAATGAAAATAAATATTTTAAAACTATCCTATAAATATGAATTTGGATTCCAGAAGTTTAGGGAATTAATTGTTTGTTCAGACACCAGGGACTTCTGAGGCTATAGCTAGTTTATGCAAGCATCTCGAGACGTGAGCATGTCATTTCAGAGGAATTGGGATCGCAATTTGAGATGTGTTGCAAGCCCAATTAAAATATACACGAGTATTTACTTGTTTGAATTATTGTTTCTATTTCCTTTTATTCAATCTATTCATATTCGTTATTTTTAATGAGACGACTGGTTGAGTTTCCTCTAATTGGGTTTATTCCACTATGTGTTTATGGCATGCTAAACTATAGCATGTATATTTGGAGTCCTTAATGGATAGTCAACCCAAGCTTACCTTAACCATACATGTGTCGATGCGTCGTAGTACTATGCCAGCCACCGAGAGGATCAAGGATTATGCCAGTTGAGTGCGCTTGCTGGTGGTACTTGGGGTAAATTCAAAGTATGGCTCTAGTCTGACCAGGACGAGCACACACGTTTGAGCGTCACTATTACTTATGCATGCGATGATCAATTTACAATTTTATGTTTACTTTTCACATGTTTATTTAATAGTATTTATGGATTCCTTTATTATATTATTTTTCAACTGCTTAGTGAAGTTCATTAAGATTTACTCACCTTGACCTGACATTTGTTTTTTTGTGATGATTGAGTGCATATCCAAGTATGAGCAAGGGCAATAGGATCCCTGGTGACTACCTATGACTGCCCTCTATCCTGATATAACTCGTACGTGTTATGATATTTTGTTTATCGATTTTATTTTAGGATACAGGGATATATGAGAGACTGGTACATGTATATTCTTCATTTTGAGATATTTTGCTATATCGTATACATTGTACATTATGTCGGGTTTTTCACTTTAGATTAATACTCATTATGATGTGAACTTTACAAATTTTACTATGATATTCATGTCTGATAAGTCTTCCGCTAAAATAATTAATCATTACTTTTAAAACCTATTAAATGATAATTTAACAAATTTGTTTGAGAGCAAGGCTAACTATATAAATGAAATGTTCAACTATATAATAAAAAGATATAAGTTAGGTACAATACAAGGTATGTGATGTGGTAAAGAATGCCTGTGGTGCGTGAGACCCAACGGGTCGGTGTCATAGCAGGGCTGTGGGTTCGTGGTGCACCACGTGGCGAGCCTCGGGATTTGGAGCCGCCACAATTCAAGAAGAGTTTTAGAAGAAATGCAAAAAGCCGCATTCCAAGCACGAACAGATCTAACTGTTCAGCAGCCTGCCTTAGATTATGATGGAATGTATTTAGAATAGTCAGAGTTAGCTTTTGTGGGTGCAATTCTGTAGAACCAAGTGTGAATACTGAGAGGTGATGTCGAAGCTACTATACTGTCCACACAAATGAGATTACCGAACGAGGGAATTCTCCCTAGTCGGGTACCACATGGTGGTGCAGACTACACTAGCTAGGACCTGCAAATAGTTACCAATATGAGAGAAACAATGACATAGAGGTCGGTGCTGATGCAACTTCTAGGAGACAACGATGAATTTTTCTTGAGTCTACTCTATTTTTATTTTCTCTCTAAGTGATCATGTATGAGACATTTTCTTGTATGGCTTTGTTTTGTGATACAATGGTTGTGATTTAGTGGTGCATTTGGTGAAATGTTATTCTTTTGTGATGTGCTACTATTTCTTAATGAAGATGATCTTTAATTTTTCTTATCTATTATCTTAATCTATTACTATGTTTATTTACCATATTTATTTATTTAATTTATCATTTTAAATTTGTTTATACTTCACGAAGTATATTTATTTTTTTGGAAACCCAGCTTAATTTTAAACCTTGAGCACAAGGTTTGTAATGAGTTTAGGGGTATTTAGGTGAAGTATAAAGAAGTATAAAGAGTATAGTAAGAAAGATCAAAAAGGTAGAGAATTTATTCAAGAATTGATCCGATATTCAAGTAAGTTAAAAAATTTTAAAATTTCTTCCAAATGCAAGCAAGTTAGTATATTTATATATTTCTTTATTTTAGTTGAATATAGAATGAAATTGAATATGTATATATATAATGAATTGAAGTGATATTTTTACTACCTAGGTGAATATTATGATAAAAGAAATCAATTATGTACCTTTTTCATTAACTTAACTAGTTGATGTATACACCAGAAGAGTTTAGATGGATTGATTTCTTTGTGTTACGACATAATATGGGTAGAAGATCGATACGATAGTGCATAGTGCAAGATAAACAAAACAGATCTCTAAGAATCTTGTTATACAAAGATTACTAATCAAATATTTTCATTTATATGTAATGAAAAAAAATTTATGCCACAATTGAGGGAAGATATAGAGAAAGTTAGCCAATAAACCATACTTTTAGTAGGAAAGAATGCTTCTTTAATTATAGTGAAAGTAAGAAGAGCTAACAACAGGAAAAATAAGAGAGTTCCACAAGTTGTGCAGGAAATAGAGCAGGGATTGTGAAAAAAAAAGTGTAGGGAAAAGTGAGTAATTTTAGGTCAAAGAAATAAAGGCGGATGTTTTTACTTGTTACTTTGAAAAATAAAAGAAAAAATGAATGAATGAAAAAACACCTCATAAAAAAAATTTAGCTCCAGTGCTTATAGCTAAGTTAAGTGAAGTATTTCTTCAATTCAACAATGAAAACAAATACGATATATGTTTATTGGTCCTATTGACTTTAATTGTGGATTATGTTTATTTTTGAAAAAGAATTTTAAACTGTGATTAGTTTAGTAGTTTTTGAATCTTGAGATTCTATATTAGTCACCGTAAGCTTGATGCTTGTCATTAGAGATTGAGAAAACCCGTATTATGGTCTGGCCTTGGTATTAATTGAACTTTGAGTTTTGAGGTGTATTGCATAACAATGGTTAAGTTATCACTGAGGGGTTGTTTATTCTTTTAAGTTATTCTATTCTATCGTAACTTATATTTACTTGAGGGTAATATGTTTCTATTGAAATATCACTTCAGTTTGAACTTCTATTTGAACATTTAGTTTAAGTAATTATATTGAAATCTGAATATAAGGAATGAAAAGAGAACACAATTGAATATTCCTTTGCGTGTTGAATTTGGGGATATATGGTAGGTCAATAATTAGACATGTTTTATAATGCAGTTTAGGTTGATTTTAGATAAAAATGATGATTTTACACTAGGTATTCTCTTATTTTTGTGATTTCAGGTTAAAATTAGGAAAAATGAAAAAATGGAAAAAAAGGAAGAAAAGTCAAAAAATTTATTGAAAAAGTGATGCAACAAATCCACATCTAATGACAAGTGAACTAGAAATCACTGTGAGAATCGACATCAGAAAAATACCTAGCGAATGTACAGTGAATTAAAGAATAAACTAGGATTTGTTAGCCACGATGTTGAAGCACTGAGAAGAAATCCTGGCAATTTGCCCAGTGAATCCTTAACAAATTGGAATCGCTGAGGATTCGCTGGAGTCGATTATGAGTTTTTTAGACAAGTATGAAGAGCTTGAGTTTATCTAGGACTGGTATGCAATGGGAAGTAATAAATACGACATATGGGCTATGGAATTAAGTTCTCAAGAACTTCCTTTTAAGTTCTAGATACGTTTTTAGTCATTATTTTAGTTTTCAGTTTACTTTTAGAGTTTATTGAAGATTCAAGCTTTTAAGATGTATTTTATATTAATGTCTTTTATTTATTTAACTGCGATGTTTATTTCCACCATAAGTAGTTCGTTAATCTAAACAATGCATAGAACATGAGTTAAACCAAGTTGTATGATAGTTATAGTTATGGAATATCGTACTTAATGCTTTAGATCTATTCATATATGTCAATCGGAGTTTTAAAAAGTTGTTTTTGCATATTATAACTAATGTTGATTTATGTTGCATACGTAGTCGCAAATATGCATTGTGATATTAAGGTTCTATCTCTATATTTATCGTTATGACAACGATTATAGAAGTAGTAACTAAGGTTAATTTTTAGAGCTTCTGAGTGGATGTCTTAGGTGATTGTGTTCTAAGTTATTTATTATTTGACTTTGATTAATATTTACTTAGATTAGGCATGATTTGTACAGAATGTTAAGGCTATCGTGTACTCTTATATTAATTGCATGCTATCCAATTATTAAAGTGATATGGGTAAGAATATGACTTTTTCATTGATATAAAGAAAATCGATGGATTGCTAAAGGTTATCAACCTATATATGATATTGGGTTTAATGAACTAGTGATTCCTTGATTTAACTATAACTTATATATGCAATAATGTGGAATAATAATAATTATTATTAAGTGTTAATGTTCAGAGATGATCCAATTTAATTTCATTGTTTAAGGGTGCCAATGTAGGCCACAACCTAGCCTATTAGGACCAGCTGTGTCTCATACGCAATTATCACGCCCAATCATCATTAATAACCTAATAATAAAAATCATAAATCTAAATTATTACTGAACTCAAATCATTTGCTAAGCATTGTTTAAAACTTCAAATCACTGCGAAATACTAATACCTGACAAATTAGTTTAAAAACATCATTTACCTAGTGTGGAAAACCCATACATCCTCATTAACAGTAATAAAACCTCAATAAGGTCACAAAATATTAATATATAGATCAAAATGTATAACTCTCTGTCCCAGCCCAATATAAAAATATATGGACAGATATACATATGTACAAGTCCAGGTTTCTGTCCTCTGAAGATCATAAATAATCAGCTAACTTGCCCTTACCGCAACTAGTACTCGAATCTGCACTCAAGCCATCACAAAAGGCAGATAACGAGCCTAGAGTGAGTATTCCAATGAAAATTTAGTGAGTAATTATATAAAGTAAATACTGAAATTTAAATAAACTATTAAATAGATATGTGGAATAAATAAACAGGCAACTGCGCTCCTTGCATGAATAAATAATAGATAAGCTCAAAGTGTGTATCTAAACCTAAGTCAGACTAGCACCATACTTCGGACTCTTCCACATAGCACTATCAGCGAGTCATACTAAAGCAAGGCTAGTCTCTGGATCTGCTCAATGGCCGACATAGACCCACAGTGCACCGACACATCCCCCGATGCGACTATTGGGTTGAACTATTCACCGAGATCCCTGGCAACACATGTTATGGTCTAGTAGACATGCACACAAGATATAACACGACGAGGGCGCACCCTACCAGTCGCCTATATAATCCACAACATGAAGTAGAGTAATTGAACAATTGAAATGAATTCCAAATAAATAAAGCAGTAAGTACGCAAAGAATTTCAATTGGGATACTACACACTTTTATCCGCATTCCGCGACCCAAAAACCAAACCCCAGTCTAGCTCCTCCAAACACCCGACAATCAAAATTACTGCCCGAATGCACCTAATACCATTTATCAATGATTTATAGGCAATTAATTGTATTTTATGTCATAAAATATAGGCATTAGGTAAACATACCCATAACAGCCTAAAACATTCTTTAAATATCCCCTGATGAATAGTCAGTGTGCTACTGTTCATCCTCATCCTTTAATTGCCTAGATTACCCAACTCACTGGGCCTTTGGCTAGTGCACTAGGTGATCGAATTCCAATTTTTCCAACAAAACTTGAAATTTGAAAATCGACCCTGAGGGCCTCCTCCATAGTTGTCGACCATTCTCGCCTCGTGGGGGACTTACAACGGTTCATAAACGCCAGATGCGAGATCAACAACATAAAAAATGATCGAATTCAACGAATTGAAACAAACTTTATAAAACCAATTTTTTATCAAAACTTGCCTAAACTTCGAAATTAAATCGAAATCACGACCCAACACTGCTTATCATCAATCATAGCACCAAAACATCATAAAATAGTGATAAAACACCACCAAATTCCGGATTCCACCAATCACCACAAAGTCGAAATTACAAGAAAGTCGTAGAAATCACGGACCTAACCTTGTTTTGATGATTATACAAGCCTAATCCTCAAATCCTTGTTCCAACAGCGAATTCTTGTATCAAATCGCAATAGAGAGGTGAGAACGATGAGGAGAACGAAAGAATAAAAATGAAAAAGCGGTGATGATAATGATTTTAAAATCGTTATATATATATATATATAACCAAATTACCAAAATGCCCTTATGCCTATCTTCCTTTCTTTATAAAAAAAACAAGCCCTTGTTGGTCTTTTCTACTTTTCTTTTTATTCCTTTCATGTGTGTATTAACTACCCCGACCTAGTATTATATCATTTATCTATCCGGTACTCACGTTGACCTGCATATCGAGGCACGTACATTTTACACAGTCTTGCACGTTAATTACAATATATATACACATCATAAATTAACATAATCATCACAAAAATGATCTATTTACCAAACTCGAAGCGCAACTAGCCCTATCTGCAGGGTTCATGGGTATTTGAGCCGTCAGCCATGTCTGCAATTCCTTCATTATTAACTATTAATTAAAATTGGGTTGTTACAGTTCTTCCCAACTAATAAAAATTTTGTCCTGAAATTTAAAACAATCTAACTTCTTACCAATAAATAACTGGGGATATCGTCGCAGCATTGTAGACTTAAGCTCCCAAGTAATGCCCTCAGTTTCGTGATGCTAACAATGAACTAAAACCTTCGGGATCTCCCTATTTCGCATAGTTTGTACCTTCCGATCCATAATCTCTACTAGTTGTTCCTCATAGGTCACATCGGGCTGAACCTCATTCTGTCTCACATCAACTATAGGTCTCAATCCTAATCTAGCCAGTCTCAACACAGAGATATGAAATATTTGATGAATTTCAGCTAACTGTGGCGATAAATCTAATCGATAAGCCTCTCTGCCAACCCATTTTGCCACTTTGAATGGTCCAATGGACCTTAGTGCCAGTTTCCCCTTGATGCCAAACCTCTTATGACCCTTCCACGGAGAAATCTTCAAATATACCAAGTCATCAACCTCATAGCTCAGACCCTCGTGATACTTGTCTCCATATTTCTTCTGTCTATCTTGAGCCGCCTAAGGTCTCTACCTAATCTGCCTCACCTTCTTAGTATGATCAACAACCACTTAAGGCCTTAAAGCTGATGTATCCTCTGGTGCCACCCAACATGCTGGTGACTTTAACGACCTTAAATTCTAACTTGTGCCATGTGTCAATTTAAGTTGTACGTAGGCCCATTTGTCGTAATACAGTCTTCCAATTCTCGATAGTCGATGCCGAGGTATGTTATTTATCTTCGGTGTTTTGTATTACATTGTATTACTCGAATGTATCATTCTAATGTCCCAATTGTGCGAGGACGTTTGAGTGTGAGCGTTGGTACCGGGAATTGTTCAGCTTGAGTATTATGTGAAATAATGGGGTTTCAGGCGAATGCTGGTCGGGTAATTAGTAGTCTGGGGGACTTAAATGAATTAAAAACACTGACAAATTACAAAAATAATAATAAATAAAAGTTGTCAAACGCGCTTGGTATGTTGGTACATCCAGGACGACATGACGAGCGAGTCGTGGTTTGAAACAGATTCGGAAATGCATGTATTGTATGAGAAAAGGATCAAACAAGAGAAACAAGTCACACATTGAAGTCATCATTTGGTGTTAGAGTTGGTGGTTGGAGTGAATGGTAGCCTCAAGATGGCTTCGAGATCCGTGTGTGATAAGAGATGAAGGGAGGGGTATATAAGCCACCCCATCACCTTTTCTCTCTCTGCTCATCTTACTTTCTTCATTTCTCAACGAATCAACGTGAGAGGCGGTGGAGGTTTTAGGATGTTCGATGTGGATTGACACCTTAGGAACGCGCAACACACGAAATTGAAGGTGAGATTCCTACTCTCCACGCATACATCTACGTTTTGACGTCATTTTTGGGTGTTTTCATCGCAATAATGTTGGGACAATGATTTTAGAAATGGGTTTCTATGATTCTTTTTGCTAGATTTAGAGTGAATGAGATGATCAATAAAGGAATTGTGAAGTGGTTTTGGTGTTTGGGAATTTTGCTGAATTTTTGAGATTTTTGGGGAATTTTGAATGATTTTCGTAAATCGATGGTTTGTTCAGGTTTTGATGCGAGCCAAGGGTGGTTTGGCATTGTATTAAATGTTTAGTCAAAGGATAAATGCAAAGTACGGTGACGTGACTCGGGTTGTTAAAAACCACGTTATAGAGGCGTTCCGGGCAGGACACCGTAGCGACGCTGTGAGCAGGAACGTCTTGGGCAGAGGTCTCAGGGTCCTATGCCGCGAGGACACAACCAAGACCAATGATGTCACGGCATCACCCACGGCATGTTAGGCAGAGAGCCTTAGTTTTGACGCCATGGAGACGTCGCCCAAGCCAATAGACGCCATGGCGTCCCAGCGGCGTGACATTGTTCACAGGGGCAAACTTTTATAAACTTTTCAGAAACTTTTGGGCATCTCTCGGGTTTCCCAATGGGTCCGAATACGACCTAATGCCCGGGTAATCAATCCCAAAGGGGTGAATGAATAAAATTATGGAAAATTGGATAGAATGAAGGTAATTAATCAGAATTTCAATTTAAATGTATATTAGGGATTTTGAACAATGACAGGACACACGAGAGGTCTTAAGAGACGTGTCAGCAGTCCATTGAGTACGTATTAGTTGGATTACAGGTAAGTAAACTAGTGAGAACTTTTACAGTTATTTCTTGAGCTTTAATTTGTTGTTATTACTCTATTTATCAACATGTCTTTTGAAATCTCTATTGGTTGAGTGGTCCACTTGCAAGGGAGTTATGATTACTTTTATCTGTGATATGAGCTCTTATCTAGACGCAGTTAATATCTCTCAATTGAGTATACAATGGGGCCTCTTATCCGGGTCTATGGATATCTCATAGTCGTAAGGGTTAAGGTTGGTAGGTTGTGTTCTTGTCCTGAACCCGAGTCTTGTAGGTTGTACCTCGACTCAATGACTGTTGTCAGGACTCCTTACTATTCTATTTCGTAACTCGGACACTCACTTTTTGATTGATCTATTTACAGTCTATACATTCATGCGTTCCTTATTCTTTTCTTTCTATCGGCATGAATGTGGACTGATGTTTATTTATTTCGAAATGTTGTATTATTGTTCTGCTTGGCATTACTTACCTAGGCTCATCATTCTTGTGTTTAACAGAGTCTAGATCCACAATCCAACAAGGGAAAGGCTCAAGAGCTGGGAGATGTGCTTTGAGGATACCAGAGCACATCTTTCCACTTTGTTGATTTGGTAACCTTTTGTACTATTGTATATATATGTGTGTGTGTGTATGTGTATGTGTTGTTTTGGAACATGGGTTTGGGTATGTGAGAGATTCTAGGCATGTATATCTATTGGGTTGTTCTCCTTTGACTGATCATTTATGACGATATACATATGCGGGGTTTTCACACTCTAGGATGTCTTATTTTAATATGGTTGTGGTTACTTGATTTGTTTGAGCTTTTGCTTCCACTATATTGATGATAACTCACTAATCAATGTTATAACTGGTAAATGAATTTTAATTTGTAAGGAAAAATTGACTAGCTTTGCGTGATTTGTCGAGACGAACTCAGAGTTTCACGTAAGACTAGGTTGGGCGGGGCTCAGTTTAAGGTTTGCAAACTGGGGCCGTCACAGTTGGTATAAGAGCCAAAGTTTTAAATACTCGACTCTTGAATTAAATCACAAACCATTAAGACATTAATCAACGGAAGTTAAGAATGGTTGAACTTATAATGGAACCCTATGAACCTAACTTAAGTCTTAATTGGGAAATGAGGAGAGTTGGGGAAATTAAAAACTGGACTATGAGCTATTTGATTGTTGTATATTTTTTTATCGATAGATATGTCCTGATCGTGAGAATCACTTTCTTTTCAGATAGTGATGGCCGATAGCCTAGTACTGGTGAGACTAGTACAGATGACGTACAGGGCCAGTCGGATGGCATGTCACAAAGGATTTCATTTCATGACCAGCAGTTGCAGGAGATTCTCAGACTGTTGAGAGCTCAGGCGACAACATCACCTAGTACATCAGTAACTCTAATTACTCAGGCTAGGAGTGCTCCTATAGTCCAGGACACACCAGCAGCACCTATAATTACTGTAGGACCCGCAATGACTGGGGAGGAACCTGTACAGATAGAGACAGTACCTTATACACTAGAGACACCGATCGAGGATGCGTCGAGCACATCGACTAACACTGGTGTTAGAGCGACGCTTGAAACGAAGCAGGCTCAAGAGTTTATGAGACACCAACCAATGAAAATCCATGGGCAAACTAATATGGAGGCAGTAGAGAAGTTTGTGAGGAGCCACAAGAAGATCCACGAGGTCTTGGCTACACCAGCACATATACCGCCGAGTATTTCCTCAGTATGTCTGTTAGGCAAGGCAGATGTTTGGTGACGCACGATAGTGGCATCGAAGGATAAGCCCAAAGACTAGGCTGAGTTCAAAGAGAGATTTCACAAGAAGTATATTCCTCTTACTGGCCCGTAAATTAGGAGACGACTGAGTTTCAGATGATCAAATAGCAGACAGGAGAGTATGTTATGTAGTATATGGATCGGTACTTGAGTTTGATGGAGTATGCCAATGGCGCAGCTAATACTGATGTCGACCAGGCTTACTATTTCGTATTTGGTCTATGGTAGTGGCGACAGCTCCAAGCATGTTACATGATGCCTACGAGAGGGCTATGGCTAGTGAGAGCTTTGGGAGCACATGCACCGGGGCACAGGCAGTGTCGTTAGCACCTTCATCGTTACTTTGAGGGTCTAGAGGAGATAAGAGGAGAAAGAGAGCTAGACATTGGAGGCAGGGTGATTGAGCATAGAGCGTAACATCTGTTTCGTCTCCACCTACTACAACGATAGTACCAGCTGTTCCAACGCAGAGTTATGCTACTTCACCTTAGCAGCCAGTGCACTCAGGTCCTCAGCATCATTATTTTCAAAGGACTAATGTAGAGGTAGTGGCCAGAGACAGGGTCAGAGTTCCAGTCAGGTACCGAGACAGAGACAGAGGTCTAGTGAAGCATATAAACAGGGACAAGGACAATGGACACAGTCTGGGTTAGGATCTCAAAGAGGCTATTGGGAGTGTGGTCAGTTGGGTCATTTTATCAGTGCATGTCCACGACTAGGTCGAGGACAGCAGCAGCAACAGAGCCGGGAGCAGGTTCACGTGATTACTGTACCAGACCCTGCTGCTAGCCGTAGTCTTATTGAGGGTACGGTTTTCATTCGCAGTCATTTATGCTTATTATGTTTGAATCAGGCTCTACCCTATCTTTTATTTCGAGTCGTATGGTTGATGATTTGGGTTTGAGACCTATTCCCTTAATCCTTAGCACAGCTTCTAGGGACAAGATATACCAGAACTTGTTGTATGTTGATTGTTCAGTAGAGATAGAGGGTCATGTCATGCCAGCGGACCTGAGAGTGTTGGAGTTCCTCGAGTTTGATGCATTACTGGTCATGGATTAGTTGGGTGCATATCATGCACAGATCCACTGCTTTAGTAAAAGGGTCATATTTCAGATTCCAGAGCATCCAAAGTTTAGTTTTCAGGGGACTTCGACCAGTTTTCCTATCACTAAAGGTAGAGTTGCCACTAGCGTAGATGTCGAGACGTTTGCTAGTGTATTAAGTACAGCAGGACGAGTTATGACTAGGTTAGAGGAGGTGCTAGTGGTATGCGAGTTTCCTGATATCTTTCCAGTAGAGTTACCAAGGTTACCACCACCTAGAGAGATCGACTTTATTATTAACTTGGTCTCGGGGACCAAACCTATTTTGATCCCGCCGTACTGGATGGCTTCGAGAGAGCTAGAGGAGCTGAGGAGTCAGCTAAATGAGTTACTAGAGTTGGGTTTCATCTATCCGAATATGTCACCCTAGGGAGCGTCAGTTCTATTTGTCAAGAAGAAAGACGGCAACCTGCGATTGTGTATTGACTACCGGTAGTTGAACAAGGTGACAGTGAAGAACAAGTATCCACTTTCGCGCATCAACGACTTGTTTGATCAGCTAACATGAGCACAGTGGTTCTCGAAGATAGACTTGGGATATGGGTACCATCAGCAGAGGATTAGAGCGGAGGATAGGGAGAAGACAGCATTTTGCACTCAATATGGGCATTATCAGTTGACAATCATGCCTTTTGGGCTGACTAATGCACTTGCGACGTTTACGGATCTGATGCATCATGTGTTGAGACAGTATCTAGATCGCTTTGTCATTGTATTCATCGACGATATCTTAATCTATTCCAGGACTTGTGAAGATCACGAGGAGCATCTTATATTGGTGTTGCAGATTCAAATAGAGCACAAGTTATTCGCCAAGTTCAGTAAGTGCAAGTTTTGGCTTGCAAAGATCAGATTTCTAGAACACATCATCGGAGCAAGCAAAGTGTTAGTGGACCACTCTAAGGTCAGAGCAGTTATAGATTGGCCTACACCAAGATCAGTGTCAGATATTCAAAGTTTTCTTAGTTTAGTGGGATATTACAGGTGATAAGTACGTAACTTCTTAAAGATTGCGGTGCCTATAACGCAATTGACGAAGAAGGACGTCAGATTTCAATGGATTGGCAATTATGAGAAAGTGTTTCAGACCTTAAAGGAACGTTTGACTACTACGCAAGTGCTAGTATTGCCTGAGCCAAGGAAGGGTTTATAGGTGAACACCGATGCTTTTAAGGTCTGGTTAGGCTGTGTTTTGAAGCAGGATGGTAGAGTGATTGCCTTCGCTTTGCCACAGCTGAAGGTTCATGAGAAGAACTACCCTACGCATGACTTGGAGTTGGCAGCAGTGGTGTTTTCACTGAAGATTTGGCGCCATTACCTCTATGAAGAGAGATTTGTGTTGTTTACTGACCACAAGAGTTTGAAGTACTTGTTTACTCAAATTGATATGAATATGAGACAAAGGCATTGGCTTGAGTTCCTCAAGGATTATGATTTCTCTTTAGAGTACCACCCGGGGAAGTCCATTGTGGCTGTAGACGCGTTGAGCTGTAGAGGGTCAGACTCAGAGGTTGTTACTTGCCACATGACACACGAGTATGGTTTGCTCGAGGCGGTTGAGTAGTTTTTTTAGTTTATTTTTCGACCAACACTAGAGTATTAATTTATGGCCAGTTGAGGATTCAGACTGTCTTTATTTAGAGTGTACTAGATGGTCAACTGGTTGACGAGCGGTATGGCATTTTTTTGAAGATTGCTTAGAAATCAAATCATCCAGATTGGAGTCAATTAACTGACTCATGCCTGAGATTTAGAGGGCGACTATGGATTCCATCAGTGGTTGAGCTATACGATGAGATACTTCATGAGGCACACCATTCGCGTTTCATGGTTCATCCGTGCAGGACCAAGATGTATGCTGATGTGCATCGTCTATTTTGGTGGCCGGGGATGAAGATCGTTGTTTCTGATTACGTTAGAGGGTGTAAGATTTGTCAATGAGTTAAGGCTGAGCATTGCAGACCTAGCGGGTTACTACAGTCACTACCAATTCCTCGGTGGAAGTGGGAGCATATAGCTATGGATTTTGTCAGTGGTTTACCTCGATCTCAGTGTCGTCATGATAGCATATGGGTGATTGTGGACAGGTTGACGAAGTTTGCGCACTTTTTACTAGTTTCTACCACACATCGGGTAGATAGGTTGGCTTTGTTGTACGAACGTGAGATAGTTCGACTGCACGGTGTACCTTTATCAATCATGTCTGATAAAGGACCACAATTCACGCATATTGAGCAGAGTATGCAGGCATAGTTTGGCACGCAGTTGGATCTCAACACCACCTATCATCCACAAATTGATGAACAGTCAGAGTGTTTGATATAGATACTCGAGGATATGTTAAGGATGTGTGTATTGGAGTATGGTGGTTCATGGTAGGAGTATCTTCGCTTATGTAGTTTGCCTACAACAATAGTTATCAGGCCAGTATTGGTATGGCACTGTTTGAGGCACTATATGGGAGGCTGTGCAGATCTCCATCTTGTTGGGCAGAGCTAGAGGATGTGGTAGCTATTAGGCCAGAGATTGTTGTGGATCATACAGAGAAGATACGCCAGATGAGACTAAGGTTGAAAGGTGCGCATGAGAGAAAAGAGATATTATGACTTGTATCACAGGGAGTTAGAGTACAAGGTCGAGGACTACGTATACTTGAAGGTGTCTCCGATGAAGGATCACAAGAGGTTCGGGATCAGAGGGAATCTTGCTCCAAGATTCATTGGTCCATTCAGAGATGGAAAGTGGATAGGTAGAGTCGCTTATGAGATGGAGTTGCCACCTCAGTTATCTGGAGTTCACCTTGTGTTTCGTATCTCTATGCTCAGACTAGATAGGTCAAGAGAGGGCAGGCGACCAATAGTGGAATTATGCCAGATAGACTTGATGGAAGACATCACGTATGACGAGCAACCTATTCAGATACTGGACAAGAAGGTGAAGATTCTGAGGAACAAGGAGATCCCGTCAGTCCTAGTCAAGTGGCAGTATCACGGTGACGAGGAGCTGACGTGGGAGCTTGAGTCCTATATGCGCGAATATTTTCCCTACCTCTTTTGATTCGGTAAGCCTTACCATTAGTCCGTTTTAATTTTGAGGATGAAATTTCAATTAATTGGGAAGACTGTAACGACCCTAAATTTTGACTTGTGCCATGTGTCAATTTAGGTCGTACATGGGCCCATTTGTCGTGATACAGTCGTCCAATTTTTGGTAGCCGACGCCGAGGTATGTTTTTTGTGTTCGTTGTTTTGTATTATATTGTATTACCTGAATGTATAATTCTAATGTCCCAAATGTGCGAGGGTGTTTAAGTGTGAGCGTTGGTAAGGGAAATGGTTCAGCTCGAGTGTTATGTGAAATAATGGAGTTTCAGGCAGACGCTGGTCAAATAATTAGTAGTCCTGGGGACTTAAACGAATTAAAAACACTGACAAAATAAAAATAAATAATAAATAAAAGTTGTAAAATGCGTTTGATATGTTGGTACATCCGAGACGACGCGACGAGCGAGTCGTGGTTCGAAACAGATTCAGAAATGCACGAATTGTGCGAGAAAAGGATTAAACAAGAGAAACAAGTCACACATTGAAGTCACCATTTGGTGTTAGAGTTGGTAGCTAGAGTAAATGGTAGCCACAAGATGGTCTCGGGATTCGTGTGTGATAAGAGATGAATAGAGGGGTATATAAGCCACCCCATCACCTTTTCTCTCTCTTCTCATCTTATTTTCTTCATTTCTCAACGAATCAATGTGAGAGGCGGTGGAGGTTTTAAGATGTTCGACATGAATTGACACCTTAGGAACGCGCAAACATAAAATCAAAGGTGAGATTCATATTCTCCACGATACATCTACGTTTTAATGTCATTTTTGGGTGTTTTCATCGCAATAATGTTGGGACAATGATTTTAGAAATGGGTTTCTATGATTCCTTTTGCTGGATTAAGAGTGAATGGGATGATCAATAAGGGAATTGTGAAGTGGTTTTAGTGTTTAGGAATTTTGTTGGATTTTTGGGATTTTTTAATGATTTCCGTAAAATGTTGGTTTGGTTGGGTTTTGAAGTGAACCGAGGGTTGTTTAGCATTGTATTGGATGTTTAGTCGAAGTTAGGATAAGCTCGAAGCACGGCTACGTGAGCCGAGGTGTCAAAAACCCCATTATAGAGGCATCTTAGGCAAAGGTCTCAGGGTCCCACGCCGCGAGGACGCCACCAAGACCAATAAGGTCACGACATCACCCACGACATGTTGGGCAGAGAGCCTCCGTTTTGACGGTGTGGAGACACCGCCCAAGCCAATGAACGCCATGGCATCTCGGCGGTGTGACACTGTTCACAGGGGCAAGTTTTTATCAAATTTTTGGAAACTTTCGGGTATCTCTCAGGTATCCCAATGGGTCCGAATACGACCAAATACCCGGGTAATCAACCTCAAATGGGTGAACGAATAAAATTATGGAAAATTAGATAGAATGAGGGTAATTAATGCGAATTTCAATTTAAATGTATATTAGGGATTTAGAACATCGACAGGACACACGGGAGGTCTTAGAAGACGTGTCGACTGTCTGTTAAGTGTGGATTAGTTGGGATACAGGTAAGTAAACCAGTGAGAACTTTTACAATTATTTATTGAGCTTTAATTTGTTGTTATTGCTCTATTTATTGACATATCTTTTGAAATCTCTGTTGCTTGAGTGGTCCACTGGCAAGGGAGTTATGGTTACTTTTATCTGTGATAAGAGCTCTTATCTAGACGCTGTTGATATCTCTCATTTGAGTGTACGCTGGGGGCTCTTATCCGGGTCTATGGATATCTCATAGTCACAAGGGTTAAGGCTAGTAGGCTATGTTCTCATCCTGAACTTGAGTCTTATAGGTTTTACCTCGACTTAACGACTATTTTCGAGACTCCTTGCTATTCTATTTCGTAACTCAAACACTCACTTTTCGATTGATCTATTTACAGTCTTATACGTTCATGTGTTCCTTATTCTTTTCTTTCTATCAATATGAATGTGGACTAATGTTTATTTATTTCGAAATGTTGTATTATTGTTCTGTTTAGCGTTATATACCTGGGCTCATCATTCTTGCGTTTGAAGGAGTGTCGATCCACAGTCCAGCAAGGAAAAAGCTTCAAAGCTGTGAGATTTGCTTTGAGGATACCGAAGCACGTCTTTCCATTTTGCTGATTAGGTGACCTTTTGTACTATTGTATATATATGTGTGTGTTGTTTTGGAACATGGGTTTGGGTATGTGAGAGATTCCGGGCTTGTATATCTATTGGGTTGTTCTCCTCTGACTGGTCATTTATGATGATATACATATGCGGGGTTTTCATACTCTAGGATGTCTTATTTTAATATGGTTGTGATTACTTAATTAATTTGAGCTTTTGCTTCTGCTATATTGATGATAACTCGTTAATCAATGTTATAACTGGTAAATAAATTTTCATTTGTAAGGAAAGGCTTACTAGCCTTGTGTGATTCGTCGAGACGGGCTCGGAGTTTCACGTAAGACTAGGCCGGGCAGGGCTCAGTTTAAGATTTAAAAACTGGGGTCGTCACAATGACCTACAGGATCTACCATTTAATGCCTCAAATGGTGGCATCAAAATACTCACCTGATAGTTGTTATTATAGGTAAAGTCGCACAAAGGCAGATAATTCTCCTACGATCCAAACCGCAAAATACACGCTTTGAGCATATCTTCTAATATTCAAATCAATCTCTTCGATTGTCCATTAGTCTAATAAGGGTATTAAGCACTGAACTGTAATTTGGTACCAAATTGCTTTTACATACTCTCCTAAAGCTTCGAAGTTAATGTGGGATCTCTATCGAAAACAATGGAAACCAGTACACCATACAATCTAATGATCTCTCTTTCAAAGATAATGCTTAACTGTAGGAAGTAAAATATCTCATCGAAATCAGTATAAAGTGCATCGACTTCGTTAATTGGTCAATAACAACCCAAACCGCATCATGTCGCCTTGCAGTCTGCGGTAGTTCACTAACAAAATCCATAGTTACGTGTTCCTACTTCGACTGAGGAATGAGCAGCGGTTGTTGCAACCCGGCTGGTCCCCTATGCTCCGCTTTTACCTGTTGGCAAATATGACAACTCTTGACGTAATTACTAACAGCCTTCATCCCTGGCCACCAAAATAATCGTCGCAAATCATAATACATCTTGGTCTGACCAGGATGAATAGTATATCGTAATAGGTGTATGTCCTCCATAATATTGTCCATGAGCTCCGATATATGAGGTATCCATAAACTGCCTTGGTGTCTCAAATACCCATCTGAACTCTCAGACCACTTTGTGCAACTCAAATCTTGCACCCTTCTGAACTCTCAGACTAATCTATGCAACTCGGATCCTGAGTCAGTCCACTGATCCATAAATATCGGTCATCAACCCTCTGCAACTCAGGCACCCACTTAAAAGACACTGTGGGAACTCACATCTGAAAACAAATATGTAGCTTAGCAATAGCCTATATCACATAACACCAATGTTGCCTTAAGCAACCCGTGCTCATGTATCATATGACGTAGAATAGTTTGGTTATCAATGGCACTCCGACTCAATGCATCAGCAACTATATTCGCTTTACCCGGATGGTACTCAATGGCGAAATCATAGTCCTTCAACAACTCGAGCCGTCTCCGTTGCCTCATATTCAACTCCCTCTGAGTGAACAGATATCTCTGACTCTGATGGTTTGTAAACAATACAAATCTCTTCCCATAGAGATAATGTCTCCAGGCTTTCAGTGAAAACACGACTATTGCAAGCTCCAAGCCATACATTGGATAATGTTCCTCATGTAATCTCAACCGTCAAGATAAATAGGCCACTAGGTGTCCGTCCTGCATCAGGACACAACCCAACCCAACCCAATCCCTGAAGCATCTGCATAAATAAAGTAGCCTTTCCCTGCCTCTGGTAATGCTAACACTGGCTCAGATGTCAGCTTTCTCTTCAATTCCCAAAAAACATTCTCACATTCGTCAGACCATTCAAACTTAACATATTTCTTAGTCAATCACATCATCGGTGCTTCAATCATCTAGAAATCCTGTACAAAACGCTGATAATAACCTGCCAAACCTAAGAAACTACGAATGTCAACAACATATTCAGGTGTCTTCCAATCAATGATCGCCCAAATCTTGTCACCGTCAACAGATATGGCCTGTCTGCAATAACATGTCAAAGAAATATCACCTCGCTCAGCTAATATGCACATTTACTGAACTTTGCATATAACCTATGCTCTGTCAGTGTTGTCATTACATCCCTGAGATGTCTCCCGTGTTGCACACGAGTCTTACTATATATTAGGATGTCATTGATAAATACAATATCGATCTAAATATGGCCTCAGGACTCTGTACATCAAGTCCATGAATATCACCAGTGCATTAGTCAACCTAAATTGCATGACTGTAAAATCAAACAAACCATAACTTGTGCTAAAGGTAGTTTTCTCAATAAAACTTTCTCAAATTCTCAACTGATGATAACCTGATCGACGGTCAATCTTTGAGAAATACTTAGCTTCTGCCAACTGATCGAATAAATCATCGATCCTAGGAAGTGGATAACAATTTCTTATAGTCACTTGATTCAACTTCCTATAATCCACACATATCCATATCGTACCTTCCTTTTTCTTCACAAAAAGGATTGGAGATCCCCAAGGAGACATGTTAGGATCAATGAAACCCTTATGTAGTAAACCCTCTAAATGGGTCCTCAATTCCTCATACTCCGATGCAGACATCCTATATGGTCGACTGTAAATAGGTTGAGTCCCCAGAATCAGCTTAATAATGAACTCAACAGCTCGAGGTGGTAATAGTTCTAACAAGTCCTCAGGAAACACATCAACAAAATTCACAAAAAAATTAGAACATCGTCAACCCTGATCACCGTCTTCGACTCTGGCTTTACGGTCACAGTAAACATCTCCATTTCCTGAGTTGTCATTATTGAACCAAGTGTCTTTGATATACACTCCACCTAGGATTTTGATGGCGGTAAATAACGTGAAATAGTTCTAGCAAGTTTGTTTAGTATTTCTGAATATCAAACTTTGTTAGGAATATCAAGTTCAAGTCTACTCGTCAAAATGAAACCGGATAAGTTCAAGATTCGGCACATACAAGGACACAAGTACCGAAAAGCTTATACTACAAGTTGTACAAGTCGTGTAAGGTATATAGGTTTCATCTTACAAGTCAAAGAGCAAAGAATCATGCGTTTCATGTTTTTCAGTTTTAAAAGAACTTAAAATCATGAACTTTGTGATTTTCAACTTCGCGGTTTTTTAAATGTTTTAAATCTTGAAAACATGTTTTAAAATATGTATTTGAGGTGTATGAACTGTTAGAATTGATTTTGAGTGTATTGGTATGTGTTTAGACGACTTTTGGATTGACATTAAAATTATTTGTAGAAAAGCCCTATGTTTTCATGAAATCGGGATTTTTGATTTTCGGGGTTTATGAAATCATTCGGGATGTCTAGACACATTTTATGGATGCTATTAAACATGTACAAAGTGATTTCAGAGGTTTAGTAGAGTTATAGAGGTGTTAGGAGGTTGTTTTGAAAAACCAGCAAGTTAATTATTTTCAGGCCCCTGCACCCAGCACGCTTGCAAGATTACCCAGCACGTTGTGCAGTAAACGGGCAAAATTTTTCTAACTTCAGTCCAGCGCACTAGACACCTACTCTATGCGTTGTGCAGGATTCTGATAGCTTTTTTAAAGCTTTGATCTACACCTTCCATTTAAATTTGGGGATCATTCAAAGGATCATTAATTAGCAATAGTCATAAGGGCATATAAGTGGTTTGACCAAGTACCAAAACCACTAAGAACACAAAATACACCACACTTGCTCACATACTATCCAAAATCTAAGTTTACTCCAAAATTTGTCAATTTTTTCACACACTCATTTTGGACTTTTGAGGTCTTGCATTTGGAACTTGAAGTTGGTGTTCTAAAGCCTACAACTAGTGCTCCAAATCTGATTTTTCATAATATACACTTGGGTTGTAATGTTTCTTGATTTCCTATACTTTTTTAGCTTAATCTATATTATTTGGTTAGTGTGTTTGATTGGAAATCACTTTTTGTGTTCTTGAGCAACTTATCTTGGGTTTGACATTTATATTTGATCTCTTTAAACCTAAGAATCATTTGAACAAGTTTTTGATCTTTATCTTGATTTTCACATACTACTTGTTCATGTGTTTTTGAAATTGCATATACTTCATTGATTTCGTCTAGTTGGTTTTCTTGACTAAGTATTGCATATACTCGCTAATTTTATTTGCATATTAATCGGTGTTCATACTTGCATGCATAGGAGTGTTTTGGCTCTAAGTGGCTTGTAAGTTGGTGGACTTATTACTGCTTTACTTTGTAAGGTACATTTCATTGTATTCATCAACTTCATTGTGTAATATTGATTGTAAGACTTAGTGAGATCTAGGTCAAGGGAAGACCTAGTTAAGGCTAGGCAAAAACCCTAGTGGAAACCAGGTGGGAAGTCCTTATTTATATTTAAGCATTCTAGGCTTGTATGCTTAGGTTGTAACACTTATTAATAATATAAGTGGGGGTTTGAAAATCTTAACCGGGGAAGTTAAGTAGTGGATGTAGATCATTGGGATCGAGCCACTATAAATCTTATGTATAATATTCATCTCTTCTATCACCTTCTTCGTAGCCTAGCATATATATACATATATATATATATATATATATATATTGTTGGTGCTTGCATTATCATTGATTCTTGCTTAAATTTTTAAAAAAAGGATAACCTCTCGGTTCACCCAATTCACCCCCTTCTTGGGTGTGGTTTCAATTGGTATCAAAGCGAGTTATTGCTCAATTGTTACTAATGTACTTTTGAGTGTTTACTTGCAAGGATGCAAACATTAGATTTCGCTCGCCTTAGGGAAGGTATTTCATCTACTAGGCCTCCCTACTTTGATGGGACCAACTATGCTCATTAGAAAGTAAGAATGAAGTTCTATGTACAAGTACAAGGTAGAAACATGTGAGAGTCTATCGTTGAAGGTTACACTCCACCTAACAAAGCTGGAAAAGCCTACACTCCCGAGGAGACAGAACTTGAGCTTTTCAATGATCAAGCCATGAATCTTTTGTTTTGTGCACTTATTGTAAATGAGTTCAACTGAGTGAGTGCATGTAACACGGCTAAGGAAGTATAGGAGAAACTTGAAGTACATTATAAGGGTATTATTCAAGTAAAGAAGAAGAAGTTGAAAAATCTTGAGGGGCATTATGAAACATTCTGAGTTGACACTGATGAAAATATTGCTACCGCCATCACTTGCTTCACTAAGCTCTTGAATGAGATGAAAAACCTTGGCAAACATTATGATCAAGAGAACTCGATGTACAAGTTTCTTAAAGGTTTACCTGAGGAATGGGATGCAAAGAAGTATGCTATAAAATCGGTGCAATATCTCAGAGATTATACATTTGATGCCTTCTGTGGAGAGCTAAAGTTCCATGAATTCGAACTTAAGGAGCGAGCTAGATTCGAAGCATTGAGTAGGGGCACAAAGAGTTCAAGAAAAGAGATTGCTTCGAAGGTATATAGTTCCCTGGTTGTATAACGACCCTAAAAATTTAACCTGTGCCACTGTCAATATAGGTGATACGTAGGCCCACGCCGTGGTACAATCATTAAATCTCGAGCGTCGACGCTTAGGTATGTTAGTTTTATATGGTGTTTGTATTATAGCATATTTTATTTGTAAAATTTAAAGTTCTAACATGTGAGGACGTTTGTGTACGAGTGCAGGTTATGTGACGCGACATTTAGTGGTCTGGAGGACAAACTTAACTAAAAACAGGGACAAAACGTAAATTATAAAATTATAGGCGTGTTGGTATGTAGTTGCGATAGAATGCGTATGACGGGCGAATCGCGGCGCGGTTCGAGTTCGACAACAGTAAGGCGAAGTTGGAGATGACCAAGTGTGGAGCTCAAGTTACGTAATGAAGTCACATATGAAGTGTTGGAGTTGTTGGGACAGCTAAAAGGAGGACCCTTGGATACGCCTCGAGACGAGTGTGCATAGTGGATTAGGAGAGGGGATAAAAACCTAACAACTGCCTTTTTCTCTCTCTCTTCCCCTCTCATTTCTCTCTTTCTTCCTCTTCCCTAACTTCTTCCCCAAACAACCACTGGACTGTTGTGGTCGGAGCGGCTCCAGAGGCGATGGTTTCCGATGATCTGAGGTAAGATTCAGACTCTTCTCGTCGTTCTCTACGTATTGGTGCGTAGTTTGCTTGTTTTCGCCGTGGTGAGATTTGGATGCCACGTTGAAACTTCAAAGTCTACCAAAGTTTTCGATGTCCCAATGATCCACACGACAATTAATAGGTTATTTACAAAGGTTGTAATCGATTTGGGTGAGTTTTGAAATTTTAACAAATTTTGAGAACTTTTCAATAGATTTTCGTGTGGATTTTATAGTGGTGATTGATGGTGAAAATGAGATGTGGATGATGGTAGATTGGTTGAGTTGTTGTTGTTAATATTGTTTATAAAAGAAAGAAAGAAGAAGTAAGGAAAAAAAATTCCAGTTCGTTCGCTGGAACGAACAGAACTGTTCGTTCCTGCGAACAAGGAAGAAGAGGAAAGAAACAGGACGAGTCAAGGTGACCTGTCCCGGTTGGGTCAGACAGGGCTTGACCCGGTTGGATCGAGTCCTAGTCTGACCCGGTCAGGGCGGTTCAGACCCAACCCGGGACCCACCACCCATTATTATATTAATAAATAATTATTTATTTCAATTAAATATATTAAAAAGGATTTTAATTGAAATAAATTCCAGAAAAATAGGAAAAAATTAGGAAAATTCTAGAAAATTATAGAATATTATATTTTCATCAAATAAAGAGAAATATGAGAATTTCTATGAAAAGTGAAGTAGTCGGGGTTCTTACGAGACATTATGTCGGGGCTTTTGCCTTGAAAAGCGTGAAATTGGTAAAAATAGTTAGAAATTCGGAAACTTATAGGAAGATTAAGAAAATTGATATAAATTACATTATAAGGGTTATTGTATACACGGGGACTGTAAAGGCGTGTCGGAGTTCATCTTACTACGAATTAGCTTGGATTGAAAGTAAGTAAACCAGTAAGGAACACTATAGTTATTTCTTGAGCTTTGAATTATTTATTGATATTGTTTCAATGCCCTCTTGTTATTCCATTCATATGAGTTGTCCCAAGGTAAGTGTGTCAAGCGTGATCCTTACAGAATTTAAGGCTCGCGGAGTATTATACCGGGGTTTACGGCTGGGGATACGTGATTGGTTGTAATGATATGTACGTGGTGAGAGTTCTCCACCAGATTGTTGGGGACTCTCTGCTCACGTAGGGGTTTAGAGGAGATTTTGTCATCGATTTCTAGCCTTTGAGAAGATTTTGTCCTTGGCTTAATGACTTTGATTAGTCGGGACCACTTGTGCCTTTTCT
Organism: Stephania japonica; assembly: GCA_039657345.1. Taxonomy (NCBI): domain Eukaryota; kingdom Viridiplantae; phylum Streptophyta; class Magnoliopsida; order Ranunculales; family Menispermaceae; genus Stephania; species Stephania japonica. The sequence continues at coordinate 19,106,031 of CM077564.1, read as the reverse complement.
TTGTATTCCGGGGCACTCAATTTCTATTGCTTATTTATTTATTCACAGTCTTTATATATTCATGCACTCCCTGTCCTTTCTTTCTATCTGCATGAATTAACTGTTCATTTATTTGATTCAAAATGTTGTATTTATTGTTGTTTCTGCTTGGCGTTACTTACCTGGGTTCGTCATTTTTGTGTTTGACCGAGTGCAGATCTGCAGTCCAGCAAAGGAAAGGCCATGTAGTTAGGCGATATACTTTGAGCGACCCTCCTCTGCTAATATAGGTGACATTTTGGTGTATTAGCTACTTATATTGTTTTTGTACATGGGGTTATGGGTTGAGAGATTTTATGACATTGATGACTCTCCTTACTTTACATGGTATTTATGATATACAGGGTTCTCACACCCTAGGTTTTTGTACTAACTTGGAGCTTTCGAGGTTAATTGATTAGTTGAGATTTATTGTTTCCGCTTTATAATTTGATAACTCGCTAATTAATTAACTTCATATTTAGATGCTTAATAATTGATTGAATGGTAAGGATAGGCTCACTGGCCCCGCGCGACTCGGCGGGATTAGCTCAGCGCGGGTCCAGGCAGGGCGGCGCCTGATTCTAGGTTTGTGAAAATTTGGGGCCATCACAGTTGGTATCAGAGCGTAAAGGTTGAATAAAAGACTCTTAAATTTAAATCACAATCCACTAAAACATAGGAAAATGAAAGTTAGGATAGTTGTTGAACTTAGAGTGGAATCATATGAACCTAACTTAATTGTTAGTTGGGATGTGAGGAGAGTTAGGGAAAAATCGAAGCTTGTAATGTACATGTTATATTTGAGATGGTGTATTATTATGATATCGATTAGTTATTCATTGATTTGTAGATCCACCTAATTGCAGACAACGATAGCAGATCAGCCGGGTTCTGGTGATGATAGTGGCATGTCAGGTACTAGAGGAGTCAATATGGAAGAGTTACAGATGTGGACTCAAAGGATTATGAGTCAGGGTTATAGACTTGAGGAGATCCTGAGACTATTGAGAGTACCCTCTATTGCGACACCATCTACACCGACTGTTTCCCAGTTGTCTGCTATACAGGAGACTGGTACACCAGCTCCAGCGACAACGTTGATAACTCCTACTCTGATTGCAGCGATGCCGGAGACCGTAGTAGCTCCGATAGTACAAATAGGGGTTGTACCACCCACTTAGATGGAGGGGATACCATCGATGCCGGGTACACCGATTACAAAGACGCTTAGTACACCGACTACTCCGGGTACTAAGGCTACGCTAGAGGCGAGGTAGGCCAAGGAATTTTAGAGGCATCAGCCCGAGAAGATCTACGGGGATATGGATCTTGAGGCAGCAGAGATCTTCTTAAGGAGTCACAAGAAGATTCACGACATTCTAGATACACCAGCCCACATGCAGCTGAGTATATCCTCCGCCTCACTTTTCGGAGAGGCTGACGTCTGGTGGCGCATTTCGGTGGCCATGAAAAGGAAGCTCTGAGATTGGGTTGAGTTCAAGGGGAGGTTCGAGCAGAAGTACATTCCTCCTACGGTTCATAACTTGAAGAGGACCGAGTTCCAAAACATCCAGCAGAGGGCTGATGAGTTCATGATGCAGTACATGAACCGATATTTTCGATTGATGGAGTATGGTGAAGGAGCGGCAGATACTAACGCTGACCAGGTGTATTACTTTACGCACGGGCTACTCGATTTGATAGGTTCGATGGTGGTGATGACAACTTCGAGCACACTTCAGGTGGCATACAAGAGAGCTATGGCCAGTGAGGGCTTTGTCGGTACACGCACTGGGGCACATGCTACCTCATCGACACCTTCTCAGTCAGGAAGGCATTCGATGATGGTAGGAGGAGGAAGAGGTTCAGGCAGTGGTCGTAGAGAAACCGAGCTCAGAGTGTAGCATCTGTAGCATCTCCACCCACCGTAGTAGTTGTACCATCCGCTCTAGCACAGAGCTATGCTAGTGTACACCACCACAGTCTCAGTCAGGCCAGCATAAACAGCAACATCAAAGGATTAAGGGTAGGGGCGGCAGCCAGGAGTAGAGACACAGACAGGGACAGAGATGTGATAAGGGCCAGGGATAGTGTTCTGGTCAGGTATCGAGACAAGGACAGCGTGGTCCGTCTGGTTCAGGATCTCAGAGGGGAGCATGTTTCGAGTGTGGACAGTTGGGTCACTTTGTCAGCGTTTGTCCATGACTGGGTCGAGGGCAGTCACAAAGTCAAAAGTAGGTACATGCCATCGCCACACCAGACACGACTGCCACACGAAACCTGATTGAGGGTACAGTTTACATTTTCAGTCGATTTATGCATACCATGTTTGATTTTGGTTCTACGGTTTCTTTCATTTCGGGTCGTATGGTTGACGAGTTAGGGTTGAGACTTATTCGATTGGAGAGACCCTTGATCCTTAACACAACTGCTGGGGACAAGATTTACCCGAATTTAGTGTGTGTCAACTATTCGGTAGAGAATAAGGGACACACCTTACTTGTAGATCTGAGAGTGTTAGAGCTTTTGGAGTTTGATACACTACTAGGCATGGATAGGTTGGGTGCTTGTCATGCACTGATTCACTACTATGGTAAGAGGATCACATTCTAGATTCTTGAACCCCCCAGAGTTTAGCTTTCAGGGGACTTCGACTAGTTTACTTATCACCAGGGGTAGAGTCACCACTAGCGTAGATGTAGAGACATTCGTTAGCATGTTGAGTACGACAGGCAGAGTGGATACTAGGTTGGAGTACAGACCGGTAATATGCAAGTTCCCTGATGTCTTCCCACTAGAGTTACTAAGCTTACCACCACCTAGGGAGATCGATTTCATCGTTGACTTGGTCCCAGGGACCAAACCCATATATTTATTTCGTCGTACCGTATGGCTTCGAGAGAGCTACAGGAGCTGAGAGGATAGCTCGACGAGTTGTTGGAGTTAGGCTTTATTCAGCCAAGTATATTGCCTTGGGGAGCACTGGTTTTGTTTGTTAAGAAGAAGGACAACAACTTGAAACTATGCATCGACTACAAACAGTTAAACAAGGCGACGGTGAAGAACAAGTATCCACTTTCTCGCATTGACAATTTATTTGACTAGTAGATAGGTTTGCAGTGTTTCTCGAAGATTGATCTGAGAACTGAGTACCATCAACTGAGGATTAGAGTAGAGGACATGAAGAAGACTGCATTTGGCACTCGATATGGGCACTACCAGTTACAATCATGTCGTTTAGGCTGTCTAACACCCCAGCGATGTTCATGGATTTGATGCATCGAGTGTTAAGAGAATACTTAGACAGATTCATCATTATGTTCATCGACGACATCTTGATATATTCCAAGACTCGCGAGGAGCATGAAGAGCACCTTAAGTTGGTTTTTTGGACACTAAGAGAGCATCGATTGTTCACTAAGTTCAGTAAGTATGAGTTTTGGCTGACAAAGGTAGGATTCTTAGGTCACATTGTCGGGACCGGTAGAGTGTCAGTGGACCCCGCTAAGGTCAGGTTAGTTAGCGATTAGCTTACACCAAGATCATCGTCACATATCTGTAGTTTTCTGGGCTTGGCAGGTTATTATCAGCGTTTTGTACAGGACTTCTCGAGGATCGCGACACCGATGACGCAGTTGACGAAGAAGGATGTCAGATTTCAGTGGAACGATGACTGAGAGCAGGCATTCAAGATATTGAAGGAACTACTGACTACCGCACCAGTTTTGGTTTTGCCCGAGTCAGGGAAGGGTTTTGAGGTGAACACCAATGCTTCTAAGATTAGTTTGGGTTGTGTTCTGATGCAGGAAGATAGAGTCATTGCCTACACATCCCGATAGTTGAAAATTTATGAGAAGAATTACCCTACTCACGACTTGGAGTTGGCGGCATTGGTTTTTGCACTAAAGATTTGGCACTATTATCTCTACGGGGAGAGATTCGACTTATTTACCGACCACAAGAGTTTGAAGTACCTCTTCAGTTAGAAAGAGTTGAATATGCGACAGAGGCGATGGCTTGAGTTCCTCAAAGACTATGATTTCACATTAGAGTACCACCCAGGGAAGGCTAATGTGGTTGTAGACGAATTGAGCCGCAAAGGGTCAGACTCAGAGGTTGTTACCTATCGCATGAGCACGATTACGGTTTGCTTGAGGCGGTTGAGAGGATTTGTTCTGATGATGTTCCGACTGATACTAGAGTGAGGATTTGAGGGTAGATGAGGACTTAGACAGTGTCGATACAGAGTATACTCGATACTCGAGGGTCAACAAGTAGACGAGCAATATCGAAAGTTCTCAGGGCTGGCACAGAGTTCAAATCGTCCAAATTGGAGCCAATCGAAAGACTCATGCCTGAGATTTAGAGGACGTCTGTGGATTCCATCAGTGGCTGAGCTACGCGATGAGATACTTCATGACGCATACCGTTCACGATTTATGGTTCATCCGGGCAGGACTAAGATGTACGTAGAGGTGCGTCGTCTCTTGTGGTGGTCGGGGGATAAAGACCGACGTTGCTGATTTTATTTGAGGGTGTAATATTTGTCAATGTGTTAAAGGTGAGCATCGCAGACTCGGGGGTTATTACAGCAACTTTCCATTCTTCAGTGGAAGTGGGAGCACATTGCCATGGACTTCGTTAGTGGGCTACCTTAATCTCGGTAGGGACATGATAGCGCCTGGGTGATTATCGACAGATTGACTAAGTTTGCGCACTTCATACCGATCTGGACCACACATCGGGTAGATAGGTTGGCAAAGTTGTACGAGCGAGAGATAGTTCGAATTCACGGCGTACCCTTATCAATCGTGTCTGATAGGGGGCCACAGTTTACTTTGCAGATTTGGCTGAGCATGCAGACATAGTTTGGCACGTGGTTGAAACTCAATACCGCCTATCACCCACAAACTAATGGACAGTTAGAGCGTTTGATCCAAATTCTTGAGGATATGTTGAGGATGTGTGTGACGGAGTATGGTGGATCTTGGGCGGAGTACCTTCATCTGTGTGAGTTTGCTTATAATAACAATTATTAGGCCAATATCGGCATGGCATAATTTGAGGCATTGTATGGGAGGCCGTGTAGATCTCCATCTTGTTGGGCGGAGCCCGAGGATGTAGTAGCGATTGGGCTGGAAATTGTGATAGATCACATAGAGAAGATACGCCAGATCCGTTTGAGACTAAAGGGTGCGTAGGAGAGGCAAAAGAAGTATTATGACTTGTATCACAGGGAGTTAAAATACCAGGTCAAGGATTTTGTATATCTGAAAGTGTCTCTGTTGAAGGGTTATAAGAGGTTTGGGATCAAGGGGAAACTCGCGCCGAGGTTCATTGGTCCGTTCAGAGTGGTGAAGCAGGTAGGCAAAGTCGCATACGAACTAGAGTTGCCACCTCCAATGTCAAGGATTCATCATGTCTTTCACATATCGATGTTACGACTGGATAGGTTCAGGGAGGGCAGACAACCGACAGTAGATTTGAGCCAGATAGACCTGAAGGAGGATGTCACATACGACGAGCAGCCTATCCAGATTTTACACCGCAAGGTTAAGATCCTAAGGAATAAGGAGATCCCATTAGTCCTCGTTAAGTGGCAGCACCACGGGGACAAGTAGCTGACGTGGGAGCTGGGGTCATATATACGCGAGTGTTTCACCTACCTCTTTTGAGTTCGGTAAGTTTTTCCTCCTAAGAGATTAAGATTAGGTCTTAATTATGGGATTAAGCCGGGTAGTGCCCTAGGTTTGGAAAGGGTCTGTCACAAGAACCATATATTGGACTCAATCATCTCAAGACAGCAACACCCATCCCATAACGATTTGCCACAATGAGGCCCATATCTGGAAACGTAAGCCAACCATCTGAGTTATTGGGGTACTCAAAGTAGTTAAGTGCATATCAGACTCGGGTGTACTCGTTTTCGATCTAAAAGTACCTTCATAAATGGCACTGTGTTAATCCATCTCTTCAATCAATTCCATCCTCACCCTGATCTAACCATCATCCAAATCATAGACAAGTGCACGTGATCACCCGATAACCGCATTGACCATCCGGGGTAACATCAACTATCTGACGGCAGAACAGCTTCCAAAGTGCTGGTATTTCACGAACATACCCATTTTTCACTATTCCCCTGGTAATCATGCATCTATTTGCGGCAATTGGGATTGCAGATTTGACCTTCTTATTGGCTAGCCGAGTACTTGCCTTCGCTTTATCTTTTGGATTCACAATCTCCTCTGGAATGTCATGAATTATGTCCCTCAACTACTTTGAGTACCCCTTCTCCACAACCTATAATTACGTAGTGATTTCCCCAATGTCTTTCTCTGGTGTATTAAGCTTCACATTGTCTTTATTTAGTGAAGTGAGCTCCAGTGTAGTGACCCTCCCAAGTGACGCATGATCTTCCAAACTATTTGTGACCCTATGGTTGTGCACCCCGCACACAACTTTAACGTGTCAGAAGTCATCAACCTCAGGCTTGATGAAAAGCTTAAACTGACATTTACACTTTTTGGTGGCAGTTTTCTTATGCCTGCAAGTATAGTACCCAGTTTGATGACTACCAATTTTTATCCTAGCTCGCCGACCAATAGCAACATCAGATTTTAGAATAATCAAAACAAATCCACAGTTGGCAGCTATTTTTTATCCCCAAATGAGGGCGTGACTTCTAGATTTCAATGGCATGCTCGGTTCGAATGAGGGACTAAAGTTGGGGAATGCCTCCCCTCCCTGAATGTACAAGCTAAACCCACCATATTAACCTAAAAAAGGAAGAGAAGAACAATTAAAATCAGGATCAAAGTTTACAATCTAGAATTCAATTCAAAATTATATGTGGCAACAAGAACAGACTGTTAGGTACGAATCGATGTTAGTCAAAGCAAACCGAAAGGTTTCAAATTTTACCAGTCAGAAAAGACCGTCAACCTTTTTACCCTATCGGTCCTATGTGTTCGCACAGCCCGAGGTTCATAACTGGGAACACGAAGGTAGAAAAATGATTAATCATGCACAAAATAACATAAAATTGACCTCTGCTATATGGATTTCACTTCCTTGTACAAATTCTACAAACATTGTGGAGGCTATGACTAAAGAAGGACTGCAAAGATGAAGCCCTAAAGAAAACTGAAAAATCTAAAACTCAAAGAACAAGCAAAGAAAGAAGAAAACTCATTAGAATGAAGATAAAACAACTCCAAATCGAACTTATCAATTTGGGTCTGAGTAGTTTTAAAAGAGTAAGGTCCAAGGTTGTTGGTTTATATTCCTTAACGTGCTAGACGATTTAGGGTGGTAGGTCGATGCCGAAACACGTTAGAGGTCATGAACGTCGTATGAGTTGAGGTCAGGATGGCGTCGTGGGTCGTGGTCGTTTTACTACTTAGCAACATTCCTTCGTTCAAAAAGTTAGGGCATATACGAGGGAGCAGTGGGGTATGAGAGAGTAAAGCCTCTTTCTATATATAAGGGGCTAAAAAGATATGGTCAAACATTTATAATGTATGTAAATGATGGGGTACATGTAGTAAATGTGTGGGGTATTCGCAATATGTCATCTGGACAAAACCACAATTAACATTAGTAAATGGTACTTTACCACTGAAAAACATGTACAAATATTAGTTTTTCATAGCCGGGTTTACTATGTAATGTAATGTACATATACTAGGGGGTATATGTAGTAAATGTGTGGGGTTTCATAGTATGTCGGCTGGACATAGCTGCATTTAACATAAGTAGACGGTACTTTACCACCATGAGACAGGTACAGATATCAATTTTTGAAGGCCCGATTTTCTACGTTATGTAATGTACATATACTAGGGGGTACACGTAGTAAATGTATGGGGTATTCATAGTATGTCGGATGGACATAACTGCATTTAAAATAAGAAGACGGTATTTTACCACTGATAGGCATGTACAGATATCAATTTTTCATGGCTGAGTTTTCTTTGTAATGTAATGTACATACACTAAGTGGGTACATGTAGTAAATGTGTGGGGTATTTGTAGTATGTCGGATGGACATAACCGCATTTAACATAAGTAGATAGTACTTTACTACCGATAAGCATGTACAAATATTGGTTTTCATGGCCAAGTTTTCTTTGTAATGTAATGTACATATACTAGGGGGTACATGTAGTAAATGTATGGGGTATTCGTAATATGTTGGTTGGACATAACCGCATTTAACATAAGTAGAGGTTACATTACCACCGAAAGGCATGTACAGATATCGGTTTTTCATGGTTGGGTTTTCTATGTAATGTAATGTACTTATACTAGGGGGTATATGCAGTAAATGTTTGGGGTGTTCGTAGTATGTTGGCTGGACATAACCGTGATTAACACTAGTAGACATTATTTGACCACCGATAGTCATGTAGAGATATCAATTTTTAAAGGCCAGGTTTTCTATATAATGTGTTGTACATATACTAGGGGGCTACATGTAGTAAATGTGTGGGGTATTCATAGTATGTCGGTTGAACATGACCATACTTAATATTAGTAAACGATACTTTACCACCTATAGGCATGTATAGATATCGATTTTTCATGGCCGGGTTTTCGTTGTAATGTAATATACATATACTAGGGGGTACATGTAGTAAATGTGTGGGGTATTTATAGTATGTTGACTGAAAGAAAATGTTATGCTTATAAAGCATACGGTTCTGTTGAATCGTCAGGCATTCACTGAAGTCGGTGTTGCTTGGCTGTTGGCCATCTGAAATGTAAATAAACATATAGTTTCCAATGCAAATTAGTACAAATGAAGTAGAACATATTGTGTGCCACTATGCTTTTCCAATAAAAGCGATAATAACATACATGTAAGTCCATTATTCATCAAAATGAACATCATATCCAATCAACATTTATTCTCAAAACATTTGAAGTAATGTAAGAAGTATTAAATTGAAGTTGCAAATTCGTGTGTTCTCTATACCCATAAACACCAATGTGTATCTACAAAAAAGCACATATAATATCAAAATGGGTTGCATGTTGCATGTTAATCTTCATCAAGTTTCACCATTGTCGTGGGACCAACTTGGTGATTATGTTGTAAAATATTAAACCCAACCTCCCATTCTCTACTTTCAAGCGTCGCATAAGGATTCCATGGTGGCGCAACTGGTGGTAAAGGTATTTCATTGCACATCATTACCAGCAAACAAAAAATAAAATATGAGCATTCAACAACGAACATTATAACTTAAAAGAAGAAAAAAAGAACATATGAGCATTCAACAATGAACATTATAACTTAAAAGAAGATTCGTAATGTAAATAACTCACTCTAACAAAATGGTTGCCACCAAGAAGGCAGATCTATATAAAGCGTCTGTCAGGTACGGAAGGTGTCGAACCTCACGTGGGAAAGTACACATTCAATGAAGCTTGCATCTTACATAAAACAACAGCACCCATCCCATAACGGTTGGCCATAATGAGGCCCACATCTGGAAAGGTAAGCCAACCTACTAAGTCATCAGGGTACTCAAAGTAGTTAAGTGCATTTCAAACGCGAGTGTAATCTTCTTGAAACTGAAAGTAAGCTTCGCATGTGGCACTATGGTTGTCCATCTCTTAAATAAATTTCAAACTATGGTGGTCCATCTCTTAAATAAATTTCCTTCTCACCCTCATCCAACCATCATTCAAATCATAGCTAAGACCATGTGCTATCACCTTAAAACCACAATGACCATCCGGGGTAACATCAACTGTTTGTCAATGGTGCACGTACCAAAATTCAGGCATTTCACTAACATACTTAGTGTTCACGAGTTCAAGGGTCTTGTAATGCCTAGGTGCAACTCCCTTACCACGACCTTTACCATGTATGGAAGAAACACTTTCGTTTCTACTTGGCATGGTCGACGAGGAGTCTTGTGTTGGTTTATCATCCACCGCAGACTCTTATGTTGCCTGGCTTTTGCTACATATTTTTTACTTGTTTTATCCATTACCTCGACCTGTTTCTGAGCTTTCTTCATTTTCGAGGACTCTTTATGTGCTTTCTCCTCTGCATACTCATGTTCGAAAGGAGTTCTCTTAGTTGACTTCTCACTCTTGTCAATATTGAGCTTCTTTTCTTATGGTCGTCCCCTTGTCTTCACTTTCTCCTTTCGAACCTTAATGATGGTGGATGCAGGCAAACTAATTTCCCTTGACTTTTGCACAATTTTTGCACTTAAGTTGGGCCCGCCATTCTTGAACCTCTTATCCACAGCCTCTAATTTCATACGGTACAGGAAATGGAACTCATCATCACTAGATGATGATTGGATTGGAATGATATTAAGTTTCTTCCACCGTGCATGGATCTCATTAAGACCAATAGCGCTACTGGCCATAATGTGTAGTGAAATCTCATCAGCACAAAGCAACTTGTGAGTGGCACGCAAAACACACCCACATAGGGCCTAGCCCAAGCCAACCATATCGCAAGCTCTCTTCAGTTCCTTCTAAATCTCATCCAAGGCCTTCCTTCCAACAAATCCATGATGTTACTATAGATGTGGTCTTGAAAGTGGTGTGCCACTAGATGCATAGACCTGTTGAAGGAACCTATAAGGTTGTGCTACTGATGAGTTAACTCATTATGTACATTATTCCATAAGTCTGCAAAATAACCCTATGAGGTCCCCATCTCCCTCTTTAACAAACTATATAACCTCTTAACCCTAGATGTAGTCGCAATGGTAAAGTGAAAGACCTTATTTGTAACAACTCTAAAATCTAACTCATGTCACATGTCATTTTAGGTCATACGTGGGCCCTTGTTATGATATGTGTAAATAATTATCAGTCGTCGACACCGAGGTATATTATTTTTTGTTCGGTGTTTGTATTATGAATTTATTTACCCAAATTTAAATTCCAATGACCCAAACGTGTGAGGATGTTTGAAAGTGAGCATTGATGCGAAGAAATGGGTTCGACTTTGAGAAAGGTGTTCTACGGGTGCTGGGGCAGACAGTGGTCCGGTATTTAGTTGTCCAGGGGACAAAATTAATTAAAACACAGGCAAAATAAATTAAAATATAATAATTAAATGTTTAGTGACGAGTTAGGTACCTTGGTAGGTCCTTGGGCACAAGGTGGTGCGAGTCGTGGTGCAGATCAGGTTCAAGAATGTTGGGAAAACTCATGTTAAGAAGTGTGTCTAGGAGGAAGTCCCGAAGTGAGTCACATATGTTGTGTTAGCCAAGTGTTAGTGTAAGTGGTTGGATGAAAGGAGAGTTGTTGGATGTGCCTCGAGATATGTGCGTAAAACCAGATGCAAAGGATGTATATAAACTTTCTTTTTCTCTCTCATCTATTTTATTTCGTTTTCATTCTTTCTCGTCTAAATAAAGAAACAAAAGCTTGAGGTTTTGGATTCCGACAAGATTCAAGCTCGAAACGACACCAGGAGCAACCAAACACGAAAACTAAGGTAACATATCGACTCATCACGAGGTTCTCTACGTTTTGACGGGTATTTTGAGTGTTTTAGTCATAGTATTTTTCGACACCAATTTGGAGATTTAGATTTTCGTAGGTTTTGAAGGTTTACTATTTGATCGGTGTGGAGCACAACCATGCGGTTGTTTTGGTTGTTTGGATTGAATTGGTATTTTTGGTGATTTTTGTTGATTTTTCAGTTAATTTCCACACCAAGGTATTTGGGAACTGTTTTGAATGATTTGAACGTGGTTACAAGTATAATGAAATGTCCCTTTGAGTTTGGGATAGGCTTGAAACTCGACAAAGCAAACTGGGGTGTCAAAAAACCCCCGATGTATATTTAGAAACTGACACCGCGAGGGACGCCAGGGACGACATCAGTCACGACGTCCCAGACAAAAAATCTGGAATTTGGCGTTTTAAGTGACGTTGTGAAGCATTTTACCCCACGACATCACTTACGGTGCCTGAGACAGTGAGTCTAAAATTTCATGTTTTAAGTGACATCACTAAACATTTGGTCCCATGGCGCCACTTACAGCGTGGCACTGTACATCAAACCAATTTTTTATTTTTTTCTAAAACTTCGAGGATCTCTCGGGTATCTAAATGGGTTCAAATATGGACCAATATTCGAGTAATTGACCCAATTAAACAAATGAATAAAATTATGGAAATGGGATAATCTGGAGGATAATTAACAAATTTGTAATCAAATGATTAACAGGGGATTGTAAGACGCTGATAGTCACACATGGGATTTGTAAAGGACGACTTACGGGCGTGTGAGTGTATAACAGTGTGGAACATAAGTAAACCAGTGGAAAAATTTATAGTTATTTCTTTGAGCTTTAATTTGTTGTTGTTATTGCTCTATTTTTGGTTTGGAATTCTATTCTGATTGAGTGGTCCAAAGGCAAGTGAGTCAACATGATCCTTGGGAGGACAGATTATCTAAGGTAATATTTTAGAGCTGGAAACTTGGGACGCACGATATTGTTTGTGGTTTTATACGCGGTGAGAGTTTTTGCTAGATTGTCAGGGAACTCTGCATCAGTGTAGACTTTAGGATGGTGTGGGTGTATCACATCCTAAACTCCGAATGTTGGTGGTAACATTCCCTCAAATCAATGAATTTCTCTTAGTCAGGACTACTTGTACCTTTCTATTATTTTCTTGAACACTCATCTTCGATTGATTTAGATTTATTTCCAGTCTTTATTTATTCATGCGTTCCCTATACTTTTCTTTCTATCAGCATGAATATAGAACTTTTTTTACTATCAAAATACTATAAAATATCCTGCTCGGCGTTACTTACTTGGGACTCGTCATTATGTGTTTGACTAAGTGTAGATCCATAGTCGAGCAAGGGAAAAGCTCATCTGCTTGGTGACTTGATTTGAGGATATTGGAGTTGTTCATCCTTTGTTATCAATATAGGTTTGGTATTTTGTATTAATGTATATATATTTGTTTCACATTTGGATTTGGGTTATGAGAGATTTTGGGCATGTATATATGGTTATTACTCTCTTATGACATGACATATGGTGATGGTATACATATGCAGGGTTTCCACATTCTAGGTTATCCCGAATCATGTTTTAAGGTGTTTTTATTAGTTGAGGTCCGAAATGCTTCCACTTATCTTTGAATAACTTACTAATATTGATAACTTTTATTTAAATTGTTTAATAAAGGGTAAAAGGTAAGGTAAGGCTGACTAGGTTTACATTGACTGCACGAAGGTTGACTCGGGGTCTACGTAAGTCTAGGCCAGGTAGGGTCCAGTTTTAGGGCTATGGAACTGGGGTCGTCACAGTTGGTATCAGAAACTAAAGTTGCAAAACTTGACTCTTGATTAAATCGTAATCCATTAAAACATAATCAACGAAAGTTAGGACAATGGTTAAACTTAGAATGGAACATTATGATCCTAACTTAAAAGTCTTAGTTAGGAAGTGAGGAGAGTTGGGGAATTTAAAATCAGACTATAAGCTATTTGATGTATTGTATATACTATTATCGATAGATATATCCTGATCGTATATTCGCTATCTTTTCAGATTGCGATGGTGATCAACCTAGTCCTAGTGATGGTGGTTCAAGAAACGTTCAGGGGAGACTGGACGAGATGTCTTAGTTGGTTACGTCACACAAGCAGCAGCTTGAGGAGATTCTCTGATTGTTGAGGACTCAGGCTACACCTTCACCCCCTATGTCTGCAGCACTAGATACGCAAGTTGGGAGTGCTCCTATCAGACAAACACACTGCGGCTCCAAGAATACTGAGACAGGACTGCAGTGGTCGGTGAGGCACGAGTTCGGACGACATTGTACCACCTATATCAGATATACAGGTTGGGGATATGTCGAGTACACTGAGTGAGACGGGTACTGGTGCTACCGCGAAGGCAAATCAGGCTTGCGAATTCTAACGACACCATTCGGAGAAATTTCACAAGTGTAACGACCCGAAAAATATGCTATGTCTATGTGACGAAGTGTATTACCTATTTATACTCGTGTCTATGCGACAGACGGTGACGTTGAGTTACTAGTAGAGTTCGCCTAGGAAAATGTGTTGAACGGGTGGCGAGAAGACAAAACACAGGTACACGGATCCGGGAAACAATTTTTGTGGATGATCAGAAAATAAAATACGATAATTTATTAACATGGGAAATCGTTCAGGTTATTAGTATTTTTATTCGCGCGCAATGGTGTGAGTCGTGGTGCAAGTCCGGCGTAGAAACATCCATAAAAGGCCAATTATTGGTGTTGAAATGAGGATAAAGCCAAAAAACAAAGTCAACAAGAGTCACACATGTGAGTCACACATGTGAGTCACAAAGTTTTTGGATGGCCTCATTGTGGACTAATGGATAAGCCTTGTGATATGTGGATGTGTGTTGGTAGAGTAAGAGATAAGAGAAAATGTGAGGCTTTTATGGTGGAGATTATTTTGTGAGAGAAGATAAAGAACGTGGAGAGGGTGTGGAATGAGAGAATAGAGGGCATCAACCAAGAAACCCAATAAGACATCGAGTTTGGAGAGGGAGATTGAACGGGCTTAGGGGTCGGTCATCCAAGTCTTGAACTACAATCAAGATCTAGGTGAAGCATTCTCCTCAAAATCTTTATTTTCTATAACTAGATCTAAGTTGACATTGTTGGGGGGATTGGTGAAACTTTGATAGGGTATCGATAGGTGTTGATGTGGTGTCGAGGAGGCGTTGAAGAGGCCGACGAAATGCTAGCCAAACCCGGCGCGCCAACACCTCAAGTTGGCCGATCGAGCCAACACTTTGTGCTGTCCGAACGTGCTGGCCAAACCAACACCTAATTGGTGTTGGTGGCCAACACCAAATAAAAAAAAATAATATTATATTATAATATATATATATAATACACATTATACATTGTATTATATATAAAGTATATACATAATGCATGTATGTATATAAATAAAAAATGATAATAGAGACTAAATTGAGATTGTAATTTCGAAATTATATTGAAACTCAATTTGGTTATTACTGTTATTCTCTGTACTCACCGTCCTTTTTATGATTGTGGGTGTAGCCCATCCTACTGCAGGATTGACAAAGGTAAAGGACCGAAATAAGCGATTGAAGTTGAGGACAGCTACGTGACCTCCTCTTGCCTATAATGTAGGTTTTTTTGCATTATTGTATATTATTGTTTTAAACACATTAGGATATGGGTTTATGAGATCTTGGGACATGTATACAGTATTTGACTCTCCTTTGACTCAGAGATTATTACTTGCACATGACCACGAATATGGTTTACTTGAGGCAGTCGAGGTGATGTATTTTGTTGATATTTTGACTGATACCAGGGTGTTGATTTGCAGGCAGATGAGGACCCGGGCTATCTCTATTCAGAGTGTACTTGATGGTCAGCAAAGGGATGAACAGTATGGAAGATTTTGGGAGTTTGCACAAAGTCCAGATCATCCAGATTAGAGCCAGTTGACAGACTCGTGCATGAGATTTAGAGCGCGAATGTGGATTCCATTAGTGGTTAATTTACGCAATAAGATACTTCATGAAGCACATCGCTCACGTTTTACGGTTCATCCGGGCAAGACCAAGATGTATGCATATGTGCATCGTATTTTCTGGTGGCTAGGGATGAAGATCGATGTTTCCGATTACATTAGAGGTGATATTTGTCAGTAAGTTAAGGCTGAGCATCACAGACCTTGTAGGTTATTACAGCCATTTCCATTTCCTAGGTGGAAATGGGAGCATATTGCCATAAATTTTGCTAGTGGGTTACCTCGATCACAGCGCAGACATGATAACATCTGGGTGATTATTAATAGGTTGACAAAATATGTGCACTTTATACTGATCTCAACCACATATCAAATGGATAGGTTGGCGAGTTTGTATGAGAAAGAGATAGGTCGATTGCATGGTGTTCCATTATCGATTGTGTCTGACAAAGATCTCGACCACACATCGAGTGGATAGGTTGGTGAGTTTGTATGAGAAAGAGATAGTTTGACTACATGGTTTTCCATTATCAATTGTGTCTGATAGAGGACCACAGTTCACATCTCATATCTGGCAGAGCATGTAGGCACAGTTCGATACGCGGTTAGATCTCAATACTGCCTATCATCCACAAACTGACAAACAATCAGAGAGACTGATCTAGATTCTTACAGATATGTTGAAAATGTAGGTGTTGGACTATGGTGGATCATGAGAGGAGTATTTTCATATGTATGAGTTTGCCTACAATAATAGTTATCAGTCTAGTATTTGTATGAAACCATTTGAGGCATTATGCGGGAGGTCGTGTAGATCTTCATCTTTCTGTGTAAAGCCCGATGATATGGTAGTGATTGGGCCTGAGATTGTAATGGATTACATAGAGAAGATACGTCTGACTTGATTGAGATTGAAGGGTGCACGGGACAGACAAAAGAAGTATTACGTCATGTATCACGGGGAGTTAGAATATCACGTTGGAGAATATATTTATTTGAAAGTGTCTTCGATGAAGGATCATAAGAGGTTTGAGATTAGAGGGAAGCTTGCGTCGAGATTTATTGGTCCATTTAGAGTTGGGAAGCAGATAGGCAGAGTTACTTATGAGTTGGAGTTGCCACCTCAGTTATCAGGGATTTACCCAGTATTTTCATGTATTGATGCTTCGGCTAGATAAGTCAAAAGAGGGCAGACAATCGATGGTGGACTTCAGCCAGATAGACTTGAAAGAGGATATTACTTATGACGAGCAACCTATTTAGATTTTGGACCGTAAGTTGAAGATTTTGAGGAATAAGGAGGCTCCATCAGTCCTTATCAAATGGCAGCACCACCGAGACGAAGAACTAACGTGGGAGCTCGAGTCATATATACGCGAGTATTTTCCTTACCTCTTTTGAGATTGGTAAGTCTTTCTTTTAGTTTTGTTTTAATTTCAATGATGAAATTCTATTAAGTTGGGAAGACTATAACGACCCTAAAATCTAACTCGTGCCACGTATCATTTTAGGTCGTACATGGTCCCTTGCTGTGATACGTGTAAACAATTATCAGTCGTCGACACCTATATATATTACTTTTGTTCGGTGTTTGTATTATTTATCTAATTACTCGAATTTAAGTTCCAATGTCTTAAATGTGTGAGGACGTTTGTGAGTGAGTATTGATGTGGAGAAACGGGTTCAGCTCGAAGAAAGGTGTTTTACGGGCGCCGAGGCAAACAATAGTCAGGTATTTAGTTGTTCGGGGAACAAAATTAATTAAGAAAGTAGCAAAATACATTAAAATATAATAATTAAATGTTCGGTGACAAGTTCATTCTTGGTAGGTCC
Organism: Stephania japonica; assembly: GCA_039657345.1. Taxonomy (NCBI): domain Eukaryota; kingdom Viridiplantae; phylum Streptophyta; class Magnoliopsida; order Ranunculales; family Menispermaceae; genus Stephania; species Stephania japonica. Next base: position 19,088,657 of record CM077564.1, on the reverse strand, counting down.
TTGGGCACATGGTGGTGCGAGTTGTGGTGCGGACCAGGTGCAAGAATGTTGGGAAAACTCATGTTGAGAAGTGTCTATGGGAGGAAGTCCTGAAGAGAGTCACATATGTTGTGTTAGCCGAGTATTAATGGAAATGGTTGGATGAAATGAAAGCTATTGGATATGCCTCGAGATACGCACGTAAAACCAGATGCAAAGAATATATACAAACTTTCTTTCTCTCTCATCTATTTTATTTTGTTTTCATTCCTTCTCATCTGAACGAAGAAAAAAAAGCTTGAGGTTTTAGATTTCGACCATATTCGAGTTCGGAACGACACCATGAGTAACCAAACACGGAAACCAAGGTAACATATCGACTCATCACGAGGTTATCTACGTTTTGACAAGTATTTTGAGTGCTTTAGTCGTGGTATTTTCGGACACCAATTTGGAAATTTAGTTTTTCGGAGGTTTTGAAGGTTTATATGGACCGTTTGATCGATGTGGAGCACAACCATGTGGTTGTGTTTAGGTGTTTGGATTGAATTGGTATTTTTGGTGATTTTTGAGTTAATTTCCACACTGAGGTATTTGGGATTTGTTTTGAATGATTTGAATGTGGTTATGGGTGTAATGGGGTATCCCTATGAGTTTCTGATAGGTTTGAAACGCGGTGAAGCAAGCCGGGGTGCCAAAAAACCTCGGATGTATATTCAAAAACTGACGCCGTAAAGACATGAAGGTGCAATCCATGATCAAGAAACTCATGGACACTCATCTTCGATTGATTCTGGACGTGAAGACATGAAGTCACCCCCACGATCTCTAGCAACGGATATCCAAATCGATTAGTCTTGTAGGTGCAATCCATGATCAAGACATGAAGGAAATATATGAGAATCTCAATCAAGGTAGGGTGTGCAAAAAGTATATCTCTAACACGGTACGTTCCAACCTAAAATACGTGATGCTCAATATAATTGTACTCATCCAACTTTTGCATTAAGAGCTGTATTTTTGTCTTCCCCTCCCCCTCGACCATTTTCAACTTTGTTTTCGCATTGTAGACAGTCTTCATTACAATAGGCTTGTTAGAGTTCTTCACTCGAATGGCTGAAAAAATGTCCTTAGGTCAAGCGGTGGTCTTGCTCATGTCTTCTAAAATGATTTTCTCTGGTGCAGTAAACTTTCCAGGATATACAAGTCCAGTTTGGTCAGTCTATGGTTGTGCACCCCGCACACAATTCTCACATGCCACTCGTCATCTACCACGTGTTTCATGGCAAACTTAAACTCACACCCACATTTCTTGGTGGCAATCAGTTTTTTCTTCTCTTCCTCTTTCACATTTTCCTTACTCTCATTTTTGTTCCCTTTTGCCTGTTTAGAACTATATTGCCCACTCGGCTCACAACCCATCATCATTATAGCTCGACGACCACTTCCACCACTGCTGGCATCTGATTTGAGAATTATGACAACAAACTCACATTCAACAACTGTATCCTAAGCCCAAGTGAGGGCCTCCACTCTAGACTTTAATGGCACATTCGATTTGAATGCGGAAGTAAAGTCTAAGAACACCTCCTCCTCCCCAGATGCACCAGCTTGATCAGCCATATTAACCTATAAGATGCATGAAAAAGATAATTAAAACCAAGATCAATGTCGACAATCCAATTTTCAATTCAAAATTATAGGTGGCTGCAGAAAAAAAACAGATATGTAATCATCTGTCGGTGAAAGCAGACCGATAGGTGCGAGAAGGTGGCGAAAACAATCAACCGATAACATAAAATGTGTAGTGAATAAAACAAACCGAGAGGTATGAAAGTACAGCGGTTGTAACAGATCGTTAACACTCTTTCCCTATCAGTCCTGTATAACCGTGCACCACGGGATTGAATGCCGTCAACACCGACTTGTAATAAAATAACAAAGTATGCAAAAAAAAATATAACAAAATTTACATTTTCATGTTAGATATCGCTTCATTCAACATGATCTTGAGATATTGTGGGAGATTTCGGGTAAAGCACACGAGCAAAGGGCAAGGCCTAAAAAGTAAAAAATGAAACAACAACATCTAGTCAACACAACCACCAAACAACAAACAAAGATCGCTAAAACGAAGATAAACGACTTGATAACAAACTTACCTAGTCGAATTTCACTTGTTTTGTTGGAGATGACTCGATCGGAGGTTGAATGTGAGGGTGGAGTTCGTGCTTTCCCGCAGAGCACACTTGGTTTCAAAAAAATTCGTGGGATCCATGGGGGCATGGGGAGTAAAACACTTATATATATAATATATATATATATATATATATATATTTTGGGGCATCAAAGATTTTTCATAAGGTTGCTAAAAGAAATTCAAAATGGGGGTATATAGAGCAAAAAGTGAGTTCGAATAGAATAGTCGCACAAAAAAAAAACATATTTTTTGGTCCTTCAACTTTGAGTCTTTTATGCTTTTGGTCTATGAACTTTCAATAGTGTACATTTAGTCCCTGAACTTTCATTGTTGTACATTTGGTCCCTGAACTTTGAGTTTTTTATGTTTTTGGAGGAAATTAAATTTTTTTTTGACTTTTTTTTGTCGATGCGAGTCGTCCGATTCAGTAATATAAACCAATTTACTCTTCTTGACTAATCACACAACACTTTTGTTACCCAGATTGGCATAATTTAACATTTTAAATGGTGAAACGACTAAATATAGATTTTTGTGAAAGTTTAAGGACTAAATGTATAGTAATAAAAGTTCGGGACCTATAGCATAAAAAATACAAATTTCATGACCAAATGATAGGTTTTGCAAAAAAAAAAAAAAAAAAAAAAAAAAAAAAAAAAAAAAAAAAATGTGGGGTCCGATGCTCCGAGGCGCCATTGATAGATCTCCAAAAGCCCTCCAAAAACCCTAACCAATACTCATACGTATAACTAATATCTCAGCAGATTACCTTTTGTGATCTATTCATTCATTCATTCATTCAAGATGGAGACATCAAAGTCGATCAAAGTTGGGAAGATCAATGTCTCCACCACCAAAGCTTGGATGGTCATTGGAATCGGCGTCGTTAGCGTCGCCGGTGTCGTTGTCTTCTTAGAGACGCGTCGCCGAAGAAAAACCCTAGATGGTTCCACCAAAGAAGATTTCGGCGCTTTCATCGAAAGATTTGTGCTCGCGCCCTCTCCCCAGCCTCCTCCCCCCGCGGCGCGGCAATCACTTTCCGGTCTCACTTTCGCTGTCAAAGACATGTTTGTATTCACTCTATGTTCTGTCACTTTGTGCAAGTTTTGTATCTGCTTAGTTCTGAATTGTTTTGTTGTGAAAAACTTGCAGTTTTGATGTAAAGGGTTACGTGACTGGGTTCGGGAATCCGGATTGGAAGAGAACGCATGAACCGGCACCGAGGACTGCAGTGGCTGTGACTCGACTTTTGAAAAATGGGGCTACTTGCGTCGGGAAGACGGTTATGGATGAATTTTCTTTGGGGTGGGTGTTCTGAGTTCATTCTCATTCATATTTTTTAGTTACATTTTTGAAATTGCGAGATATGCTAGAATGTGTGGTTTGGACACCTCCAAAGACTGCCTACAAATGCACCCACTAGAAACTTGACTCAATAGAAACTGAATAAATTCAAGGAGGTAGGGGTAGACCGCAGTTAACTTGAGACGCATTAATTAAGTGGGATTTAAAGGGTTTGGAAAGATCACCATCAATTGCACTAAATTGAGCACAATGGAAGAGTTTGATCCATGTAGCCGAACCCAACTAATTTAGGATTGAGGGACTATGTTCTGTTGTCATATGCTAGAATGAAGTAACAATAGTATAAAATTTGATCAGTTCTTTAAGTTTGGTTAATTAATTAATACCATTGAACTACCAGAAAAGTTCAACCAAGTTCATTAACTACTCAATCTTAAGAAATGATAGCTTGCGAGATTTTCAAAAACAGAAACCATAAATTGTAAAGTAATTGAAAACACTAACAATAAAAAATTACAATTAAAAAAGAAACTGGGAACTGAATTTAGTAATTACATTACAGTGCAGAATTGGAAAAATATAGAAAAATAAAAGAAAAATAGAAAGAAGAAAAAATAAATCAAAAGCCAAAATTAAAAAAAAGGAAGAGAAAGAAAGCATAATAGTTGCAATGCTTATAAATTGACGGAAACATAGAACTACAACAACCTCAATCACAAAGTAGTTGGGGTTTCCTAGATAGATCAAATGGTTCCATTGATTTAATGCAGTTGAAAATTGCAAAAACAGAGAGCAAAGTAAAATCTTGTACTTCCTGGTTTGAGGCTTGTGGTGAACATCAGATTTCAGTATTTTGGGTTGTCCAACGTTCTATTTCTTTTTATAATTAATTGAGGTTGTTCCCTATATTCTTGTGGCGAACTTTTGATGTTGCATTGTGAAAACTACCTTGAACATGGTTTTTGCAATTATGAGTGTAGCAATTTGAATATGTTGAAAAAACCAATATTATTTATATCAAATTAATTAGAGTTATTAGAGTCGACCAACAACAGCGGTCAACAGCTGGAAAAATTGTGATGCTTGTCCCTTCGATTAAATTGAAAAAGTTTTGCATGTTGGTACATTCTGTTTTCGTTGCAGGTGCTTTGGACAATGAATCAATTTTTTTTTTTATCACGGATCTTGATTGAGTTTGAAAACTTTGTATCTTGAAGATTGTTCTGTTTGTTGTTGTAGATGCTTTTCTACTGTTTGTGCTTAGTAAAGTGGCCTGTGTGTTAAGATAGAATTATAGAAATTCTTGCTGCCAATATCTCTTTCTTTCCTACTTTTCATGTGATAATTTTTTGCAGCTTCACTGGAGAGAACATGCATTATGGAACTCCTGCTACCCCAGAAGTGCCAACTCAAATACCTGGTGGATCGTCAAGTGGTTCAGCTGTTGCTGTTGCAGCTCAAATTGTTGACTTTGCTATTGGTATGGAACAAAGTTTCAACCATCATGCTTGATCTTGGTTGCCATTGGAATAATGAGAATATGTCCTCTATTATCGTGATGTTTCCTTTCGTTCCAATGAGCTCTAATTCAGCTTATTCATTTTTTTGATATGAATCGTTTAATTAAGTTGCTATTTTTTTGCTCGTTTTAAATTTGATGAGGTAGGGGTAGACTGAATCTAACTTGGGATGCCTTAATTAGGAGGGATTTAAATGGTTTGGAAAGTTCGCCATCAATTGCACTAAATCGAGCACAATGAAAAGGTTTGATTGATGTAGACAACCCCAACTAATTTGGGATTGAGGCTATGTTGTTGTTGTTGTTGTTGTGCGTACTTTGTTTTATTAATTATAATTATTAATGTATTATTTCCTACTTGATTTTATAGTTCGAATTGGAATTATAAATAATTTGGATTTTAATTTGTTAGAGGAATTGTAATGTAAAACAAACCTCAATCCATTTCCAGATTAGTTGGGGTTTACTACTTGAATCAATCTTTACATTTAGCTCAATTTGATACAACATGTCTTGATTATGCGATTTGGTGATTTTTTAAATCTATATAATTATAACAAGGCATCCCAAGTTATTGTAGGTCTACCCCAATGCATTCGAATTTCTTCAATTTCTAAAGCATCTAGATTTCTAACTAGGACGTTTTTAGTTTTATTTTTTAAATGTGCCCAAACTACCACAATCATCTTTCTCTTATCATTCACGCTATTTGTAGTACATATAAACATATGTATGTAGTATGTAAATGTATATAATAAAAATTACCTTGTAATGAGGTAAAAATCAGATTTTTCTTTTGAGGGAAATTTTGATCTGTATTTCATTGACTAGCATATTCAAGAGGATATACCATGGTTTATATTATTTGCAGATGATATTTTCCTAGTGGACGAAACAAGAGATGGAGTGAATAGGAAATTATAACTTTGGAGGAATATATTAGAATCTAAAGACTTTTAAGTTAAGTAGGACGAAGACCGAATACATGCACGGTGAGTCTAGAAATACTAGACTTCAAAATGACGGAGTGGTAAAATTAGAGGAAGTAGAAGTTCCTAAGGTGAACCACTTTAGTTATTTAGGATCAATCATACAAATGATTACAATATTGAGAATGATGTCACACATAGAATTCAAGCTAGATGGAAGAAATGGAGTGCAACAGGTGCAATCTATTTTCAGAATATCCCTACCAAGTTAAAAGGAAAATTTTATAGAACGACAATTAGACTCACTATGTTAAATGGAAGTGAATGTTGGGCGGTAAAACAACAACAATTACATAAAATGAGAATAACAGAAATGAGGATGCTTAGGTGTATGTGTGGTAAAAGTCATAAAGATAGAATAAGAAATACAAAAAGTCAAAGAAAAGTAGTAGCACCAATTGACACAAAGATTAGGGAAGAGCAGTTGCGGTGGTTTGGATACCTACAAAAACAACCTACAAATGCCCCCACTAGAAAACTTGACTCAATAGAAATTGAAGAAATTCGACGAGGTAGGGGTAGGTCGAGGTTAACTTTGAACACATTAATTAGAATAGATTTAAATGGTTTGGGAAGCTCACCATCAATTGTATTAAATCTAGCACAATGGAAAAGTTTGATCCATATAGTTGACCCCAATTATTTTGGGACTGAGGCTATGTTGTTGTTGTTGTATCTCATTGACTAAAAGTATGAATGTAATAAGAAACTCAGAACACAACCAACAACCGGTTAGCCCAAGTGTTAAGGGACTTGGTTTAAGCGAGATCTCGAGTTCGAGTCTCGTGAATGGAAAAATGTGGGTTGGGAGAGCAGCCCCTCATATGGGTCCTGACATTGCTCGAGTGTGAATTAGTCGGTGCAGTTGGCACCGAACACCACGTGGGAAACCAAAAAAATGAAAGAAACTCACAACACCATAAATCCATGAGAACAAAGAGTAATGTAAAAGCACTATACACACTTCACATTTATGAGTCCTAATTCCTTACCCACTCATTTTAGTATACCCTTGATGTTGTTACAAGAAAGTATAACTTTGATCTAGCTTACAATTGACTATCCCAGCTAAACTTTGATCTAGCTTACAATTGACTATCCTAGCTAGGTTGGCCATGAAGCAAGTTTGGTTGTAAAAAGGAACTTATTGGATTTAAATGAGCATTTCAAAGGTTATTAAATGATGGGAATTTCCTCTCAAAGCATGTTGTTTCTAGGTTAAAGCGATGGGAATCTCCTCTCAATTCTCTATTCCATAGGCTATTGAAAGTAATCTAGGTTAGAGCTCTTGCCTCCCACGTTATATCATTTCCCATGTTTGCTTTTTATCTTTTTGACTTACAAAAGCATCTTGTTCCTCTTAGGAATTCATAGCCACGTTCCTTTTCCTGAATATTTTCTAATGATAATCCTTCATTTTCAATCTCAAATTCCTGCAGTTTTTCCCACTTAATCAAATGTTTCAGCTTATTTCATTCCTTTTTTGCTACATTTGCAACTTCTCTTTCTATCTTAAACACTAAAGTTGGAAGAGCATTCGATACAAATTTTATACTTGTTAATTTACCACATTTTGACGAGAAACTTGTCTTTCGTCTGTCAAGCTTTTCCTTAATCTTGATGAGGATTGGCCTCCACAAAGTTCTAGAGTTGTGCGTCTTAGTTCCCCTAATGACATGCGTGAGGTGAAGGTGCCACTCACCAATATCTTAATGTGCACTAACTGCACTTGCAAAAAGGTTGTTGATTATGCTTTGCTCCGTGTTAATACTCCACATATGAGATTTAAAGATACTAATCGGAAGGCCGAAAATCTAGCAAATGGTCTAGTGGGTTTATTAGACTTTGCCACATTTGTTGAGTCATCGACTCTTCGTCTAATAACAAAAGCGTTAGATTGGCAAGTAAACTTTGACATTTTCTGTTCAAGTACTGCAAGGCGACGAAGGCGCCAAGGCGTTTTTCCTGCCTAAGGCAAGGCGGCGCCAAGGCATTGCCGAAGCAAAAAAAATTATTTTCTTAGAGTCCCTAAATAATTATTTAATTATTTGCTGGCCCCTTTCTATCTAATGGTACTACTAGTCATTGACCTTAATATTCAATATTTACTTCAAAGAGTACCAATTAAAGACACTTAATAATTTGAAATGATGCATATTTACTATCAATTATAAAACACATTTAGTTTCTTAAATTATTTTCACCTCCTTGAACTTGAAAAAATTATGTAAGTTTTCTGGTTGGGGTAAGGTTTACATTGTTTGGGAGTTTACTGATTTTCTCTTCCATCTCTCACCCACAACTTTGTGGAGCATGACTCTGTTAGGAAAAGCCCAATACTCTGTTGGCAACTGTCGCTTCATTAGCCACCAAAATCGCTTCTAGAAATTGTCTTTACTTCATGTAAGCATATTTATATACCTCAATGGTGTGATGAAGAACATCCCATGGTGTAGTAGCAAGTACCTTTTTTTTTTTATCTCTTTTGGATATTTGTTACCAGGCTAATTGGTCCACAGTCTCTTACTCTAATGAGGTGAGTTTCTTGGGAATGAGACAAACATAAGTCTTAGTTATGACTTTGTTGGTCACCCTTCTATGATGAAACTCATTGGTAATCGTAAACGAATTTTTTTCTATTTAGTTCCATATTTGTTTTGAAAAGGGCATGGTGAGTCCATCTGGATTCGATGCTTTATTGCCATCAGAATTGAAACCAGCTCTCTTGATTTCCTTTATCTCGAAAGGCTTTTCAGTCAACACCTCATGTCGACTGATGGCTGATCTACATGTTCTTCATTCAAACCTCACATCTAGTTCATGCATAAAATCCCTCTTGTCCACAATCTCTCTTCATTACATACCACTTCACCTCTTTCATTTTTGGCTTAGATATTGCATTTTCCGCACCTACACCTTGACAACAAAGGTGGAAAGATTTTGAGTTGAAGTCTCTTTCCTTAGTCTACTTCACCATGGATTGTTTTGTTAGTATTAGGATAGAATCCTGAAGTCTTATTGCTTAATCGATAAGCGAAACAACAAGAAGATCTAGAAACAGAGAAGAGTCTTAAAACTCTCTCAACCAAAATTTAAAAGAGTTCTCAAATACAATCATGACAACTAGATAACTTTCTCTACCTTACAACACTATTTATACTACCAATCCAAAACTACCCACTCAACCACCCTTGTAACTAACTTGCACTCACACTACATTGTTGTTGTAGTCCCACTAACCCCTTATTGACACGAGGTCTTATCATTACTCCCCTCTTTAACAACCACCTTGTCTTCAAGGTGGAGAACAAAAACTTGGGCTTGAAGTGGAGCCCTAAGACCAGGATCATGAACTCACAAGATGAGAGAAACAGGAGTGAGCTGGAAGTGATTAACCCATGCTAGGATCCATATAAACCTTGTAGTAAGAAAACCAGGAACACTGTTTAGTGTTGGGGTGATAGTTAGGCTGTCATGGGCTTCAGCTGAAAATGAGTGCCATGCAAGTACCCATATCAATCTCATATTGGGACAAGGAATGATCTCGCCTAACTAGCCAAAATGTGAGCAATGGGAACACATCAAAAGCTTTTAATGAGTCCATTTGATTAATACTGATGTCGAAACCCATAGACCAGAGATCGGATTCCATCTCATGAGAGAGAACCTTGAACAAAGGCATGGTCATTGGAGATAGGGATTTGTCGATCAAAACTAAAACCCAAATGTTGAAGTTAATATCCATGTTCTCCAGCCATAAAGAAATGTGAAATAAGGCATGTGACGGTCGAGACGAAACGTCAACCAAATTCGTGCGAAGGAAATCATCAAGAGGACCCATGGAGCGTTGAACAGTAGAAACCCTGAAAGTTGAAGACAAAACAAATGTCATGAGATTAGTATCGAACCAAGCGTCATTGAAGAGATCCACCCACCTTTAGTGTGATAGAGAATGCTGATTGAAGATGATCAAAAGGCACAAAATAAAACTTGGGGACAAATACACTACCCCATCATCCCCAACCTAGCTTCTGCTAATGATTCATGTTCAACGACCAAAAAAGTACGGGAGTCGAAAGTCGTTGGCTTGGACGAACGTGGAGACCATGAAGGCGGAACGCTAGTAGCAAAAAGCGACAACTAAAAGTAGGGTATACCAATTGGTTTGAACTTGCCATTACACGAACCAGATCTTTGTGTCAATATCCACAACAATGTAGTTGGTGACAAAAAGATGGAGGCCATGATTGGTGGAGGGGTCACTGTTGTGGACTGAGCCCTCCCCTTCGCAAACATAACTGCATAGATCCGCTAGAATAGGTTGTAAGAAAGCTAGATCTGATAATGCAGAGACCTTGACTACCAATGCAGCTAAGTGCGGTCGGAAACATTTGGTGTCTGGAACTTGTGTGGGGGTCGATGGAACTTGCACCAGTGGCTGTTGTAGCAGATCTGGTCCAGCAATGACAGGTAACGCTTCAAACAACTCTAGATCTCCATTCTGCAACGCTTCTAGATCTTTGATCTGCAACGCCTCCCTTCGGATCTCTGCTTTCACCCTCGATTTACGATCGAGCGACAGTTTCTTCTCCAGATCTAGGCCACCAAAGATTTGAACCAACTTGGATGCCACCAGATTTGGCAGATCTGGCGGGTTTGGGGCTTTCATGTCGCTTGACTCTTCGAGTTGTTGCTCTCCCACATCAGGCAACATAATCCCATAGTGAAGAAGGAAAAGTTCATCGAATTTTCATGCCAAGCCTTTGAATGCAACCTTCATTTTTGAATTGAAATCGTGTATCTGATTCTTCCTCTCCTCAATTAACTCCACCATCGGTGAAAACCTCCGAAGCTTGCGTTTGATTCGATCCAATCGAGCTTCCTTGTTTGAAGGCGTGTTCTGATTCCACTGATAGAATCATGAAGCCTTATTGCTTAATTGATAAACGAAACAACAAGAGCCAAAAAACCTAGAGAAGGGTCTTAAAACTCACTCAACCCAAACTCGAAAGAGTTCCCAAATACAATCAAGACAACAAGATGAATTTCTCTACCTTACAATGTCTATTTATACTACAAATCCAAAATTACCCACTTAACCTCCCTTGTAACTAACTTGCACTCACACCCGCATTGTTGTTGTGGTCCCATTAACCCCTTAATGATAAGAGGTCTTATCATATACTTTCTATAGTTGGTGAAGCTCCCTTTCAGCTGACTTCCTTATGTCAATAATTTCATTATTACATTTCTCTCTTGCCTTTGCCTTGTTTAGCAACAATATATCCCCTTTCGGCTCCATTTTATTTGAGAGAACTTGCCTTGTTTTCTCCCCATTCCATAATTTCAAACTACTCTTGATAGATCTACATTTATTCATAATTCTGTAACCTGCAAACTTTCTCCTCCCTAATTCTGTAACCGCCCTTCCTTAATATTTGCAATGATGGGTGCTACTCCAATTTTTTTTTGAATTTACGTTTCTTATTTCATCTTTACAAGTTTTACCATACAATCACCTAGGGGTGCACACGGATTGCACTAATCCACGTATCCGGTCCAATCCGGACCAATTATCACTAATTGGATCAATTTTTTGATCCATTGGATTGGACTGGATTGAAAAATCATTAATCTGGCTGGACTGGATTGGATTACGGATCCTACATTAAAAAACTGTGAATCCAATCCGATCCAGTCCGTTTAGCACATCAACACATATACATATATGATCGTATGTACTTTAGTACCTTAAAGAGTATCAACTTAAACTATTTACTCTAAACTATAACATCTAAAAGACTATGCTTGTTCTTTAACTCTTTTGTTATGCTTTTAACCTTTTTTTTGTTGGTTGCATATACGTGCACTTTTTTGTGCTTTTGTTAGGGTGTATGGTGAAGATTTGTGGATGACATATTTGTTTATGTAGGAACCTGCATTTTGAAGGTCATTGTGATGACAAGTTTATGGGAAATATGCTATATATAGATTTGTGAAATGCATGTTGTAAATTTGTCATTCATGAGATGTATAATTCTTGTGATTCATTTGATTAAGTCTAATTTCATGAATCTTTGGATAGGAAAACGTCAATCCGTGGAACTTGATCCAATCTGATCTACATTTTGCAAATTGGATTGAGTTGGATTGATGAATTATTTGGATTGGATTGGACTGTATTTTTCCAATCCGCAATAATTGGATTGGATTACGGATTGACCCTAATTGGTCTGGATCCAATCCGTGTGCACCCTAACAATCACCTAAGCATATTCATTTCCGCTGCACTCATTTTATGTGCATCTTGTTTCTTTACCACCCAAGGATAAAAAATTCAACAAATTTCGCCGAATTTTAAGCCAAATTTGTTGAGATTTGTTCCAACGAAACGCAAAGTGAGTTTCAAAGTTACAATAATTTGCCGAAGTTTTCGAAATAACTAGGAAATTTTGGACTTTTTTGGTCACGAGCCAACAAAACAATAAAGAAATTGCCAAATTTCAATAAACAAAATCAGGAAACCCTAAAACCTCTATGGCTCTATCGAATCGACTACCTAGCAGTGCAACAGTGCTCCATCATGGGAAGAATAGTGGTCGCTCGCCTCTCACCTCAAAAGCGCTGTAATGCTTCAAGATTCTTCTCCATTCTTTTGTAGGGAAAGAAGATGAAAGTGAACAGGAGATCTCTAGGGTTTAAGTACGAAGAACTAAAGAACTCGAATGAAGAAGATGAACAGTAGTTGAAAAGAAAGAAGATGAATTTATGTCGACCTACGTGCCTACCAACTTATCTCTCTAGATTTTTTCTTTTGAATCTTTTGGGGCCTAATAACTGAGAGATTTGACTTAACTTTGCTGTTGAATGACAAAAATACCCTCAAACATGTAATGAAAACTTTATTTGTCGAAAGTCAATTTATGTATGGACAATGTCTGTCCCTTATTTTTTTACACATAGTGTATGTCCCTTATTTATTTCAAAATATGTACACTAGTACATTAACTGCTAATTTGCTTTCTTATAATATTTTTTGGTACATTAACTGCATAAAATTGTTAATTTGCTTTCTTATAATATTAATCAACTTAGTGTGCACATTCATCACAATGAAACAAATACATTGGGTACATTAACGTCACATCTTATGTATACTTTTCATTTAGATAATAATTCTTTTTCATTTAGATAATAATTCTCTAAACTTTTCTAAGTTGGCAAATTTTTACAAAAATTCTCCGTAGCGAATTAAACTTCTCCGAATTAATTCTCATTTTCACAATAGCGAATTATATGGCGAAATCGAAGTTTTGATCCTTGTTACCACCTAACATCTATTTCCATAGAGCATAACCGGCCTAATTTTGGTCTTATAAATCTTTAATTAAGCCAAAGATTCTAAAGTCAAAATGTTGATGGGCCTCATTCGACCGAATTTGTGTCTAGCACAAGGTGGCAATGATCAGAATTTACCCTATTAAGTGCCTCCTGTCTTATTGGCATGTAAAGACCTCTTCACTTTTTAGTGTACAAAAATCTTTCTAATATGCTACACGGGCTGATTACTACATGTGGATCTTGCATTGAGCAAGGGTAAATCTACTTGTGGAAGATAAATAATTAGAGTGTCAAACTCCCTCATATAATTCTATTATGTCTTCCTTGGATGGATTCCTCATTGGGATTTCTTAGAGTGTTAAAGTCACTACCAATGCAGTGACAAGTCCCACAAAAATAATTTCTAGCTGCAAGTTTATCATAAAGCAACTCTCCTCTTGAGTACTGAACCAGTCTATATACAATAGTGAGCCACAAAACCCCCAACCTTATGCATCCTCAATCTGAGTTCTGAACCAAAAGTGAATAGGTGCTAGAAAAAAGAATCTTTGATGTTAACTGTATGAAAGTTCCAGTCAATCATGATAACCCCCACGATCCCTAATGAAGGTGAACTTTAACAATAGTGAACTTTTAAATGCAACAGCTGCCCGTCAATTCTCCTATCCTTATTGTGTTGCTTTGTTTCCGGAAAATATTGATCTCAGGCTTTTTATTTAGAGTAGAATCATATTCTTGATGGCTTGTTTTTTTTTTTTGTCTTCGCCCACAACCTTTGATGTTCTAGGATAATATCTTCATTGACAAAAGCATCGGAGGTTCGAAGGACATGCAAAGTTTCAGAGAAATGAATCATGTACCTTATTGATTGAAGTGATGAGTTTGGTGGTGTCGATGTCGAATAAATAAACGCTTGAAGGCATCACAGGATGATAGGAATACAAAATGGGTTTAGAGATCCAAAGTTAGTGCTGTTATCAAGAAAAGTCTATGTAATAATTGATGAGTGGTGGATAACTAATGATATTATTCTTTTCCTAACCATAAGGTTGGGTAGGATGAATAGTATATTGTTTTTGGAGCTGTCACAGAAATTAGGCCATGGAGGTTCATTAGAGGTGTAATGGGGCCAGTATTTGTTTAGTCTCACCTCATTTAAAGAAGAGAGAGAACTCACTAATCTCTTATGCAGGTTCAATATGACTTTCATATAATTCTACCATATGCAATGCGTCAAGACTCTGTATTGTTAGTTTTATTGCATTTATCATTATAAATCAATGTATTCGATCCTTGAATAAGATCTAATGGTAGAAACCTACATTCTCAGTTGTTTTGATAGTTAAATAAAATTTCTGAAACCTTACTTTGAAGATGCATTATTTCGTCATTCTCTTATTACCTCTCTAAATCATTTGCATTTTAAGTACTACAATTCAGGGAGAAGTTGAAATTTTGATTCTTGCCGATTAAGTGATTGTACCTAGTAATGTTTTACCTTTAAGTTTTTTTGCAGTTGCAGTAACTGTTATTCATCATTGTTAGTTGATGCACCTTTTTGTGGAGCTAATGCCCTTTTGTGCAATTGTCTTTATGATATAAGGTTATTGCTTGGTTTATTTTGTGTGCTTGATTTTTAAAATTTTATTGTTTTGTAGGTACGGATACCCTTGGGTGTGTGAGAATTCCAGCTTCCTTTTGTGGCATCTTTGGATTTAAAGCATCTCACGGGGTTATTTCTTGTGATGGAGTTTTGTCAAATTCACAAAGTTTTGACACCGTTGGTGCGTGTTTATTTTTGAATTATTTTCATCTTTTTTATGGTTTGTCTAGTGAGCATCTACACAAGATATACGGCCCGATGCATAGCAGGTGGTGTTAAATGTTAGCAGGTGGTGTTAAATGTTTACAAGTACTCCTCACATAAAATGCAGTTGGAAGTTCTAGGAAATAGAGTTTTGCGTTTGATCATTACTATAAGCCATAAAATTGTTGTTCGTAAAAAATATGGCCTTGTGCCTGACTCTTTGGATGCAAGTATATAGTAGGGCTGCAAGATATTGAATGAAAAACGATCAAGATTGATTGATGGCTTAATATTATTAAAGATGCTAGAAGGAAGAAGATAATGGTAATTCTAATGATAGAAATCCTTTGTACTTGGTTTGTGGTGGGCTATTTGTAGAGCTTTATCATGCTAGCTTAGTTGATTATGTAGGATGGTTTGACCACAAATTAAATTAATCAACAATAACAACACCACCAACATAGCCTCAATCCCAAATTAGCTGTGGTTGGCTACTCAAATTGAATTAATCATGAATTATATATAGTTCTCTCAAGTTATTTAGGTTTAGATTGCTTAATGAATGATGTGAAACAAACCAATTTATGCTTTCTTATGTCTGAGATTTTTCTTGTTCCTTGTGAAATTACATATGACAACACGATAAAGTCAAATAAAATAAAAAGGAACTTCTGTGACGAATTCTTCAAATTTTGGTGTCGCAATTTACAAATGACTTGGAATTTTCTTAGAATATAGAATTACATACTCTCCACATTAGCAGAAGCACGTGCTTACAAATCAAGAGTATAATTCCTTAAATATTTGCTGGCTTCAATGGTGTGTTGAGGATCTTCTACATGACCTCTCCATCGATTGTCCTTGTCTATACTAATAATCTTTTGGGAGTAATTGGTTTGGATATGTAATGAATTGATGCATGGTCATTATACATCCTATCATTTTGCCGTGTTATTAATGAATGTTGGAAATGCATACATGGCAGAATCCATTGGTCATTGTTGGATAGACTTTTCTTGGGGTTCTTTATTTGAAGATTTGAATGTTAGTTGGCCGAATGACTTGGGAAACCACACATAGGGTTAACACTATGGAAATTCATGTTGTTGTATATGACATAGCTTGTTTGGATGGTATTGATGGGAAATTCAAATGTATTGCTATAGCTTCTATGGTTGATGAACGATCATGATTTTTTCTTGTCTTCTATGGGATCCAACAACTTACAAAGAAATGATGTTAGGCATTGTTGTTGTGGCATCATGTAGGTGCCACAACAACCTAGGCAACTTAACCACTGCTGAGGCCTTTAATTAGGTATAAGGTTGGTGCTTAAATCGTTCATAGAAAAGCTTAAGGAGCAGCGGAGCACTTAGCAAATAAAAGAGATGCAACATAAAAATATATAACTATCCTCTCCATGAAAAATAGCAGAAATGAGGATGCTTAGGTGGATGTGTGGTAAAACCCGTAAAGATAGAATAAGAAATACATAAATTCAAAGAAAAGTGGAGTAGCGCCAATTGATAGAGAAGGGCGCTTGCGTTGGTTTGGACACTTGCAAAGACGACCTACAAATGCCCCTCACTAAGAAACTTGACTCAACAAAAATTGAAGAAATTCGACGAGGTAGGGGTACACCTAAGTTAACTTGGGACCCATTAATTTGGAGGGATTTGAATGGTTTGGAAAGCTTAGAATCAATTGCACTAAATCGAGCACAATGGAAGAGTTCGATCCATGTAGTCGACTCCAATTAATTTAGGAAATCTTTGAGAAGATTTTTTGATAAGAATTTTACAACTTTTGACTCCAACGTGAGTCAAACCCCAATCTTGCCTTTTAGCAAGTGGTGCTTCATCCATCTCACTAGAGATGCTTTGGTAGCATCTTCGAGAAGTTGATTATGTTCTTTTGGAAAAAAAAATTGTTTTCGATGATCATGATTAGTGGTTTAGACTTTATTATGAGCCTTTCTTGTATTCTTCATTTTTTTATGTGATAAGCGGTGTAGAAGCCCAAAACTAGGAGATTATTGTAAGCGCATTCTGGGGAAGGATATCCCTCAGACGTCTCATGGACCCATTCCACTTGATTTTGAGATCTTCAACCATAAACGCTCACAGATTCCTTGAGCCATTGCCCGAAATTTCTTTCAGCACTTGATCTAGCAACCACATTCTGTTTTTTATGTGCCAACTCACCAAGTTTCCACCAACAAATGTCCAGTATTCGATAATTGATCTTTTGTCCACCACTGAGCAGACATAGTCAGCATTTGTATAAGCTTCCAATACCATCCTTGTATGTCTTTTAAACAAAAGACCATGTTTTGGAGTTCCCTTTAAATATTTCAACTTTCTATATGCAACCTGTAAATGGATTTCTTTAGGATTGTGCATAAATTAACTAATCACACTTACTGCATGTGCAATGTCGAGTCTAGTGTGTGAGAGGTAAATTAGTTTTTGAACAAATCTTTCATACGTATTTCGATCCACGACTGTAGATTCTTCTACTTCCCCAAGTTTGTGATTTGGATAAATGGGTGTACTAGCTGGTGTGCTTGCTTACTTTCCTGTCTCATTAAGAAGATCTGTAATATATATCTGTTGAGATATGAAGATACCCTTTTTCGAATGTGCTACCTCGATTCCTAAAAAATATTTCAGCCTTCCTAGATCTTTGATTTCAAATTTTTTAGCCAAAGACTATTTTAATTTTTGCTTCTCATCCTCACCATCCCAGTTACAACGATGTCATCCACATAAACTAGAAGGGTCGTAACTCCCTTTGAAGATGAGTGTTTGATGAACAGAGTATGATCTCCTTGACTTTATTTATATCCTATATCGGTCATCACTTTGGTGAATCTATCTAATTATTCCCTTGGAGATTGCTTTAGTCCGTACAATGCCTTCCGTAATTTACACACCTTCTTGGTAGTAAGTCATGTCTAATAACAGGGGCACTTTCATATAAATTTCTTCCTTTAGATCACCATGAAGACACATATTCTTCACATCAAATTGTTGCAAATCCCAATCATAATTAGTTGCCAATGTCCCACAAACTGGGCCCCGCCCGGCCTAGACCTATGTGGACCACCCCGAATCAGCCCTCGCAAGGTCAACGCAAGCCTAGTCAACCTCCATTTCTATTATTATTAATTCAGTGTTTTGAAGTTGAGTTATTAGATTTTGCAAGTTTTACAATTTAAGCAGCGGAAACTAAACTTAAGCAATTTAAATAACTTAATTAAATATAGTAAGGACAACCTACGGTGTGGAAACCTAGATAATATGATATCATGTATATAAGGTGACAAAAGAGGTAAATATAAGTGGATCAAGTATGCACTCAGTTCAATAACCAAGTTTTACAAAACAATATAATATAAATACATAAGAAGGACATAAGTTGTTTGACCTAGATGGAAATTCAAGAATGGAATGATGTTTTCTTTCTTTTTTCCTTTTCTTAAATATGATTTACTACCATGCACATGTCTTGTAAATTGTAATTCATCTTTTGTACATATCTACTTATTCATAAAGGTTCCAAGTGATTCAATTCTAATACTTTTGTTTGATGAATTGGTGATTGAAAATCCTTCTCTCTATATAAAAGATTTTCGGTTTGTAAATTCATCTTTAGCTGAGTACTTGCTTAAGTGATTGCATAATTTGTTTGCAACTTTGGGTATTATTTTTCTTTTCTGCCAAAACTAATCACCAGAAATTTAATTTGCTTTGAGGTCTTCAATCTAAATTCTGAAATTCATTTAAAGCTTTTTTTTAATCTTAAAAATGAAAGTTGTTTAACGTTTATTCATTTCTTCATTGCGACTGATTGAGATTTATTGATTCATATCTTTTCCCATTCATTCGTAACTTCAGGATGGTTTGCACGAGATCCATCTATTTTGCTTCGTGTTGGCAGTATATTGTTGCCAGTGCTTCCAGCAGAGAGAAGACGGATGAGGCGTCTTATATTTGCTGATGATTGCTTTCAGTTTTCTAGAGTTTCCAGTCAAAGAACAATTCCTGTAGTTAATAGAGCAATTGAAAGCCTGTCAGGATGTAAGTTTATCGGCCTTTTGTTATTAGTTGACTGCTCTTTTATTAATATGCTGTGAGTTTGCCAAAGATCATTTCATGCTTTCTTATGGAATTTATTATTGTTATTATTATTATTATTATTATTATTGTTATTATTATTATTATCATCATCATCATCATTAGTGTATTTTTTTTTTTCTCTCTTCAGATCAGCAACCACAACTTGTGAATATTGGGAAATTCATTGCTTCCAATGTACCAAGCCTAAAGGGGTTTTGTGAAAAATCATTAAACTCACAACACGGGGTTTCTACTTTGAAGGCTTTGTCAAGTGTGATGATTTCACTGCAAAGGTACTCGAAACTTCTTTCAAATTTCTACTCAAATGTTTTATCGTTTTTAATTACAAAAACTTCTATTTGGCATCTGATAAGCCTTGAAGTTCCAGGCTTGTGCTTTGTTGTGATGGTATTTTCATTGTTAGAAACCTACACTGTTGGTGTAAATCTTTCCTTCAAAGCACATGGTGAGGCAGTTTGCATAAGCATTCGTAAGAAATATACGTGCATGCTTTCACCTTTTGAATGTGTCTGAAAACTCACACCTTTTCTTTTGCTTTACCTTTTTCTAATGTTTTATTTGTTGTGCTCGCATCAATCATCATAGAACCTTATTCCAGTAGCTCAGGTCAACTACTAGAGTGTTTCTGCGCTTCTACTTACGGTCTATTTTTCTTGAAGTGAAAACACCAATGTGTTCTTTCATTTATCTGGTTGCTCTTTTTGTTTTTGATATCCGTGATCAGCATTCTTCTCTAAATGTTTTTCATCTCATTTTCTTCATTGATGTGATCTACACATTTTTTTTGTCACATGATTTAAATATTTCATTAAACACATGCTAAAACCTAGATTCTGTAAGTGTCATATTTTACAATTGTCACTCTCCTCTCATCTTAATCATAAAGAGTGACAAGTGTTATTCTCGCAGTCAACCTATCGCAACCTTCCTCCACTATCTGGGTATGGATAATGGCTTTGGGAGTTCTGATCCCTCCTCCTTTATCCAGACATGGGACTGGCTATGTAGAGCTGGCTATGTAGAGCATACAAAATGTATTGGTGGTGTTCTCATCTTAATCATATTGATGAATATGAATTCTTATTTGCCTGGAGAATGTCACTTACATTTCAAAAGTGGTTTGGGGAAGCTATAACTTGCATTGTATTCTTGCACAATCATGATTAATCTTTGAATATACTATAGTATGTAATTTATGGGAAAGCTGTATGACCTTGACATATTTTTGGTGGATAACGATCAATTGTGAAAATGTTTTTAAGAAATATAATACTCATGTAATTCAAAGTCCTTTTATATGTATACATCATGCACACATATTTCTGAATTATTTATTCTTGTTCTTAATTAGGTCATTTATTTTATAGTACTTTATTTGTTTTGTTCAGTGACTAAATTTAACAAGCAGGTTCTTAAATATGGTATTTGGTTTTTCGATTTCTATGTCTCTCCTTCATTCTTTCTTTTTTTTTTTCTTGAGAAGCTCAGATATGTGATTCAATCTTTCTTATTTCACTGCATGTGTTCCATTGATTTTCTGTCATATATATGTGTATATATATATAACATAATATAATTGAATATAAATATATCTATAATAATGATGATAGATATAGTATAAAATACTATAATAATAATATATATGAAATATAGAATGGCTCGTGAATGCAGAATTCTAAAATTCTATGGAATCATGAAAGGCAGAAAGCGTCTTCGAATCTAGTAGTCACACCATTACATTTAAATTATGTTGACTCACATTAGATTGACAATTCCAAAAAACCTTTCATACCATGCTCAGAGCATGATGACGGTCGGGTGGGTATGCCCCCATCGATACACACATGTGCGCACACACAAATATATGGGTACTACTACCATGGGAACCAAATATACCCATACCATGGGTACACTATTTACAAAAGGGAATTTTAGTTTAATAATGCTATAATTTTGGTTATAGGGGAGTTTTAGTTTAATAATGCTATAATTTTGGTTAATCTAATTTCTTTTGCTATTTCCAGATATGAATTCAAAACGAACCATGAAGTATGGATTAAAACAATCAAACCCAGGTCGGCGCCTGATATATCTGACCGTGTTTTTGCAGCAATTAACACCACCCATGAGAACATTAAGACATTCTATAAAGTAAGGACGGAATTAAGAGCTGCTTTACATAGCCTCTTAAAGGTACACAATTATATACATTTTGTTACTTCTTCAAAGTTGTAATTTCTTTCTTCACATTAAGCGGTTATATTGTGACATATTAACCCTCTCTTTTTTGCGCAAATAAATGAACTTTCCTAGCCTAGCTTTTGTTTTTGTGTATCTTATGATTTTGCATTTGCACCATTGTTTCAACGTTGCGAAAAGGATACAAGTTGAAGAAATAACCACGAACAATGAAACTAAGGATCTTAATAGGTCTCTTATTTATTACTAGCAAATATCTTCTTTACTCAGTTTAGTTTTACTAGGTATTTGGTGTGTTTGTTTAGTTCTATAGATTAGTGAGTTGAGTAAAAGCCAATTCTCTTTTCTTCTTTTTATTTGTTTTTGCTGTTTTTTCTCTCCATGGAAAAGTCTTGCTAAATTTGAAAAATAGATATATAGATTATTTTCCATATTATTACATTTTTTGTTTGTACAAGTTATGTGCTTTCTTTTCTTATAATTGTGTTTTAAGAAAATTAGGTCTAGAAACCTTAATGTGAAACTTACTGTGGACGTGGTGCTAGATTCTTGTAAAGATAGACTAAGAAATACATAGATCCAAAGAAAGGAAGGATTGACAACAATGGAGGAAAAGGATTAGGGAATGACGGTTGTGGAGGTTTGGGTACGTCAGTACGTGTAAATATATTGGGGCGTGGTTATGGGCTATGGCTTAAGCTCCTTGTTTTAGTTGATGTGAGAGTGCAACTTGGAATCAAACTCAGACATGTTTCTGAATAACAAGTGGTTGTGTAAGACTAGAATAGCACAGTAAGTGTTTGTATTAAATGCACTGATAATGATTTGATCAATTGTACATGGATTACGCTATGTATGTCAGTGTGTGTATAATGTAATGCCATATTGTGAGAATAACGTTTGAAAGATTGATTCTTGTTAGTCAGGAAAATCTGTGTTTACTAATTAAGGAGATTGTTCCTCATGATGTAAAACAATTGATATTATAGTTTGCTATTGCTCTTGGTCAAGGATCGAAAATTCGACTTTGCCTATAACTTCGCTCACGTAAAATATAGATTGAATTTGGAAAAGTGCAATTCGACGTAGGGATTTTTGTAAATTTCGACATGACAGAGAAGTATAAATAACTTCATCTTAGTTTTAGAGAACATTTAAATTTTATCCAAATGCATTAGAAAAGCATCTTTTTTATAATATTCTATGTTTTTTCTCTATCTATACTTGATCATAAGTTTTTTAAACATCAATTTAGATAGGTTTCATTATAAATATTATTTCTTTCTTCACCACATTTTCTTAGAATTTATTTGTTATAGATGAGATTTTGTTCTTTTATCTTCTAACATATCTTCATTCCCTAAGACTATTTCACTTTTCCTACAATTAGCATTAAAATTTGTATATCTTAGATTATTATCATTACTCCTAAACATTGATGGAAGTTTTGTAATATTTCGTTTACATCTAATTCTTGATTCAATGGTCTAAAAATCTAATTAATTCGATTAATTTTTTCGAACTTTGTGGAGTTTTCATTCTATGCTCGTGGTTTTTCCCAAAGCTTGGGGTTTTCCATTTCTTGTGTTGCTATTTTTTGTGTTTAATTTTGTTTAATTACGCCTTGGGTGGGATTTGTCTCAACAAGATGGGTTTGTTCGAATAATCTGGTATTAGACCCAAGATCTAATTTTGAGTCTTGTTACTCCATTAAGGGGATTTAATGAGATTCGAAGTTTATAAGTGCATTGAAGTTCGATTTAAGCGTAATCAAAAGAATAATTTGGCTTGTGGCAAATTCAATTTGAATGTATATTGATTCCACCTGGATTTCGTTAGAGGTTAGTGAACAAATACTAATGAGGATTAGGAAGAACCGGGTTTGAAAACAGCAAGTGTGATAAGATTTTATTTGACAACAAATATCCTTACAAATGTGGTGAATATACGTACAACCAAAGGTCTTTAGGAGAGATTTGTAATGAACATTTCTAAAGCATAGGTTCTTTTGGAAAGATTAAAGAGTGTGTACGCCTAACAAGAGATGGAGTTATAGGAAATTAGAACTTTGGAGGAGTTTGTTATAATCTAAGGCTTTTAAGTTGAGTAGGACTATGATAAATGATGACAACAAAAGAAGGAAAGAGGGGGTCGCCTCTGAGGATTTTATTGATAATGAGCAAAGAAAAGAGGGGATACATCGAGATAGAGAGAGGGACTACTATCCTCAATCGCACTAGAGAGTTTCCTCTCACCAGACACTAAGTCACCCAATACAATAGGCTCAATCCAGATGACCCATACTACTCACTCCAGGACTCTATATACTAACCACCCCCCCCCAAATGAAGAGCCACCTTGTCCTCAAGGTGAAAAGAAGGAAAGGACCTGTGGATGTGCTTGACCAGCTCCCATGTAGCCTTGGACTCAGGTATGCTAAACCATTTAACCAACACTTCAGGACCTATTGTATCATAACGATAAGCTAGGATATTCTCAGGTTTTGTAGGCAATGAGAGGAAATCAGGTGGAAAAGAAAGGAGTGTTGGGGACGCCACCTTGTTCCCAATAACCCTGCGCAATTGAGACACATGAAACACCGGATGGACGGTCACAGAACTGGGTACCGCCAACCAATAGGTCATTGAACCAACTTTCTCTACAACAACAAAGGGTTTAAAGAATTTAGGATTGAGCTTCATATTGACCTGGCGCGCCAAAGTTTGTTGGCGATAAGGACGCAATATCACAAACACCATGTCGCCGACTTCGAACTGAACTTTGTGGCGATTCTGGTCTGCTTGTTTCATACGGTTTTGTGCCAGCACAAGTTGATCACAGATCTCTGTGAGAGTAGCATCACAGGCCACCAGCAAGGCCTCCAGATCGCCGTTGGTTGTCAAAGAAACGGAACCATAATGCAACAACGAAGGGGGGTCTCGACCTTACACAATCTTAAAAGGGGAGCACTTGATAGAAGAATAGAAAGAAGTGTTATACTAGTACTCAGTCCACAACAACCACTTGGACCACTCTTTTGGCCTTTGGTTGAAGAAACAACGTAAGAATGTCTCTAAGCAACGGTTATCCTCTTAGTTTTGCCCATCGGACTGAGGGGTGGTAAGTTGAATTGGGCTTTAATTGGGTGCCTTGCAACTTAAACAACTCACACCAGAACTTACTAAGGAAGATCTTGTCTCGATCAGAGACAATGCTTAGGGGAAACCCATGAAGGCGTACCACCCCGTGAAGGAACACATCAACAACTGTCTTTGCGGAGTAAGGGTGTTTGAGAGGTAAGAAGTGACTATACTTGCTGAAACGACTGACTACCACCAAAATGGAATTCCATCCGGCTGACGAGGGGAGGCCTTCGATGAAATCCATCGATATATGTTCCCATACCTCAGAGGGAATCGAAATAGGTTGTAACAGACCCCCGAGGGTAATGTTTCGTACTTATTGCGTTGGCAAACTTCACATGATGCCATATACAACCTGATATCGTCCTTCGTACACACCCAAAATAGTTCGGCCAAAATGTGCTTATATGTCTTCAAGAAACCCCCATGACCCCCAGTGGGACTAGTATGAATTCAGCCAAGACACGGTCCTTAAGGGATGAAGAAGCCGATAGCACTAAGCAATCATAAAAACGTAACTGGCCATGGCATAAAGATCACTTTGGTTTGGACAACTCTCCTTGCTGCAGCTTGCAAAATTGGAGCTGGATAAGGATTCCTCAAGACTTCCTCCTGAATCACCGCGAGATCCAAGAAAGACACCATAGACAAAGCATCGGCAGCAACATTGGATGGACTGGGCTTGTACTGAATCTCGAACTAAAATTCCATCAATTTGAGAAACCAACTCTAATATTCCGGGGCCACCACCCGTTGTTCAAGAATTTGAGGTTGCATTGGTTGATACGCACTAAAATTATTCGACCCAAGAGATAATGACGCCATTTTTGTATTGCCAACACGATGGCCATCAATTCCCGTTCATAGGCTGAACGGCTTCGAGCTCGGACGGATAATGCTTGACTAAAGAAAGTGATTGGTCTCTCATGTTGGGACAGTAACAACACCAACCCCGAGCCCCGACGCATCAGTTTCAAGAACAAAAAGAGCGTCTAAATCAAGTAACGCCAAAGTGGGAACCTCCTTCATTGATTGCTTAAGTTGTTCCACTACGGCAATAGCCTCAACTGACCAAATGAAAGCCTCCTTTCGAAGGAGTTGCGTGAGTGGAGCTGCGATCTCGCCATAGCCTCGTACAAAACGACGATAATATCCTGTCATTCCTAGGAACCCACGCAACTCTTTTGGTGTTGTTGGAAGGGGGCAGTCCTCTATCGCCTTGACTTTCTTTGGATCAACCATCACTCCATTTGCAGAGATGATATGCCCAAGATAAGCCAATTGGACTTGGCAAAACAACATTTCTTAAGATTAACAAACAAAGAATGTGTAGAGAGAATGGATAAGACCTGAGTGAGATGATCCGTATGTTCCGCCATTGAACGGCTGTAGACGAGGATATCGTCAAAGAAGACCAGAACAAAGCGGCGCAACAACCTCTTGAATATCGTATTCATCAATGACTGGAAAGTGGCGGGAGCATTGGTTAGCCCAAAAGGCATCACCAAGAACTCGCTGTGTCCCTCAAGCTTACGAAAAATTGTCTTATGCACATCCTGAGTCCGGAAACGTATTTGATGATAACCGGGACACAAATCGAGTTTGGAGAAAATAGTCGCGCTATGGAGCCCATCCAACAATTCGTCAATGTTTGGAATGGGGAAACGATCAAGGACATTTAATTTTTTTAAAGCTCGATTGTCATCAAAATCTTCAACTCCCATATTTCTTTTTCACCAACAACGCCGGACTGGAGAATGGACTACTACTCGGCTGTATAATACCCATCGTGAGCATTTTCGACACCAACCTTTCGATTTTAGAAATCTACATTTGAAGATATCGATACGGTTGAACCCTCACTGTATCAGTGCCTTCACGCAGGAAGATAGCATGATCGCAGTCATACCCAATTTGTGTAGCAAGGTTTTGCACCTCCTCATACACAATACCCAAGATCTCACTCTTCTATAGATTTACCCTGAGCAAAAGATCTTCACAACTTCCAGTGTGTACCACATATACTCTTCCCACCCTTGTAATGATATAAGAAGTGTATCATCTGTGAAATAAAGGTAAGATTCCTCGATGACTTTTTTTCCTTTTTTGACTACATTAATTAATTGAACTTCTCTATCACTTTCCATTAATCTGCTCAATACATATTTCACATGTGAATAGAAATGGAGAAATGGGTCACCTTGTCTTATTCCTCTCGTAACTTGGAACTTTCCCCTTGGTCTCCCCCAACACACCATTGCCCTCCACCCCCATGACGATAAAATTGGCCCAATATGTTACAATCAATTTCCTCTATCTTAGTCTCATGCAGCATCAAGATGTTTTGTTGTGCACTTGTAACCGTTTCTTTTATGGCCCTTGTTTTTTTTTTTTTTTTTTTGCCATAACCCCTTGTGTTCCACGGCAAGATATTCATGAGAGCACCTCTATCCCATCAATGCTTCAATATCAGCCTTTGCCGATCCTTTAGGAGCTCCTTGATCTTCCTACCTTTCCACGCATTCTTTTTTATGAGATGTGAAGGAGACTGAGCATGTTGTCAGCTTCTCTAATAGAATAGTCTGTCTGATCACCCCTGCAAAGCCTCAGGGTACTTTGTTGATGGCAATGAAAAAATGGAACTTTAGAGACCTTCATTCCTTAAGGTTAGTGATAGTATCATGCTCTATAGAAAATAATTGAACATTAGAGGGAGTAGGTAAGAATGAGATGTTCACATAAAGGCCAGGAACAGATTTACCCCCATTCGGCCTATCCTCAAATGACGTTTGGCAAGGTCCTCTCAAGACGGCGAACTACTACCTAATGTATTCCTCTGTTAAAGCCTGCTCTATTGCCTCTATTTTAGCAATGAGCGAGAGCTCTTCCGAGTCTTGATCTTCACCCTCATCAGACCTGATGTTATTGTCCCTTGGCCAACAAAAACATTTGCTGTGTCGGCTAGTTGAAACATCCTATCCCTTCTAGCAGCTCTAGATCTCTTTTGATGCTCGGCCACTAGCTTGAACGGAGTGTCAGAGACCCACTCATGTGCTTCTGATGATTCTCCTTTGGCTGCCTAACTCATGACCTTGGCAGTTGGCATTCATTCTACCTAAGGCGAGACTTTTAAATCACTTGATGAAAGTTATGCTGAAAATCATATCGTAACTTCCTTCTTTTAAGTTTTTAAAGCCAACACTTTTATGTGGGATAAAATCTATTAGTCTTGTAGAATTGACTACATGCTCATATATATGGAGAAAAGATTCTTGAAAGTCAAGGTTGGTAGTTTCTTGAAATTGAAGGTTCCCTTGAACATGTTAATAACAGTTGAATGAGTTGTACGTGTTTTGGTTAACATTGTGTGTCTGATGCCATATTGAGACAAAATCTGTTGTATTGGGTAGTTATTTGGCTTCAGTAATTTAATTGTAGACTTTTGTTCTTCACTGTGGTTTTCCTCTAAGCTTTGGGTTTTCCACATAACTTCTTGTTATCAATTCAAGTTGTGCAATCCAGTTGTTGATTCTTGAGACCGGTTGAAGTTGTTAATGTATCCACAGTAGAACATCATCTTTGAAGCGCACATTAGAAGCAATGATCCCTTTTTTTTTCTTTTTTTTCTTTTTTTTCCTGAAGCCTTAACAAGCAAATGCATTTTAGTTTGGGGGTCAGGCATTACATTTGTGGAGATGGCTAATGGAATGGCATCACTCCAAGTACAATGTAGTGCTAGATTAGCAAGTATGTGTTCCACTCTAATTTTCTCTCTAGATATGTATCTGATCTGTCCGCAATTTTCTCTCGAGATACTTGAAATGGGCACACATGCCAAACTCCAACACAGGGAGACTCAAATTTCTTAAACTCATTTAGAGGCGAGCACATGCCAAACCAATTGATCTACTGCCTGGCTAGTAATTTATCAGGAAAATGATAATCTAACACACTTTGGGCGCATACTTGGGGCGCACACTTTGTTTTTTAGCCCATTTATGGTGTTTTGTTAGATGTGGGGCCCATGCCTAGGGAGACTCAAAACACCATAAATGGGCTAAAAAACAAAGTGTGCACCCAAAGTGTGTTAGATTATCATTTTCCTTTTTATATCAACCAAGAAAAAGGATGCTTACTTTTTTTTTTTCTTGTTCTCGCTTCTCTACATCCTATTAAATTGCTATTTCATTGTGATGGAAGGGACTGATTTGCTCATGCTTATCATCTTTTTCTTTTTTTTTGTTTCTTTGAAATCCTTTATTAACTTACTGCATTATTTTTGTCATGTTTTCCTTTCCCACAAGAGGCTTTATTGTTATTGTTGTTTCCTTCCCCACAAACTTCTAGTAATGTTCATCAATATTGTGCAGAGTACCTTATAAAATGCAACATCTTGAAGAAACACCTATCTTCTTATCAACTTCATATTTGGAACTGAATTATCAATTATTTGAGTATTTTCTATGAATTTTGCAGCAAGTTCAGTTGTTGCAACTACTGTCTGTATATTTTAGGGCTGACAATGTAGTAACATAACTTATTTATATTTCGTTTTTAACTCTTTTCATCGTCTTCATGCAAGGACTTTTTTTTTTTTTTGATAATCATGTGTGGTGTCGAGGTTTCCATGTAAGGATGTTTGGTTCCTTTATTTTCCCAGGATGATGGAATATTAGTTATTCCAACTGTTCCAGATGTTCCATTGAAGCTCAAGTCAAAGAAAAATCTTGCCTCTGAATTTCAAGATAGAGCATTTGTATTATTGAGCATTGCGGGGATGTCTGGCTGTTGTCAGGTTTTTATATTTTCATTTTCCTGTTATTAGGCTTATCAAGTTTCAATATGGATTCAATGTGATATATTCTGCGGTTCTTTTTTCTTAGGTTACCATTCCCTTAGGGAAACATGATAGTTCTCCAATCTCTGCTTCATTTATAGCATCACATGGAGAGGATAAGTATCTACTTGATACTGTATTGGATATGTATTCATCACTTCAGGAGCAAGTTAACATTGCCTCAAATCTTCCACTGCTGCCTGACACCAATGGGAGCATTGATGCTGCAGAGCTCTTAAAAGATAAGGTATATTACTCCAGTTGTGTGTGCTTATTTTTTTTTTTTCCCCACAACTGTTAAATTGTGGAGTTCAGTTCTTGGAAGAGCAATCCTGTTGTGTGTGTGTGTGTGTGTGTGTGTTTTTTTTTTTTTTTCAATTATTAAAGTAAACATGGCATTGTAAGCTCAGCTGGCTCTGTTTAAGATCTATGAAGGTCAGCTGTGTCCAATCTACAACTGATTTTTTGTTTACTCGTTCCATGATGGCATACTAGCATACAGATTTATTAAGGTGCTGTAAGATGTCAAATCAAGGAATTGATCTTGGACTGTATTTGTGGAAGCCTATTGGAAAAACACTCATGATAGTTCTATTTAATCACCTCACAGCTCTCAACTCTTTCAGCAGAGATGCTAGATGTTGCTACTGTTACCTTTATCCAATGAAACAAAAATTATCTTACTATGACCATTTTGCCGAAGCAACCACAAATGGGGTATTAGTATGAAAAGATCCTTTAGATAATGACCTATTGGTTCTATACATTTCTGGCAATGAATTAAGAACCCTATGTTCATTTCTTGCATCTTCTTGCTGAAGCAGCATTTATTTCATTACAACATAGTGCTTATATATATTTGACAAAAAAAAAAAAACATAGTTCTTACATATTACATATTTTGTTTTTTTAGGGAAATGCTGCATTTAAAGGAAGGCAGTGGAATAAAGCAGTTAACTGCTACAGTGAAGCTATCAAACTAAATAGTGCAAATGCGACCTTCTACTGCAATCGCGCAGCTGCTTATTTAGAATTAGGATGGTAGGATGCCCATACGTATATACTCCTTTGTATGTAGGCTTTAGTTTTAGTCCAAAGAATTTTTGCATAATCAAATTATCTCAATTGTTTCAGTTTTCAGCAAGCTGAGGAAGACTGCAACATGGCAATATCACTCGATAAAAAGGTGAGCTTTTAATAGTCGATTGTTTCAACTAAATGAATCTCTTGTTTGTTCAACCTCGTTTCTGTTATTGGAGATCTATATAAAACTAATTAATAGATGCTTTTCTGTTTGGATGCATTTTAGTTTCTTCTATTATTTTCACTATTGAGTATATAATCAAGAAGCAATGGTTAGGATTAATTTATGTTCCATGTAGAAGGATTGGAAACAACATATGTATATTTGGAACTTGAACAGGCTTTCATAGGAAGTTTAGAGCAGTAAAAAAGTCACTTTCCTTTGGCTGCTATACATCAAATGTATGTTGGTCCAATTCTTTTCTTTGGATAAGCATCTCATTGATTTTGTTATAGATTTTTTCTTTACTTCAACTGGAATTTGAGTAAAAGCGTCTTCCTTAATGGGTTTTTTTGTCTGTTTTTCTTATTTTATTTTTATTTCATTTATAGTTCATCTTTTTTATCTGTTCTTTACATTTTTATACTACGTGTTAAGATTCGCTGAATTCCCGTTCCGAGCTCGTCTTTTGTTTTTTGTTTTTTGTTTTGTTTTTTGTTTTTTTTTTTTACCCAGACGAAAAAAGCTAACATGAACTAAAAGTGTCTATCTTTGTATCTCCCTCCATCATCAAGCATAAAAAATCGGACTTCACCTATGACTTTGATCACTTAAAATTTGAAAGTAATTCCAGGAAGTGTAATTCGATGCAGGGAATTTTCGCAAAATTTTGACACTAAGAAAAAGTCAAAATAAGTCGATCTAAGAAAAAGTCAAAATTTTGACTCTAATTTTTCCAATACGCTTTAAACAAGCATGTTGTTTATAATAATTCTTGCATTTTCTCTTTTTACAACTCATATAAAGTTTTTATGTTCAATTTTAATCTTTTTAGTTATTAGTTCTTTCTTTTTTGGGCAATATGTTAGAATTCTTTCATCATACATAGATAATTTTTTTCTATTTTTGGACTATCTAATGTGCTTCTATTAATTGTAAGTTTTTCCTTTTGGCTGCATTGCAAGTATCTTTTTCTTCCAAGATAGCATCAATTATGATAATTCATAAAGTCTCGATTGTGTGCATTGTTAATTTAACGTTTTAAAGAAAAACTAAATAACTTGGGGAAGTTCAAAGAAGTTGGGAGAATTTTAGTATCATGTTTGTCATATGCACATTAAGCAAACGAGGCAAACTTCTGAAATTAAATTTTCCTTACATATATATTATTTATTTTATTGGGTATTAATTCTCCATTACAGAATGTGAAAGCTTATTTAAGACGGGGAACTGCAAGGGAAATGCTCTTATGCTACAAAGAATCTGCTCAAGGTGATAATTTTTGTTTATGATTTTTTCCAATTTCAATTTTATGGTGTTTGAAACTATATCTGAATTTTATCTATTTCCTAATAGTTTCGATAAAAAAAAAATGAGTCCTGCTAAGTGCACCCTAGAAAAAGTCAAACTTAAAAAAAAAAATCAATCCTACTACAAAATGACCCTTATGCCCCTTACTGTGATTAGTGCACCCCACTGCAATTTCTAAGTGCACCCCACACACTCTTTGTAATTTGTAGACATCATCGAGAGGTTTGACCTCGAAGGTCTGAATCTCTTGTTGGAGAGTCGGTCGGAGCCCATAGAACCTCTAGTTGGAAAGTCGGTTACAACTTGCCGAACCTTTAATTGGAGAGTCGGTCGGAACCCACTGAACCTTTAGGTCGGCAGTTGTCAACTAAATCTCACCAAAGAGGTTCGGTTGGACAACGCCGAACCTAGTGGATAAGTCTCGGCTACATGTCGCCGAACCTTAAATAAATGTCTCGACCAAGGTTTTGGAGTCGGGTGCGTTGGTATTTTGGTAAAAATGTGTGGTTAACTTACAAATTAAAATTTGAATTTGGGGTGCCACGCAAAATGGGGTGCACTTAGTTGGACTCGAAAAAATCTATTTCATGATGGTTTTGTTACGGTTTTATTACTTCACATTTCAGATGATGTTATGCTGACCCCAACAAATTTGGAATTTTGGCGTTGTTCTTTAACTTACTAGAATATTCCAAAGGATGCCTTAGTGGAAAACTCAACAAAATAGAACTTGAAGGGATTTGACGATGAATGGGTAGACATAAGATATGTCGGGATGCATTAACGAGGAAGGATTTAAAGGATTATAAATCACATTATCAATTTCGTTAAATTGAGTTAATTGAAAGCGTTTTGATCCATGTGACTTTGTTGTTATTTGACTTACTAGAATATTCCAAAGGATATATCGTAGTGCCTTAGTGGAAAACTCAACAAATTGAACTTGAAGGGATGACGATGAATGGGTAGACCTAAGATATGTCAGGATGCATTAACAAGGAAGGATTTAAAGGATTATAAAATCACATTGCCAATTTCATTAAATTGAGTTGACTAAAAGCGTTTTGATCCATGTGGTTGACCCTAGCTAATTTGGGGTTGAAGTTTTATTATTGTTGAATTATGCTATTTGTGGACGATATTGTTTTAATGGACGAAACATCAGATGGGGAAAATAAGAAATTTAAACTTTGGCCGAGTGTGTTAGATTTTGAGGACTTTGAATTGAGTTGAAGTAAGATTGAATATATGCGTCGTGAGTGTACAAATTTTAGTGGGGTTAATTTCACTCATGGTTACAAAACTGTTTTTTCAGTTTTGGTCACAAAACATTTTTTTTCAAAATGGTCATCAAACTTTACAAAAGTTTCACTCGTGGTCATTCCATCCATCTTTCGTTAAGTGATCATTATATAGTGACGACATGGCATTGAGTTGGTGATGATGTGGCATAAGACATTAAATTTAATTACCCAATTTTGTTAAAAATAAAAATGTCTTTTTCATCTGTCGTTTGTAATGCACCATTGCCTAAGCTTAGATCCAAAAGCTCAACTATATTTTTTATTTACTTATTTTATTTTGTGGATAAAAAATAGTACTTGGATTTCAATTTTTTACTTTAAGTTGAAACGCTTAAAAAAGAAGCGGACATGACTGCACGAGAGAGATATCAAGTTGAAGAGTTAGGTTCGTGAAAAGGACGCGCATAAGATGTGCAACAGTTAGAAAGAACTCCTCCATAGCAGTGGATTTATTGCAATTGATGGCGTGCTTTCAAATTTCGTTAAATCCCTTCTAATCAATGTGTCCCAAGTTAGCTTTGGTTCACCCCTGCCTTGTCTAATTTCTTTAGTTTCTATTGAGTTAAGTTTTCTCGATATTTGTAGGTCGTCTTTGGAGGTGTCCAAACCACCGCAACTGCCTTTCCCTAGTCTTTTTATCAGTTGGTGTCACTCCTACTTTCTTTAAATTTATGTGTTTCTTATTCTATCTTTATCTGTTTTATCGATACCTAAGTCTCCTCATTTCCGTTATTCATCTTATGTATTTTTTTACTGCCCAACATTCACTTTCATAAAAAGTATAGCATGCCTAATTGCAGTCTTATAGAATTTTTCTCTTAACTTGGTAGGAATATTTGGATCACAGATCACACCTGGTGCACTATATTTCTTCCATCCAAATCATTCTCAATATTACCATCATTTCATATGATTGATCCTAGATATCCCCCTAAAAAAAATAGAAAATGAAAAATTCTAGATATCTTAAGTGGTTACAATTCCATCTTCCTATCTAGTATTTCTAAACGCACAATGCATGCATTCAGTTTTCGTCCTACTCAACTTAAAGCTTTTAGATTCTAATGCGTTCCTTGTCTAATAATCACATCTCCCATATTTTATATATTTGTCTAGATTTGAAAGAACTCAAAATGGTTATCTATTGGCGTGATACTGGTTGTGGGTTGGTTACAGTAACCACCTGATGTATATAAACTATCCTTTCACACGCCTACTCTGCCATCCACGTGCCAAAGCCTCAACGACTTCTCACTCACACATGACGTGGGTACTTAGTGTAAATCGCACTCATAGGTGTCTTAAAGTTTTATTTACAGTTGGTGTTTATCTTGATATCTTTCTTTTAAGACGAAAATGGGAGAACTTGTAATTCGAATCCAAACAATTACATGATTTGATTTAGTATTTTCTCCTTCATGATTATTGTGAAGAAACATCAACAGGGATGAGCCTCATACATTATCCTGAAAATTATTAAGTCAGTTCTACTTGCTCTTGTTCACTCTTTGACTACTACAACTCTCCAATGAGGCTATTGTTCGCAGTTGTGGGTAATATCTTTGCGATTCAGTTATATATCTGAATATTAAGCTTATAGGTTCGAACTGTTAAGACTTCTTGCCGCTGCTTTGGTGAAATTGGTACACACGCTGCATTTTGGAAGCAGTGCTAGGACATCTTGGCTTGAGTATGAAAGGATTTGTCAACATCGTAACAATGGGTCATCCATTCCGTTGACATGGGTGCATCTGATGTTACCAAATGTCAATCGTTGGCCTTTAAAAGTAATATTACACCATAAGACCATTTGGAGATCATGTCATTCAATTACTCTTTGAAATCAAGCTCTTTTTTCTAAAAAGAAACCTAATTATTTCTTCCCAAACTTGCACGGGTGACTCAACCCTCAACCTCTTGCATTGGTGACCACATACCAAACCATGGAGCTACCTCTTTGTTGGTTATGAATGCAGCTTTTGTCACCCCCATTGATTCTGAAGTAGATTAAATCACATTTTTTTCTTGTCTGAAAAAGGGGTGGACTTGTCCCCATTTGTGATTCCTCGTCCCTTTAAACCCAATTTGGACCTTTTTTTTGTCATTGCAACTTGGACATGTTAATGAAGTACATTCGATTTATTATGGAACCCTTCAGGAGCTTATACATTGTGAACTACGAAGAACGATGTGTATTTACTATTTAGCGTCCCAGGACGAGAAGTGATTGATGAATATTTCCCTTGCATTATATTAGAGGTTTAATCTTTTCATCGACTCTCATTTCATTCTTTTCTTTTGTCATCTACAGATTTCAGACATGCGCTGGTTCTGGAGCCAAGGAATAAGGTTGCAGATCTCGCGGAGAAGAGATTGAGGAAGTTACTGATCTGCTGAAGTTGAAGCCAATTTTGTACATGACTTTAATTAAAAAAGAAAAAAAAAATCGCTGGAGAGGTTAAGCCATCATTTGAGGAAACCAAGTTTGAATTGCAATTGAGGCTTTGTCATCACAGTTCACGTCGCCTATCTTGCCTTTTTCTGCTCTCTTTCCAAAAGTTTTGTATTATACCTTACAACGGTTCAAAGGATGCGGGAGAAGCAAGCATTGCAGTAACATAAGGTGCGAGACAGTTTACTACCTTTGAAGCTGGCTGATGGGTTGGCCTTCAATCCTGAAACTGTGCATAGGAATGTTCTCATTTGGCGATCAAATAATCCACATGTTTACTTTAATTTAATTATTTTTTGTTGTATTAGTTTTTGTCATACATCAAGACGTGTGATATAATCAACACATATTTTCTGTGCCAGGGCAGATTTTGGGTTCCTTTGTCTGGACTTTTCATTGTTTTGCTGTACCAACTCTTTGTAACGTTCGATACATATATACAGGTTGGAGAAAAGTTGTGTTGCACATACATCCTTGGTGGGAATTTTCCCAACATTCGTTTTGTTCTAGAGTAGTTTCAATAATTTGCAAGAGCCAGCAAGGCTTATGGCGGCCATATGGGTGGTGCTGTGCAAGTTCAGTGAAGGGTATGCTCGAAATGGTCTTGTTTCTAATGGCTTAGCTACAACTAGAATTTACTAGCATGCAAATAAAATCAATTAAGACTCATAAATTGAACCTATATTACGCTCTATTGTTGTGAATGATAGAATTTCAAGACCTTAAAAACGTACAAGACATCCGTTCTTTATGCCCTCTGCCACTCAACATCCATGCTCAAGTTAACTCAATGGCCAAGATAAGTTTTTATTGAATTAAAATTCAAAGAGAAAAAAAACAGTTTTTTTCGAAACTAAAGATGACTAAAAAATGGCAATGGGTGGTGCATTTTATATGGGGTAGGGTACACCAAGACAGATGTGAAGGTACGGGTTTTAAAATCTTAACTTTTTTTGGTCGGATAAATATTTAAATTTCTAATTATAAAAAACTATGATTTTCTTAAGTTGTTTTTAAAAGAAAAATCTCACGTATGTCAAAGCATCTCTGGTGAGATGGTAATGACGTTTGACTCCCACTGAAGCAACAAAAAAAAAAAAAAAAATTTTAATATTGTGGTGGGCCAAAATGACATATATAACCATTGGTGTCCAAAAAATTTTTAGCCACTCCTTATTTTGGTTCGACTAATCCTGTATGAGTTGGTCGGGTAGCCCAACTCTATAACTAGAAAGAAACTAAGGGAGTATAATTATAGGGAGCGGCTACAAGGACCCCAACAATTGCTCCACATACCACAGTTTCGCAAAATTACCCAACTCCCCTCCATATAAAAGGGTTTTTCCTCACTATATGCCACTAATTGCTAAACGTACCCCAGTTTTGTGAAATTACCCAACTACCCCTTCATATAAAAGGGTTTTTACTCACCATATCCCACTAACCCTGTACCCCAGTTATCTCTCTCAAATCGCCCTTACAAAAATCGGTCAAATCCAACGAAATTCGAGTAAAATAAACATAGATTCGTTGACGTGGGTGCATTCATCATCTCTTTTAGTGTCGATTTCGAGGTTTTTTTGGGTTTTTTTTCTTTTTGAGTCGTTTTGTTTGTGCATTTGTTTTTGGGTTTAGGGCTTCGATTTGAGGCTTAAATCTTACATTTTTGGTACAAAGTTTCGATGAAATCCAAAATATTAAGTGATTCCAAGTAAAACCACTATTTTTGGCCATTTTCATGTATTTTTTGAGAGTTTTGAATTTTTTTTTATCGTGCTGGTCGTCCGCAGATTTCGGACTAACAAAGTCAACACCTCTGAAGAGGTGTTCAACAAACAGAACCGACGCCACTGAAGAGGTGTCGAACGAACTGGGCCGACACTCTAAAGACGTTTCGGACGACTCCAACCTCATTAGTTTGTGGAATTTTAAGAAAAAAAAAAGTAAAAAAAAGTAGGGTACAGTAAGCAAGGGGTATTGGGGTGGGAGTGAGGGGTGAGGGTGAGGGTGATGGGGTATATAAAGTAAAAAAGTGGGGTACAGTTAGCAAGAATATTTTTGAAATCTTAAGAAAAAAGTGGGGTATACAAAGTAAAAAGTGGGGTACACGAAGTAAAAATTTCAAAACTGGGGTACGTGGAGCAATTAGTGGGGTTCGTTTAGCCGCTCCCTAATTATATTCCTACCAAGAATCAAAAAATAACCTTATTTTTAAAAATACCAGTGACGGCCCCGCTTCTAATATAGGGCACCGCCCGGCCTAATCCCGTAATTAAGCCCTAATCACGACACATAGGACCCGATTACGAATTAGTCAGCCTTTACTACCTGTGTTCTCTTGTTTAAACAGTTATTTTATTTAGTGGAAGTCTTTAATATTTTAGCGATTTTTATTTTTATTTTTATTTTTTTTATAAATCCTAAGTGTGGAATCCAGGAAATAACGATCACCATATATATGCAAGTAAACGACGAATATATATAAACAAAGGGAAAGCCAAAAGTCGGGTAATCTAACACTCATCCCAATAACATCCCAAAAGATAAAGACATAAGTAAACATAATACAAAAAAGTACCCAATGTGTACGGGTAGCTACGCGCTCGGAGCTCAGAGGTAGTCGCCGATCTTCTCCTTGCCCGGCCTGGTGCTGCTCGACGGATCTACCCCCACCGTCACAAACTAGACGGTGAGTATAGTGATATTTAAGTGATAACTGGGGAAATCTAATATTACATTTCCAATTTAACAAGAGGTATTTAAAAGCATATGTAGCTGAAGAAATGCTGAATAAATAATGCAAGTAAATACCAACGTTAACAGATACATATAACTGACACAGGCTAAGTCGAGATGATCTACGTCCGGTCGGCGGTGAGAACTATCACCTAGCCTTTTCCACTACTGTATGGAGTTGTGCTCAACATATAAATATAATCTCTTTTTTCTTTTCTTTCCTAAAAACCTCAAGTGGCGGAGCTGTGCTCTGCGTATATAAATCATTTATACTTGCCGACAACCCCGTGGCCCATACCACGTGTGCCGCCCAAGTGTAGTGGCGAGTGCCGGAGACCCCGAAAGACCGAAATCCCTGTGAATCCGCGCATCTCGTGTGCAATGGACACTAGATAATCCCAACTTTAGATTTTCAAGAATTCATATCCTACAATTGCTATGATTCCAACATAAATTAGGCTACAAAGCCCCAAGGGAATAGAAAGCAAGTCCAACATAACAGATAACCCTATAGCATGCATCTTCTAAATATTCATTAGCC
The DNA here is from genome assembly GCA_039657345.1 of Stephania japonica. Classification (NCBI taxonomy): domain Eukaryota; kingdom Viridiplantae; phylum Streptophyta; class Magnoliopsida; order Ranunculales; family Menispermaceae; genus Stephania; species Stephania japonica. Next base: position 19,049,609 of record CM077564.1, on the reverse strand, counting down.
ATATTCCAAGACAAACATTGAGCATATAAGGAAGCATGAAGTCAATGATATATCAAACAAGACATCATGCTATATCGATATTCAAAATGAATAGGAACAAGGAAAGCATGATGTGGGAAATAAATCAGCTAGTCTACAAATAGACTGAAAATTTATAAATGACTGGAATGAAATAAAGTAAGGAGTTCCCACAGTTTCACTTACAAGTCAACGCAGTAGTCCTAGATATCCAGCCTCCCGACACCTCGACTCGTGCACCCGAACTTCCAAGAATTCCCTTTAATTCCTGAAGTTCATTTTATATCATTTTAATTGATTTAAAAGCCACGACATTAAGTGGATTTATAATATTAAACCAAAATATATAACTTCATTCCAAATTTCCAGTTCTGGCACATTTTTTGAGTTATATCGAAGTGCCAAATGTCTAAAAAGTCCCGAAAACTAATTTTCTATCTTTTTCCCAATTTCTTATATTTTCTATAATTTTTTCCAATTTTTTTTCAGAATTTTCCAAGTATTTTCCTTATTTTCCAGAAATTAAATTAATATATAAAATATATTATTGATTTATTTATTTTATTAATTTAATTTCTTTTATTATTATTATTAATTAATTGATAATAATATATTTTTATTTTATTTTATTATATATATATATTTAATCAATAATATATATTTATTATTTTTTTATTATTTATTTTATTTTATTTTATTTATATATATTTTTTTATGGTCGGGCCGGGTCGGGTCGACCGACCCGGTTCCTGGGCCTAGCCAGGCGCTGGGCCCGGCTCGGCTCATGGGCCGAGCCCAGCCCAGGAAGAAGTGCACACGGGCCCAGCCCATGTGCATCTTCTTCCTCACGCGAACCAGAGACTAGGGGTGGGCACGGGTCGGGTTTGGGTCAACTCGACCCGATGCACGACGACCCGACTCGGGTCGGGTCGGTATAAAAATGACCCATCACCCGACCCGCTAGACAAGACACCCGAACCCGAACCCGACCCGAACCGACCTGACCCGACCCATAGGTTCAAAAACCACAAAAATCCGATAAAAACCATGATGACATCCCGACCCGACCCGACTCGAACCCGACCCGACACCCGATGGGTCGGGTTTTGAATACCCGACTCATTTTCTCAACTCTTCTTACCCGACCCGCCACCCGCCACCCGATTCGGGTGACCCGACCCGAGTCGGGTTCTCGGGTTTCGTGCCCACCCCTACCAGAGACTCCTCTGGTTCGAGTGAGCAGGACCTTTTTTTTTTTTTTTTCTTTTTTTTTCTTCTTTGCTCTTCCCTCTTCTCTTTTCTTTCCTCTCCCAAACCATCTTCAACCTCCAAACTCCAAAGGCCAATTTCAACATCAAAAACACAAGTTGCCATAAATTTTCGGATTCAACATGCATGTCCGATTTTTTTTTGTTTTTTTATTCCAACTTACACAATCGACCCGAATTTCAATTGTAGAATCGATTTTAAAACTTCATTTTCATCATAAACTTGACTTCAATTCTAAAAAAAACAGTAAAAACATAATTCTATACCCAAAAACTAATTAGATGGAAATACCTCATTTTTTTACCTATTTTAATGGAAAATAGAGACGTGATGATGGTTACCTTACTTAGATCTTGTGGATGTTCACTCCTAGCTCGAAAATCCCGTCTCAAATCTCTCAAGAACTCTCTCTTCTCCTTAGTTTCGGATTTGATTTGCATGTAAATAGTGAAATCTCATGTATCAAGTTGTATATATAGTGTTGATGGGATCTAGTGTGTATTGCGCATCTCGAGGTAAATCTAATGGCTATTAACCAGGCAGTCCAGCTTCTCATGTGACACAACTTGGGTGACTCCCATCATGGGAGTGTGTGTGGCAGCACGGATCTCGAGGCCTATCCTAAGGTTAGTTTAATTCACAACAACTATAGGATATTATAATGTGATTTCTTAATTAAATAAACTATAGGTTAAATCGATTAATGTACATTAATCTCATATGGACCATAATTAATTGGTCACACAAATTTATAAAATTTATCTAAGTGGTCACACCAACTCTCAACTGCCCGGCACTCGGTGTCCCGACTCACTTGCAACTCGAGGCATTTTCCCCGTGCGTCGAACGTCGTATTTTCCAACTAAATTAAATAACTTAATTTATGTTAAGGTAGATTTGAAATAAATTTTTATTTCCTAGCCTAGTCTCGCTACCCCGGTAATTCCACTAGGTACTCGTACTTGCACGCACTCCAAGGCGTGTCCCCGCTCGCGTCAACTCGCCGTCTATGGTTTGCAAAAATTGACTTAATTAGTCTACACACATACACAACACTTGGCATACACCAGTACAAATATAATATTTACCTCGGTCACGTGTCTCGGTAAGTGTGCGCATCTCATGCGGGCCCCACGTCACAGGTCGGTGATCCTGATTAAGCAAGTTAATCAAGATTAGGAAATTGGGCCGTGAGAAATATTCCCAACAAAATGGAAATTTCGTCCTTGAAATTAAATTCAGGTTTGGATTATACCTGACTCGAAAAGGTACAGGAAACGATCTTGCATATAGTCTTCCCGCTCCCAAGTGAGTTTCGAATCACTGTGGAACTGCCATTTGACGAGCACCTTTGGGATACACTTGTTCCTCAATTGTTGTACCTTTCGGTCTAGGATCTGGATAGGCTGCTCCTCATATGAGAAATCCTCGCTCAGGTCGATCTGACTCAAGTCAACTGTCGGTCGTGCGCCTGCCTTCGACTCAGCCAGTCGAAGCATCGAAATATGGAAGACCGGATGAACACCTGACATTTGCGGAGGAAGCTCTAACTCGTATGCAACCTTTTCAACCCGTTTCCTAACTCTGAATGGCTCGATGAAACGCGGTGCGAGCTTGCCCTTCACACCAAATCTCTGCAAACCCTTCCGAGGGGAAACCTTAAGATAGATGTAGGCTCCCTCGGAATAAGTGAGATCGCTGTGGTACTTGTCTGCATACTTCTTCTGCCTCTCTTGGGCTGCCTTGAGTCTTTGTCGAATCAGTCGTACCTTCTCAGTGTGGTCAACAACAATCTCAGGCCTACTGACACTCTGTCCTCTGGCTCAGCCAACACGACGGCGAGCGACATGGTCTGCCATACAAAGCCTCAAATGGCGCCATCTCAATGCTAGCCTGATAACTGTTGTTGTACGCAAACTCACATAATAGTAGATACTCCTCCCAAGATCCACCAAACTCTAACACACAGGCCCGCAACATGTCCTTTAGAACCTGATTCAGTCTCTCTGTCTGTCCGTCAGTCTGAGGATGAAAAGCTGTGCTGAACTGTAGGCGTGTACCGTACTGCTCTTGCATACTCTTCCACATCCTGGAAGTATACGTAGCATCTCTGTCTGATGTGATGGTCAACGGTACCCCATGCAGCCTAATGATCTCCCTCTCGAAAAGTATACTCAGCTGATGAAACGTGTAGTGCGCTGCAACTGGCAGAAAATGAGCAGACTTTGTAAGTCTATCAACTATCACCCAAATGGAATCATGTTTCTTGGCTTTCCTCGGCAACCCTCTGATGAAGTCCATGGCGATGTCTTCCCATTTCCATCTCGGAATGGGCAATGGTTGTAACAGTCCTCTAGGTCTACGATGCTCTGCCTTCACTTGCTGACAAATTTCACAATTCCTGATAAACTCTGACACATCCGCTTTCATCCCAGGCCACCAGAAATGTCTCTTCATGTTGTGATACATCTTAGTCCTGCCTGGATGAACAGTAAATCGGGAATGGTGTGAATCCTGAAGAATTTCCTTTCTCAGCTCCGGCATCTCAGGTATCCACAATCTGCCCCTGAATCTCAGACACTAATCAGATGTCTCTATCCAATCAACACAATCTAAACTCCGCGCTAACTCGCTGAATTGCTGGTACAACCTGTCAGTCCTCTGACCCTCTGACACACTCTGTGTAGACACGGTATGTACTCTCGTCTGTGCGTAGATCTCAATCCGGGTATCGATAGGAACGTCTTACTGACCTACTGTCATCGCTGCCTCAAGTTACCCGTACTCGTGCATCATATGACATCTGACAACCTCGGCGTCTCTGGTCGGTCTCCTACTCAGTGCGTCGGCGACTATGTTCGCTTTTCCTGGGTGATATTCCAAGGAAAAGTCATAGTCCTTCAAGAATTCTAACCACCTGCGCTGTCTCATATTCAGTTCCTTCTGTGTGAAGAGATACTTCAGACTCTTGTGATCAGTGAAGAGTGTGAATCTCTCTCCATACAAGTGGTGTCTCCACACTTTCAGCGCAAATACGACTGCTGCTAACTCAAGGTCATGCGTCGGGTAGTTCTTCTCATGTATCTTCAGCTGTCTCGAAGCATAAGCCACAACTCCGCTACCTTGCATCAACACGCATCCAAGTCCCGTGTGTGAAGCATCAGTGTATACTAGGAATCCCTGTCCAACCTTAGGCAGTGTCAATACTGGTGCGGTCGTCAACAACCTCTTCAACTGCTCAAATGCATTCTCGCATTCCTCAGTCCAATCATACACGACGTCCTTCTGTGTCAATCTAGTCATCGGCGAAGCAATCTTAGAAAAATCCTTCACGAACCTGCGGTAGTAGCTTGCTAACTCCAGAAAACTCCTGATCTCCGTCACTGACGTCGGTGTCGGCCAGTCCATAATCGTCTGAATCTTAGCCGGATCTACGGCAATCCCCGTTCCCAAAAACTTGACTTCTGAAAGTCAAAACTCACACTTGCTGAACTTGGCATATAAACGGTGCTTCCTCAACATCTGCAACGTCTCCCTGAGGTACAGCTCGTGATCCTCCTGTGTCCTCGAATAGATCAGAATGTTGTCGATGAAGACTACTATGAACTGGTCAAGAAATGGCCTGAATACTCGGTGCATAAGGTCTATAAACACAGCGGGGGCGTTGGTCAGCCCGAACGACATAACCGTGAACTGGTAGCGTCCATATCTGGTGCGGAACGCTGTCTTAGACTGGTCCTCGTCCCTGATCCTAAGTTGATGATACCCTGATCTTAGGTCTATCTTGGAGAAGAATTGTGCTCCTCTCAGCTGCTCAAACAAATCATCAATCCTTGGTAGAGGGTACTTGTTCTTGATTGTAACCTTATTCAGTTGCCTGTAGTCGATGCAGAGTCGTAGACTACCATCTTTCTTTTTCACAAAAAGTCCTGGCGCTCCCCACGGCTACATGGAAGGTGTTATGAATCCTTTCTCCCCCATGTCCTTAAGCTGAGCCCTCAACTCCTCTAGCTCCTTCGGGGCCATGCGGTAAGGTGGTATCGCGATCGGTTTGGTGCCTAGTACTAACTCGATGATGAAGTCTACCTCTCGCGGCGGCGGTAGTCCTGACAACTCCTTAGGAAAGACGTCAGAAAACTCTCTAACGATCGGTATGTCCTCAAGTCGGGGTCCCTGACTCTCTGCTATAGTATACAAGGCTATTAGAGTCTCTATTTCCTCACTAGTCGCCAATCTACCTCTCGTGGTGTATCGACTCTCGGTGTACTACCTCGGTGTACGAACATCGGACGTCCTGGAATCTCAAATACGACGGACTTACTAAAACAATCTATGTGAGCATGGTATGCGATAACCAGATCCATCCCGAAGAGAGCGTCGAACTCTAACATCTCAAGGACTCTAAATTCGGCGGGTAACTCTATCCCACTAATCTCTCTTGGAACTCTCTCTACTAGACTATTAGGGTAAACCCTATCTCCGTGGCGGTACTCAACATCAAATGTACTCCAAGCCTAATCGGTATCAGTCCTAGTATGCCTATCATGCGTCCAGAAATGAAAGAAATAGTGGAATCCGAATCAAATAAAACATAAGACTCTCTACCAGCGATAGAAATCGTACCCTCAATGAGACTTCGCGTAGCGTTAGTATCCGGCTGTGCCACCATGTGAGCTGCCTCTCGACTCTGTGGTGGATACACTACTGCTGGCTGTGGACACTCCCTTACCAAATGTCCCACCTGTCCGCACCTGAAACATGAAACCTGTCTGCGCTGACCGGACTGTGGCTGTCCCTGAACTGGAGTCTGTCTCTGTCCTTGACGGGGTCCCTCTCGGCTTCTACCCCTACCTCGGCCTCTACCACCCTGCTGCTGATACTGTCGTGGTGCTGATGGTGCCGGAAGGGCAAGTATCTCTGGCGCTGGTAATGCTGGCCTAATCGATGGTGGTGGTAAAGAACGTCCTCTCCCTGAGCTCTGTGCTGACGCGACATAAGACACCTGAGGTACCACCGATGTGAAACGTGAAGTCATCCCCGATCTCTGAGAACCTCTATCCCATGTCCTAGGTGCCTTGCCACTCTGTCGTCTCCTTTCAAAATCTACGGCCTGCTCTAATGTCAATCTCTGCCCTAAGCCTGCCCTGTCAGCTATTACACCAAGGTAGTAGGTCTCGTGGGAAAGTGCACGCTCGTATATCTCGGTGAGTGTCCTAGCGCCCGTGCTGACTACATGATAGCCAATGTCCGCTCTCAGACCTACCCCAAAATGATACACATCTCCCAACTCATCTCGGACCAAATCCCCCACAAACTGCCTCAAATACCCGTATCTGTCTCGGTACTCCATAACTAACTCATCTGCCCTCTGCCTCAAACTCATAAACTCTCTCCTCAACCTCATCATGACTACCGGCGGGAAGTACTGCTGATAAAACTTGGCCTTAAAGGCCGTCCATGACTCAAAGTCCCCATCGGTAGCTATGGTGGTGCGCCACCAGACGTCGGCATCTCTCTGTAGCGTATAAGAAGACAAATCTGGGCGTAGTCTATCCTCGATCCCCAAAATCTGATGTAGCTTCTCCTGTGATAATATCCATCCCTCAATCTTCTCGAAGTTTCTCTCCCCATCGAAGTACACTGGCTGAAGGCGGAGAAAGTCCTTCACCAGCTGAATCCCTACTGCTGGGCCTGAAGGTGTAGGTGTGGGAGTCGGAGTCATCACTGCTACCTCTGTTGTCGAAACGGTCACTACCGGAAGAGTTGGCGTCACTACCGTGTCCTGAACAATAGGTGGGTCTAGTACGGGTGCGGTATCTGGAACGCTGGGTGGTATAGTAGTAGGTCCGGTCGTCGGATGTATGGTAGTCGCAAGAGTAGTGGCAACGGCCTGAGTAAGTGCGGTGATCTGTGCTGTCATGAAGGCCATGAAATTAGCCATCTGTTGTCCCTGTGCCACTACTCTATCCGCCAACCTCTAATAGTCGTCGTCTGATGTAGTAGGAGGCTGACTACTGCTAGCACCCCCATCGCCTGTCTCACGTGCATCCGTCATCGTCGTCTGCATGTGGATAACGATTTCCTATCAACTATTACGAAGTCTACCACGTAGATACGTATACATATTGAAAAAAAAATAGCATATATATATACAAATTCCCAACTCACTTTCACTCAATTCCCAACAAAATAATTCCTAGGAAAGGTTCATCTGGTTTCCACTTCTAGGGTGCGTATTTTATTCAAATTTATGCTTTACTCCTTGATAAATGATCTTTGATACCAATCAGGAAATTGGTATCAAAATCCTTATTCAACACTATGCTTTGCCCCTAAGGTTCTAAAGCCTAAGCTCTAATACCAACTGTGACGGCCCCGCTTCTAATCTAGGGCACCGTCCGGCCTAATCCCGTAATTAAGCCCTAATCACGACACATAGAACCCGATTACGAATTAGTCAGACTTTACTACCTGTGTTCTCTGGTTTAAACAATTATTTTATTTAGCGGAAGTCTTTAATATTTTAGCAGAAATTTTTTTATTTTTATTTTATAAATCCTAAGTGTGGAATCCAGGAAATAACAATCTCCATATATATGCAAGTAAACGGCGAACATATATAAACAAAGTGAAAGCCAAAAGTCGGGTAATCTGACACTCATCCCAATAACATCCCAAAAGATAAAGACATAAGTAAACATAATACAAAAAAGTACCCTACGTGTACGGGCAGCTACGCGCTCGGAGCTCAGAGGTAGTCGCCGATCTTCTCCTTGCCGCACCGGTGTCTTCGCTCGACGGATCTACACCCACCGTCACAAACTAGACGGTGAGTATAGTGATATTTAAGTGATAACTGGGGAAATCTAATACTACATTTCCAATTTAACAAGAGGTATTTAAAAGCATATGTAGCTGAAGAAATGCTGAATAAATAATGCAAGTAAATACCAACGTTAACACATACACATAACTGACACAGGCTAAGTCGAGATGATCTACGTCCGGTCGGCGGTGAGAACTATCACCTAGCCTTTTCCACTACTACATGGTGTTGTGCTCAACATATAAATATAATCTCTTTTTTCTTTTCTTTCCTAATAACCTCAAGTGGCGGAGCTGTGCTCTGCGTATATAAATCATTTATACTTGCCGACAACCCCGTGGCCCATACCACGTGTGCCGCCCAAGTGTAGTGGCGAGTGCCGAAGACCGCGAAAGACCGAAATTCCCGTGAATCCGCGCATCTCGTGTGCAATGGACACTAGATAATCCCTACTTTAGATTTTCAAGAATTCATATCCTACAATTGCTATGATTCCAACATAAGTTAGGTTACAAAGCCCCAAGGGAATAGAATGCAAGTCCAACATAACAGATAACCCTATAGCATGCATCTTCTAAATATTCATTAGCCATATTCCAAGACAAACATTGAGCATATAAGGAAGCATGGAGTCAATGATATATCAAACAAGACATCATGCTATATCGATATTCAAAATGAATAGGAACAAGGAAAGCATGATGTGGGAAATAAATCAGCTAGTCTACAAATAGACTGAAAATTTATAAATGACTGGAATGACATAAAGTAAAGAGTTCCTACAGTTTCACTTACAAGTCAACGCGATGTCCTAGCTATCCCCCTCCCGACACACCCGACCATGCACACCGAACTTCCAAGAATTCCCTTTAATTCCCGAAGTTCATTTTATATCATTTTAATTGATTTAAAAGCCACGACATTAAGTGGATTTATAATATTAAACCAACATATATAACTTCATTCCAAATTTCCAGTTCTGGCACATTTTTTGAGTTATATCGGGGTGTCAAATGTCTGAAAAGTCCCAAAAACTAATTTTCTATCTTTTTCTCAATTTCTTATATTTTCTATAATTTTTTTCCAATTTTTTTTCAAAAATTTTCCAAGTATTTTCCTTATTTTCCAGAAATTAAATTAATATATAAAATATATTATTGATTTATTTTTTTTTTAATTTAATTTCGTTTATTATTATTATTAATTAATTGATAATAATATATTTTTATTTTATTTTATTATAAATATTTAATCTATAATATATTTTTTTATTATTTTTTTTATTATTTCATTTTATTTTATTTATTTTTTATTTTATTTTTTGGTCGAGCCGGGTCGGGTCGGGTCGGGTCTGCCCGACCCGACCTGGTTCCTGGGCCTGGCTCGGCTCATGGGCCGAGCCCGGCCCAGGAAGAAGTGCACACGGGCCTAGCCCGTGTGCATCTTCTTCCTCACGCGAACCAGAGACTCCTCTAGTTCGCGTGAGCAGACCTCTTTTTTTTTTTTTTTTTTTTTTTTTTTTTTTTTTTTTCTCTTTCCTCTTCTCTTTTCTTTTTTCTCCCAAACCATCTTCAACCTCCAAACTCCAAAGGCCAATTTCAACATCAAAAACACAAGTTGCCATAAATTTTCGGATTTAACATGCATGTCCGATTTTTTTTTGTATCGATTTTAAAACTTCATTTTCATCCTAAACCTGACTTCAATTCTAAAAAAAACAGTAAAAACATAATTCTATACCCAAAAACTAATTAGATGGAAATACCCCATTTTTTTTTACCTATTTTAATGGAAAATAGAGACGTGATGATGGTTACCTTACTTAGATCTTGTGGATCTTCACTCCTAGCTCGAAAATCCCCTCTCAAATCTCTCAAGAACTCTCTCATCTCCTTAGTTTTGGATTTGATTTGCATGTAAATAGTGAAATCTCATGTATCAAGTTGTATATATAGTGTTGATGGGATCTAGTGTGTATTGCGCATCTCGAGGTAAATCTGATGGCTACTAACCAGGCAGTCCAGCTTCTCATGTGACAACTTGGGTGACTCCCATCATGGGAGTATGTGTGGCAGCACGGATCTCGAGGCCTGTCCTAAGGTTAGTTTAATTCACAACAACTATAGGATATTATAATGTGATTTCTTAATTAAATAAACTATAGGTTACATCGATTAATGTATATTAATCTCATATGGACCATAATTAATTGGTCACACAAATTTATAAAATTTATCTAAGTGGTCACACCGACTCTTAACTGCCCGGCACTCGGTGTCCCGACTCGCACGCAACTTGAGGCGCTTTCCCCGTGCGTCGAACGTCGTATTTTCCAACTAAATTAAATAACTTAATTTATGTTAAGGTAAATTTGAAATAAATTTTTATTTCCTAGCCTAGTCTCGCTACCCCGGTAATTCCACTAGGTACTCATACTTGCACGCACTCCAAGGCGTGTCCCCTCTCGCGTCAACTCGCCGTCTATGGTTTGCAAAAATTGACTTAATTAGTCTACACACATACATAACACTAGGCATACACCAGTACAAATATAACATTTACCTCGGTCACGTGTCTCGGTAAGTGTGCGCATCTCATGCGGGCCCCACGTCACGGGTCGGTGATCCTGATTAAGCAAGTTAATTAAGATTAGGAAATTGGGCCGTGAGAATACCACAAGAAGTTGTATGTACAAAATTCAATTTCCATCCCATGATCTATAAAAGTGTTAGACATTTTCAAAAGAATTTATTGTAATCAAGTGGGTAGTTAATAGACCTAATAAATGGGCAGTTACCAAACCTATTCAACAACTTAAAGTGGAGCAGTTAGAAATTGACCACTCAATTGATAACGGTCCACTATCCCACTCATTTCTTTAACTATAAGAAGAGAGGCATGCGAGTATGAAATGGACAAAAAAACACAACAAAAATTCACAACATTTGCTCTGGTTCAATTTTTCACTATTGTTAGTGAAAATCGGGACTTCATAGTATCCTATTGGATTATTTGCTGGACTCTTGCAAATAGGAGTGCAAAAGTTTCCCTTAGGAAAGTTGCAGTGTTACACGCTTTGAAGTCATTGCATGTTCTTATGGTCTAACAATCTAAAGGAAACTTTTGTTGTTGCAATGGCTTCAATCAAGGAACTATCGGCGAACATCGTGAAGCTTGATCGCTTCGATGGAGGAAATTTCCTGTGGTAGCAAAGCGCTTGCATTTCCAGCTGGTGGTGCTTCATGTGGTGTATGTTCTGCATACACTTAAGCCTGTGAAGTCCGATGATTGCAAAAATAAAGTGTATAGATTGCTAGGTTATGAAAATAAAGTGTGTAGATTGCGAAAATCATTATATGGTTTATTGCAAGCACCAAAACAATGACACCAAAAATTTGACCAGGTTGTACTTGCTAATGGATTCAAAATAAATGAATCTGATAAATGTGTATATAGCAAGTTTGATAAAAAAAGGAAATGGTGTCATTATCTGTCTTTATGTAGATGATATGTTAATTTTTGGAACTGACTTCAAACAAGTTTAGTTGACCAAAAACTTTCTTTCAAGCAAATTTGAAATGAAAGATATGGGCAAGCTGATGTCATTCTCGGGATTCAGATCGTAAGAGATGAAAGGAGTATTACTCTAACTCAATCTCATTATATTGAGAAAATTCTCAATATATTCAATCATTTGAATTATGCCCCTGTTTCAACCCTGCTACACCCAAGTATTGAGCTAGTGAAAAATACCGGCAACCCAGTTTCCCAATTGGAGTATTCTAGATTAATTGGATGTTTAATGTATGCAATGACATGCACCATGTAACGTTCCTAAATTCTAACTTGTGTCACGTGTCAATTTAGGTCGTACGCGGGCCTATTCGCCATGATACAGTTGTCCAATTCTCGGTCGTCGACGCCGAAGTATGTTATTTGTGTTTGGTGTTTTGTATTATATTGTATTACCTGAATGTTTAATTCCAATTTCCCAGAGGTGCGAGGATGTTTGAGTGGGTGTGTTGGTACGGCGAATGGTTCAGCTCGAGTGTTACGTGAAATAACAATTTTTCGGGCGAAGGCTGGTCGAGTAATTAGTAGTCCGGGGAACTTAAATAAATTAAAAAAACTGAAAAAATATAAAATAAATAATAATTAATAGTTAGAAGTCGTGTTTGATATGTTAGTACGTCGGGGGCGACACGACGAGCGAATCGGTATTCGAAACGGATTCAAAAACGCGAGTATTGTGCTAGAAATCGCAAAGTAGAGTGAGAAAGTCATCTATTGGAGTCACCTAGTTGTGTTAAGGAGGTTGGGAGAAATGAAAATAGGCCAAGGGATAAGCCTCGAGATGTATGTGTGGGTTAGATGATGGGGGGAGTATAAAAGCCACCCCATCCCCTTTTCTCTCTCCTTACCTCATTTCTCCTTCTCATCCAAACGATCACAACATTAGAACGGAGGGGTTTCCGAGGTGTTTTGCCACGATTCGACGTCGAGAGAGCGAGCAAACACGAAAACGAAGGTGAGAATCCAATTCTCTACGTGAATATCTACATTTTGGCAGTGTTTTAGTGTTTTCGTCGTGACGGATTGAAACGACGATTTGGGAAATCAATTTTTATGTTTTGTTTGATTGGATTTGGGATGAATGGAATGGTTAAATGGTGGTTTGTGAATTTGGTTTGTTCATTGGGAAAGTTTTTGAAATTTTGAGGATTTTTATGGATTTTTGGAAGATTTTCAGAATTCGAGTGTTTGGTCGAGGTTTTGAGACAAGCCGAGGATGGTTTGATGTTGTAATGGAGGTCTCGACGTGGTTGGGATAGGTTCGAAGCACGGCGACGCGAGTCGAGGCCATGGAAAACCCCCAACTGGGGCGTCTGGATGAGACGTCATGGGCATACAGTGCCCACGGCGTGTTGGGCAATAAGCCCCAGTATCACGTCGTGGAGACGCCGCCCAAGGCAATGAACAGCACGGCGTCCCGGTGGCGTGACACTGTTCACAAGGGCAATTTTTTACAAAATTTTTGAAAACTTTCGGGGATCTCGCAGGTATCCAAATGGGTCCGAATACAACCCAATACTCGGGTAATCGACCCAATTAGGTGAACGAATAAAATTATGGAAAATTGGATAAAATGAGAATAATTGATAGAAATTGTTATTTAATTGGGTTAACAGGAGTTTAGTTGATTTACAGGTCACACGAGAAGTACTAGGAGGCGTGTCGGTACACGTTGAGTGTGTATTAGCTTGGATTATAGGTAAGTAAACCAGTGAGGAATTTTACAGTTATTTCTGAGCTTTGAATTATTATAGTTATTGTTCCATTCCTATTTTGGAAATTCTATTCCTTTGAGTTGTCCGAGGGCAAGGGAGTCAATATGGTCCTTGCAGATTTCCGAGCCTTCTGAGGTAACATGCCAGATGTTGACGGCTAGGGATGCACGATATTTGGTTTTGGTACGATACCGGATGAGTGTTCTTACTGGACTACTAAGGAATCTCATTCGCGGGGACTTTAGGACGATGTGAATGTACCGCGTCCTAAGCGTCGAGTCTTGTAGGTGTATACCTCGACTCAAACAATCTTTTAGTCGGGACTACTTGCACCTCTCTTTTGTTTCCAGGACACTCTTTTTCGATTGCTCTGTTGATTTATTTATAGTCTTATTTATTCATGCATTCCTTATCCTTTCTTTCTATCAGCATGAATATGACTATGTTTATTTATTTTGAAATGTTATATTTATATCTTGCTTAGCGTTACTTACCTGGGCTCGTCATTCTTGTGTTGACGGAGTGCAGATCCACAGACCAAGAAAGGAAAGGCTCAAGAGCTTGGAGATTTGCTTTGAGGATACTAGAGCACGCCTTTCCACTTGATTGATTAGGTGACTTTTTCTACTATTTTATATATATATATTGTTTTGGAACACGGGTTTGGGTATGTAAGAGATTCTGGGCATGTATATCTATTAGGTTGTTCTCCTCTAACTGATCATTTATAATGATATACATATGCGGGGTTTCCATACTCTAGGATGCCTTACTTTAATATGGTTGTGATTCTTTGATTAGTTTGAGTTTTTGCTTCTGCTATATTGATGATAACTCGCTAATCAATGTTTTAAACTTGTAAATGAATGGTAATTGGCAAGGAAAGGCTGACTAGCCTTGTGTGATTCGTCACAATTGGTATCAGAGCCGAAGTTTAAATACTCGACTCTTGATTTAACTTACAAGCCATTAAGACATTAAACAGCGAAAGTTAGGAATGGTTAAACTTATAGTGGAGCCCTATGAACCTAACTTAAGTCTTAGTTGGGAAGTGAGGAGAGTTGGGGAAATAAAAACTAGACTATGAGATATTTGATTGCTGTATATTTTATTATCGATAGCTATGTCCTGATCATGAGAATCATTTTCTTTTCAGATAGTAATGGTCGATTGGCCTAGTACGGGCAAGACTTGTACAAGTGACGTACAGGGCCAATTGGATGGCATGTCGCATACGATTTCGTCTCATGATCAGCAATTACAGGAGATTCTCATACAGTTGAGAGCTTAGGCGACAACATCACCTAGTACGTCAGCAGCTCTAGTTACTTAGGCTGGGAGTGTTCCTACAGTCCAGGACACACCAACAACACCCACAATTACTATAAGACTCACAGTGACTGAGAAAGCACTTGCACAGATAGAAATAGTACCTCATACACCAGAGACACCGGTAGAGGACACGCTGAGCACACCAATTAATACGGGTGTAGGGCGACGCCTAAGGCGAGCCAGGCTCGCGAGTTTATGAGACACCAGCTAGTGAAGTTCCACGGGGTAACTAATCTGGAGGCGGCAGAGAAGTATATGAGGAGCCACGAGAAGATACAGGACGTACTAGCTACATCGGCACATATGCAGCCTAGCATATAATCTGTTTTACTGTTTGGCGAGGCTGATGTTTGGTGGCGCACGACGGTAGCGTTGAAGGGTAAATCCAAGGATTGAGCTGAGTTCAGAGAAAGGTTTTACAGGAAGTACATTCCTCCTACAATCCGTAATCGAAAGAGGACCTAGTTTCAGACGGTTAGACAGCAGACTGGAGAGTCTGTTATGTAGTATATGGATCAGTGCTTGGGCTTGATGGAGTATGTTGATGGCGCAGCCGATACTGACGTCGACCAGGCTTACTATTTTGTACACGGTCTACTGGATTCGATGGGTTCTGTGGTAGTGACGACGGCTCTAAGCATGTTACAGGAGGCCTATGAGAGGGCTATGACTAGTGAGACCTTTGGGAGCACACGCACCGGAGCACCGACACTGTCGTCAACACCTTCATAGTCTGTGGAGGGATCTAAAGGTAGTGGCAGGAGGAAGGCTGGACAGTGGAGTAGGAGAGATAGAGCGCAAAGTGTAGAATCTATTGCATTTCCTCCTACTATAGTTATAATACCAGTTGTTCCAACGCGGAGTTACGCTAGTTCCCCTCAGCAGCCAGCGCAGTCAGGTCCTCAACATCATTATTATCAGAGGATTGATGGTAGAGGTAGTGGTCAAAGACAGGGTTAGATTTCCAGTCAAGTGTAGAGACAGGGACAGAGGTCTAGTCAGGCACAGGGACAGAGACAAGGGCAGCATGGTTCATCTGGATCTGGATCTCAGAGGGCTTACTACGAGTGTGGACAGATTAGTCATTTTATCAGTGCATGTCCATGATTTGGTAAAGGAAAGCAGCAGCAACAGAGTCAGGAGTAAGTTCAGGGGGTTGCTACACCAAACTCGACTGCCAGCCGTAGTCTGATTGAGGGTACGGTTTTCATTTGCAGTCATTTTCATGCATGTTATGTTTGATTCAGGCTCTACTGTATCTTTTATTTCGGGTCGTATGGTTGATGATTTGGGTTTGAGACCTTTTAGACTAGAGAGATGTAACGATTCAAATTAATTTAATCAGGATTAGTGTTAATCACGAGGATTAACGAGTAATTCAGGCGTTGCGTGAACAACTGGGTGGACTCGGATAAGAGTACCTAGGTTATATTGTGTTATTGTGTATGTTGTATGACTATTATTGTGATGTGGGAATTTAATATTTATATAAACGTCACATGTGTGTAAGTTGATATCGAGCAAGGCTACGAGTCGGGTATAGGTCCCGAAGTGCGTGTCGGGGACCAAGTACCGAGTATGGGATAGCCAGGGTACGAGGCATGGTTGTCGGGTAACTGAGTGTAAATGTGTCTAACTTATGATTTTTATACGATTTATTAGGTGGCCTAACCTAAGGTTGAATTAATGTATTAATGAATAAATTGGATTCCTATAGTTTGAATAGGAAAATCAGGGTGCAAAGGATAAACCTCGAGATGCACAACAGAATAAATCAAGGCAAGTATTGTTAGGATAAGGTGTCATGATTTTGAATAACACTTGGTGAACAGGAGCCGTTAGATGGTCATCGGGATGCGTGTTCGCACTAGATTAGAATCACAACTATATATATACCATCGATGATGTGCATGCAAATTCAACATTTTCTCAAATAAATTTGGAGGCTCTATGAGAGAAATCGAGGTTGGAAAAGGAGAATTGAAAGCTTGGAGAGTGAATTTCAGACATTCAACAACGGATCCAAGGTAATTTATTCATTCTAAATATGAATTTTCGATAAAAATGTGATTTTTGTGGGTTAAGGTGAAAAATGAATTTTTAGAGAATTCATCACTCTTTTTGATGAATTCGGTGTTCTTGAGGTTGGTTTTGATGAATTACATCATTATGGATCAAAATTTTGGAAAATTGAGGTGTATTTGGTGATTTCGGATTTTTGTTTACATGCATGTAATCCGGGAATTGGATGTGGTTTGTGTTGATTTGTGGTGAAATTTGGAGGTTTTGAAGGTCTCCAATGGGTTGAGAGTGAAGAGTAATGGAGAGGAGGGAAGAAGAGGCAAGAGGGAGAAAAAAAAAGAGGAAGAGATGATTTCGTCTCTAGAAAACCAGAGACGATTGGGAAGGGGTTGCACACGCGCGTGAGGACCGGACCGGGCGGTCCGGTTCAGGTGGGGCCCACTAATTAAAAATAAATAAATAAATAATAATAATAAATTAATTAAATAATATATATTATATTATTTTCTGAAAAATAGGAAAAATAGTTGAAAAATATCAAAAAAATTTGAGAAAATTCTAGAAAATATAGAAAATTAAGAAAAAGATAAAAAAGCGGTTTCGGGACTTTTCAGGTATTTTTGGAACCCCGACATTGTCCCGAAGAGGTACCAGAACTGAAAATTGAATATATGATATAATATCATAAAAAATTACATAATGTGCTTTTAAATAATATAAAACACTATAAATGGACTTCAGGGATTAGGAACCATAACTCGGGCATAGGGGAGCTAAGCGGGTCGGATTGACGGGTCCGAGAAGTCGGAGTGCGTAGTTACAGGTTGGTCACGTGTCGTGCATGCCAAATATAACCCGTAATTGAGTTACCAATCCCACAAGGGTGTACTGGTGGTAAATACGGAGTCGAATCCACATGACTTGAATTTCAATCTAAGTTAACTAAAAATGGGGATTTTTAAAAAGAAGTTTTAGAGTAAACAATTAAAATAAAAATAACAGGAATCAAGATTGTAAGAATAATATCAATGAAAGAAAACACCTAGGTCTATGGTTCCACAAGATAAGATCAAGATTCAATGGCATATCATGGTCGTTAATCTTTCCCAAAATAATTATTAATTCAAATTCTTCTAGACTAGCTATAGAAAATCGACATCCGCCAGAAATTCCTAATTCCCCTAATCTTGATAGCTGGGACATCCGCCACTAACTACTTCTCTAATTAATGTATAATCCTAGACATCCGCCATAAGATTTAACACATTAACCGCAGTAATAAAGTTCTATGGGAATACTAATCCTAGATAACCGGATCGCGTTTGCTCTCGATTTAACCTAGATTCAATTGTTGCACATTCAGGAACTGAAAGGTTTTGACGGCAATCGGGTGAATGTTTGTCACTTATATTGTCTCAAAAGTACAATAACGGATACTAATGAGTCAATTAACTATAGATTTTCCACCTAAAAGCATGCAATGGCCATATACATACCCTAGATTTAAATCATATTCATTAAAATCAACAACAATGAAATAGAAGAAATTAAATTAAATTAAATAATAAATTAAAAGATCTCACAAGTTATGCCATGAATCAATAATCTTGACTTGCTTCACCTCCGAACTAGGCAATGGCTTGATTAGCTAGACATATTCTTCATAAAACTCCAAATAAAAAATAATGCAAAAAGTTCCCCTAATGAATAATAGATGTTCTATTTATACCTAAGGTCCTCATGTGTAAAACTACTAGGAATTGGTCTCTGCAAGAGAGAGAAAACTGTTCTTGGGTGTATTTTCGTCTATGACACGTGGCAGAACTGGACTGGGTGAATTTTGGGCTTTGCTGACGTGTCAAAAGGTGATTGGAGGAGAGGGCTGTGACCGACTGACGTGGCAGCACGTGATTGGAGGAGAAGAGAGTTGGTGACGTCCTGTGAAGGGTGGACCGTGACACATGTCGAGATCTCATTCGCTGGAGGGTAGAAAAATGACGCGCTGGACAAACGGGACGGCAACACGTGGCACACAGCTGGCACGAAGGAGACTCGCGTAAATCACCGAAATTCTGGGAGACAACACACGCACGCATCCCGAGGCAGATCGAGCGACTGGAGAGAGGAGACGGCTGAGTGGACAACGTGGCGGACATGGATTGGCGCTGGCGCTGCTGGACAGACGACGTGGCGCTCTCCTATTGGCTGAATTGGCCGATGAGACGTGGCTTGGCGAATCTGCTTCTGACATGTGGCACTGCGACTCCAATTACCCCATTGTCAGTGTAAATTTCGAGACTAACTCTCCCGGTATCCGAATACTGCAAGTAAATACTCTATTTTGAGTATTTTTTTGCCCCGGATCCAACCGTGCACTCTGTTTCACCATCCTTCAACCGCCCCGGATCCAACCATGCACTCCGTTTCACCTAAAAACCAAAAGTAAATATAATGAGATATATATTTTATAAACTTTAACAGAAAACTATATTAAAATAGACTATAAAATCCTATAAATATTGACTTATCAAATACCCCCAAACTTAAGACTTTGCATGTCCTGAGCAAAGGTGTAAATGACAACGCAAACTAAACTAGACTCCTAATGCATTAACTAAACTAATCCTAAACCTAGACCATACCTATACCTATACCCGATTCAAAATTCATGGAGTTCCTTTGATTTACATAGTCGCCAAGTAACAAGCCACTCAAGAAATTTCAGAGTAATGATATGTTAAGTCTCGCAAACCAAACACAGTTAAGATCATACTTTAAAGACATAGATGTAGTCAAAACAAAGGCCATTAATTACTCATGAGTTTTCTTGGTCTATACATTCAAGCACGCAAGTTTAAAAATCTTACTTAATCTAGTGAAAGCACTCGAGCTAAATCTTTTTTTATTTGAGGAGTTTTCATAAACTTTCACCTTTATTCATTCAATATATACGCTTTATTTTTTTCTCCATAATATTTTTTTTCAAGTAATACAGTCCCTACTCCATTTCCTAAGGACCGTTTTTCTCACTTTTTCCCACCACAAGATTCCCTGCTCTTCCTATGGAATCTTGTGGGACTCTCTATATTAAGAAAACTCTTGTTAGCCCTTCTCACTTTCACTATGACTAAGCAGATTATCAAATAAGAATTAAAGCACTATTACTTGCACAATTCTGACCGTATACTCATTTTGGTATCTAGCACAAAGTTTAACCATCATACTAAGTCCCTAATAATGAAATCATAAAAATGCTGAGTTACGGCTTGATTGAATGTTTCTCCTAATTTTTTCTGAGTTTCAAGTCAAAAAGCAACCATAATATACTCATCCACAATCAAAGGCATGAAACAAAGTTTCGGGTGACTCTAAATGCCACATATGACAATATATGACACTATGTAAGGTCTAAATGCAAGAACAAACATAGATAGACACATGTCTACTCCTAATAAAACTATACTAAATGTATGCATGAAAATGTATCATATCCTAATGAAATGAAAGATGGAAGTATCAATGACAGAAGAAAAAGAAATGGAAAGATAAAAGAATGAGAATAACACCACCATTACCATCCTTCAACCGCATAATTTAAAAAATTAATGATCATACCTGCGATCTTTAGCAAAAAAAATCCATCCAACACTATCCACAATCCCTAAAATACCCCCAAACTTATTCCAAACCTTGTCCTCAAGGTTCAAAACAAGTCAAGTGGTCTATACACAAAAAAATAAACAAAAATGGTGAAAGAACATGATAGTGATAAGAAGATGATAATGATAAGAAGAAGGAAATGATATAAGTTCATGCATAAAAAAAAATAAAAAACAAAAAATAATAAAAAAATAAAAAATGAAATAATACTTATCAAAATTTGGGCTGCCTCCCAATAGCGCTTTTGTTTAAAGTCTTTGGCTCGACTTGGTCTGAGTCTGTCAATCGGTATAGACTGGTTGTTCAAGTGATACGCTCTCTACATTGTGACTCGGGAAGTCTTCATAAAAGATCTTCAACCTGTGGCCGTTCACTTTAAAAGCATTACCAGTCTCCAAACTCTGAATCTCCACTACACCGTGATCATACACTGCAATCACCACATACGGTCCTGTCCACCTCGATCTTAGCTTACCTGCAAAAATCTTAAGACGTGACTGAAACAAAAGCACTTTTTGACCAACACGAAAAGATTTCCTAGAAAGAATGCGATCATGGAACGTTTTGGTTTTTTCCTTGTAAATTCGCGCATTTTCATATGCATCGTTCCTGATTTCCTCCAATTCTTGGAGAGTGAGCTTTCTCTCTTTTCCTGCTTCGTCGAGCTTCATATTAAGTTGTTTCACAGCCCAGTAGGATTTATGCTTGAGCTCAACTGGCAGCTGGCAAGCTTTTCCAAACACAAGGTGATAGGGGGACATTCCAATTGGCGTTTTAAACGTCGTTCGGTAAGCCCAAACCGCATCATCAAGACGTGTACTCCAATCCTTTCGAGTAGGATTCACTATCTTTTCCAAGATAGATTTGATCTCCCTATTAGAAACCTCTGCCTGGCCACTCGTTTGGGGATGATACGCCGTAGAAGTTCTATGAGTGATATTGTACCTCCTCAGAAGACTTTCAACCATACGGTTGCAGAAGTGAGTGCCTCTATCACTGATCAGGGCACGCAGAGTACTAAATGTTGTAAAAATCCTCAATTTGAGGAATTCACAAACCACTTTAAAATCATTAGTGCGGATAGCTTTAGCTTCCACCCACTTAGACACGTAGTCCACTGCCAAAAGTATGTAAACATTACCAAATGACACTGGAAACGGCCCCATGAAGTCTATACCCCATACATCAAATATCTCACAAATATGAATCGGAGTAAGTGGCATTTGGTCCTGATGACTAAGGTTACCGTTTTTCGACGCAGGTTAGGACAAGTCTTGGTGAACATGTATGAATCATGAAAAATAGTGGGCCAGTAAAACCCACTTTCAAGAACTTTCCTAGCTGTCCTACGGGGACCGAAGTGGCCACCGCAGGCGTAAGTGTGACAAAAAGCCAAGATGGAATGACTCTCAGTCTGAGAAACACACCGCCTGATAACCTGATCGGAGCAAAATTTCCATAAGTATGGGTCATCCCACACATAATACTTAGCATCGCTCCTAAGTTTATTCTTCTGAGCCTTAGAAAGATGAGGAGATAGCTCGCCAGAGGTGATATAGTTCACCAAATCGGCATACCAGGGAAGATCCTCCATGACAGCATAGATGTACTCATTAGGGAAATCATCCTTTAGACGTTCACAATTCTCAATCCTGCTGAGATGGTCTATGACTAGATTTTCTGCACCACTTTTATCTTTAATTGTGATGTCAAACTCCTGTAATAGGAGTATCCATCGAATGAGCCTAAGTTTGGCATCCTTTTTACTCATCAGGTACTTCAAGGCTGCATGATCAGAGTAAATAATAACCTTGGTACCCAGAAGATAAGGCCGAAACTTCTCTAGTGCAAAGATAACGGCAAGGAGCTCCTTCTCAGTAGTGGTGTAGTTCATCTGAGCCACATCTAGAGTACGAGAAGCATAGTAAATAACATGTGAAGCTCTCCCGACTCTCTGTCCTAAGACTGCACCCACTGCATAATTACTAGCATCACACATGATTTCAAATGGAAGCTCCCAATTAGGGGCTTGAATTACTAGTGTGCTAGTAAGTGAGGCTTTTAGTGCATCAAATGCACTCCTACATGTCTTATCAAACTCAAAAGGTGTGTCCTTTTGGAGTAGATGACATAGGGGTTGTGCAATCTTTGAAAAGTCCTTGATGAAACGACGGTAAAAACCGGCGTGTCCAAGGAAAGATCTAATCTCTCGCACATTCGTAGGGTAGGGAAGTTTCTTGATAACATCGATTTTAGCTTGGTCTACCTCTACACCCCTGGCTGAGACAATGTGTCCCAAAATAAGACCTTGATTCACCATAAAATGACACTTTTCATAGTTCAGAACCAAGTTCTTCTCGATGCACCTGCTGAGTACTTTTGTCAGATTGATGAGACAACTATCGAATGAATCACCATAAACAGTAAAGTCATCCATAAAGAACTCTATGAAATGCTCAACAAAATCTGAAAAGATACTCACCATGCACCTTTGAAAGGTGGCAGGAGCATTGCATAACCCAAAGGGCATGCGTCGATAGGCAAAAGTGCCAAACGGACAAGTGAAGGTCGTCTTTTCTTGGTCTTCAGGCGCTACTGGTATCTGGTGAAAATCAGAGTAACCGTCAAGACAACAATAATGAGAAGGACCAGCTAATCACTCCAACATCTGATCAATGAATGGAAGAGGGAAGTGATCCTTCCTAGTAGAAGCATTCAACTTCTTGTAGTCAATGCAAACCCGCTATCCATTTTGAATGCGGGTTGGAACCAACTCACCATGTGAATTGGTGACTACTGTGACTCCTGTTTTCTTAGGAACCACCTAGATAGGACTTACCCATTTACTATCAGAGATAGGGTATATCATGCCAGCATCAAGGAGCTTCAGTATCTCCTTCTTTACGACATCCATCATAGGCGGATTGAGCCTCCTCTGGGCTTCTCTCGTAGGTTTTGACACTTCTTCCATATATATATGATGCATGCAAGTGGAAGGGCTCAAACCTTTGATATCCGTTATGGTCCACCTAATAGCCTGTTTAAACTCCTGGAGTACTCGTAAGAGTCTTTCTTCCTCCAAATGTGTAAGTTTGGTTGAGATGATCTCAGGGAATGTGTCATTCTCACCCAAAAACATGTACTTTAGGTGCTCAGGTAGTGGCTTCAGCTCAAGTGTGAGAGCTTTAACCAAGGAGGGAGAAAGTTTAGAGTCAGTAGTGGGCAACTCCAAATAACAGACATTTGGGGGCAGTGGTTGGAATGAATCTAACTCTAAAACAACATCCTCGACATCAGTATCGAGGGTCAGAACACTCTGGTGGATATGAGTAGTGTGGAGATTGTTCTCTAACACTACTTTCACCGCATCATCTCGTGAGCAAAGCCTGCTCAATGAGTGGGTCCACACAGTCGATGGTACATACCACAGAAGACGCATCACTGGGGTATCGCATCGCATCATAGATGTTAAACTTGATGACTTCACCGTCAAACTCCATGGTAAGAGATCCATCATCAACATCTATCTTCGTCTTTGCCGTCTTCAAGAACGGGCGTCCAAGTAGCACTGACGAAGCATTAGGAAATGGTTCCTCCATCGTATCTACAACATAGAAATCAGCAAGAAACACAAACTCATTCACTCGAACTAGAACATCCTCAAGAACACCTATGTGTCTGACAACTGAACGGTCTGCCAACTGAATGACAATACCAGTCTCCTCTAATGGGCCTGCATTCAATGTCTCATAAATAGACAATGGCATGACATTAATGGAAGCTCCAAGGTCGCACATAGCCCTCTGAATGCTTACATCACCTATAATACAAGGCACTGAGAACATCCCAGGATCCTTGCATTTAGGAGGCAACTTCTTTTGTAGGATAGCCGTGACGGTTTCTCCCATTTGGACTTTTTCGTTGCTTTTTAGTTTCCCTTTGTTAGTGCATAGTTCTTTAAGAAACTTTGCATACCTAGGGACTTGCTTCAAAGCATCGAGGAGTGGAATATTGATTTCCACTTGCCGAAAGGTCTTGAGAATTTCTTTCTCTTCCTCTTTTTTCTTATCTAGGATAAGTCGTTGTGGAAAATGAGGTTTGACCTTAAATGTGGGCGGGGCTTCTTTTTGAGTAGTTACCATCTGTTTAGGGATAGATGGGGTTACTACTAACTCATGCTCTTCCTCATTTGCCTGGTCTTTGGCATCAGATGACCCATTGTTCCTTTTGGGCCCCTCCAGCTCTTTACCACTTCTGAGTGTAACTGTGTTAGCACTCGCGTTAGGGTTTGGGTAAGGTTGTGAAGGTAACCTACCATTATCCTCAATGCGTCCTAATTGCTGTGAAATTTGATCTATTCGAACTTGAAGGTTCTGGACTGTTGAATTAGTTGCATTGATGGATTTTTCAGTGGTGGCCTTAAATTCGGCCACATCTCTTGTAAGTTGCCTCTGTTCAGCCGTAAGAGCTTTCATCATATCCTCAAGTGAAGAGGAATGGTTGGAGGGTGTAGGCAACGGTTGACCTCTCGGGATAAAGGTCTGGTAGTTCTGATTTTGAGGCCCGTAACTAAAGTTTGGGTTGTTCCTCGCCGTTGCATGATTATATGTATTCCCAAATGGGACTCTAGATTGTCCCTGGAACTGATTACCCATGTCATTGGCCTGTTGATTGTCCTCAAAGAGAGTAGGACATTCATCAGTTGCATGATTTATGGCAGTACAAATGCCACAAGCCTTGACTTGCACTTTGCCAGAGGAGAGGAGACGTTCCATCATGGAGGTCAGTTAGTCAATTTTCCGGTCAGTAGAACTTGAGACACTTCCTGTAGTTAGACGTTGGTAAGCAGTGTCATCAAGATCTCCATAAAGGCGTGACTGCTGAGCGATGTCCTCATACAGTTGCTTCATTTGGGCCAGAGTTTTATCTCGAATGTGACCCCCACACGCATTATCAATCATGCGTCGTTCTAAGGGCGACATGCCAACATAGAAGAAACGAGCTATGGCCTTCTCAGACCGGCCATGCTGCGGGCAACTAGCAATTAATTGCTTATAGCGATCCCAATATTCACCAAATGACTCACCCGACTTCATTTTGATGCTGCAAATGTCCTTGATGAGCTGAGCAACTCTGTCCTCAGGGAAATATTCATTTAAAAACGCATTTGTCATCTCATTCCAGGAGTTAATGCAGCCAGGCGGAAGGTAGAAAAGCCATTCTTTAGCTTTGTCTTTAAGACAAAACGGAAAAGATCTAAGCTTAACCGTATCCTCATCCGCATTAGAGGGTTTCATAGACTTGCAGTTAGTCTGAAACTCCTTCAGAAAAGTAACAGGGTCTTCATTCTCGCCACCATGAAAGGACGGTAGGAGATGAATGAATCCTGACCTCAACTCAAAATTTCCAGCATTATCCGGATAGTTGATGCAGAGGGGTTGTTGTGCCAAAAGAGCTTGAAGCTCTTGATTAGCATGCCCCATAGTGATTTGGCAATTGTTAGCCATTTCTGGAGGATTTTGGCAATGTTGTTGCCTAAGTTGGGTATCTCTATTCAACCTATAAAATGTACTCTCCAGTTCAGGATCGAAAGGTAACAGTGAACCAGTCGATTTTGACCGAGTGAGTCGTGAGAGCATAAAACTAAGAAAAAAAAAGAAAAAGAAAGGAAACCTATGCTTAGAATGAAAGACTAAGTCCCCGGCAACGGCGCCAAAATTTGGTCACGTTTCGTACGTGCCAAATATAACTCGTAATTGAGTTACCAATCCCACAAGGGTGTAGTGGTGGTAAATACGGAGTCGAATCCACAGGACTTGAGTTTCACTCTAAGTTAACTAAAAATGGGGATTTTTAAAAAGAAGTTTTAGAGTAAACAATTAAAATAAAAATAATAGGAATCAAGATTGCAAGAATAATATCAATGAAAGAAAACACCTAGGTCTATGGTTCCACAAGACAAGATCAAGATTCAATGGCATATCATGGTCGTTAATCTTTCCCAAAATAATTATTAATTCAAATTCTTCTAGACTAGCTATAGAAAATCGACATCCGCCAGAAATTCCTAATTCCCCTAATCTCGATAGCTGGGACATACGCCACTAACTACTTCTCTAATTAATGTATAATCCTAGACATCCGCCATAAGATTTAACACATTAACCGCAGTAATAAAGTTCTATGGGAATACTAATCCTAGATAACCAGATCGCGTCCGCTCTCGATTTAACCTAGATTCAATTGTTGCACATTCAAGAACCGAAAGGTTTTGACGGCAATCGGGTGAATGTTTGTCACTTATATTGTCTCAAAAGTACAATTACGGATACTAATGAGTCAATTAACTATAGATTTTCCACCTAAAAGCATGCAATGGCCATATACATACCCTAGATTTAAATCATATTCATTAAAATCAACAACAAAGAAATAGAAGAAATTAAATTAAATTAAATAATAAATTAAAAGATCTCACAAGTTATGCCATGAATCAATAATCTTGACTTGCTTCACCTCCGAACAAGGCAATGGCTTGATTAGCTAGACATATTCTTCATAAAACTCCAAATAAAAATAATGCAAAAAGTTCCCCTAATGAATAATAGATGTTCTATTTATACCTAAGGTCCTCATGTGTAAAACTACTAGGAATTGGTCTCTGCAAGAGAGAGAAAACTATTCTTGGGTGTATTTTCATCTATGACACGTGGCAGAACCGGACTGGGTGAATTTTGGGCTTTGTTGACGTGTTAGAAGGTGATTGGAGGAGAGGGCTGTGATCGACTGACGTGGCGGCACGCGATTGGAGGAGAAGAGAGCTGGTGACGTCCTGTGAAGGGTGGACCGTGACACATGTCGAGTTCTCATTCGCTGGAGGGTAGAAAAATGACGCACTGGATGAACGGGACGGCAACACCTGGCGCACAGCTGGCACGAAGGAGACTCGCGTGAATCACCGAAATTCTGGGAGACAGCACACACACGCATCTCAAGGCAGATCGAGCGACTGAAGTGAGGAGACGACTGAGTAGACGACGTGGCGGACATGGATTGGCGCTGGCGCTGCTGGACAGACGACGTGGCGCTCTCCTATTGGCTGAATTGGCCTGTGAGACTTGGCTTAGCGAATCTGCTTCTGACATGTGGCACTGCGACTCCAATTACCCCATTGTCGGTGTAAATTTCGAGACTAATTCTCCCGGTATCCGAATACTGCAAATAAATACTCTATTTTGAGTATTTTTCTGCCCCGGATCCAACCGTGCACTCATTTCACCATCTTTCAACTGCCCCGGATCCAACCGTGCACTCTGTTTCACCTAAAAACCAAAAGTAAATATAATGAGATATATATTTTATAAACTTTAACACTAAACTATATTAAAATAGACTATGAAATCCTATAAATACTGACTTATCACAGGTGCGTAAAACCCTTGAGAATGTTACACTTTAAATTCATGCGTGATATGTTTTGGTTAAGCGAGTATTTATTTATTTATTTATCGTTATGTTTACTTAATTGGTTGCCATTTATATGCACTGTGATCATGTGTTGGTCGGTGTTTGATTTGTTCACATGGTCGGAGATAAATCGGGATGGTCGTGGTACGAAATTGAGCGGGCTAGATTGTAGCGCATGTACTTGGCGCAGCCAGTGAATAGCTACCCGAGTAGCGGGGTGCACGTGTCCGGTGGGTTGTGATGTGTTTTCGATCACCGTTAGTGGTTTAGGTGTCGTCTAGGCTTGATGTGCTCAGCCTAGGCATCTGAATTCACAAAGTATGATCTAGTTTTGTTATACTCCGTCACACCTCTATCTAGTTTTTATTGATATCGTTGGTTGAACCGGATTACTCGAATGTTGTTTTATATTCACTGTGTGTGATCGTCATATTTGTTGTGAATGTTGGTTACTGCCAGCCATGGGAATATGATTCCTGTTGCCAGAGTCATATTCACATGTCCCGCAGGTTATTGTGGTTTTCATGATTATCGTGTAGACTTCTCTTGGGAATTTACTCACTGGGCTCATTGCTGTATGTGTTAGGCAACTGAGTGCAGATCCTGGTACGAGCAAAAGCAAAGGAAATGAGGTACTAGGCGACTATCTCTGAGGCCGTTGCTGCTGGTAGTTCTTGTTTTGATATCATGTACGTATATTTTATTTTGCTGGATTTTGGGGACTTTAGAACTTTATTACATGTATATGGATTACTGTTTATTTTTATCTCAGTTATATACATGGTGTTTATATCCGGGTTTTCCACTACTTAGGCTTAATAAATTCTCATAAAATACGAATTAAACGTTTCCGCTATTGTTAATAAAATTTGCTAACCTACTAGATGTTTTAAAAAATTAAACAACCTAATATAATAGGATTAGTCATCATAGAGCTGTTGACGTGGTAGCAGTGATTACGTGTCCGGTGACGTGACAGGCGCTGCTGGGCTTGCGGGCGGAGGGCATGGGTCACGGGACGACCTCAGAAATTGGGGCCGTCACAAGAGACCTTTGATCCTTAGCACAGCTGCTGGGGACAAGATCTAGCCGAACTTGTTATGTGTTGATTCCTCAGCTCAGATAGAGGGTCATACCATGCCAACGGACCTGAAAGTGTTGGAGTTCCTCGAGTTTGATGCATTACTGAGCATGGATTGGTTGGATGCATATCATGCATAGATCCACTACTTCAGTAAGAGAGTCATATTTTAGATTCCAGAGCATCCGGAGTTTAGAAAACTCTGTACTTCGACTAGTTTGCCCATTACTAGAGGTAGAGTAGCCACTAGCATAGATGTGGAGACGTTTGCTAGTGTAATGAGTACAACGGGACGAGTTGAGACTAGGTTGGAAGAAGTACCAGTAGTTTGTGAATTCCATGAAGTTTTTCCAGCAGAGCTACCAGGATTATCACCACTTAGAGAGATCGATTTTATTATTGATTTGGTCCCGGGGACCAAACCTATTTTGATTCCGCCATACCGGATGGTTCCGAGAGAGTTAGAGGAGCTGAGGAGTCAGCTAGATGAGTTACTGGAGTTGGGTTTCATCTACCCGAACATGTCACCCTGGGGAGTGTCGGTTCTGCTTGTCAAGAAAAAGGACGGTAGCCTGTGATTCTCTATCGACTACCGACAGTTGAATAGGGTGACAATGAAGAATAAGTATCCACTTCCGCGTATCGACGATTCGTTTGATCAGCTAACGGGAGCACAATGGTTCTCAAAGATAGACTTAAGATCTAGGTACCATCAGCTGAGGATTAGAGAGGAGGATAGGGAGAAGTCAGTTTTTCACACTCGATACGGGCATTATCAGTTCACAGTCATGCCTTTTGGGCTCACTAATGCACCTCCAATGCTTATGGACCTGATGCATCGAGTGTTGAAACAAGATATCTAGATCATTTTTTCATAGTGTTCATCGACGATATTTTGATCTACTCTAGGACTCGTGAGGATCACGAGATGCATCTCAGATTGGTGTTGCAGCTTCTGAGAGAGCACAGATTATTCGCAGAGTTCAGTAAGTGCGAGTTTTAGCTTGCGAAGGTCGAAATTCTTGGACATATCGTTAGGGCAGGTGGAGTGTCAGTGGACCCCGCTAAGGTCAGAGCAGTGATTGATTGGCCTACACTGAAATCAGTGTTAGATATTCGCAGTTTTCTTGGCTTAGCGAGTTATTACAGGCGTTTTGTACGTGACTTATCGAAGATTGCGGCGCATATGACGCAGTTGACGAAGAAGGACGTCAGATTTCAGTGGACTGACAGTTGTGAACAGGCATTTCAGACTCTGAAGGAACGTCTGACTCCTGTGCCAGTGCTAGTATTTCCTAAGTCAGGAAAGGGTTTTTGAGGTGAATATCGATGCTTCGAGGGTCAGTTTAGGTTGTGTCTTGATGCAGGACAATAGGGTGATGATTGCCTACGCATCACGACAGCTGAAGATTCATGAGAAGAATTACCATACTCATGACTTGGAGTTGGCGGCAATGGTGTTTGCACTGAAGATTTGGCGTCATTATCTCTATGGAGAGAGATTTGTGTTATTCAATGACCACAAGAGTTTGAAGTATCTGTTTACTCAGAAGGATCTGAATATGAAACAAAGACGTTGGCTTGAGTTCCTCAAGGATTACGAGTTTTCTTTGGAGTACCACCCGAGGAAGGCCAATGTTGTAGTAGACGCATTGATCCAAATAGGGGTTGACTTAGAAGTTGTTAGCTACCACATGACACATGAGTATGGTTTGCTCGAAGTGGTCGAGAGGTTGTATTATGATGATATTCCGACCGGTAGTAAGGTATTGATTTGTGGCCAGTTGAGGACTCAGATTGTCTCTATTCAGAGTGTACTAGGCTGGTCAACGGGTTAATGAGCAGTATGGGAGGTTTTTGAAGTTTGCACAGAGTTCAGATCATCCAAATTGGAGTCAGTCAACAGGCTCTTGTCTGAGGTTTAGAGGGCGACTATGGATTCCACCAGTGGTTGAGCTACATGATGAGATACTTTATAAGGCACACCACTCACGTTTTACGGTTCATCCGGGCAGGACTAAGATGTATGTCGATGTGCGTCTTCTTTTTTAGTGGTTGGGGATGAAGACTAATATTTATGATTATGCTCGAGGGTGTGGGATTTGTCAGCGAATTAAGGCTGAGCATCGCAGACCTAGCGGGTTATTACAGTCACTTCCCATTCCTCGTTGGAAGTGGAAGCATATATCTATGGATTTTATCAGTGGTTTACCTCGATCTCAGCGCGGTCATGATAGCATTTGGGTGATTGTGGACAGGTTGACTAAGTTTGCGCACTTTTTACCAGTTTCGACCACACATCGGGTGGATAGGTTGAATTTGTTGTACAAGCGTGAGATAGTTTAACTGCACGGTGTACCTTTTATCGATTATGTATGACAAAAGGCCACAATTTACATCACAGATTTGGCAGAGCATGCAGGCACAGCTTGGCACGTGGTTGAATCTTAGCACCGCTTATCATCCACAAACTGATGGACAGTCAAAGCGTCTGATTCAGATACTCGAGGATATGTTGAGGATGTATGTGTTGGAGTACGGTGGGTCGTGGCAGGAGTATCTTCACTTGTGTAAGTTTGCCTACAACAACAGTTATCAGGCTAGTATTGGTATGGCATCGTTTAAGGCATTATACGGGAGGCCGTGCAAATCTCCATCTTGTTGGGCAGAACTAGAGGATGTGGTAGCTATTGGGCCAGAGATTATTGTGGATCACAAAGAAAAGATATGCCTGATCAGATTGAGGTTGAAAGGTGCGCAAGAGAGACAGAAGAGATATTATGACTTGTATCACGGCGAGTTGGAGAACAAGGTCGGGGACTACGTTTAACTGAAGGTGTCTTCGATGAAGGGTCACAAAAGGTTTTAGATCAGAGGGAATCTTACGCTGAGATTTATTGGTCCATTTAGAGTTGGGAAGCGGATAGGCAGAGTTGCGTATGAGTTGGAGTTGCCACCTCAATTATCTGGAGTTCATCCTGTGTTTCATATCTCTATGCTCAGACTTGATAGGTCGAGAGAGGCCAGGCAACCGATGGTGGACCTAAGCTAGATAGACTTGAGGGAGGACATCACCTATGATGAGAGCCTATTCAGATACTGGACCAGAAGTTGAAGATTCTGAGGAACAAGGAGATCCCGTCAGTTATGGTTAAGTGGCAGCATCACGGGGATGAGGAGCTGACGTGGGAGCTTCAGTCCTACATGCGCGAGTATTTTCCTTACCTCTTCTGATTCGGTAAGTTTTCCTTTTAGTTTTGTTCTAATTTCGAGGACGAAGTTTCATTTAAGTTAGGAAAACTTCAACGACCCTAAATTCTAACTTGTGTCACGTGTCAATTTAGGTCGTACGTGAGCCTATTCGCTGTGATACAGTTGTCCAATTCTCGTTCGTCGGTGTCGAGGTATGTTATTTGTGTTCAGTGTTTTGTATTATATTATATTACTCGAATGTTTAATTCCAATGTCCTAAAGGTGCGAGGAAGTTTAAGTGTGTACGTTAGTACGGGGAACGGTTCAGCTCGAGTGTTACGTGAAATAACGGGTTTTCGGGCGAACGCTGGTCGAGTAATTAGTAGTCCAGGGGACTTAAATGAATTAAAAATACTGACAAAATACAAAATAAATAATAATTAAAAGTTGGAAGTCGCGTTTGATATGTTGGTACGTCCAGGGCGACGCAACGAGACGAGTGGATATTCGAAATGAATTCAAAAATGCGAGTATTGTGCGAGAAATCACAAAGTAGAGTGAGAAAGTCACCTATTGGAGTCACCTAGTTAAGTTTAGGTGGTTGGGAGAAATGAAAAGAGGCCAAGGGATAAGCCTCGAGATGTACGTGTGGGTTAGATGATGGGGGGAGTATAAAAGCCACCCCATCACATTTTCTCTCTCCTTACCTCATTTCTCATTCTCATCCAAACGATCACAACGTTAGAACGGAGGGATTTTTGAGGTGTTTTGCCATGATTTGATGTCGAGAGAGCGAGCAAATACGAAAACTAAGGTGAGAATCTAATTCTCCACGTGAATATCTACATTTTGGTGGTGTTTTAGTGTGTTTTCGTCGCGACGGATTCGAACTACGATTTGGAAAATCAATTTTTATGTTTTGTTTGATTAGATTTGGGATGAATGGAATCATTAAATGGTGGTTTGTGAATTTGGTTTGTTGATTGGGAAAGTTTCTAAAATTTTGGGGATTTTTGCGGATTTTAGGAATTTGGGTGTTTGGTCGAGGTTTTAAGACAAGCCGAGGATTGTTTGATGTTGTAATGGAGGTCTTGACGTGGTTGGGATAGGTTCGAAACATGGTGACGTGAGCTGGGGCTATGGAAAGCCCCCCGACTAGGGCGTGGATGAGACACCGCGAGCGACGCCGTGGGCATATAATGCCCACAGCGTGTTGGCGACGGCATGACACTGTTCACAGGGGAAAATTTTTCGAAAACTTTCAGGGATCTCTCGGGTATCCAAATGGGTCCGAATACGACCCAATACCCAGGTAATCGACCCAAATAGGTGAACGAATAAAATTATGGAAATTGGATAAAATGAGAATAATTAATAGAAATTGTTATTTAATTGGGTTGACAGGAGTTTAATTGATTTATGGATCACACGGAAATACTAGGAGGTGTGTCGGTACACGTTGAATGCGTATTAGCTTGGATTACAGGTAAGTAAACCAGTGAGGAATTTTACAGTTATTTCTGAGCTTTGAATTATTATTGTTATTGTTCCATTCCCAATTTGGAAATTCTATTCCTTTGAGTTGTTCGAAGGCAAGGGAGTCAATGTGGTCCTTGCATATTTTCGGGCCTTCTGAGGTAACATGCCAGAGGTCGACGGCTGGGGATGCACGATATTTGGTTTTGGTTTGATATGGGATTAGTGTTCTTACTGGACTACCAGGGAATCTCATTCGCGGTGACATCAGGACGACGTGAATGTACCGTGTCCTAAGCATCGAGCCTTGTAGGTGTATACCTCGACTAAAACGATCTTTTAGTTGGGACTACTTGCGCCTCTCTTTTATTTTTAGGACACTCATTTTCGAGTGCTCTGTTGATTTGTTTACAGTCTTATTTATTCATGCATTCCCTATCATTTCCTTCTATTGGCATGAATATGACTATGTTTATTTATTTTGAAATGTTGTATTTATATCCTGTTTAGCGTTACTTACCTGGACTCATCATTCTTGTATTTGACGGAGTGCAGATCCACAGACCAGTAAGGGAAAGGCTCCAGAGCTTGGAGATTTGCTTTGAGGATATTGGAGCACGCCTTTCTACTTGACTGATTAGGTGACTTTTTGTGCTATTGTATATATATATATATATATATATGTTGTTTTGGAACATGAGTTTGGGTATGTGAGACATTCTGGGCATGTATATCTATTGGGTTGTTCTCCTGTGACTAATCATTTGTAATGATATACATATGCGGGGTTTCCACACTCTAGGATGTCTTACTTTAATATGGTTGTGATTCTCTGATTAGTTTGAGCTTTTGCTTCCGCTATATTGATGATAACTCGCTAATCAATGTTCTAAACTTGTAAATGAATGGTAATTAGTAAGGAAAGGCTGACTAGCCTTGTGGGATTCGTCGAGACGAACTCGGAGTTTCACGTCGAGACGAACTTAGAGTTTCACCAGACTGGATATTGCCCTGGCATTAGGTAAGTTGAGCAGATTCACAATTAATCCAAGCAAGTTGCATTGGTTTGCAATTCGAAAAGTTTTAAAATATCTGAAGAAAACAATTAACTAGGGTTTATGCTATAGTGGATATCCTTCTAGGACCCTTCAGTCCTAGAAGGATTTTCATATGCAAGTTGGATTGTAAAAGATCAAAATCATGCTTCTAGAAGTGGATGGATCTTCACACTTGCTGGAGGTGCAATCTCGTGGGTTTCAAAGAAGCAGACATTAATAGCTAGTTCCACCATGGAATAAGAGTTTATTGCGTTAGCCTCGGCTTCAAAAGAAGCTAAATGGTTACGTGAATTGTTACACGAGATTCCATTGTGGCCTAAGCCACTAGCTCATATATCTATCCATTGTGATAATGAAGCCACATTGGCAAGAGCTTACAATCAAGTGTACAATGGCAAATCCAGACATATTGGACTGAGACTGTAACGGCCCATTTTCCAAATGAACCGACACGGGGGCCAATGCGGGCCCATAATTGCTTGCCAACGCCAGTTGTGCCCCACATGCAATCAAATCCACCATTTAATCATTATTAACCTCAATATGCCATAATTTACTGTTTAATTGTTTAAAAACTAAATTCATATGTTAAGATAATTTCCAAACCTTAAAAATATCAGTGAAAGTCTTAAAAACATGTTAACTCAGATAACAAACATCGAATTCATGTAATATATCATAAACCTAGTGTGGAAAACCCATGTGATAATCATATATAGAGGAGTACACCTAAAAGCTCTCAAAATATCACAAATACAGGTTTTGAAGTGTCTCACAATCCCAAATCCCTAAAATGAAAACAAAGTACATATAATACAAACGTATAAGTCGGGCTCAAGCCAATTCAAAAGGCAGATGACGAGTCCAGAGTGAGAATTCCTAAGGAATTAAGTGAGCAGTATTGAAAGTAAATACTGGAATTTAAATAAATCTATTAAATAAACATGTGGAAATAAATACAGGCAAATGTGATCATCGCATAGATAAGTAATAGTGAAAGCTAAAAGTGTGTTCCTAGAGCCTAGGGCCAGAGTAGCGTCATACTTCAGACTCTTCCACATAATAATACTGGCGAGTCCCACTCAAGCAAGGCCAGTATTTGGATCCGCTAGGTGATCTACGTAGAACCTACGACGCACCTACACGTACCCCGACACGACTCTCGGGTCGAACTATTCACCGAGATCCCTGACACACGTGGTATGGCCTAGTGGACATACACACGAAAATGGCACGGAGGGAGAGCCTCAACGTCCGTCCATTTAAATCAAAACCAAATATTGAAGGACATAATTTGAATTTAAAAGCCAAAATAAATAAATACTCAAGTAATTTCAGTTGGGATACTAAACACCTCAATTCACACTCCAACTAATCCAATACCATCCTATCAAGCCTCCAAACTCGTGTCCAATCCCCAGTCAGTCAATCAAAAATCTAATAATTGAAAATAATATTAATTTCCCATAACTGAATATCCCCAATTTTCCTCCTAATTGAGTTTATTTCTATCAATTTAAATTCCAATTTAATTGATAATAATCCTTCAATGAAATCTCAATTAAACCCATTTCAGAAAATTCATTTTTAAATTTTTTTTATTTTTCTATCTCGAACGCTGTAAGTTATGCCATCGTGAGTAAAGGTCTCACGACGTTCTCGACACCATGGCCCACGCCACCATGAACACCACTCTCAAGAAGTGATATAAATCGTGGGTGTGTGGTGGCTCTCTAGTTTGGACACCACGGGTGACGCCGTGGGAGTTTCCTCCCCACAACGCCCCTGGCGGCGTCTGAACCAATGGCGCCCCAATTGGATTTTTGAGCCCCTCGGCTCGTCGCCTCGGTCCGAACCCATCCCAACATCTCACATAGCCTCATACAAATCATACACAACCATAAGCCCTTAATGGAGTTCGTTCGAAACCAAAACCCCGACAAAACTTGATAAAAATCATACTTTTTTCCTTCAAAACCACAACTTCAACAACTCAAACAAAACCTCCACAATTGCTCCAAAACCACCACAAAATCCATAGCAAAATTGCCAAAACTGGTGCGCTCAAAATCAAAACCCGAAACCCATGTCAAAATTTGAACTTTTATACCCGAAATGTAGGAAACAGAGAGATGATTGATAATCTAACCTTAAATCGTCAATTGTACTTCGTTTGAGCCACCAAATGATCTCTTGAAATCTAGAAAACCCTAGTCCCAAGCTCCAATTTTTGTCCACAAGAGAGAAAAGGTGGTGAAAATGGGGTCAAACACCCCCATCTATACTCCAACTTTCATCTAATTAGTACACATATCTTGAGGCATCATCTAAAGTGCATAGGAAGTCAATTGGTTCCTGCTTAAGTGATTTAGGTGGGTGACACCCTCTCCTTGACTTATCCTTGCTCAATCAAAACAACTAATCCTCAGGTGTTCCAATACTCGACTACCGCACGTACACTCGCGTCTCTCACGTACTCTCACACCACGAACGCATATACGAAATTAATTATCAATTATTAATTGTATTTTATCATTTTCCATGTGTATGACTATCCAACCTAGTGTACTGTCATTCGCCTATCCCGTACCCACGTCTGCATGCTAATTGGGGCGAATACCTGTCACACTGTCGCACGTCAATAACAAAATAAAATACACACATCACGATGCCAATAACCTAATTAATTATGAACATCGCAAATTATATGCACAACAACGCAAAAATCACTATTTACCTAACTCCGAGCGTGCCCTGGCCTATCTGCGGCGGTCCCACGAGCATCTGAGCTATTAGTTACTTCTACAACCACGTCATTATTAACGGCTAATTAAATTTGGGTCGTTACTTTTCTTCCCAACTAGGTGAAATTTTGTCCTGAAGTTTAAAAAATTAAACTAAAACATACCGACAAATAGCTGAGGGTACCATCGCCGCATCGTAAACTCAAGCTCCTAGGTGAGTCTTTCGATTCCGTGATGCTGCCAACGAACCAAAACCTTCAAGATCTCCCTGCTCCTCAGAGTCTACACTCTATGATCCACAATCTCCACTGGTTGCTCCTCATACGTGCCATCAGGTCATACCTCTACCTATTTGACATCAATCACCGGCCTCGGTCCTGACATAGCCAGTCTCAACATTGACACATGAAATATCGGATGTACCCTAACTAACTGAGACAACAACTCCAACTCATAAGATACACTATCGATGCGTGCCTTGACCCTGTATGGTCCAACAAACCTACATGTCAGTTTCCCCTTAATGCCAAATCTCTGATGCCCTTTCCACAGAGAAACCTTCAAATACACCATATCATCAACCCCGCAGCTCAGACTCCCGTGATACTTATCCGCATATTTCTTCTATCTATCCTAAGCCACCTCAAGTCTCTGCCTAATCTGCTTCACCTTCTCAATGTAATCCACAACAACCTCAGGTCTTATAGCCGTTGTATCCTCCAGTGCTGCCCAATATGCTGGTGACCTATAGGGCCTACCATAAAGTGCCTCAAACGGTGGTATCTCGATACTCGCCTGATAGTTATTGTAAACAAACTCACATAAAGGAACATAATCCTCCCACGATCCTCCAAACTGCAATATACACGCCTTGAGCATATCCTCAATAATCTGAACCAAATGCTCTGACTGCCCATCAGTCAAGGGATGGTATGCAGTCCTGAAATGTAGTCGAGTGTCAAACTGCTCCCACATTTAGTTAACGTAACTAATAATTGTTTTTAAAAATGGCTACCAAAGGATGTTGCAGCTTAACATTGTAGCTAACAAAATGTTACAAAAGTTAAACCTCATTACGATCGTTTAAATTAAAATGTATGCATTTTTATTTATTTTATTTTATTTTTTAAGTAATGCCTATGTTTTTTATTGCATTTCAAGAAAGGTGGAATAAATCTAAAGCTATGGAAAAACTAATTTTTAGTAGTGGTTGTCATAGCTTATTGTTTCTTTGGTTAGTTGGATTTATTTAGAGAGAGTTGGGCATTGGGCCGATGTGAGGAGAAGAGAGTTGGATTGAAGTTGAATCCACAAGATCGATGGCGGATTGAAAACTAGGAGGTTGTTAAGGTGGGGGTTTCGTTAAGGTGCAGTTTTTTTTAAAATTATTTTTTTAATTATATTTTTTCAGTTATTTAGTTTTCATTTGAATAAAATAACTAACTTTATTTCTTTTACAGAGAATATTATTTTTTTTGTAGGTCAGGGCCTATTAAATTGAAAAACAAAACGAGAAGGAAATAATAAGAACTAAATTTTATTTATTTATTTATTATTTTTATATCATGTAATTGCATAGTTTTTTTTAGAAAAGGTGATTAAGTAGCATGTATTTATTGCATGTTATGTGTAATTTAACTATGTTTTTAAGAAAATATTAGAATTCACAACTAGAAAGAAGGTTTTTCATAGCTTGTGAAAAATGTTGTGACATCAATTTAATTATTTTTTTTACCAACGTTGTCACATGTCTTTCATAGCTTTTAAGAAAAGTTATTGGTTAACTATTCATTGCTTTTGGTTAACGTAACTACTAATTGCATTTAAAAATAGCTACCAAAGGATGTTGCAGCTTAACATTGTAGTTAACAAAATGTTACAAAAGTTAACCCCATTAAGACCATTTAAATTAAAATGTATGTCTTTTATTTATTTTATTTTATTTTTAAGTAATGCCTATGTCTTTTATTGCATTTCAAGAAAGGTGGAATAAATCTAAAGCTATAGAAAAGCTAATTTTTAGTAGTGATTGTCATAGCTTATTGTTTGTAGTAAAATATTTTTTAAAAATTAAAAATAGAGACAACAATGGAGTGATAAAAAATGTAACCCTTTTTATTCAGAATAATTGAAGGTTTGTTATTCAACAATATAACATGACTTATATGCTCGTTTCAACCAATATAAACATTGCTAGATTCAGTATGAATCTATTTGGTCTGATCCATCATATTGAATTGTGAATGAATAAGGAAAAAAGAGTAAAAGAAATGGAAATTAAATATGATATGTACTTTCTAATGCCTTAAAAAAGATAAAAAGACTCCAAATATATTTGAAAATTGAATGTATTCCAAAACCGTGCTTGCATTTTTCATTGCAATCGACGTTCTTTATGTATAAATCTAGACCTAAGTTAAGTTCCTTAGAAGGGACTCGTTCCCTTTC
This sequence comes from Stephania japonica, assembly GCA_039657345.1. Classification (NCBI taxonomy): domain Eukaryota; kingdom Viridiplantae; phylum Streptophyta; class Magnoliopsida; order Ranunculales; family Menispermaceae; genus Stephania; species Stephania japonica. The sequence goes on along the minus strand of CM077564.1, from coordinate 19,009,728 downwards.
CCAATATGGGACTCTAACAAAATTGAATACTCAGTTGATACTAAGTGTTGGGTTTTGGGGTTCATGCGCAGCGGAGATTTCAAAACTATTTTGAGAAAAACCCCAATAGGATCCGAATCTGATTTCATTAAAACACGTTTAAACTATGAAAACTTAATCATACCTCAGTCGCAATGTACCTTTCTGAAGGTTAATCGATCTCTAAGGCGCTGCCAACGACGAACGCCTTCTATCAGCAATCCACACACAAACGGCGGCCGAGATTTGAAGTGCTAGCTTCGAGAGAATACCAAACCTTTTGTTTCTCTCCAAAACGACCCAGAGCATACCAAAGAAACTCTAAGTCGTTTCTTAAAACGAATATAGAGTTTCGACCCTTTTAATCTTTCTTTTTTTTTTTTCTGTATTCTAACTCAAAGCGTCTATTTATACAACCCTTGTATATAGACGGTTAAGTAAATTACACATATACCCCTACCTAAAGAAGTATAAGTGTAATACACTACAAGGATGTTTCTGTCATAAATTTTATCATATAAAATTCATTTTTCTGAACCATCTTAAAATCTCTCAAAACCATTCTCAATGTGTGACCCAATAGGGCAGTGTACCAAAACATATTTTGGTATACAAGTCATAAGCGGCCTCTAGCAAGACATTATGACTACCTAAGTTGTACAAATATCAAATCGATACAACCTAATCAATAGTGTATATAACATCCTTTTGTCATACGATATCCTTTTGATCAAACATAAGACATGGAATTGTCATCCAACATGTTCAATCGTACTAGTCTCGATTTCTAGGTAGACTGAAAACATCTAAGTGACATTGATCAATATCAATTCACTTAGACTAGGTCTTTTAACAGTCTAACACATCGAGGATCCACTTTGGATATCTCTCTTTATATGAGAGGGACAAATTCTATCTCGATTACACAACTTCACCACATTATTCACACAAGGTAACCAATCACAACCTTTATAATCGTCCTAAGTTAAAGACAACGTTAGATTGCGTCAAATCACTTGTATTCCTAATGTTGAAGTCTCTGTAATCTCAAGTTAGAGGACTGAAAAATATACCTATCATGAGAAACAACTATGACTTAATCCATGTGATGTTCTCATAGCGGGTTGGTCCAGTACTTTGTTCCCTAACAAGTACTCATGATCTTGATTCGTATTCCTATACGTATGATCATCAATCAAGACTCACACTAGTCTTAATTCATTATAGTTCCCAGTTCCCAGTATAATAATCGACTAGGGACATTTAGGATATTTCTGTAAATACCCATGGATCTTATTATAATGTAAACATGCAAATCAATTATAATAAACAACAAATGAAATCCTCTATTTTATTAACTAAAATGTATTCATAAAGACTATTAATGGATTGACCTAGGGCACATTTCCCAACATCTCCCACTTGCTCTAGGGCCAATCATTCATGCATCTAATGCCTAATGATCTAACATGACCATCATGTTTCGCTTGTGGAAGAGCCTTTGTCAATGGATCCGCAACGTTGTCTTCAGTAGGTACTCTACAAATCTTTACGTCTCCCCTCTCAATAATTTCTCTGATGAGATGAAAACGTCTGAGTATATATTTGGATCTGTGGTATGATCTAGGTTCCGTGGCTTGTGCTATTGCCCCGTTATTGTCACAATACAAACAAATAGGGTTAGCAATACTTGGAACCACACCTAGTTCAAAAATGAACTTTTTGATCCAAACAGCCTCCTTTGCTGCATCGGACACTGCAATATACTCAACTTCTATTGTAGAATCTGCCACAGTCTCTTCCTTCGAACTTTTCCAGCTTACTGCACCCCCATTCAAAGTAAACACATATCCAGACTGCGATCTAAAATCATCTATATCAGTTTGAAAACTTGCATCTGTGTAACCATTTACAACTAGATCATTTTCAAAACCTCCATAGACCAAGAACACTTAGTCCTTCTTAAGTACTTAAGGATGTTCTTTACTGCTATCCAGTGACTCTCACCAGGATCTGACTGATATCTGCATGTAGTGCTCAAAGCATATGATACATCAGGTCAAGTGCATAGTATAGCATACATGATAGATCCAATAGCTGATGCATATGGAATCTTATTCATACGATCTCGCTCACCATTTGTCCTAGGACATTGATTCTTGCTGAGACTTATGCCATTAGACGTTGGCAACAATCCTCTTTAAGAGTCTTGCAAACTGAACCTATTCAATACCTTTTCTATGTAAGCACTCTGACTTAGATCGATTAGCCTTTTAGATCTATCCCTATAGATTCTTATCCCTAGGATATAGGCTGCATCTCCTAAGTCTTTCATTGAGATACACTTCCCTAACCAAGATTTGACACTCTGCAATGTTGGGATGTCATTTACAATGAGTAATATATCATCAATATACAGTACCAGAATACAACTACACTCCCACTGACCTTCTTGTATACACAAGGCTCATTTTCGTTCTTAATAAAACCAAAATCCTTGATTGCTTCATTAAAACGAAGATTCCAACTCCGAGAAGCTTACTTTAATCCAAAAATGGATCTTTGAAGCTTGCATACCTTCCTAGAATTCTCAGGATGTACAAGACCCTCAGATTATGTCATATACACGTCCTCAAGCAACTTTCCATTAAGAAATGTTGTTTTTACATCCATTTGCCATATCTCATAGTCATAACATGCAGCAATGACAATTAAAATTCTTACGGATTTAAGCATGGCTACTGGCGAAAAAGTTTCATCATAATCAACACCTTGAGTCTGCTTGAAACCTTTTGCTACAAGTCTTGCTTTGAAAGTATGCACTTTGCCATCCATGTCAGTTTTCTTCTTGAAAACCCATTTACATCCAATGGTCTTACCACCTTCAGGTAAATCAACATGTTCCAAACTTGGTTATCATACATGGATTACATCTCAGAGTTCATGGTACTTAGCCATTTATCTAAGTCTGGTCCAGACATAGCCTCCTAATAAGTGGTGGGCTCATTTTGATCCATAAGCAACACATCGCGACTATCAATAATGAGAAATCCGAATCCCCCTGGCTCATGTCTTACCCTACTAGATTTACGTGGGTCTTGTGTCACTTGCGAAGGTTCAACTAGTTCAGAACGTTGTTGAACTTCCAATAGCGGTTCAGTGTTTATTTGTGATTCTTGAACTTCTTCAAGATTTATTTCTCTCCCACTAGTGTCTTTGAAATAATTTATTTTTCCATAAAGGCACCATACCGAGCAACAAACATTTTGTTATCAACGGGATTATAAAAGTAATATCCTTTTGTTTCCTTAGGATACCCCACAAATAAACACTTATCAGATTTAGGTGCTAGTTTTTCTGAGACTTGTCGCTTTACATAAGCGTCACAACCCCAAATCTTAAGAAAAGACAAACTAGGTCTCTTCCCGTACCATATCTCATATGGTGTTTTATCAACCGCTTTAGAAGGAACTCGATTTAGAGTGAAAGCTGCAGTTTGTAATGCATAACTGCAAAAGGATAATGGAAGATCCGCATGACTCATCATCGAACCATATCTAATAAGGTTCGATTTCTCCTTTCAAAAACTCCATTCCATTATGGAGTTGCTGATAGAGTTAATTGTGAGACAATCCCACAATTTCTAAGATGATCATCAAATTCTTGGCTCAAATATTCACCACCTCGATCTGATCGAAGTGCTTTGATAGTTTTACCAAGTTGATTCTGCACTTCATTTTGAAATGTTCCAAACATCTCAAATGATTCATCTTTATGTTTCATAAGATATACATAACCATATCTGCTGAAATCATCAGTAAATGTAATGAAGTACTAATAACCTCCTCTAGCCATTGTGTTTATAGGACCGCATACATCAGTATGTATTAGACCTAATAAATCACTTGCTCTTTCACTATGTCCAGTAAAGGGACTTTTGGTCATCTTGCCTCGTAAACAAGATACGCACGTTTCATATGTTTCTAAATCAAATGAATCTAGAAGTCCATCTTTATGAAGCTTCGTTATGCGTTTCTCATTTATGTGCCCGAGACGACAATGCCAAAGATAGGTTTGATTCAAATCATTTGACTTAAATCTCTTTGTATTTATGTTAAAGACTGGAGTATCAGTGGACCTTTTCATGCTTAGAATATAAAGACCATCACACAAATCAGCATTTGCATAAAATATTCCTTTACAAGAAATGGAACATCTATTATTCGCAATAATAAAATCAAAACCATCCATATCCAAGCATAAAACAGAAATGATGTTTCTGCTCAAGGCAGACACAAAATAACAATTATTTAAAGTTAAGATAAGTCCACTAGGTAAGACTAAGTAATATGATCCAACAGCCAGGGCAATAACTCTTGCTCCATTCCCTACGCGGAGGATGACTTATCCTTTATTCAACTTTCTACTTCTGGTGAGTCCCTGCACATTTATACAAATGTGAGATTCACATCCGGTATCCAATACCCAGGAATCACTAGTAGATAAATTAATTTGAATAACATAAATACCTGAGGTAGTAGTCGCACTACCCTTTTTCTTCTTTAGATCTTCCAAGTAGAGTTTGCAATTTATGAACCAATGTCCATGTGCATGGCAGAAATGACAATTTTCTTCCTTTTCCTTTTGGTGCTTTGAAGTAGGAACAGGTTAGGGCTTGACTTGTTCCACAGGCTTTGCGACAGGTGCAACAGCAGCCTTGGAAACTTTAGCCTTGCCTTTGCCTTTGCCTTTCTTCTTCATTCCCTTTCCTTTTTGGACCATCAGCACATTACTAGAGGGTTTCTTAATATTTTGTTCAGCAGTTTTGAGCATCAAATGCAACTCTGGAATTGATTTCTCCATATTATTCATATTGTAGTTCATCACAAATTGTGAGTAACTTTCCGGTAATGAATTTAGGATCAAATCCGTAGCCAACTCTTGGCTTATGGGAAATCCGAGTCTATCAAGCTGGTCAACATAGCCCTTCATCTTCAGAACATGAGGACTAACTGACGCACCCTCAGTCATTTTACAAGAATGCAGGTTCTTGACTGTCTCGAACCTTTCTTGCCTACCTTGCTGTTAGAACATTTCCTTCAGAGTTACAGCCATGTCGTAGGCTTCCATTAGTTCCATGTCCTTCTGAAGTTCAAGAACCATAGTTGCCAACATAATGCATGCAACATCAGTAGAATTGTTGACATGCTTATTATGCGCATCCTTCACAGCTTTCGTAGCATTGGCTGGTGGGTCCTTAGGGATTGGAGCATCCAGGTCATACAACTTGCGTTCATGCTTGAGAACGATTATCAAGTTTCTGAACCAGTCAAGAAAGTTAGTCCCAGATAACTTATCCTTCTCAAGGATAGATTGCGGTGACAGGGGATTATTGTTACTTGAAGAGGCCATTGATCTACAATAAAGATTATGCAAAGTTTATTTTAGCATAGAGGAATAGACTCCCACTAAATTAACAACCCTCCTAAAACACACTGTTTATTTAGGGGACTAAAATCCATATTTCACCTAATTCAATGACAACTATGGCATGAAACACAGAACTAGATTATTTAGGTAGGTAAAAATTACCAATTACATCTTATGTAATTTTATATCCTTTTATGAGATATGGGACATCTTATGTCTTAGCATGTTTTTATCTCATCATTTGCCTAAAGCTCAAAACTATTTTGATGGCTTTATTAAGTCGGACCATTTTAAGCATTTAGGTAAGTCTTACCCAGCTTGTCTCACCAAGATAACACAATACACCCAGCTATGGCTGAAACTGTATTAGTGTGATCGAGGCCTTGACAAGTGTTTAAAATGGATGGCATGAGACTTAAAAATTTAATAGAGGGATTTTACTCAATTTTAGTGATTTTATGTAAACAGTAAAATATCATATATTTTATTGATTTGTTAAATCACTAAACAATTTGGAGATTTTTATACTGTTCACTAATAATAGATTTTATGTGTGCTAGGATTTGTTAAATCCCCTTTTTTTTTTTTAGAAGACGAATCTCAATTCCGAAAATTGAAATTCGCTATAGAAAATCATATTTTTCGTTGATTTTACTATACTAAATTTACCCCTTAATTTATCCAAAATTAAGTCAATTAAAACGTTTTTAATTAACCTGGGCCCGCATCTAACTAATCATCTTATCCTAATCCAATTAGGACTTTAGATATTTGAATCCTAACATATTACCAATAACAAACTTCTCCATATTTATCTCCTATCCAATAGGGATAATGAAACCGATTTTGCATATATCTCCTAATCTAATTGTTATCTATCTTTATCAAATAGAAACTTCATAACAAAATAGATATAACAAGATAAATAAATAATTTCAAAAATTAATTATTTATTTTGGATTTAAGATATTTGAATCCTAGTATATCACCAATAACAAGATTCTTGATATTTATCTCCTATTCTAATTTGTTATCTATCTTTATCAAATAGAAACTTCATAACAAAATAGATATAACAAAATAAATAAATAATTTTGATAATTAATTATTTATTTTGGATTTAAGATATTTGAATCCTAGTATATCACCAATAATAAGATTCTTGATATTTATCTCCTATTCTAATTTGTTATCTATCTTTATCAAATAGAAACTTCATAACAAAATAGATATAGCAAGATAAATAAATAATTTCAAAAATTAATTATTTGCAATTTCGATCTTCATCCAAATAATCACAAACATGTAATTGAATCATGAACTACTATCCCAATCGAACCTAATGGTGTCATGGATCATAGAACTAATTCATTAAAACTATTCAAATTAACCTAACATGGTTACTAGCATGTACGAAACTAATTTCAATTGAATCACGAATATATGTATCATATACACAAAACATGATAATAAATCTCACAGAAAACTTATGTATATCACATATACATCAACTATTAACATGTTTTCAATCATATATCATAAGAAAACATGCAATGAGTTTAATGGAATCAAACTCAAAGGCTCTAATACCACTGTTGAGTTTTGGGGTTCATGCGCAGCAGAGATTTCAAAACTATTTTGAGAAAAACCTCAACAGGATCCGAATCTGAATCCATTAAAACATGTTTAAACTATAAAAACTTAATCATACCTCAGTCGCAATGTACCTTTCTGAAGGTTAATCGATCTCTAAGGCGCTGCCAACGACGAACGCCCTCTATCAACAGTCCATAAAATGTATTCATAAAGACTATTAATGGATTGACCTAAAATTTATTAACTAAATTGTATTCATAAAGATTATTAATGGATTGACCTAGGACACATTTCCTAACACTAAGTTCCTTATAAGGGACTCGTTCCTTTCCCAAGAGGCTCCTCGAACAACCTTAGGATAAAATTCTAATCATTTTGAAAAATTACTACAAGATGCTCCACATTTTGATATAGGAACAAGAATAATCTTTGATGAGGATTTTTTCAAAAGTTTGATCGCGCCTCAAATCCCCATTTTGATCATTTTTTGCTTGTTATATATGTAATATTTTTTACATTATCAATACAGTAAATTATGTAGGTCATGGAACGTAGGAACATCCCGTTTCAATTTTATGCATACAGAGAAATTGTTAAGGTTTCGCAACGCATCGAGTACAACACACCCCCATCAATGATCATGATTCTTAAGTTTGGAACAAGTAAACACGAGTTGATGGATCATGTGTGTGACGCGTTTAGTATCTTGTCCACTGAGACTCTCATTACGATGACGTATCATCAAGTAATAACCCATCCATCAGGTTCACAATATTTTATCCCCGTGTCATTGCAAGACGAGACCCACTTTGAGTTGATGTGGTCAACAATTGCGAATCTACCATTATCAGCGAAGGTAGAGATTTATTTAACCTTCAAGCCAATCGAGCCTTTTCAAAACTCTATTGTGCATTCACAAGTGGTAGAAGAAAATGTCGGCATGACATGCCCTACATCAATGTTGGAAAGATTACATATGCAATCACCTATAGGTGATGTTGTGCAAGATAGATTTGTTACTCCAATTGATGGTGACATTAGTGCCCCCAGTGATGACCCTAACGAGGATGACGACAACGACATCGACGAGGACGTATGTCCCCTCGAGGATGTTGCGCCATCTGTTGATTGGGAAAATATAAATGTCGTTACAAACGACCCAACCTATGAAACTCCAGGGGCGGAAAACTTGCAAAATGATGAGCAATTTACTATTGACGAAGAGGAGAGCATGGAAGAAGCAAGCGATGAAGAAGTTTACCAACCATTGCCAGTGTATAATGAAATTGATTGAGAAGTGACTAATTCTACTGCGACCCAACATTCTCATCATTCGACTAGATAGGACATGCCTAATTTTGAGTTGGAAAGAGGAATGTGCTTTGACAATAAGAAAGACTTGCAGCATACCATCAAAGTATGGCATGTTAACAACCATTCTCAATACCATGTTATGGAGTCAACTACAACCTTGTGGGCGATGAAATGCTTGAAGTGCACCGAAGTTTGGTGCATGTAGTGTATCCGTGCTTGTTTGCGAAAAAGAAACAATTGTGGGAGATCACTCAATTAGATGAGCTGCACAGCTGTATAAATCCCAGCATAGAATGCGGTCATGCCCAACTCGACGCTAACATGCTTGCACGTGAAATACAAAGCGTTGTCCAAATAGATCTAGGCAATTATAATCAAAGCCTTGGTAGAAATCATTAAACTAAAATACGGGCATGAAGTTCCCTACAAGCAAATGTGGGATGCCAAAAGGAAAGCGAGCTTGCAAATGCATTCGAGAGATTGGAACGCATCGTATGCTAGGTTACCAAAATGGTTGGCGGCTATACATAATAAAAGCTTAGGGATAAAGATTGAGTCGTCACATAGACAGTGGGCAGCAGATGAGATCAAAATAGAGCATCCTCAATTTCGTCGTATGTTCTTCACATTCGAAACATCAAATGAAGGGTTCAAGCATTGTAGGCCTCTTCTACAGATTGATTCTTGTATGACAAATATAGTTGTAAGCTAATGATTGCCCTATCTGTTGATGGTAATGGAAACCTACTTCCAGTTGCATTTGCAGTTGCGGAAAACGAATCAACAGACATGTAGGGGTGGTTTTTGAAGATGTTGCGCAAACACGTGACCTATAGAGATGGTATTTGTATTATTTCTAATCGTCACTCTGGCATTCTCGAGGCTGTTAACATACCAGAAAATGGTTTTTGCCCACCAAGAGGATACCACCATTATTGCCAGCGACACTTGACTAGTAATTTTAACACGAATTTCAAAAACGAATCGTTAAAGAACATCCTTTCTCAAGCTGTTATTCAACATCAAGTGAGGAAATTTGATGCATGCATGGAGCGTTTTGCTTATTTGTCATCAAGAAATCCTCAACTTCAATATGTAAATGTCATTCCCAACGAATTATGGACTCAATCGCATGCGGAGGCCTGAGGTACAAATGGATGAATTATAATGGGGTTGGTATGTAATCGATACTAGTTATGTTTGTTATCCAATAACTTTTTATCATTGTGTTGATATTACTGACACGACATTATCTTACTATTGTAGAATGTTTTAACGGTGTATTGAAAGGGGCACGATTCTTGCCAATAACAACAATGGTTCAAATGAATTACTACAGGTACGTACACCAACCAATGCAAGTAAGAGATCGATGAAGCAATCTCGGATGGGCTCTATCACACAAAATATGCCATGGATAAAATTGCACATTATGAACAATCTGCAAGGAGACATTACGTCAAATTGATAAATCGAGACAATGGTGAGTTTGAGGTGCTCATTGGACATCATGGTGATTGCATGCATAAATGCAACAATACACAAATTGTTATCCTGAAGAACTGGTATTACAGCTGCAATAAATGGCAATCGTTTGGTTTCCCTTGCTCACACGTGTTAACTGCATGTGCCTTTATTCAACTTGATTATACACAATTTATTGAGCCATACTACAGGATGGACGTGTACGCATAATGCTATTCCTCTCAATTCAAAGCCATCCCAATGAGAAGTATTGGCCGACTTTTGCGCAAAGATTCTACCAGATCCAAGGTGTAGACGTGGTCAAAGGACCAAAGGGAACATGAAGGCAAAATGAGATGGATCTTCCTAATGTTTCGAGAACCTTGAGATGTGGCATATGTCATCAAGAATGACATAAACGAACAACATGTCCAAATAGAGATCGTGCTCGAGTCCCTACTAGGAGGAACCGATGCGGTATTTGTCGTGCAGAGGGACATAATAAAAAAATTGTCCAACAAAAGCTCAACCCCCCAATCCAAACCAATAATGGGATTTGTATTTTATTTGTAAATGGTGTCAGTTGGTAATTTGATAACATTTATATTTATATAGTATTTAGAGATGTTACGTCAAGTAATAGATAGATCTTTGTTAATGTTTTAACTCATATTAATGATTCGTTGTCACTTTTAAAACTACTCTACTAATTTTCCTAATCAAACAGTTGTAGCAAGTACACAAATGGAACTAGGACCATCTGATCCTTCTCTTCTACGCCTCCAATCTACACACAGATCATCACAAGTCTGGAGGGGTCAGGTATATACATTTAACATGTATGTGTCTAATATTTATGCAAAAACGTTTAATACATATATATCGACACATTTTTTTAATTAAAAAGTACATGATACGATGCGCATGCGAAGAAGACGGGGTGTCGTTGATCGACACGTGAATTACCATTCTCGAATAATCCCTTACCTACGTTCTATGGCTTTTATGGGTTTCACGCGTAGGATTTTTCAAACTTGATTGGGCTTTGATCATCACTTTCATTGAAAGATGGTGTCCTGAGATACATACGTTCCATATGTGTTGTGGCGAGTGTCCGATTACACTCCAAGACATTGAGATATAGCTCGGGTTACCTATTAATGGTATGGTTGTGACTAGAAGCACATATATCGACTATCTCAAGGTGTGTGAAAGACTACTTGGTGCAAGACCTGATGCACTTGACCTTTCTGGGAATAGAGTTCTTGTCTTATGGCTCGAAGAAAATGTGCTACCTATAGAGGATGATAGCAATAAAGACATGGTTCGACGTTATGTTTGTTCTTACATTATACAACTTATTAGTGGTTATGTGTTCGCTGACAAGTCAAACCGATATGTACATTTGATATTTCTTCCGTTGCTCGAGGACCTTCAAACAGCTGGACAGTATAGTTGGGGAAGTGCATGTTTGGCTTATTTATACATGGAGTTGTGTCGCGGATCTCGATCCGGTCCGCACGAGGTCGTCGGTACATCAATTCTTATACAACTACGGCATGGGATAGGTTTCCATTTATAGCACCAAGGATGCATGCCTGTTCCTAGAGCTCGACCTCGAACATGTAATGGAATATACATGCCCAATGAAGTTCCTTTGGGATCTAGGTAATAAAAATGTTTCTCATATTATTTTTAATTATTTATTGCGTCTTTTTAATTTATGACTAATTTATTGTTGTGTATACAGATGGATAGTTACATTTTCGATTACTAGGACTTCCACACACGTTTTATCATCATATCATGATGCACTTGACACGCAGAGGGAGAATGTCGTGGAGTGGCAACCATACGTTGATGTCCTCGAGTCACTTCCACAATTATGTACTCAAAGTCATGAGAGTTGGTGTTCGACGTGTCCTTTAATTTGTTTCCATATAGTCGAGTGGCATCGACGGGGGGTAATGAGACAGTTCGATCGATACGAGATCGTGCCACCTAACTGTGATTTTAACCCATGACTGCATCACGTCTAATTGAGATGACACCCTTAAGAAAATTGGGCAGTGTATCATAGAAGATTTATAGAGTTGTGAGAAAATTACGGTAATACTATAGCCACAATGGAACAAGAAGGGGAACATGATCAAGAAGAGTACATGAGGTGGTATGGATTTATCACTAGGCGATTCATTGGACATGACGGGGCTCTACGTGAATATTCGGTAAGCTTGAAACTATTATGTTGTTATCCTCATGAGTCATATTTTAAATTGTTAACTAACGCTTATTTTTTGTATATCAGTCTACATTTGTGCGTCAATTGGAGGGAGTGTTCATTGATGATAGGATCGATCAAGGCATTGTTGCCCTTCATGAAGGCATTAAAATCTTAGATGAGGATGAACGATAGAGGACTACTATGTGGAATGATGAAAATGTAGTTGAGCCGGAAATAAATGATGAAGCTTCTCAAAAAGAAGAGGAAGAACAGGAAGAAGATGATCAAAGCCTAGCAAATAAAGGGAGGAGAAGAAAAACAACAAGGACACATACTGTGGGTGAGAGCAACAGACGTTCTCTTCCACCACCTCCAACTCATCCAATACCAAGAACGACCAAGATCACAATAGAGAGAGCGACGTTCTCCTCCACCACCTCTAACACGTCCTTCTTCTTATGGGTACACTCCTTTGTCGCCCCCAATGCAACTTGATGCTCATATGTTTTTACTTATGGACCAAGCATGAGTGTTCATCCTTATCATTTCGATCCATATGCGCTTGGGCCATCATCTTCCTACATGGACCATAGAATGCCTACACATTCAATGCATGGTTCATTGCTTCAATACATGCCAAGTCCATTTACTCCACCATATTATAATTACAATATTCCATATAGTGGAAATGGCTCATTCATGCACTTATTAGGTATACCACCTCATGTTCCTTTCACCCAACCACATATAGGAAGCCAATATGTTGAAATGGTTCAACCCCTATCTTTGATAGCACCGGTAGTAGAGGTGAATGGAGTTAACACAAGGAAGAAGATCAGTTGACTCATCGAGCTCAACAGACTCAGCCGGACGTACAAGCACGGAGAAATCCAGGTCAAAATAGAGTACGTCCAGTTTGCCTAACGGAGGAGCAACGTTGACGTCGATAGAATTGCAACATACCTTTGTAAGAGTTTCTTTAATGTCATGGTAATTTCTTGGATTTGTATATTTGTTTGAGTTTTTTTGCTATTTGTTTTTCTCTTACTTGTATTGTAATGTCCTAATTTTTAACTGTTGTTATTTATGATGTCATTGCAAATATGGATACCAGCGTGGACATTCACGAACCCCACAGTTAGGTCGGAGCATGCCCGATTAGATATATAATTCGTTTTGTGTTTTTACTGAGTATTTGCGATATATATGTTCAATTTAGTTAAATTTCATCGCAATATGTGTGTTTATATTGTTTATTGCCGAGTAAGGTAGTGTGACGGGTATTCACCACGAGTAGCGTGTAGATGCGGGTACCGATTAAGCGAATTACTAGTACACTAGACCGAGGGACTAGATACACACAATAAATGATAAAATTCATCAAATAATTCATATAAAATGATGAGGAGTGGTTGGTAGCCTCGTTGTGCGCGAACGGAACATGTTGTAGTGCGAAGCCGGGTACCGAAACGCCCTGAGTTTAATGGTTGTAGCTAGAAGGATAAGGTCAATGGGCCATGTGTGATTAAGTGTGTCAATAATATGTAGACTTATTGACCCTCCTATAACCATTATATCAAACCTTGTGATGTGTGTGTGTGTTTTTTGATGATGATTTTTATATAAATATCTCATTTCTCACACAATCACCAACTTTTCTCTCTCCTCTAAGTGTTTTGGACGAAAATTAGTGAAGTGTTGAAGGTTTGGTGAGCTTTGGACGATCATTTGGAGCTTAAGAGTTCAAGGAAAATTGAAACCAAGGTTAGATCTTCCATCTCCTTCTCTACGTTTTGGACTAATTTTTGGGGGTTTTGACGGTGATTTCTGGTTGGGTTTGAGCACACCAACAAGATAAGGTGTTGCTTTGGTTTTGAAGTTGCTTTTGAGGTTACAAATGCTAGATTTGGTTTTGGTGTTGTTGTTGTTTTGAATTTCAAATGATTTTTTTGGGTTTTTGACAAGAAAACTTGATGTTTCGCGTTTCGGACACGTTTTAGTCGAGGGTTTTGATTGTTTAAGCTTGTTTAAGTGTTTAAGGAGTTGTTGGAGCGAGCGCGATCGCGACGAGACGAGCCAAGGGGTCCAAAAATTCGAGAAAACCCCATCGGTTCAAACGTCGTTAAGCGACGCCGTGCTGGGGCTAACGCCCACATGCCCGAACAAGAGGCAAACGGAGAGTGGCGTTTTAAGAGGCGCCACGGAAGGGATAGCCCGAAGTATGGCGCTAGTCTGATTCAGATCATGCACGCGCTTTGTTGTTCTATGCTACTTATATTCATGCGATGATCTTCCACGTCCTGTAGTTCTTTTCTTCCACATGTTTATTTAATAGTATCTTGATTCCAACATTTTTATTTATGTATTTAATAGGTGAAGTTCCTTGGGATTACTCAATCTCGGCTCGTCATCTGCCTTTTTGTGATGGCTTGAGTGCAGATCTTGCATAAGCAGAGGGAAGGGAAAGCTTGAGGACTTCTTGTGATCTGACTGTGGACTTCCATACTGGTATGTTTGTTTACTTTTATCGTTTTATGCTGGGTATGGGTTACAAGTGATACGTTTGACCTGTATATGACTTTGAGGTTAATTTTGGTATTTTAATGGATCATACTTGACATATATATATATATATATATTGATGATATTTTAGTATGGTTTCCACATTAGGAAAATACTCTTAAATATGTTTTCACACACAATTTGATAATTATAAGTCTTCCGCTTAATATTTTGAGGTTTAACAGATGATAACGAGTCCATATGCTAACTTGAACCAATTATTAATTAAAATGATATAAAGTTAGCGATATATGATTTATATTGGGATGTTGATGCGCGTGGGGCACAACTTTGGTGTTATGGCAAGGTTGTGGACCCGCGACGCATGACGTGGCGGCCAATGGATTTTGGGGTCGCTACATGTACGCAAATTTTCATATATAATGCAGATGGAGATGGAGATGGAGATATAGGCAATCAAGTGTTAAAGTTACAATGATATCACTTTTAAGTTCTCTTATTTATGAGGAAAAACCTGAATTAATAGTAAAATCTCCAGACTAACTATCTCTTTCAAAACAATTAATAGAATTTTTTTTGGTTTTTCAATTTGGCTTTGCTATTATGTCATTTGCATTTTCCTTATTATGAATTACTTATGATGCATGTTTTCATAACACTGTGCAAAGGTGAAGGTAAAATGTTAATTTCGTCGTGTTGAGTACTTGAAAAATTAATTGTTGGAGGAATTCAATGAAAATGGTGTTAAGTTTGAGGAATGCTACACGGACATATCAAAATGCACATTGGTGTGTGAGTTATCTATATGCGCCTCGATTTTGTGTGGAACACATCCAATATGTGTTTTAGTATAGTTTGGGTTGATGTATGTGTAGTATTTTCAATTTAGTGGGCGAGGGTGTGGTTGAGGTAGAAGTTATATAAATTAATCATTTTGAAAAGGAGTTAACCATACACTTAATATTTTGTTCAAATGACTCATTTTCAAAAGAAGTAATTATTGTAATCCACTTGCCACCTCACACTCACCTGCCACTTCACACATATCTACTCACCAATGACCCCTTTTGAAAAGTCACAATACATTACTTTTGTGATTTTAAAGAAATCAACTCTATTTGATGAATTAAAAAAAAAAAAAAAAACAGCATTACTTTTTTAATAAACCCCTAGCCACCAACTTTGGTGCAGGCTAATTAGTTAATTATCTACAATTGAACATTACCCTTGTCTTTATATTTCAGAATTTCAGTTAGTCATAGCTATTTCAAGAGGAAAATGAGAACGAGACCCTTTGAGGGATATAAAATTAGGAAAATGCTAAAGTCACCCAAACTAGATTTTTGCCGCCATGTGGGCGTGAATGCATCCCGAGGCTCATCAAAGGGACACACTGAGGGTGTCTATTGAGCAGTATATAATTTTTGTTTTCTTCATGTCACACCAGCTACACATTATAAATCGACAATTATATTGGAGAAAAAAAAAAATTATTCTAATGTCCATTTCATTCATTCTACGTGACGTCTGCATCGAAAATGTTGATTTTTTTGGACATAATCAAAGTCAGTGACAGTCACCCAATTATTTTTCCACAATAATTGACGTTTGATTGTAAATGGGGTATAGCTTATACCATGGCTAGGCCAGCACTTAGGGAACAATATGTCATGTAAAGGTACTGTATTTGGACTCATGGCCCAGACTCAATTTTTTTTTTTTTTTTTCTTTTGGTCAATCTTTCAAAGTTTACTTTATTATTCAAACACCTCTATACAAATCAAGAGAATTTAAATTTTATTTTTGAATTTTTAGTTTTTTTTATTTGAGGATCCTCTAAAAATACAATTATTTGTAAAAATTGAAAAAAACAACTTTTAACTCATGAGTCCAATTATATGGATGCAAATGGGTAGAGTAGGAGATGGGGACTTTATTCCCATATCTGTACCCACTAAAAAATTTATCACCCATACTCATACCCATACCCTTCTGAGGATGAATTCTCGTACCCATCTTCATATCCATCAAATTCCCATGGGTATAGGGAATTTCAGTGGGTAAAATATTTTATCTATTTCATTCGCCATTGGAGATTCCCGTGAGAATTTTTATGGGGATTTTGCGGGGATGAAGAATCCTCGTAAGGAAAATATTCTTCAATCCCACTTAATTTTCCTCAAAAAAAGAATTATAAAAAATAAGGAATCAAAAATACATATATAACAACACAATTATTGAAATTCTAACAAAAATAAAGTATAACATGTAATGCAATTAAAGTTCTAACTTCTAAGTGTTAACAATTCAAAATCTCATTAAGAATTTTTGTCATATATATAATGAATGTTTCGGATGGAAACTATATAATATTATATTATATTTATATATAAATATCATATGGTGTATAAATCATAAATATCATATAATGTATAATTGATATGTGAGTATCTCCATGGAAATTACACATATGTATCATCCATGGGGGATCCCCGTGGGCATATTTTATCACTCATCCCCGTACTCATACCCGTGTGGGTATGAGATTTCGTATCCATTCCCGCCTCCACACCCATTTAAAATCTCCATACCCGTACCCGTTAGGGTAAATCCCCGTCACCCGTAGGTATTACCCTACCTATCATTATGACTAAAAATTACATCCGTGGTCTTACGTGGGCGGTTTCTTTGACCGTTTGAAAAGCAAAGCAACACTTCAACGTGTAAAGAAACTGAAAAAATTACATCCGTACAGTTTTTTTTTTTTAAAAAATTTATAAATTATTATAATTTTCTTTTTTATTCTTTAATTAATGTATATCATGTTTTCAAAAGGCATAATTGGGGTGACGTGAACGCATTATCGTGCCGCACCCACCACACAAATGGCGCCTTTTGTAAAGGCGTCATTCAAATGGCGCCCTTACAAAAAGGCGTCATTTGTCCACCTCGTCCAATCCACCTCCCACCTCGTCCACCATTTGTCCACCTCACCTACTCGTCTAACCATTTGTCCACCTCGTCCACACAACACGAATGGCGCCTTTACAAAAGGCATCATTCGTCTCCCACCACCTCACGTCTCCCACACCTCACGCCACGTCTCCCACGTGATGCCACACATGCTGCTCCCATGTGGACACCACGCATGCATGCACTGCATGCGTGGGATGCCACGCGTTCACGGTTCACGGTTCGTTAAGGACACCACGCATTTACGCGTTGCGAGAGATTCTCTCATGCATGCATGCAGAGAATCTGCAAGCACCCCCCCTACAACCCCCTATCGACGACCTAGGGTCATCAATGGGGGGGTTGAATGTTGGTTGGGGACGGTGGGGAGATTTAAAATAGGGAGAGGAGAGAGAGCAATGAGGAGTAGTGAGAAGAGAGGGAGAGAGTAAGTGAGGAGTAGTGAGAAGAGAGAGAGAAGAAAGTGTAGAGAGAGTGTGAGGGAGATCGAGAGAAGCAAGCGGTGTGAGGGAGAGGAAGAGAGTGTGTGGGAGATCGAGAGAGCGCGAGCGACGACGGTGACGGTGACGGCGACGACGAAGCGCGGTAAGTAGAAGTGTGTGTGTTTGGGTTGAGTTTGTGAGCCGAGAGAGAGAGAGAGGGAATAGTGAGAGGGAGAGAGTGAGAGAGAGAGAGAGAGGTGCCGAGGTGTCGTGAGAGAGAGAGGTAGGGAGTGACATGGAGGGTGAGAGTGTGCTTGAGAGAAAGAGAGAAAGGTAGAGAGTGTGCGAGAGAGGAGAGGTGCCATGTGAGAGTGTGAGAGAGGGGGTGAGAGGTGTCGTGAGAGAGAGAGAGAGAGGAGGAGAGTGTGCGTGAGAGAGAGAGGGGGAGAGTTTGTGAGAGAGAGAGAGAGAGAGTGAGAGGTGCTTGTGAGAGAGAGAGAGAGAGAGAGAGAGAGAGAGAGAGAGAGAGAGAGAGAGGTGAGAGTGAGAGAGAGAGAGAGAGAGTCGAGATAGTGAGAGAGAGGGAGAGAGAGAGAGAGAGAGAGAGAGAGAGAGAGAGAGAAGAAGAGAGGGAGAGAGAGGGAAGAGAGTGTGTGAACAACAGAGAGAGAGAGAGGAGAGAGTGTGTGGGTTTGGGTTTGGGTTTGGGTTTGGGATTGGGTTGAGTGTGTTAGCTGAGAGAGAGAGAGAGGGAACAGCTGAGCGTGAGAGAGCGTGTGTTTTCGTGTATTTAGCAAACGATTCGTTGTTGGGGGAACGTTTAGCCGAGAGAACCAATATTTTTAATTATTCTTTTTATGAATATTTTATTGTTGTTTAGTTTTCATTTGAATAAAATAACTAAATTTATTTTTTTTTCACAGGAATATTAATTTTTTTTTGTAGGTAAAGGAATATTAAATTGAAGAACAAACCGAAAGAAAAATAGTAAGAACAAAAATTTATTTATTTATTTATTTAATATATTTATAGTGTAATAGATTTTTTAAGAAAATGTGTTTATTGCATGGTGTGTGTAATTTAAATGTTTTATTTTTAAATAGCTAGTAAAGAATGTGAACATCATAGTTAACAAAATGTTACAAATGTTAAACCCTATAGAAAAACTAATTTTTTGTAGTGGTGGTCATAGCTTATTGTGTGTAGTGATAAATGCTTGATAATTATTTGGCACATTTTACAAGTGAGTGGCAAATCGACTCAAAGATAAATATTATCTGTGTTATTTATTATCGTGTTTGATTATTGCGACAAGATATCAATTACAAGTTAGTATTAATGGAGTGTCCTGGTGTATACACTATTAGTCGCCTCACCATCTCCAACAACGACAAGAAGGAAAAAATCTTTTACTTACAAATTTAATTTGTAAGTAAAAGTGTTAAAATTGTAAGTAAAAGTTTTTACTTACAAAATGTCGTTGGTAAAAACATCGTAAGAATAGACTCGTCGGTAAAAGTTTACACTTACAAACTTAATTGTAAGTAAAGAGATCCTTTTTGACTTGCGAACCCACCATCATAAGTAAAAGTGTATAATATCTGTTAATAAAATTTCTATTCGTTTTCAATAATATTCATTAATATAACTAGATTTTTCATTTAAATATTATTTTGTTTAATTTTTGTGCCTTTCATTATTTTTTCACGTTAATTTAATGAGTTTCGTTTTGGTATAAAAAAATTTAATGAGTTAGAGAACTTAAATAAAATACAGTTAAACTTAAATAAAATACAGTTATTTATTCTTGATTATTGTTCTGATCAATTTTTCATCAATTTGACAAACTTTGTCTTATTCGGGAGCCCAAAGCTAGCTAGAGTAGATCTAGCTGGGTAACCAAACAATGTACCAAAGCTCCTTCAACCAACAACTAGAAAGAGAAGAAAAAATAAAGTTAGACAGTTTAAAATTCATTTATAATTTTCTTCATTAAAAAAATTAAAGAAATTAAAAAAATTGAATACAACCTTCAAAAAAGCCATAGGATGTTTGAAGCTTGTAGAGACTTTGCAATAGGCTCATGCATCTTACATGCACCCAATTAATATGAAGAAAATAAGTTGAAACGTATAGAATGCATTAGGATTAATCAACAAATGTAGGTGAAATGCAAATCAAAACCTTTGTAGAGATTGCATGTACTGACATGGATGAACCCATGAAATTAAGAGACGATGCAGAATCGAGATGAAGTGCAAGGCGCAACAATGTCAAGAGGAACTCTTTTGATGATTTGCGACGTGATGAAATAGAAATTAGTTGTGAGGTCAACGTGAGAGATACGACCGTGAGCCTAGGAGATAGGGAGAGAAATTGTTGGGTTTTTAACTTATTATCTTTTGAAACAACGTGTGTGCATTGGGGGTGGGATGTGGGGGGTTCGGGTGTGTGTTCCCACGTTCGTGTTCGAGTACGTAGCAAGATCCTTATCTTTTTTGTGCCTATCTTCTTATTTTTGATATTTTTTTGTGCCTATCTTTTATTTATTTTAGATTTATCCAACAAAATAAAAACCATTTATTTATTATTTACTTGTAAAAAGACAAAATTCAAAATTAAATATTACATTACTGTTTCGTCCCTTTTTAGTGAAAGCTTAATTTGTTAATTAATTTTATTCTTCTTCTTCTTCTTCTTCTTCTTCTTCTTCTTCTTTTTCTTTTTTCTAGTTTGGTAGTTTCCTTTTATTGAGTATATATATTGTAAGTAAAAATACATATTTACTTACAAAGCTATACATATTACTTTCCTCTAAGATTCATAAGCAAAAGTTAGTATTTTTACTTGCGAACAAAAGTAGTTTATATAAATATATTTTTGT
Organism: Stephania japonica; assembly: GCA_039657345.1. Taxonomy (NCBI): domain Eukaryota; kingdom Viridiplantae; phylum Streptophyta; class Magnoliopsida; order Ranunculales; family Menispermaceae; genus Stephania; species Stephania japonica. Next base: position 18,988,880 of record CM077564.1, on the reverse strand, counting down.
GAGTAAAAGAAATTTTATTACTCACTAAAAACTATTGCCGAATTGGGTCGATATTCACTTAATAATTATTAGCTTTTGCTTAGAACTCATGAGTCATAAGTACAAACAATACTTTTAGTTACAATTTTATCAATTTTTTTTACAAACTTAAGAGTCATAAGCAAATATGGACTTTTACTTACACTTTTTATATTCGTAATTGAAAGTTTTGTAATTAAAAGTCGAATTTCTTGTAGTGAACATCAGTAATAAAATACGTAATCTCGCATTCACAAGTGTCCTCACTCTGCTCTCTAGTGCTGACATTAGACTATAGGCGCTGCCCCGTCCGGATATAGTTATTTCCAATTGTTCGGTCAACTATCGTACAATGAAAAAATCATGCCACTACTCATCTTTGAATACGTCAGACCATTCTTCTCCCTCTTCTCTGGCCACGACCATGCAAGGAAGTAGCTAACTTGCTAACGTGACCGCAATTGATCATATTCGAACTCACTATCTACCACTTGAAGCTTGATAACCACCGATTAAGAATAATAACATTATAGACGATATATTTAGTAAAAACAATTAAGCATTAGTGTATAACATGAGCCTTTTACAAACAACATCTCGTTAGAGAAGCATAAAACAAGAAGTGATTGTTGTCCATACAAGTATATAAATGATGTAATGTGTGTTGGCGATCAATAGGAATAGACTTTTTTGTTAGGCAGTGCAAACTTCCATGTGTAGGTACACTTGAAAAGTAAATTAGTGTCAATATATATATTAATAAGTTCACATTGTAATGTTTTGATGCTAGAGAGTTCAATGAGATTCCCACCTTACCAAAGAAGAAGATAATTCTCAACTTTATTCTGTCAAATTTCTCGATAATTTATTCTGTAATAATATTTCATATCAAACACTTTGAAAAGTATGGATGGATTGATATTGTCAATATTGACAATATTGATTATGCTAACAATATTGACTATATTAACAATATATTATGTCAATAGTGATCAAGGAAACATGAAACCTATGTACGTCAACCTGTCATTTTTCCTTTCTGGTTTACATAAACATATTGATTTGTGTTGAATGAAAGTTTTTAATTGCAAGTGATAGTAATTACTATTTCTTCTACATTGTCCATATCGGCTATATTGTCAATAAATATTGTCATCATGAGACTATAACCTACTTCAATCAATCAATCGAATTTTGAATTAAATAAACACTAAGTGGTAACTACTTTTATGCCCATATTGTCTATATATTACTTATTGACAACATGCATTTGAAACGACATACAAAGATAAAGAAAGCTTGTTTCTACCCAAAAAAGTAAATAAATAAAACTTGTTAGACGTGTCATTATTGTTGAATAACCCACGTAATACTTGTGTATATCTGCACTATCAAGAACTTTTGTATATATGTGAGAAGCTCTAAGGCACGTGACAACATTCGAATGCTTATATATATATATATATATATATATATATATATATATATGCAAGTGGGTGGCCTAGAGAACCTCTCAAATTGGAGTACACACTTTTGTAAGGAGTCAACAAAAAAACCATAAACCCTAGAATCACAACTCGTTTAATTGAAACCAACAAACAACATAAAACAAGAATCAAAACCTAGAAATCATACAACACCCGTTCAAGAAGTCTCAACTCCTTCCATTATAAATTAAATCAAAGTTAAAGTGAAAAACAAACCTCCGTTTCTCCTCCTCACACCCAAACTCGAACAACAAGTTCTCAAGCAAAATTCAAACACGAATAAGACTTCTCACCGCCCAAATGCCCTAGGCACCATCTTCCTCTTTGTCAAATCGAAATCACTTGTACATGGAGTGCTCAAAGTAACTAATGTAACACGGAGAGGAGAGAAAAGAAGACCTTCGAGAGTGCAGAGAGAGAGAGAGTTGTTGAAAAATTACTACAAGATGCTCCATTTTGATATAGGAACAAGAATAATTTTTGATGAGGATTTATTGAAAAGTTCGATCGTGCCTCAAATCCTCATTTTGATCATTTTTTCGCTTGATATATATGTAATCTTTTTTACATTATCAATGCGGTAAATTATGTAGGTCATGGAAGGTAGGAACATCCCGTTTCAATTTTATGCATTTGGAGAAATTGTTAAGGTTTCGCAAGGCATCGAGTACAGCAGACCCCCATCAATGATCATGATTATTAAGTTTGGAACGAGTAAACATGAGTTGATGGATCACGTGTATAACGCGTTTGGTATTTCGTCCACTGAGACTCTCATTACGATGACGTATCGTCACGTAATAACTCATCCATCAGGTTCACAATATTTTATCCCGTGTCGTTGCAAGACGAGACCCACTTCGAGTTGATGTGGTCAACAAAGTGGCGAATCTACCATTATCGCGAAGGTAGAGATTTATTTAACCTTTGAGCCAATCGAGCCTTTTCAAAATTCTACTGTACATTCACAAGTGGTAGAAGAAAATGTGGGCATGACATGCCCCGCATCAATGATGGAAAGATTACGTATGCAATCACCTATAGGTGATGTTGTGCAAGATAGATTTGTTACTTCGATTGATGATGACATTAGTGCCCCCAGTGATGACCCTAACGAGGACCACGACAACGACATTGACGAGGACGTATGTCCCCTCGAGGATGCTGCGCCATCTGTTAATTGGGAAAGTATAAATGTTGTTACAAACGACCCAACCTACGAACCTCCAGGGGCGAAAAACTTGCAAGATGATGAGCAATTTGCAATTGACGAGGAGGAGTGCATGGAAGAAGCAAGCGATGAAGAAGTTTACCAACCATTGCCGTGTATAATGAAATTGATTGGGAAGTGGCTAATTCTACTGCAACCCAACATTCTCATCATTCGACTGGATGGGACATGCCTAATTTTGAGTTGGAAAGAGGAATGTGCTTTGACAATAAGAAAGACTTGCAGCATGCCATCATCAAAGTGTGGCATGTTAACAACCATTGTCAATACCTTGTTATGGAGTCAACTACAACCTTATGGGCATTGAAGTGCAGAAGTGCGCCGAAAGCTGGGTGCATGTGGCGTCTCCGTGCTTGTTTGCGAAAGAAGAAACAATTGTGGGAGATCACTCAATTAGACGAGCCACACAACAGTATAAATCCCAAAGATAGAACGCATTCATGCCCAACTCGACGCCAACATGCTTGCACGTGAGATACAAAATGTTGTCCAAATAGATCAGGCAATTACTATCAAGGCCTTGGTAGAAATGATTAAGCTAAAATACGGACATGAAGTTCCCTACAAGCGAATGTGGGATGCTAAAAGGAAAGCAATTGCAAATGCATTCGGAGATTGGGACGCGTCGTATGCTACGTTACCAAGATGGTTGGCGGTTGTACATAATAAGAGCTCAGGGACGAAGATTGAGTGGTCACATAGACAATGGGCTGCAGATGAGATCAGGACAGAGCATCCTCAATTTCATCGTGTGTTCTTTGCATTAGAAGCATCAATCGAAGGGTTCAAGCATTGTAGGCCTCTTCTATAGATTGACGCGACATTCTTGTATGGCAAATACAGTGGTAAGCTAATGATTGCCCTATCTGTTGATGGTAATGGACATCTACTTCCGATTTACATTTGCAGCTGCGAAAACGAATCAAAAACTCATGGGGGTGGTTTTTGAGAATGTTGCGCAAACACATGACCGATAGAGATGGTATTTGTATTATTTCTGACCGTCACTCTGGCATTCTCGAGGCTGTTAACATACCAGCAAATGGTTTTTGTCCACCAAGAGGATACCATCATTATTGCCTGCGACACTTGACCAGTAATTTTAACATGCATTTCAAAAATGAATCGTTGAAGAACATCCTATCTTGAGCTGCTGGTCAACTTCAAGTGAGGAAATTTGATGCATGCATGGAGCGTTTTGCTTATTTGTCATCAGGAAGTCCTCAATGTCTTCAATATGTGAATGTCATTCCCAAGGAACTCTGGACTCAATCGCATGATGGAGGCCTGCGGTACGGATGGATGAATTCTAACGGGGTTGGTATGTATTCGATAGTAGTTATGTTTGTTATCCTATATGTGTTTTCATTGTGTTGATATTACTGACACGGCATTATCTTACCATTGTAGAATGTTTTAACGGTGTATTGAAAGGGGCACGATTCTTGCCAATAATAGCAATGGTTCAAATGATTTACTACAGGTTGGTGACATACACCAACCGACGCAAGGAGGAAATCGATGAAGCAATATCGCACGAGCTCAATTACACGAAATATGCCATGGATAAAATTGCACATTATGAACAATCTGCAAGGAGACATTACGTGAAATTGATAAATCGCGACACTGGTGAGTTTGAGGTGCTCACTGGACGTCATGGTGATCGTATGCATAAAGGCAACAATACTCAGATTGTTATCCTGAGGAACTGGTATTGCAGCTGCAATAAATGGTAATGGTTTGGCTTCCCTTGCTCATACGTGTTAGCTGCATGTGCCCTTATTCGAATTGATTATACACAATTTATTGAGCAATACTACAGGATGGACGTATACGCATGATGCTACTCCTCTCAATTTAAAGCCATCCCCGATGAGAAGTATTGGCCGACTTTTGCAACGAAGATTTTACCAGATCCTAGGTGTAGACGTGGCCGAGGGAGACCAAAGGGAACACGAAGGCAAAATGAGATGGATCTTCCTAATGTTTCGAGGACCTTGCGATGTGGCATATGTCATCAAGAAGGACATAAACGAAGAACATAAACGAAGAACATGTCCGAATAGAGATCGTGGTCGAGTCCCTACTAGGAGGAACCGTTGCAGTATTTGTCGTGCAAGAGGGACAAAACAAAAAAAATTGTCCATCCATATCTCAACCCCAACCCCCAATCCAAACCAATGAGAGGATTTGTATTTTGTTTGTAAACGGTGTCAGTTGGTAATTTCATAACATTTATATTAATATAGTATAACCTTATGTTACGTAAAGTAATAGATACGTATTTGTTAATGTTATAACTCGTAGTAATGATTTGTTGTGACTTTTAAAACTACTCGACCAATTTGTCTAATCACACAGTTGTAGCGAGTACACATGGAACCAGGACCATCTGATCCTTCTCTTCTACGCCTCCAATCTACACACAGATCATCGCAAGTCTGGAGGGGTCAGGTATATACATTTAACATGTATGTGCATAATATTTATGCAAAAACGTTTAATACATATATATATATATATATATATATATCGACATATTTTTTAATTGTAAGGTACATGATACAATGCGCGTGCGAAGAAGACTGGGTGTTGTTGATCGACGGATTAATTACCATTCTCGAATGATCCCTTACCTACGATCTAGTGGCTTTTATGGTGTTTCACGCGTAGGATTTTTTAGACTTGACTGGGCTTTGATCACCGCTTTCGTTGAGAGATGGCGTCTATAGACACATACGTTCCACATGCGTTGTGGCGAGTGTACGATAACACTCCAAGACGTTGAGATTCAGCTCGGGTTACCGATTAATGGTATGCCTGTGACTGGAAGCACAGATGTCGACTATCTCGCGGTGTGTGAAAGACTACTTGGTGCAAGACCTGAACCACTTGACCTTTCTGGGAATAGAGTTCGTGTTTCATGGCTCGAAGACAATGTGCCACCTATAGAGGATGACAGCAATGAGGAAATGGTTCGACGTTATGTTCGTTCATACATTCTACAACTTATTGGTGGTTGTGTGTTCGCTGACAAGTCGAATCAATATGTACATTTGATGTTTCTTCCGTTGCTCGAGGACCTTCAAACAAATGGGACAATATAGTTGGGAAGTGCATGTTTGGCATATTTATACAGGGAGTTGTGTCGTGGATCTCGCTCTGGTGCGCACGAGGTCGCTGATGCGACAATTCTTATACAACTATGGGCATGGGATAGATTTCCATTTATAGCACCAAGGCGCATGCCTGTTCCTAGAGGTCGACCTCGAACATGTGATGGAGTATACATGCCCAATGACGTTCCTTTGGGATATCGGTAATAAAAATGTTTCTCATGTTATTTTTAATAATTCATTGCGTCTTTTTAATTTACGACAAATTTATTGTTTTGTATACAGATGGATAGTTGCATTTTCGGTAACTAGGACTGCCACACACGTTTTATCATCATTTCGTGATGCACTTGACACAAAGGGAGAATGCCGTGGAGTGGCAACCATACGATGTCATCGAGTCACTTCCACAATTATGTACTCAAGGTCATGAGAGCTGGCGTTCGACGTGTCCTTTAATTTGTTTCTATATAGTTGAGTGGCATAGACCGGAAAGGGTTATGAGACAGTTTGGGCTGACACAGGTCGTGCCACCTCACTGTGATTTTAACACACGTCTGCACCGCGTCCAATTGAGAGGACACCCTCAAAAAAATGGGCGTGTATCACGAAAGATATATAGAGTTGTGGGAGAATCGTAGTAATACCATAGCCACGATAGAACAAGAAGGGGAACATGATCAGGAAGAGTACATGAGGTGGTACAGATCTATCACCAGGCGATACATTGGACATGACGGGGCTCTGCGCGAATTCTCGGAACCTTGAAACTATAATGTTGTTATCCTCATGAGTCATATTTAAAATTGTTAACCAACACTTGCATTTTTTTGTATATCGATCTACATTTGCGCGTCAATTGGAGCGAGTGTTCACGATGACGGGGTCAACAAGGCATGGTTGCTCTACATGAAGGCATCGAATCTTAGATGAGGATGAACGGCAAATGACTACTCTGTGGAATGATGAAAATGTAGTTGAGCGGACGTAGATGACGAAGCATCTCAAGAAGAAGAGGAAGAACAACAAGAAGAGGATCAAAGCCTAGCAGATAGAGGGAGGAGAAGAAAAACAAAAACGACTCAGACTCTGGGTGAGAGCAGTAGACGTTCTTCTCCACCACCTCCAACTCGTCCAACACCAAGAACGTCAGAGACTATTGGTGAGAACAGCAGACGTTCTCCTTCGCCACCTCTAACCCGCCCTTCTTCTTATGGGTACTCTCCTTTGCCGCCCCCAACGCAACCGGATGCTCATATGTTTTTGCCTAGGACACCGAGCATGAGTGTTCATCCATATCATTTTGATCCATATGCTCTTGGGCCATCATCTTCGTACATGGACCATAGAATGCCTACACATTCAATGCATGGTTCATTGCCTCAATACATGCCAAGTCCATTTACTCCGCCATATTATAACTACAATATTCCATATAGTGGAGATGGCTCATTCAGGCCCTTATTAGGCATGCCACCTCATGTTCCTTTCACCCTACCACATACAGGAAGTCAGTATGTTGGAATGGTTCAACCCCCTATCTTTGATAGCACTGGTAGTAGAGGTCAATCGAGCCAACACGAGGAAGAAGTTCAGTCGAGTCATCGAGCTCAACAGACTCAGTCGGACGTACAAGCACGGAGAAATCCACATCGAAATAGAGTACGACCGGTTTGCCACACGGAGGAGCAACGTCGACGTCGATAGAACTGCATCATACCTTTGTATGAGTGGGTTGATAGGAGTGTTTAGGGTCCCTTAGATATCATGGAGATGGGGTTGTACATTTGGATGAAAGCCAAGAACTATAAATACAAACTCCTAGCCTATTTGCTTCACATTTGCATGTTGTTTTCAATACAAAAATGAAAAAAAAATTCAGAGCTATTGGGGACTTTTATTTGCTGGAAATTGTAGTCCTTAGGAGGTTATTCATCATCAAGAAAGCGATCTAGTTATATACAATCAAGCATCAACCTTAAGGTATGCTCATATCCACTTATTTGCATAAAAATTAAGGGTTTTGAGCATTAGATCATAGGGCTTTCGTGAGAGACCAATTTCAAAGTGTTTGAAGAGTGGTCTATGATCAAATAAGAGCATTAGTTTTAGTATTAAACTTTTATTTTCGGATTTTTCAAGTTTTGCTCAAAAATTAGGTTTTTGAAATGAATGAGAATGCATGTTAAGTTTTTGACCTAATCTCTGTAAATTAAGCATAACTCACTCATCTGAACTCCAAATTAGGTGATTCCAATGCCACTTGAAAGATAACTCAAAATGGAACAACTTTGTCCTACTGAAAAATTTAGAAATTCAAGCGTTTTTCTATCCAAAAACCCTCTGCAATTTTGATGTTGAATCTGAATTTTTTGGACTTCACTATTTTAATAATGCCTTATTGTTTGAGGAATAACTCAATTATTTCTTATTGGATTGAGTTCATATTTTAGTATGATGTTCTTAAGTATGATTTTAGACTTCATTAAAAAAATTATGATTTTTGGAGCTATGGTTTAGGAGAAATAAATTGTACAAATTTTCTGGTCACACTTAAAAAAAAAAAACAGTTTTAAGTTATTGTCGTAAAAGTATCATATCTCTCTCGTTTTTAATCGGAATTGTGCGTTCCTTATAGTTTCGAAAAGCTAAGACAGAGAGGACCAACCTAAAATCATTATTTTGTCAAAATTTAGTCATATAAATTTTCAAAAATGGGCCAAAAGACGAGGCTTGTCCGTATAATGGTCATTTGTATAAATGTTTTTGGGTCGTTTTGGTGTCGAATAGTATCAACGTTTAATTTAAAGACTAAGTACATCTAATATAACCTAGATTGTCACCAGCAAACTTCGAGAGATATATATGAGTCCGTTTGCGAAAGTTTGGGTGACGAGAGGCCTATTGGACTAGGAATACTGCGTGAAAAATTTGTATACCTAATGATACTTTGAATTGCATTTCATTTCCTTTTATTACTTATTGATTGGCAGTCTTTGTGACTATATGGTGCCTTTGTACTCTAATATAATGATATTTGTTGATAATCTTCACTCTTTGAACTTGTTCATCATGATATTGTTTTGTTGATGCTTTCATTGAATCCTTTCGTGTGCTCTATGTCTTCATTTGATGTTTTTAATGGTAAATGAGCTTTAAATAGCATGCTATTAGGATTAGAGAGTTTATGAATGAGACTATGGACTTTGTACTCGACTTGATTAGTCTATTAGCTTGTCCATATGCCTTTACCATTCTATACAGAGTCATTTTTGAATAAATAAAGTAGTGGTTGGTGAAAATAGTGACAACGAACCATGACATACTCACTTAAGTAGGTTTAAGAAATCAAACCTAATTAGTAAATTTAGTTACACATTTGTTTGTTCATTTCGTAATAATTGATTATGACATTTACATTTGTTTCTAACTTACTCTTGAACCTTAAAAAAAGTCATGTCAGGCAGAAATTATGCATCGTCATCTGGGGACGGATCTGGTGGACGATCCAGCAGACGATCCGGTGGTCGCAGAGATCGTCCATCTCGCGACTTGGATCGTTCGCTAGTACGATCTCCCGCTGATGATGTTGAGCCTCAGCAGCGTCAAGAGCAACTCACTCCGCAACAACTTGCTCAACAACAATTAGCTTACCATCAACAACTTTTTGTCCAACAACTGATTTCTCAGCAACACCATCAATCACAATTATATCAGTATTCTCGTCCGCCTTATGCGTAGCACCCCCACCAGGCCCCTCTCCTTCAGACATCGGGCCAATCTTTATTTGGCCCCGATGATCCAACCACTTTACAGGCTTACTCCTCTCAATTGGCGTCGCAACTCCCTCCACCTATCGCTGGTCGCGTTACTTCTAGAGAATCTACCCACGCATCTCCCTCCCATCAGCAGTACTACCAACATGTCCCGATCGCTTCCTTTGACTCTAGTATGCATGCCTCCCCATCGAGGAGTCATGATCATGTCGAGCATGCATCATATTCGCCCAATACTTCAAGCCACCCTTCGAGTGAGCTGTCTATTAGTGGTGCTTCGCGTAGATCACAACAAGACGATGAGCCAGCTAGGGCCCTGAGACGTAGAAGTAATGATGACCGAGGCGCGGGGGGAGTGTTTTTTACCGTAAAAACTATGAAAGAATTGTAAGTCAATGAAATATTATTACGTATATATACTTACGTTTAATGAACTTACTATAATATTGGTCTAACTTTTTTTTGTAAAAATGTAGTGGTACTTTCTTGCATCCATCATCCGAAGTGTCAAAGCAAATGACGCGGATATATAAATTCGATTTACATAAGGATGGCTACTGTTGGGATACGGTTCCCAACCATATCAAGGAGCAATATTTTAACAAATGGGCGGTAAGAGATTTTTAAATAAAAAAATTAAGTTTCTTTTACTTAGCATATGTTGAAGACTTGACTTTCTATTATTACAGACTCATTTCGATTGGAGACGATCGGATGACGCTATGGTCAGACATTTGTACGATAGGCAGATTGCCACTCGTTACGCTAACTTTGTTAGTAAGATGGTGAGGAAGCCGACAAAACCAACACATGTATCTCTGGAAGTTTTTGAGCATTACAAGAAGATGCGGTCTACTCCGAATATAAAGCAAAGTCGAACAAGCGAGCCGAAATCGAGATCGAGAGGTGGGGGACTCGGTTCGGGTTCGTCGTGCACGGAGGTGGAGCCATATCCATCTATGAGCATTCGTTGAGACTGGTATGTTTTGGGACATACATACATAGATACATACATACATATGTATACATTAGATTCATATAAGTTTCAAACTTAATTTTAAGTTAAACATATTTTATAGGAGAAGAAACTCGGTCGAAAGCCGACTGCTTTTGGATTTATGTTTATATCTCCATACAAGGGATCATGATGGCGTCACTTTCTTGGATCCGAGAGCAGAGGCGATTGCCGTAAGAAACTACTTGACCATAACTGTTTTTTGTTAATTATAGGTATCAATGACTTATATGACTTGTCAATGTTTAAATTCTTAATACATGCGGCTATACACGAAAGGACCAGAGAGCTTTCACAGTTGCAGCCTGACACTCCAATTGATGAAACAAATTATATTTGGAGATTGTGCAGCTGAAATGATAAAGGCCGGAGATTTGGTCTTGGCTGGACACCGTCAGGGTCTAAGATGCGTAGACATGATGAAGCTGGATCTTCTCGTCCTATATTTGCAGATGATGAGCCATTTGACCAATTCAAGAAGGAATTCAAGGAGATGCAAGCAATGATACTAAAGATGGTTAATGACACGTCTGTAAATCGCGATCAATTGCTTGAAATGCAAGGACGGTTACATCGCATGGAAGAGGGTTTCATGGAGAGATCAGCTGCACAAAAAAGGCAAGATGATGTTGATGATGATGATGATGCCACTCACAATGACTCAACGACCGAGGATGATGAATGATGATTTCTTTTTCACAACATCCAAAAAGGTTAGATTTTTTTGGTTCATTTTTTACTTGATACTAATAAGTTTTTTTTTATTAGGAACCATTATAAATCTTATGAATTTATTAGGAACCATTATAGAAACATAAATCATGTAAACCATATATTGAGTCGAGATTATTGGAGTAATGTTTGTTATTCACTAGTTTTTTCTATTTGTATTCTTTATTTGAATATTGAATTGGGATACTCAAAAAGGTTTTACTTCTAAATAGAATGTTTGTTTTAGGTCTACATTGAACATTTGTTAAGAATGATTTTGGGATTTTGTGTTTTAATTGGTTCTACACAAAAAAAACTTGTTCAAACTATATTAACATCTTTTATTTTGTGTTTTCATATTTGTGATATTGAATATATATGCTAACTGTTAATTAATTTTACTAATTTGTATTTATTTTTTCTTTTGTATTGAAATAAATATGATTTGTTCTTTATTATAGGTTATTTTCCATAAAATATATGACTTTTATATATGTGAATATCAATTTTGTATACCTCAAAGTTTAACTTATTTTATTTTTCTTTTTCTTTTTTTTTTTTACAGGAAACTATGGTATATATGATGGATGGAGTGTATTTTTATGATGGTTTTGTTGGAAACTTATTTTGTGCTCTCCTATTTTTATTTTTTTTTATTTTTGTTATTGATATGGAAAGAGACAATTATTGATACACTGAGTTTATGTATTCAAATTTGATTAAATTCTATTGGAATGTATGAAATGTATGAATTCATTGGTGTCGTGGAATGTATTAACCACCCACCAACCGGAATGAATTAGGAATGTATGAATTCATTGTATATGAATTTAGGGTTTAGGATATATGAATTCTGTATTGTTGCAGATATTAATTTAGGGTTTAGTGCAATATATGAATGTATTAAACCTTAGAACCATAAATATGAATTTTGAATGAATATATATACCTATTCCAAACCCCGCTTAGCTTCAATTTGACATATTATGTCAATTTTACATTTTTCGAGGTAAACCCTAAACCCTAAACCCTAATATAAAGTCTCATTTTTCGACTTTTTGAATTTCTCATTTTCCATATAAAATCTTCAATTTCTATTTATTTGGTCAAAATACTATTTTCCATATTTTTTTCTATTTTTCTAGATTTTCTTTTCCATTTTCTCTTTTTTTTCTCTTTTTTTTCCAGTGGCGACGGGTGCCCCGTCGTCAATCGACGTGGCGTGGTGCCACATCAACCGTACACCCTCTCCAGGAACAAATGACACATTTACAAAAGGCGTCATTCATTCCACATCACCCACATCAGCCCAATCACGCCTTTACTAAAGCTAGAATACATTACTTTTATAATTTTACAAAAAATTAACTTATTTAATAAATTTTAAAGAAAAACAACCTTACTTTTTGAAATCATGCAGTGATTGCATTTTTCCTGCCCAACAAAGTGGGCTCCATTCCATCTCAGAATGCATATCAGCCAACTTTTTAGTTCCGCTTTTTTTTTTTTTTTTTTTTTTTTTTTGGTCAAGGCAACTTTTTAGTTCAGTTCGCATATCAGATTTTGTTATTGTTTTTTAATTTAATTTCTTTCTTTTTTGACCACACTCACATGATATTTCGATAGAGTCTGGAAGAAATCTATTAATTATTCCCACATGAAATAACTAGTAATAATCTGTACCCCAAATAACTAGTTTAGTAATAATTACTATCTATGAGAGTAATTACTGAACATTTTTATTTTGGTGCATATTAGACTAACATTTTTTTTTGGTAGACTAGACTATAACATTTCAGCACATAAAAAGTACATTTTTTTATTTTTTATTTTTTAGGAGACACGTGTCTATTGATGTCCCTTGGATCTACATATTGATTTGCATATGCACAGACATCAATGCAAAAGAGGTTTTTCCATTCATAAATTATGTTGGCATTTTCCATAAAAAAAAAAGTTGTCTAAGGAGCAAAACGTGATCAATAAATTTATGACCCATGAGTTTGGACTCATAGAGTGTTTTTTTTTTTTAACTTTTTACAAATTATTGTATTTTTAGAGTATTGTAATAAAAAAATTAAAAATTCAAATTCCCTGAATTTGTAGAGGAGTGTTTGAATAAATAGATAATTTTGAAAAAAAAATAAAAAATAAAATCGGGACTCATGACTACAAATAACACTATCCAAACGTGATACCATTTAAGTATGTAGATTAGAGGAGAATGTGTGCCACTTGGAACACAATGAACATTAGAATAAAAAACCTTCTCCAACGCAACTATGAATTGATCATGTGCAGCTGACGTCACGTGAAAAAAATAGACAATGTCTATGAGAGCATCTCCAGTGGAGCTAACAGGGTTACAGATTAGGGGTGGATGTGTGCCACTTTGGATTAAATAGACATTAGGTTAAAAAATACTTCTCCAATAAGGTTGTGGATTTGTACTGTGCAAGTGACGTGGTAGAGACACTGTTTACCGCACCCTCTACTTCGGGAGGGTGCAATATACACTTTCTTCGATGCCACATCATCTACAAAACAAATAAATTAAAGCCCATATAGTGAAAAAAAAGAGAAAAAAAATTAAAAAACACCTACAAAAAAGAAAAAAATTGAAAACTGTCATATAAAATAGGGAAAAAAAATAAAAATAAAAAACGCCTAAAAGCAAGGAAAGGAATAGGTTTCTTGAGTGTTATCCATATTACTTATTGGAGGTAATTTTTACTTTTGAATGTGCATTTAGTGGATGACATCCCCTCCACATTGGTGACGTGACAACAATCCACACCCCAATCCACATTTACCATTGGAGATGCTCTGATTAATGTCCAGTTTTAAGGAAAATGATAAAATGACCCATTTTCAACGCACACTTTAGACGCACACCCTTGTTTTTTAGTCATTTATAGATCTTTCTTGTCTTTTCAAGTGTGGGCCCCACATATGACAAAATACCATAAACGGCTAAAAGACAATGGGCGTGCGTCCAAAGTGTGAGTTGAAAGTGTGTTAGATTATCATTTTCCCAGTTTTAATGTGCAATTCATTGCCACGTCAACTATTCTCTCTAAAATATATAAAACAATAATAAAATTTGGATAAATTGCAAATTGGTCCCTGCAGGTTTACTATAATATGCATTTTAGTCTCTGTGGTTTAAAAAATATGCACTTTGGTCCCTGTAGTTTACTTATAATTAGTCAAAAACATCATTGCGTTAGTGTCAAATTAAAATATTACTATTATATTACTTTTTAATGATGTGGCCTAATTATTTTACCAACAATACCCTTTAAGTTTTTTAAAATTCTCTCTTTCCTAATCAACACTATTTACAAAGGGGCAGGTTATTCGGACCCCACTTTTGCTCCCTTTACCCCATTACTTCGTTGTACCCCAGTTTTGAATTTTTTTTACAGCTTTTACCTCACTTTTTTATAAATTATTCCAAAATTACCTTCATCTTCAACACACCTACCCAACTCACGTACCCCATAACCAAACTTGTTACCACCCTCATTGTTTTTGTTTTTCTTGTCTTACCGAACACTCGTTTGAGGTCGTCGGTGTATTATGAGTGTTTTAGTGACTTGAAACTCATTGTATCTACGCGAGGGACCACTGAGATTATCTTTATTTTCTTTTAGTCTTTTGAATAATTTTTTTGCCTAAAACTTTTCGAGTTTTGTTCCCCATAAGATTCCCAGTGTATTGGTGGCATTTTTGTGAACTTTGTGAGTTTCCTTGGTTTTCAGTTGAAGGAGTCGAAATGTACGACCACACAGGGCCGAGACCATGTAAAGGGTCTCGATCAGGTTAACCGAGAGGGCTGGAAAGGTATCGACCACACTCAATCGACATGTTTTTATTGGTATCGGTTCATCAAAATCGAGACTTATGAATGCCTATCGGTCATGTACAACCGCTACGTTAATAGATATTGCGGCTTCATTTCTTCGATACTCTAGTATAGCATAAGTAGATTATTATGGGGTGCACACGACAATTTGGTAGGGTATGACTAGCATATCAGTTCCTAGAGAGCGAAGTTGTGAGTGTATATCGAAGATCTTCGATCGAAACACTTAAGTGAGTTTGAGTGGTGTCCATTAGGGTGGGGTATAGTGAGCAATTCGATGGGGTACGAGCATCGTTTTGGCGCAACAAGGTCGATACTTACAAGTGCTTTGTGATCACACAAGTTGACATGAAACTATGGGTCTCGACCAACAAGCACCACTATGTACTATATATTGTCGAACATACATGACTGAGACACATGTTGTGCATCTCGGTCCTGTGTGTCTGCACAGTCATGAAAAACAACGAAAATTATCTCGTACTGCTCGAGTTTGCTTCGTTTTAGTGATTCTTTCAACATTTTCCTCCCTACAATGCGCCAATCAACGCCAAACTCAAAGCTCTATAAAATAAATAAAAAAATGCAACAACCCTAGAGCAGTCAAATAACCACTAAATGACCCAAAAAATAAACCAAACGAAAGGAAATTGACTAGAAAACGAATTTATCAAGTTTATTTTGTAAGGTTTCACATTTATTTAGTCAGTTGGAGGTCGAGTGTGGGGGTGAAGTTCATGGGTTTTCCGCGAAGTGCTCTTGGTTCAATAAGAATTCGTGGGAGTAGTGGGGTATGGGGGAGTAAAACATTTTTATATATGGGGGGCATCAAAGACATTTCATAAGGGGGTTAAAAAAATTCAAAAACGGGGTATGAAGAGCAAAAGTGGGTCCGAATAGCCTGGCCCTTTACAAAAATGGAAAATGATAATCTAACACACTTTGGGCGCACACCATTGTCTTTTAGTCGTTTATGATGTTTTGTCAATGGGGCCCACGCCCGGGGAGAAAAAAATCATAAATGGCTAAAAGACAGAGATGTGCACTCAAAGTGTACGTTAAAAGTGTGTCATTTTATCATTTTCCTTGAAAAATTATCATCTTAGTCCTTAACTATATGTACAATTTTATTTTATCTTTTTGATATCAACTATATGTACAAAAGTATATTTACTTATTTGTTCAAGAATTATTCATATATTTTAAATTAATAAAAATCATATTTTGCAAGAAATAAATAATAATAAAATGTAAGTACGTTTATTATTTAATAACAATTAAAAAAATTGACAATCTAAATTTTATGAAAGGAATTTGATGCTTAACAATCAAAATTGTAAAGCCAAGTTGATTTTCACATTAAAATAAAAAATATGCAAAAAGGTGTGTAAGTTTATGTATACACAAAAATAAAATAAACTATTAATTAAATTTTCACATTATTTTTAATTTACTCCTTTCTATAATTTATAAAATAAATATACAAAATATTCTTAAAGGCTATAATAGTAGTAAATCAACACTAAAACCAAATGCTACGCTATTAATAATAATATACATAAATACATACAAAAAGTTTATTAAAGAAGTTATTTTAAAGAAGATTTATAAAAAATCATGATTATTTAAAAATATTTTGGGTCTTTATTCTTTATATTTGTCTCTTTGTAGTGGTAAGTTAGTCTTTGTACATTAACTCAATTATGGTTTATAAAAAAGTTAGTAGGAGGGATCAAAGTGCATATTTTTGAAATTTCATGGACTAAAATCCATATTATGGTAAACCTCAGGGACCAATTTGTATTTTACCCATAAAATTTTAAAATAGATAGTGCAATCCATATCGACTATTGAAGAGCACTTTTGAACCTTAATTTAATGTCTATTCAAGCCACTTAATGGACATCTTCTCCACAATGCTGACGTGACATCAATTGTCACCTACAATCCACATTTGATATTGAAGATGCTCTTAGTGGGATTATTGGAAACTTTGGCTAGCATAAACTAACTTTATCCCCATTTTAAATTTCATCATCTTTCTATCTCATTAAGCTCCATTTTTGTTGTATTCTTATTTTTGGTTTGATTCGAGAGAAACTAAATTAATTGTCAATTTGTAGTAAATATGTGCATTAGAGTGCTCTTATTAACAGTAAAATCTCATGAGCTTTGGAGACTATCATCATAAACATTGAGCAGCTAAGTAGGATCGTTAATCATACAAACAATGAGTTATGGCATAAGCTTAGAGGAATTAACCCAAACCCAATATGAGTAAGTAATTAGGGTTTATGGTTCGTTTGCAAATGAAAGAGTGTTTGGGGTGAAGCCTAACATACAATGCTCTACTTGTTCGATAATTGCAAGTGTATGCTTGCAGTATAGTGGAAAATCCCAAATTGATACAAATATTTGGAAAGAACAGTTCTAATAGTTTGAATACATCTAATGATGACTTGTAACTTAATGACACACTAAAAAACTTGACTTGATAAAAATTAACTTGAGACACATTAATTATGACTTAGGAGAGATTTAAATTAGTGATATAAAAAACATCATTAATTGCATTGAATTGAACGCGATAGAAGAGTTGGACCCATGTACATAGCCGACTCAAATTAATTTGAGATTGAGGCTATTTTATTGTAAGTAAAATTTTAAAAATAATTCATCAAGCTAATAATTAGTAAAAACTAAAAAGTTAATAATTGCAAAATAAGAAACTAAAATATATCATCACCACCCATAAACAACAAATATCAAATTAGATATCTCACCAAAAAAACGGTTGTCTTATATTGAAATATAATAATATCTTTTTATATCTTCTCTTTGCTGTAGAAAAGCAAGTCAAAATAATTGGATAGTATTTTTTTTATTTTATTTTTTTAACAAAATAATTGGTTAGTTAATGCTGCTAAAATGATTAGAGCTCGGTTACAGTACTCCAGTGTTTATCTGTGCTGTCGGGAGAAGACTTCACTAAATCTCGATTCCCCATCGATTTTCCTTTCTCCTCTGGTTTGCCCCTCGCTCGCTTTTTCAGTTTTTTTTTGTTCTGTTTTGTAGGCTTTAATTGGAATAGTTCTTTGAATTTTTATTAGTGAAATCGATTTCTAATTCAGTATTCGGCTACCCGAAAAATTTTCTGATGCCAGGTAATAATCATTGTTTAAGATGCACATTTTTTAGAAGAAAAGAAAAAACTAAGGTTAAAGGTCTTGGAAGGTCTCGATCATTTGCTTTGGTGCCTAATGACGAAGTTTCTTCAAGATTGAAGAATTATTTTTTCAATTGATTATATATAGGAAAATTCGAATGCACATGCCATATAGGTCAGCTATTGTTTTGTAGATTCCTCATGCAGTGTTTTAAATCTCTTGTGCTAGTTTATTTTATGAATTTGTGATGATGTTGTTGTTAGAAATTAGAAATGGATATTCAAACCCTTTTTTTATTGAAGGGTATATCTTTTGATGTATGAATAATTTAACTGTTTTATTCTCCATCTGTTGGGTCCATCTTTGTAGCAACAACAGTCATTCAAGGCACATTGAAACTTCACACTATCCCCATAATTGCCCACTTGGACGAATGCCTTCAAATCTTCAATTGCTTTGTGCAGTTCTGATTTTGGTTCATGTGGATTTTCTTGTGTCAGCTGATCCGCAAGGTACGGAATCTTCTTCCTTTAATTTTTAAAATTTTATTGTGCTATTTCACTTCATGAAATTTACTTGTATATTGTGAAAAAGAATCTCTTGCCTATATACTATGCTTGCGGCTTTGTAGTGTGCTTGTTTTGGCTCATGCTCCTCACGAATTGTGAAGGGTTTTTCTTCCCGCATGCTTCGCTTGCGGGAAGTTTTTATTATTTTGTTCTCATAATTGAAAATTGTGACAGGAAACTTTTTTAAATTTTACTTTTTTGTTGTGTTGTCAAAATTAAAGTGTTGAATCATACATATGCGGAAACTACATATTGATAAAAAAAAAAGAATGTAACAATTAATCAATTCATTAACTGAATTACAAATTACAATGTTTATTGAGTCTAAGCAAGTGCAATTCCAAATTTGAATTTAATTACATACACACTTAAAATTCTTCATCATTGATAGTGGAATATGTTGTTATATACACAAATTGCGCACTTAATGAGACAAATAATCCTAAAATAAATGGCCTTTACACAAATCAATCTGGTAGACCACAAAGATTGAGCACTTGTACACCTGCTAAATTGCCATCAAAATTAAATTAGCTATCAAACATTACACAAAAAATTAGTTTATGATATTCCAATGGACCGATAATACAAAATATTAGAATGTAAATAGCGATCAAACAACAAACATATATGGGATCATTGACGCAGCTTCATTCTTCGACCTACATTTGTGGAGCCACACCCAATTGTCAAAATCCACTAAGATGAATGATTATAGACTTACACAAAACTCCCACTAGTGACTCCCTCACTGCGAGCGTTGTAGCACTCTCTTTTCGCTCTTTTAATGAATTCTCACCCAAGATCTCCTTAGAATGTCAAGCTCCCCTTGATCGGAATACCTAAAATCCCCTTCGAATGTCAAGTTCCCCTTGACTAGAATACCTAAGATCCCCTTTGAATGTCAAGCTCCCTTGACTGGAATACCCAATATCCCCTTCGAATGTCAAGCTCCCATTGATTGGAATACCCTAAATCCCCTTCGAATGTCAAGCTCCCCGTGATCGGAATACCCAAGCCTCCTAGGTAGATTACAACTCAAAAGGTACGTATTGAAGTTCGAAACTCCATATCTAATGATTCTCAACCGAACACATTGATTTGTTACATAAAAACAAAACAAAAACACACAAAGTTCGTCGGGTTTTTTCCTTATGCGTTTTCAAAGTTCATTCAAAATAATCTCTCGATCCAACGTATATACCCAAGAGAAGATTTTTCTTGTAGATTTGGTAATTTCTCCCATAAAATCATCTCCAATATAAAATTAATTCAGATTTCCCGTAATCGTAGGATCTCATTGTTACGCTTATTTTTGTCACGACCTTGTGATCACAATGAACAATTGCAATTAGAGAACATTCTGTAATATCCTCTCCATATTATCTGGGTAATCATATTCAGTGTTTCCAATCAAGAATCCAACCATATCCAACACACTAAATCAAGTATCTGCATCTTCCAAAATCATCATGAATCTCAATCCAAGATTCTGCAACGTTCGGACTTTCCATCAAGAAGGGTGTGAAAATAATGACCACAAAATATTGCCCTAACAATTTAAAGCAACTAAAATTGTTTACCCAGAACTTGCCACTAAATACACTATTGTGCTTGCTTGTCATTCTTTGCATTCATCCAAGACATTCTTATATTTAGAACCTCTCTAATACTTCTCTATTATAAAGATGGGTCTATGAAACACAAAATCAAGCATCAAACACAAACCCCAACAATAACCAAAAACTTATTCCATTTCACCTAATAAAGAAATTAAGAAACAACAGATGATGAAGCGAAAACAAACAACCTAACAAGATCTTAACACAAACTCATACATATGAAGACTCACCGCTTTCACAACCACAAGAGAAGAGAGTGAACCAAAGAAATGGAAGTAACAATAAAGGAAAAACAAAGAGACCTAATTAAGAACAGGCGAACATAAATAGAGTGAGTGCCTCACTTTGCAAATTCAGAACCTGGTGGTTGCTATCCTATAGAAGAATGCATTTGTGGAGAAATACAAAAGTGGCTTCTATACAATAGGTAATTGTAAGATTTGCACAATTACCAATCGCAACGTACCTGTGTCATTTGATGGAGAGAATAAAGGAGAGTGTATCTCTTAACTTTTTCTATTATAGATTTACCCTCACTCTTAAGCGAAGTCTTCTCTCCCCTTTCTCTAAGGGAGTAGTGGCGTGCGGGCCCGTGTCTCTGGGAGCCGTCCATTGTGCGGCTTGGGATACACACCTTGCGTGTTATGCACCCGAAACTATGTGCGCACACTCCAAAGTTACAACCATTTTCACACGGGCCCTAAGGGGGGAGAGAAGACATTGCTTAAAAGTGGGGTAAATTTGTTATAGAAAAGTTAAGTGATACGCCCCCCTTTATTCTCTCCATTAAATGACACATGGTGCATTGCGATTGGTAATTGTGCAAATCTTACAATTACCAATTGTATAGAAGCCGCTCCCGGAGAAATACATAGTTGCAAACTTGTGAATGCCTTTTGCATTTTTTGTAAATAAGAATTTTGCTTCATTGCTAATTCTAGAAAGAAGCAGTAGATTCACTCCACATATTCCATCTCCATGTTCATTGTGAGTATTTTACGTGGAAACAAAAATGAAATTTTGAAACAATATCTTTCTTTAAAACTTGGATCACAATAAAATCGAGCGCAATGGAAGAGTTTGATTCATGTAGTTGACCCCAACTAATTTGGATCCTATTAAAAAATATGTAGTTGAGCAACAAATCAAGACTTCCACAGTCCCCGCTCCTCTTAAGACCACGAGCATTCAATAGCATTTTATGTTGTTATGTCATGTATTTATGCTTCGTTTGAGGTTGATTTCCTCAGAAGTGCGCATCTCAAAAGTTAATGTGTTTGGTTGAACTTTCAACTTCTTAGGAAGTTAGATATTTAAAGTATTAAATTGTTGTGATTTTGTTTTGAGAACCACAAATATCTAAACCTTTGGTTTGACTAATCCCACGGGGCTAGTTGGGCGATGTGCGTTCTAGCCCCATAGCCCATGAGATAACAAGAGAATGTTGGAGTTACCATGAACCGAACTCATGATCTCTACCTCAATCAGGATAGTGGCGCTTGTGTCATTGCTACTCCATATCCCTTGGGGGCCAAATAGTTGTGATTGGCTATAACACTCTTTAAATTTCAAATCTTTTTAAATCTATTTGAAGAGTTTTTTAGTCAAAATTGTTGTGATTGCTTATGACTCTCTTTTAAAAGATTTAAAATTAATAAGTAAGGGGCCTTCTTCTCCAAAACAACAATCTCTTGAAGGATGACAGTTGCCCTATAAGGGGAAGTTAACAAAAATTGCTCTCAAAACAAAAGACGAACTACTTTTTGACAATCCCTCGTTTCTTACAATTCTTCTACCTTGATAAGAGAAATGACGAACTTCAATATCTTCTCTAAAGAAGGTTCTCCTTTAGATGATAAGTTGTATAAGGTGATAAGGTAATTGATTCTCCCAATAATGTGGCCACGAGATCTAAACTCTTTTTCTGTTAATTTATGTCGATTTCAAATTTTGAGTCTATAATATGGGTAGAATGAGTTTATGTAATTTCCAATTCCTGTAAAAAGGACTCGATGCAAGTATGACATTAAAACGATTCATCTCAGTTTACCGTCTCAATGTTTCAGATATGAATTTTTAGAATTCTTCTGTTAGTAACTTAGTTCTATTATATAGTGAACATTTGAGCTCCTATTCAATTTAATTTCTCTGGGATGTGATCCTATCTCTTGCGGAGAAGAACAATGTATTGGCTTTTATAAAATGAAAGCAATGTTCAAAGAAAACTAGCATGGAGAATGGTTGCCTAGCCAAATGTAGTCCCAAAAGGCTAAAAACGATAAACTCCAAAAGCTAATTACATTAGGCAAGAAACATTTCTCATGCTAATTTTAAGGGAATTCGTTTGCTAAGTTTTGAGGAATTGTTCAATTTGACCGGATTTATTGTAAGACTCACGGATGCAGTGAATATCACTCTAAATCTATCCTAAAACTAGAGCTCTGAATGCTTAAAGTTGGGTTGATGTCTATTTTTTTGAAGTTTGCTTGTGCCCTTTTTATTATTCTTTTATTCTATTGTTATCTTGTTTTATATTTTTCAAAAAGCAAAAAAATTGCATTGGTTTTAATCCTTGGTTTTATTTTAGGGGATGCACTATTTGCCTTGAAGAGTTCATTGAAGGCCTCTCCCTCTCAGCTGCGGAATTGGAATCAAGATCAAGTTACGCCATGCACTTGGCTAAATGTTATATGTGATGCTGGCTCTCGTGTCACTTCTGTGTAAGCTAATGTTGGTCACATCTATTGAATTTTCGTCTTATTGGTATTATTTTTCCCCATCTCAATGTCAAAACTCTTATAGAAAGCTCTCTATCATCTGAATTCTGAAGGAGTTGATAGTTATCTGCTTGCTCATTTCATTAACATGTTTTTTGTAGTTCATTATCATCCATGGGATTTTCTGGGACTCTTTCTCCTGCAATTGGAGTTCTGAAAAGTCTTTCCACCCTGTAAGTATTTGGTCAGGAAAGCTAGGTTTTTCTTCTCATTTATAGTTGTTTGAAGCATTTTTATTGCCTTTTGTATCTCTAAGGTTTGACTTTGGTTTCATGGTACTTAATCATGCTGAATGTTGAGTGCCAAATAGAACCGTAAATTTTAATGAAATATTTGCTGCTTTAAATTTCTATTTTGGGTATTCTTTGCGAGCTAGTGAGAATGTGCCAAATGAATTTATGCAAACACATGAAAACTTAATTTTGTTCGACCTTCTTAAAGCTTAAGTTTTCAAAAAGGCAAAACCAATTAAGTGACCCTCAAACTTTGAAGGTTTTTTAGATTTGGCCCTCAACTTTTATTTGGGTGACTTGAACCCTTCAACTTTGATGTTAGTTGGCATTGGGTCCTTCAAGTTAAAACTAACGGAAGATGCTAACAGAGAGTGTGGACATTCTTCTTCCAACCATTGTCTTCTCCATCTCTCCTTCACATTCTTTGCAATGGCTTTGTCAGCCATGATTTATGGGTTCATGCTTTGAAATCAGACCTATATATAATTGTGCTGCTCTGTTGTTGTTTAGTTTCCAATTCCAACTAAAATAAAAGTTGAAGGGACAAATCTAAAAATCCTTAGTTTGAGGGTCACTTAATTGGTTTTGCCTTTCAAAAATCCTCACTGCTCTCCTTAATTACTAGATAGCCTATTTAGTTGCATAGCGCTCAGATGGACTTGTTGCCAAAGGGATGTCTTGAGAACTCCCCTTTGATTTGAAATACTTACTTTTCACTGTCCTGATGCCTTGTGCTCCTGTATAGTGAATATTATCTTTTCTTTTCAACAAAAATCTGGGTTGCCAAAGCATCTCTGGTGAGATGGATGAGGCATCATTTGCAAAAAAGGCAAGGTTTAGGAAGGTCGTGGCTTCGACTCCCGCTGAAGAAAAAAAAATGGGTTGGGAGGGCCGCCTCCCGTATGGGGTCCAACAGCCTGAGTGTGAATTAGTTGGTGCACCAACCACATGGGAAACCAAAAATATTTAGGTCCATTAGAACTAGAAACATAAAAATTGAAGGATTTCAACAATATTGGGGCGGGCCTAAGATAATTAGGGATGCTTCAATTATGAATAATTTGAAGGACTATTAGAGCACATTCTCAACTACTTTAACTTGAGCTCAGTGGAAGAATTTGATTCATGTTGACGACCCCAACTAATTTGGGATTTATGATTTACTGCTGTTCTTGTTACTATCTTGCTTGAAAGTTATGAAATTCAAGTTAATTCCCTGTTAGAAATAGAAGAGCCACTCATTTTGAAGTAGCAAAAGTCGTCCAATCAAATCTCATACTTGTTTCACTATTCCTAATTATGCATTTGATGATTTTCCTACTCATTTCCTTTGCATCTTGTGTCTAGGTCTGCTGCTATATGTGATATGTACTGTTTGTGTTCATCTTGCAGAACTCTGCAAGGTAATGGCATAACAGGTGTTATACCATCCGAGTTTGGAAATTTATCAAGTTTGACGAACTTGGATTTGGAAAATAACAATTTGAGCGGAGAGATACCATCTTCTCTTGGCAATCTTGAAAAGCTTCAGTTTCTGTAAAGTGGAAGTCTCCATTGGTTGAATGCTTTGAGTTCCTTTATTTCTACTCGAAATTGCTATTTAAGCTGCTTCGCATGTGAAATTTAGTTTTTCTGTGTGATTTATGCAGGATTTTGAGTCGAAACAATCTCAGTGGAAAAATACCTGACTCTATTTCGAATCTCCCGAGCTTGATTAATCTGTATGTTGTATTATTTTGTGATAACTGATCGTTTAATATGGGTTGCTGAAAAAACACTTGGAAGTTGGAACCTTATTGATGTCTTTAGATTCAGGGGTTCAATTAAAATTATCTTTGTATGATTTGGCTAATTATGTATTCCAGCTATATTTGACAATATTTAACTTCTTGACAGCCAAGTTGCATCAAATGATCTCAGTGGTCTAATACCTGAACGCTTATTTAAAGTCCCAAAGTACAAGTATGAACAACATCTCTTTTATTATCAGTTGGACAATGCACTTCCCATTAGTGATGCCTTAAGCCTGATATGATTCTTATCTGCAATGATATATTCTTGAATTTAAGGAATTGTTATCTGCAATGCAGTTTCACAGGAAACAAATTAAATTGTGGCATAAACTTTTCAAACCCTTGCGCATCTGATGCTAATGAAACAGGCAAGCTTCCTTCAACTTGCTGTTTGGTATTTCTGAATTCTGACAATTTTCTTCCTATTTTTATCGGTATAAATGTCTCATCTTTCTTTTGATAGATATTGTAGATCTATGTTCTTTTCCAATACAAAACCAAGCTTTAAATCCACACTAACCATTCAAAATACATTCATGGTCAAGTGTTTAATGCTGTAAAAGCCTCTTTAAAGAAGAAAACACGAACTGGTATACTTATCCACACAGGGTAGCTGGAAAAAAATTGTGAAGATAATTAAAAATAGAGTACACCTCAATTTCCCTTAAAAAGATTCTGATATTTGTACTCTCGAATTCTAGTATTCTGCCAAGATTCACTAGCTATCAACCAATATCCAGAAAACTTCACTCTTTGCTTGTTTTAGGCTTTTAGCAAGAATCATCCTGACAACCCTCGTGTGTGTGGGTGTGCATGCATATATATATATATATATATATATCAACTATATAAAAGAGCCAATAACCAATTCTTGAGTGGTAAGCAAAATTATTCTCTTGCCCTTTTTTATTTTTTGATATATATATAATATAATAAGCACGAATGTTGCAAATCGATCTTTTTTTTTTTTCATCTTTCACCTTTTTAAATCAATTTCATAGATAATGATATATCTTTCTATCATTTATTAGATTTCCTTTTTTTTTTAACAATTTCGATTTTCCAAGTGAAATACATTCCTATTTATAGATATCAAAGTCTAGCTATCGACTTTCATATATCCAAAAAAGTTCTCACATTACTTCTTTATATTTTGTCATATTCAAGAACTTTTTCTTTTTAATCTTTTTTATCGCAATTGCTGGTAAAAAACATTTTGTTAGATTGATAGGCCACTTTCATTCTTCGTATTTATATATTGTTTTGTTTCTTATTTTAGAACTTAATTGTCTTATATTCCTTTAAAAATTCATAATTTTATTTTTTTTGAATAATAAAAGTATATTCTTGTACTTGAATTAATTCCCATGAGCGCAATGAGTGGTTCATTCGTCATGCACGTTTGTCAACTAGTATATATATATTTGAATAAATTTAAATAAATAAACCAACTAAAATAAATCAATCATCCTTACAAGATACGATCTCATCAACCAACCACGATACTTAGATAAGCTCTCACTCCTCGAAATTCTTACATTTCAACTGAATATAAAATTAAAATCAAAATAATATCTATGAAATTGAACAAAATATAAAATTTAAAATAAATGTAAATATACAATGCTTAATAAATTCGAAAGATGACATCCAAAATATCAAATGCCTAATGGTAAAAATTAAAAATTAAAAGTCTGTTTATCTTCTCGTTGAGATATTGTATTTTGTAGATTATTCATGACGATGTTGACCATGCTTCCTCTTCGTCATCACTGCAAAAGAAACGCATAAAATTAATTTTTTTTATAAATATTATTAGTAACTAATTAATGATATGTAAGTTCAAATAACTTAAGTTATCACTGCAAAAGAAATACATAATGTTATTTTTACTAACTAATTAATGATATGTAAGTTCAAATAACTTACTCAAGTTTTTAGCCTAGATGTGTGTGATCATTGTGTTGAGTATTACAAAAATTCGTTCTTTTAATTTTATATTAAGCAATATATAATGTGATAAATTCAAATTCAAATACAAATAAGATTGCAGATTTTTTTTTGTGATATGAGTACTTTTTTTATTTGTTCAAAAAATAACACAACTAAAAAGTTGTTAGTAGCTTTCCAAAAGAAAACCTATTAGCAGGAGATAAAAGAATAAGTTTAGAAGTTTAATTTCAAATCTTAAGGTCTCAACTACTATAAAGCTAATGAAGTTTTTCATGCTTATTGGCTCCATATTAGATACAATTCTTTATTCAAGAGACAATTAACATGGTTGTCTAATATTTATGGCAAGAGCTTCTCTGAAACTTGCCAACACAATGCAATGAAGACAATACAGTTTTCCACTCTTATTATGTCCTTATGCTTTTCCTCCACGACATCCTCTCCATTTATTAGAATCCTGAAGCCACCGTATTTAGTGTAGCAAGTACAAGCTTCTAGAGTCCTCACATGATGGGGAAAGTATATATCATACTTGATAATAAAAGAACTCAATATAAATTAACAAAGTGAATTCAGTCATGCTCAACTTAACAGTAAGTATTGACGCTAAAAATACATCTAATCTAATTAAAGAAAAGTTCAATAACTCTGGCAAGGTTTTCCACTCTACAAAAATTAATTACAACTGATAAAAGATAAGTAACAACTTAGATATAATGTCCACTTGATAGGCATATATGGTATATGAGTATGTGATTATAGCTACTTAATATCTACAAGGCGCTACAATTTTCACATGGTTATGTAAATTTCCTAATGTCAACATATTTAAATATAAAAAATGAATTAACATGACTACATTAATCTTATTAGGTGCAATATAATCAACATTTTTAAAGATTATGTCATTCTAGATCCAACTCAAGGCATAGAGATCACAAACAAGCTCCAAAGCATAACAAGCCCTCGATTAAGATGGATACGGAGAGGCAAATTAAATGATCTTTCACTCAATAAAAGGGAAAAAGGAAAAGAAATTCAACATTGGATGCACCTTTGTACAAATTTTAACCATACAACAATTATTGCTTACAACTTCGCTTTATGCCCACAAGTATATAATGTAGGATTTTTAAATACTACATGAATACTTCAATTCCTACACAACAAGAGATCATGGCTCGATCTCTGGGCATTGCTCACTTCTGTCTTTTGTCTATAGCATTGTCCAATGTGTAGGAAAAATGTCGCAAACATTGATAATCTATTATTTCTTGGCCCGCCCAATTAGTATTTAAGCTTGGAAAGAATTGGATCTTTGGTCTTGTTGTCGAGCCAAGAAGCGATAAATGTTGGGTGGATGAATAGTTCAGTTGTAGACTCTTGCATGCAGAGACCATTGTCAAGTTATCAACTTATTGTGTCAAGCCATTCTCTAATTAGAGCATATAGAATCCAATCCTCAAACTTTTACTTCCACAGTTTTGTGTCATTATGTTGGTGCTCAAAAGATTTTCATCGAACCCAATAGAAAATTATAATATTAAAATGAAATATGCTAGGAAGACTAAGGAGTAGTAAGTATAGACAATGCATATCTAAGAACTCACTATAACCCTCTCTGTATTACTACAGAAAGAGTTTAAGCCCTAGCATAGCACAAAACAGGAACGATAATTATCATCTCTTTTCATAGAGTTGGTCGATTGACGAATAATCAAATTTCAACCAAAGCCCAACAAATTAAACTTGCCTCTAGAAGATCTCTAATGTTAACCATGAAAAGGCAAGACAACAACGCATTGGTTTTGATAAAAAAAAACTTGCAGGTCACCGACGTCATCTTGTGATATAACAGTAAGGAACTCATTATCAGAATATTTGGGATTTCCCCAATTTTGATAATTTCCTTAAAATTTAACACATGAACCAAACAAATTTTCTTACAAATTGAACTTTAAAGGGCTTCAAAGATCTAGGTTTTCACCAGAGCCAAGCTTGACGGATTGCAGAATTGTGATTGCAGCATATTAGTAAAAAAGAAAAAAAAAACCTAGAATTTATGCAACAAAAGCAGATAGAGGTTGCTGGAGCTGTTGTCCATGAAGAACTCGGATTCGGCTGAAAACGTGATGTCAAATTAGACTGGAAATCGGATTTGACAGGGATAAAATGGTAACTTCATCTCGGTCGAAATGTTTTTATTGGTGCTTTTAATATTATATATATATATATATATTTTTTATTTTTTTTTCTTTCTTTCAAAATGTTACTTAGTCTCATTCACAATTCATGCACCTCAAGTCCAGGACCACAAGCTTTGAGTCATTAGCACTATCCATAATGTGTATACTATGTAAGAGAATAAGCTTTTCAATCAATGTTCTCTTCAACGACACTGATTTCTAACTCCTAATTAGATCTTCTAACAGCTGGTTCTTTTGAGATCTTTTGTCTAGCTAGTTTGACACTTTGTTTCTCTGGACATTGTTAATTCAATTAACTTCAGGTTCTTCACACAAGTCAAAGCGTGGAGTTATCATTGGAGTTGTTGGAGGAATAGTGTTACTCCTCTTGGGAGTTGCATTGTTTCTTGTTTGTAAGGGCAAACACAAAGGTTACAAGCGTGAGATTTTTGTTGATGTTGCAGGTATGTTTTAACTATTCATTGATGATGTTCTTGAATGGTCAGTGGTGATTGATATGCTGAACTTCCCTTATTTCTTGTGATTTTATGATTTGTTTTCTCCTTTATTGATTATCGTATGTTTTGCATTCAGATAAACTGCCTTAGAGTTTGTAACTTACAGCCAAAGTAGAATTGGATCATTTCTTGTCTTAATCGTACTGTGTATTTACTGCCTTCTAGCTTCAAATTGACAGATGGAAACTTCAAAAATGCAATATTCTTATTGATTTTATTTAGTTGTTGGTACCTGTGAAGTGATTGCTTATTTTAGTTTGGGTAATTTAAGAGGTCATCAAGATGCCAACCACGCCTGTAGCGCTGTGGAAAAGGCATGCTCTCACCTCTATGTAGTCAGGTGATTGAATCCCATTATCAAAAGAAAATAAAAGAGGTTATCAAGATTAGAAGTTCTTGTCAAAATGTAATGTTTGTTCCAGGTCATCATTAGATTTAGCACATTCTGCTGGACTTATTGGCAATTGATGTTTTATGGAATACACAATTTTTTTTGTTATTTGTAATAAGCATGACTGTATTTAACATATTTTTAAGGTAGGGAAATTTCTGATCTGAGTTTTTATCTGAATATTTGCTTGTCTTATATCTAACCATAGAATAAGGTCTTGGCTCTGACTTCATGACATGCTTTGATGTTCAATTATTAGCTCGTTCCTTTGTTTAGATTACACATTGAAGTTAATTGACCATCAAAATGTGAATTCCAGTAAATTGCATACTCAGAAATCTTTCTGATGACCTTCAGGTGAAGTGGACCGAAGAATTGCTTTTGGGCAGCTAAAAGATTTGCGTGGAGGGAGCTTCAATTGGCTACAGATAACTTCAGTGAGAAGAATGTTCTTGGACAGGGAGGTTTTGGAAAAGTATATAAAGGGGTGCTACCGGACAACACTAAAATTGCTGTAAAGCGTTTAACTGACTATGAAAGCCCCGGTGGGGAACAAGCTTTCCTACGTGAAGTGGAGTTGATAAGTGTAGCTGTACATAGAAATCTTTTGAGGCTGATTGGATTCTGTACAACACCGTCAGAACGACTTTTGGTTTATCCCTTTATGCAGAATTTAAGTGTCGCCTATCGGTTAAGAGGTATTTTTTATTTTTTTTCGTTTGCTTGGAGTCTTTGATCTATTACTTCTTTCCATATTTAAATCATAACATGATGCAATAGATTATTTAGTTAATGCATTTGTCTTTATACTAACCATTACCGACTTTTTAATAACCATTAGCCCTGATTAATCATTCAATATTTTGATGGATTAGAATTTACTTGATGCACCAGATGGGCTTAATCCTTCACAATGTTTGTATATTTCCCCACTTCCACTTAAATTTGTTGACATCTCTATGCACGTGCCAAGGCATATGAAGTATTTTCAGGCTGCCCCTCTTTGCTTATCAACTTTTAGGTTCGTTAAGCGTGTGCCTCTCTAGTATCTGTAGTTCTTTCCCAGGAAGAGGGAAAAACAGTACGAGAAGACTGATTGGTTTGCTGGGTACATTTTTCAACGCCGTAATGTATAAACAGAACTGTGGTACTTAGAATTCCTCTCTTCCTGCCTTGGTTGTATTTTTCTGAGTCCATTTTATTGACTACTGCTGGTTTTTTGTTTCTCTCTTTTAGATAATAAAATGATTATTATTCTTTCAGAAATCTTACATGGTTAAACTTGTAAAACAAAACTTGAACCACGTTCCATTTCTTTTGGCACACATTCACATTCCATGGGGAGCATCTTTTTAATTGCATATCTTATGGTTTGCTTAATTTCGATGTTCAGATGTCCTTTCATAAATTTATCTCAAGTATCATTCTGATAAATATTCTGTATTTCCATTTATCATAACAATCTTATAAACTTTGTATATCAATGATGTTACTGCAGAGTTTAAGCCTGAGGAGCCAGTCTTAGATTGGGCCACTAGAAAACGAGTGGCTTTTGGAACAGCTCGTGGCTTGGAGTATCTTCATGAACATTGCAACCCCAAGATCATTCATCGTGATGTGAAGGCTGCTAATGTTTTAATGGATGAAGATTTTGAAGCTGTTGTGGGGGATTTTGGCCTGGCCAAGTTGGTCGATGTTAGAAGGACTAATGTGACAACTCAAGTTCGTGGGACTATAGGACATATTGCACCAGAATATCTATCCACCGGAAAGTCATCAGAGAGGACAGATGTTTTCGGGTATGGGATTATGCTTTTGGAACTTGTAACTGGACAACGTGCAATTGATTTCTCACGGTTGGAGGAAGAAGATGATGTGCTTTTACTTGACCATGTAAGACTAATGTTCTTCAAAGTACTTGGCAAATAATTTACCTTGTTCTAGTAGATTCATTTGACTATTTTGCATAGCCTTCAGGTTTAGGCCCTTCTTATTTTGGTTTGACTAATCCTGCAGGTGTTACTCGAGCACCCTGACCCCAAAACCCAGGAGAAACCAAAGGGATATCACGTGTAGCCTTTTTTTGAAATAGTTTCTAACTTACAAAATTGATATTACTTGATATCATATGCAGATCTCTAGTCAAAAGCATAGTGGTCGAAGGACCATTAACTTCTAACGTCATATATCTCATTGCATCATCATGGATTCATAATACATACATCATGTGCGTGTGTTTTGTTTTTATTGTTTGTGAGTTTGAATTATTTAATTTCATCCTTTTCGTTATTTCCCTATGAGATGGCTCGATTATTGGTTTCGGTGAAGATGATGGCAATGAACATTAGTTATTAATGATAAAAGCTAATCTGGGTGTGATGATACCAATATTGATGCACCGGGTCCCATTAAAATGATAGAAGCTAATCCTATGCTTCTAAACTTTAGAAAGTATGCATTCAAATTAGAATAGTGTAATAAGCTGGTCAATTGTAAATGCTTATTTATGCTAGTACCTCACAAGTTTACAAATACAGAGTTTCTTGTCATGATCTCACAAGAATGTCATTCCCATTGAAAATTGGCTTTCTTTTGATTCCGAACTGGATGCTACAACAACTAGTAGGAGCTTTAAGTGTGATTTCAAATTCCAAATTAGGACAAGATAAATCCTGGCTGGCTTTCAAGTTCTTAGTTTGTTTTTAAATTTTCTATTCTGATAAATGTTGGATATTTATGTTGTGTCCATTTCTTCTTTCAGGTGAAGAAGCTTCAACGGGAGAAACGTTTACACGCCATTGTTGATAGTAACCTAAACGGGAACTTCAACAGCCAAGAAGTGGAAATGATGATCAAAGTTGCTCTACTCTGCACCCAACCATCACCTGAGGAGCGTC
Source organism: Stephania japonica (assembly GCA_039657345.1). Taxonomy (NCBI): domain Eukaryota; kingdom Viridiplantae; phylum Streptophyta; class Magnoliopsida; order Ranunculales; family Menispermaceae; genus Stephania; species Stephania japonica. The sequence goes on along the minus strand of CM077564.1, from coordinate 18,955,549 downwards.
CAACGATGTCGGTAGTGGTTCGAATGTTGGAAGGAGAGGGTCTGGCTGAGAGATGGGAAGAATGGCAGCAGGTGGAGATTACTCGAAGACAGGAGTACGAGAGATTTCAGAGGAGATTTGACTGGGGAGAAGATTCAATTTATAACCAAGACGCAATTGAATTATCGGGTGGAAGATGAGGGATGTTAAGGTTTTCCGTAAATTTTAATTAGCGTTCTAGAAATCGATGATGACACTTGGTTTCTACTTAAGAAGTTGCTTTGTTCCTGAAAACTTCAGGACATGGCTGTTAAATAGCTCCTTGAGGTGTGCATATACTTCGATTCTGCCTTCTGTATACTTGAAACTAATGAGTCTGGTATCGTTCCTTTAGGGACTATAAGTGTATCTGCCTTTTGTACTCTAAACGCATGTGTAATTGAATCATGTACAATATTTAGAGATCATTGATGCAAAGCTTGATTTTCATATTTGTACTGTTGATGATACACAAAATAGTTTATTATAGAGCGAATAACATTTGATGAAAAGCATTATGATCTCTTCAACATTGCGGTATCTAATAACACTTTTTTTTTTTTTTTTTTTTTGGTTTTTGACTTCAGCAGAAGTCGAACCTATGACTTCAACATTGCGGTATCTAGTATCACATGTAGTTAGTTAATTGAGAATTTGCAAATTGACTTGATTATTTGTTTTTAAGATCCAAGTGGTTCATGGTATAACCAATCTGTATAGCTGTATAGTCATCACTGAAAATGAGGATCAATATTCTGCACACGTTGGATGTTGAAAAATAAATCAACTACACCTAGCCAAGGTAAACATATAAATGGTTCAGAAATTTTCGAACAAAAGTCACTTGGTAATGAACGGTCATTAGTATTTCTTTTTCGATCCAGTATCCATTTACAAAGAGAAATCACGGAGTGCGAATACCTGCCAAAGCAACAAAAAGTCTTTGCAATCGATACCAGTTGAGTTGTTCTCGCGGATGGCATCTCTTAGGTCCTTGGCATACTTTTTCTTGTAGACCCTTTGGATCTCATCCATGTCTATCTCTGCTCTACTTACCATTATGCGTGCTAACGCAGTCTTGTCAAGCGTGGTTCCTTCAATGCACGAGTGCAACATCTGAAAAGCATAATTAGTAGAAGAAAGCTTACTATAGTGCTACATTTAGGATGCAAACCAAAATTCAGTATCAAAAGCCAGAAGGACCTTCATTGGTCCTGACATATATGTATGTACCTCTGCATAGTATTTAGGTGGTGCGTACATGCACTTTATAACAACTCGTAGGGCAACCTCGAATTCTCCATTTCTTTCCTTCTTCAGCGACTGCAGAAACAAATGAAATGGTTTTCAATAAGGTCCAAAGATGTGCTAATCTAGGTGTCGCGGCGTATATTAGTATTACCTTGGCATAATTATGTCCATAGATGTGCTTATAAGTTTCAAATGTTAGTTTTAGCTGTTGTATGCTTCTCTTGCTTAGTATCTCAAGAATTGCACCTTCTTCAATGCCAACTGCTCCACCTCTTCCTTCCCCGGTTTCATATAGCCTCCTCGCATCGCATTTAGCTACGTGTGGGCTGACTTCACTCTGATGCGACTTGTGTGATGTTGCCAAAGCAATTAGAATCTGAAAAATCAATTTTTAAAGTCATGAACTTTCTTGTTTAGTTCTCATGACACTAAAACATTCTGATTGGTTTCCTAATTATATACCTTTTGATAGGAGTGAGGGAGCTCACTGTTGAGAATATCTTGTTCCAACTGCATCCTATACTTTGTCTGATAAACTTGCTTGATGAGCAGAAGATGACTTGATTTTCTTCCCGTGTAAATTTCAACGAGAGCCTTATAATTCGTTTCGCTATTTTCAAATGCTTCCTTCGCCATCAAAGCATCACGTTCATGTTGATCGAGCAACCAAAGCGACAGAGCATTGCATATCTAGACATAGGTGTTGAGTTTCATTAGTATATAAATTTAACTAATTGAAGTGCTCATTAGTACTAATCATCAGTTGCAACTCTAACCTCATGATTTCCATGGTAATTGTTCAGCAGCATCTTCTGCAAGCGATCGACAAGATCTTTCCCGTACATAGCCTTGTAAGTTTCTCTGATCTGTTGCCGCTCGTAACTTGTTCGGCGAGCCATAGCTTGAGCTAGAGAATTCAAATGACCCCATTGGTTGTGTATCTCGATACATTCGGTCTCGCAATTCTTATTTGATGAATTGGAAGTATAAGCCATGGTGGAAAAATTAACACTGTGAATCATGTAATCCATGCACTACTCCATGGCCAAGGCATATAAAATCAGTTATTTCTTGTAGGCCAAGTAAAGGAACTTTGTAACTTTAAGAAGATGAGTTGGATCCAACAACTGTAGTGGAGCTCTAGTATGGAAATTAATAGGCAGACAAAGGGTAGAGTGACGTGTTGATGTTACTTTGTTAGGAAAATTAGGGGCTTTACTTGTTAGTTTCTGTGAAGATGTTGTGGAGTCCTAGTGGATACATAGTAGGCAGTGACTGTGAACTGGGCACCCCCTTTTGTTATTAACTTTTGGAGGAGCTTGTGCAGTTCATCGTAAGAGAAAAACCAATTCTCTGAAAACAGTTTCAAAGTGACAAAATCATTCTTATCAAAAAAAAGTCACAAAATCATTTGATACCTTTAGATGATACTAACGGGAAAAGTCCTTTTGCACTTTTCTTTTTGTTAGACCATAAGAACATGCAATGACTTCAAAGCGTGTAACACTGCAACTTTTCTAAATGAAACTTTTGCACTCCTATTTGCAAGAGTCCAACAAAAAATCTAATAGGATAATATAAAGCCCTGATTTGTACTAATTATAGTGAAAAATCGAACCAGAGCAAGTGTTGTGAAGTTTTGGTGTGTTTTTTGTGTGTCATTTTCTTACTCCCATGCCTCTCTTCTTATAGTTAGAGAAATGAGTGGGATAGTGGATCGTTATCAATTGAGTGGTCAAATGATAACCGCTCCACTTTAATTGAGTGGTCAATTTGTAATTGCTCCACTTTAATTTGTTGAATGGGTTTAATAACTGCCTATTTATTGGACTTATTAACTACCCACTTAATTACAACAAATTCTTTTGAAAATGTCTAACAATCCTCTGCCATTTTCAAAATAAATTGATCACTGATCCAAGAACATTTTAAACATTATATGCATAAAATAATGGTATCTTGCAATTTGAAGCACTAATTTGTGAAAAGTTCATTACATCATATCATAATTACATGGTAAATAAACTTTGAACCAATGATTCTATTTAATATGTAGCATAAACAAATCACATATATAACATACACCAATGCCAAAAATTTCTCGACACATTCAACATTGGCCTTGTGTCACATATCTTCCGTGAACGTTTTCAGAGCCAAGCCCTTAAACTCCTTGAAGCTGCCGCACTTCACATCACATAGGTAGTCTCCAATTTAGCACCCTGTAATTTAAGCACCTTGAAGACTATTAAGAAATTAACTCAACCTCCTCCCTTTCCATGCGGGTACAAAGCACTAGCAACCCTGGGATAGCTTTAATGATATAGTGCTCACAGTCATACTGATAATGTACTTTGACTACATTGAACTCAAGACTTAATGTAATGATAAGTGTCGAGCTATGCGACGGCCCCAGTTCCCTATAAACTGGGTTCCGCCCAGCTTAAACCTATGTGGACCCCCGAGTCCTCACTCGCGAAGTCAACGCATCCTAGTTAGCCTCAAATCCTCATATTCATCATTAACTTATCATTTAATAGTGTGAGTTATAGGATTATATCATTATCAGTAAATTCACAGTGAAAATCAACTATAATCAACTAATAACTCGATAAATGGAAAATCGGGAAAAACACAACCTATCATGTGGAAACCATGAGAAATGGATAAATACATGCATATCTGGTGATCAGAGCTAAACAGTACTATAATACATGATTTCCCTAATAACTCAATCCCAAAGTATATCCCAGTGTTTTACAAAAGCATAAGTACAATAATCACAAACAAAAAGAACAAGACCTACTGTATGAGTAAAGGAAAGAATCGCTCCGAAAGTCCTCATAGGAAATCACCTAGCATCGGCTCATTTCCCTTGCTCGTCTCAGCTCTATTTGCACCCACTGTTCCGAACTAGACGATGAGTATGTGAAAAATTGAAAGTATAACCAGAAGAACATAAACAATAATTCATGAATAACCAAATAAGCAGTCTAAGTATTATGCGGTATTGAAAGACACAAAAATAACACAAATTGCATGATAAATAGACTGGCAAGTATAACAAAGAAATTTGAGTGTCTATTGAGTAAAGAGAGGCCCATAAGCGATCAATTACCACAACCACATCCACGTCAATATCCACAATAATCCAATACTCGGGGTGAAACTCAATATTATGTGGATGGACAATACTTCTGCAGAAGCGTTCACGTTAGCCCACCTAATATGAACCCAGGAGTACCTTCACGACACACTTACGCTAAGACACTCAACCAAGGAATATAAGAATGGAATTCCAACGAATAGCTCAATTCAATAGAAATATCATTAATAGAAAATGAATTTATGTGTTCCTTCTTCGGCTTACTAACGTATGAAACATACCTCAAATACTGTAAAACGCCAATCCTTGCGTAACTCTCTAACTTGTTCAATTCGAATTCTCAAAGCTTGATGACGCGCGTCGAACGCTTCAATAAAATTATTCCTTATACCAACTATTTGTAGATATTGGCAAAGGGTCGGTTCCACAGCGATTGGTAATCTTTCTAAGGTTTTAAGAGAAAGGTAAAAATGGGGATTTAGAGAAAATGACTTAATTAACTAATCTAATAATTAAGAAATTATATAAATAGAAGAAATAGCTTTACGAACAATTAATTAAAATACTTAGGTCTACGGTTCCATAAGACAGGATCAAGATTTAATGGCACATCATGGTCTTCAATCTTTCCCAAAAAAAATAATTAATTTGAATTCTCCTAGATTAGTTATAGTAAATGGACATCCGCCAGAAATTCCTAATTCCCCTAATCTTGATGGTTAGGACATCCGCCACTAACTACTTCCCTAATTAATGCATAACCCTAGACATTCGCTAATAAGGTTTAACACACTAACCGCAACAATAAACATCCGTGGGAATACTAATCCTAGATAACCGGATCGTGTCCGTTTCTGATTTAACCTAGATTCAATTGTTGCACATTCAACAACTGAAAGGTTTTGACGGCAATCGGGTGAATGTTTGTCACTTTTATTGTCCCAAAAGTACAATTACGGATACAATTGGGTCAATTGACAATAGATTTTCCACCTAGAAACATGCACTGGCCATATACATACCCTAGGTTTAAACCACATTCATGAAAATCAACAACAATAAAATAGAAGAAATTAAATAAAATTAAATAATAAAAATAATAGATCTCACAAGTAATACCATGAATCAATAATCCTGACTTGCTTCACCTCTGACCTAGGCAATGGTTTGATTAGCCGGACATGGCTACCCAAAAAAAATAATGCAGAGAGTTCTGAAAGAATAAAAGATAATAAAAAACAATCCCCCTAAGTCCTATTATATACAAATCCTAAAAATTGCTCGGTGAGAAAGTAATTTTCGTAGTTGTTGGAGTGATTTTCGGATCTGGGACTGGTTTGGGCGTTTTCTGCAGGTTCAGGACACTTGGCGCTTTCTGATTGGCTGGATTGTTTGCGCGGCTGACATGTCTAAGGTGATTGGTCGAGAGGAGAGAACTGTGACACGCTGGTGGCTGTGAACACGACACGTGGCGGGCTATGAGATGATCAGCACACGGATGATTTTGCGCGAACTCGTGCGAATGTGTGGGAGACAGCTCTGATACGCATCCCGAGGCATATCGGCGAGGCTGGGAGAGAGGACTGTGGGTGAGCGACGTGGCGCACTGTGATTGGCGGACAAGGCTGTGTGGCTTAACCAATCAGAGTTTGACATGTGGCGGTGTGTTGTGTTGACAAGCTGTGAGAGGACGCGTGGCATGACCTGATTGGTGGAATAGGTTCTATGGCAACGTGCTGGACTCCACTTCTTCAACATGGGCAGTGCGTAGTTTGAGATAAATTCTCCGATATCTAATCACAGCAAGTAAATACTCCATTCTGAGTATATTTCAGCCCCAGATTCAACTGTAAACTCCATTTCACCTAAAAATCAAAACTAAATATAATTAGACATATTTTAAAGACTTTCCACACTAAACTATATTAAAATAAACTATTAAATTCTATAAATACCAACCTATCACTTGACAATCATTTAACCCAAATTTGGTTCAATTAGAGTCATTTCGTTACCCTAGATAGTCTCCCAAAGTTTTTCAAAAGTTTTGAAAATTATTTAAAAATCATCTATTTTTATTGTTTCAGACGCCGTGAGTGAAGCTGCCAAGGTATAAGTCCCATGACGTCACATAAAAGCGTGAATTTTTCGAGTCACTGGTTTGGACGTCGCAGGTGACGCTGTCAGGGTTTTTGCCCACGACGTCATCTAAAGCGTCGATTCTCCAATTCGGTTATGGATTGCATGATGTGATCGACGCCGTGAGCATAAATGCTCCACGGCCTCCCTCGAGACGCAAGTCCCTGAACTCGTTTTCTGGGGTTTTCCTGAACCCCAGCTTGCGTTGCCGAGTTCCGAGTCTATCCTAAACTCTTAGAGACGTCCAAAACAACACCAAACCCAGTTCACCTTGTGTCAAAACCCTGACGAATACCCCGATTCGAAAATCCCTCTAATAATGTCAAAAATTTCTAAAACAATCTCATGAGCTTCAAATACTCAAATCCATTTACAAAACACCAATAAATCTTAATAATTGATCACCAATTGATCACCAAAACTCATTTACAACATTTCTCAAAAATCTCGTCCAATATCATCGTGACGAAAACTCACAAAATTAACGTCAAAACGTAGGCAAACACAAGAGGAGTCGAGATCCTACCTTTTTATGCGTGGTTGGTCGATCCCCGACGTCGTACTAAGCTCAGAAACACCAAAACCCTCACGTTCCTTCCGTTCACTAGTTGATCAAAATGAAATGGGGTAGGGGAGAGAGAAAAGGTGGTGGATATTTATACTTCCTTATCATCAATCTGCACACACAAATCTTGAGGCACATCTTGTATCTCTCAATAATTGCATCTAACAACTATGACCCAATTGCATAACTCTAATGGGTGACTTCAACTTCACAATCAAGCCATTTCTCGCTCACAACTCGCGTTCTCAGACCCGTACACTTCACGACTCGCTCGTCGTGCGTTCCCGGACACAACAACGCACTCGCATATTTATTAATTATTTATTATTTTCTAATAATTCACTAATTATCATTTTCCAGTGTTTAACTACCCATATTATACCCTAAAACTCTCATTTTTTCTAGGCGAATCTTACACACAAAATCCGTGGCAATAAACAAAACAAAACCACACACTTGGACATACAGGGTTCACATTCGGGTATAAGTACTAGTACAATCATCATAGAAAAATAAAATATACCTCAGTGTCGACTCTCGAGACTTGAGTAATATGACAAGTCACGATCGCCCGTGTCACGATCCTGAAACACAACACGAGTCATAATCCTAAATGGACCAATAAATCTAGGTGCAAGTTTTCCTTTGATTCCGAACCTCTTGTTACCCTTCAGAGGCGAAACCTTCAAATAGACATAGGCTCCTCATCGTACTGTAGCTCATCGTGATACTTGTCATAATCCTTTTTTTATTTCCTGAGCTGTGACGGCCCCAAATTCTCCTTGCATTTGGGTACGCCCAGCCTAGGCTTGTGCAGGTCCCCAAGCCAGTACTCGATGAACCTGGCGAGCCTAGTCAACCTCCAATCAATCAATTATACAATTTATGAAAGAGTTATTGCAAGTTTTACGTAGCGGAAAGTAAATTAAACTAAACATACGGGAAATAACTCAGTCAAAGGAAATCAGGAATCTATAATGTGGAAAACCTCGAGTATTCATGTACAAACAGACATGAGATATGAATAAGTACATGATACCAATCTCAAAATGATCCCAAGTTCAATGATCAAAAGCATATATATAAAATGTCATACAACTGAGCAAAGATATAATAGACCTACACTAAGGTCTCCAAGTCCAACCGCTAATCCTCACAAAAAGTCGCCTAGGCAGGGCTCCTTGCCTCTACTGCACTCCGCTCTAACTGTACCCATCATCACAAACTAGACGGTGAACAACTTGAGAAATTGAATGTAAAGCCAGAAGAAGATAACAATAACTCATGATATATCAAGTAAAGTAGTCTAAATATCATGCGGTAATAGAAAGACAGGAATTTAAATAGATCAAGTGCATGATAAACAGACTAATAGATATCAATCGAAAGTCAAGTATGTTCTAAAGATTCAAAAGAGGCCCATAAGTGGTCTAAATCATAGCATAACGGCGAAGACCTCGCGAGGTCTTCTTGGGCATCAACACAAGCGAAGGCACAACTATGATGGGAGGGACACAAGCCCACCCACCCAGTACTCGGTGTCACACGGTCACTAAGAGTGGTCACACACTCCTGTACAAGAGTACCCACGTTTTATCCCTCTAATGCAGGTCTTAGTACTCTTGAGACGAAACACTTACGCCAAGAAACACACAACAAGGAATGGAATGGAATGCCAATAATAGAACATAACGAATCTGAATAAATGATAATGAATCACATGGCATTTTCTTACTGGCTTACAAATCATATATAAGCTTTAAGGCAAATGTACTTACGTGACTAATCGCAACCCGTAGACACTCTCGCGTCCCTAACGCGTAAAGGTTGGAAACTCTAATTAATGGGTCGAGTCATTAACTAAACCCTAGGTTAAACACTAGTGTTTTTCCAAGTGTTTTAAGGACTCAAACAACTTGACAATTTGATAGGAAGACGAATACTCTCTCGGGTTTGAAAAACCACAATAATAACCACGATTGTGATATCATAACATCGATAACCATGACACATGTAAGCCTACTCATGAATTGTAGGCTCGGCTCAGTCGTTAATAGGTCACGCCATAGTCTCGAGGACTGGCGGTGTGACCACGACGTCATAACCATTCACAATACATAAACCCTTAGCATGTGATGTTCAAACAACCATGGACCAAGTTATACACAACGTAGGGTCGAAACGGAAGGAAACACTCACACCATGCAATTTGCCCCGAAATTACGACACAAACAACTCATTGCTCAGCGTGAAGTATACATGTACACATACTACGCCACACACATATACCAATGTTCCTGTGACCTCAAAACTTCAACACAAGCCACCACATGAAACACATTCTCCACAGACGTCACAAAATACAAACAAATACATGCCTTATTGACGTCTTCACTTAAAACCGAAACACAAAATCATATTCAAGTAACGCCATATAAGAAAACCCCAAAACACCCTCACATGCATGAAACTTCAACACTACGTATCATCGAACCATAATTGAAACCGAGATTCCATGGTGACTTGCTGATGTTGTCCGACATTGAGAGAGTACCACCATGGCATGGGAAAGCCAAGGCACGCTCAACGACAAGTTGATAACCACACAACATAACAATTGAAACCTGATAAAATCACCACGTGAAATCATCGACCAAATAACAACATTAAGAGTGTTTTAGATGCACCAAAGTTTACGAGAGGCCATCAAGGACATTGGCAAGGCCGTGACGACCCTACCGATGGTGGTCCGGCCCGGCGATGTCGCCGAAACTCTACAACTTCGGCGAGGCCGAAATAGTAGCACAGTTTGGTAAAAAATGAAAGCAATCGATTATGACACCAAAATGGAAAACTCTACACATGTACCACGAGGTGGGGCTTGTAACGACCCAGAAATTTGGCTATTTGTGAATGATGATGTGTATTATATATTTATACTCGTATTTGAGTGACCCGACAATTAAGTCAGTGAACGAGTAGGAAAATTGGGTTACGGGTCTAGGCTGGGCGTACCCAATTGCACGGAGAAATTGGGGCCATCATAGTTGGTATCAGAGCGCAAGGTTCTAAAGACTTGACTCTTGATTTAAAACACACACCATTAAGACAGCGAAAGTTAGGAATGGTTGAACTTAGAGTGGAAACCCTATGATCCTGACTTAGAATCCTAGTTGGGGAGTGAGGATGAGTCGGGGAATGGAAACTGAAAACTTATTGAGATAAGTATGTTTTATGTGTGTATTATATGGTATCGGTAGCTATCCACTGATCCAGAAAATATGCTTTCGTTATCAGATAGCGATGGCGAATCAGCGGGGTCCTAGTGACGATAGTGGGACGTCGAGTACTCGAACTGTTAGTATCGAGGAATTTCAGACTTTGACACAGAGAGTCGCAGCTCTAGAGCGACAACTGGAGGAGATTCTGGCGATATTGAGGGCGTCAGTTGATGTTGCATTGGTACCATCTACGGCTAGAGTAACCGTTACTCAGGAAGAGAACACATCGGGGGTTACGACCATGACTTTGCTTCCTACTACCACTACAACGAGACCAGTGATGGCGGTTGTGCCTCGCGCACCGCCAGAGATTGCACCAGCAAAACCTTTAGTGTATGGCACTACGACGACTACTGAGGCCAGGCAGTGGCGAGAGTTTAAGAGGCACGACCTTGTTATTTTCTATGGAGGCACTGACGTGATCGTGGCAGAATTGTTCTTGAAGAGTTACGAGAAGATACACCACATCATAGCTACTGAGGAGCACATGAAAGCTTCTATTTCTTCCTTGATGTTGATGGGAGAAGTTGAGGACTGGTGGACTATGATTATGAGTACCAGAAGTGTGTCGAAGGACTGGATAGAGTTCAAGACCTAGTTCAAAATGAAGTACTTGAAGGTCACCCAAGAGGGGGGTGAATTGGGTTACTGAGTAGTTATCGCCTTTTTAAAACTTTATGCACAAATAATAATGATAATGCATACACCAATGATAAATATCAATGCTATGCAATCAAGAAGGGGGTAGAAGAGATGGAAATAAGACATGTGATTTATAGTGGTTCGATCCAACCGATCTACATCCACTACCTAACCTCGCCGGTTATGATTTTTAAACCCCCCTTATATTATCGATAAGTGTTACACCCTAAGCCAACTAGCCTAGTGAATGCCTAGCCTCAACTAGGTCTTTTACATGATGCCTTATCGCAATAAGGTCTTATACAACCACCTAGCCGCAACTAGGATTTTCCCACCTAGACCCACCTATGACTTTTCCCACCTAGCCGCAACTAGGATATATGCCTAGCCTCAACTAGGTCTTCCCTTTCTACTTAGATCCCACTAAGTCTTACAATCAAGATTTGATTAATACAATGAAATTACACTTTACAAAGTAAAGTGGTATCAAGTTCAAATACAAGCAAGTCTCCTAGAGTCTAACCACTCTTATGCATGCAAGTATGAAAACAATTGAGAAATGCAATTTTAAAACTGATTTTATGCAAGACTCAAATGTGAAACCGTTTTAAATAAATTGATGAGAACAAAACCGGTTTCAAATCTAAAGAACAAGAAGTTTGATAAAAGTCAAGTTTAAGCACAAACTCTTGTTCAAATCAGTCCAAGGGTTTAATGAATCAAGTTTAAGTGCAAAACCCAATACAAGTGTGTTTAACAACACGACAAGTAATTTTCCAAATCAATCACACAAGAATATATAATTTAAGCACAAGAAAAGCTAGGGAATGGACTTTCTTACAACCCTAAGAAGATGACTTGAAAATCGATTCGGAGAGGTTGTTGTACTCCTTAGAGTGTCTCAAGAGTCTTGGTTTTGATGTTGAATGAACAGCCTCTAAGTGTAACTTGAAAACCCCAAGCTCCTTCTCTTGAAGAATTTAAGCACAAATGTTTTTCTTTGATTTCAAAACCTAATTTGTGTGCCTTATGTGTTTGGGAGTGTTGTATATATTTATAGACCAGTATATGACCGTTGTGTGCATCCAAGGGCCGAGATTTGATCAAAAATTCGAATTAAAGTGAATTTTTCAGCTTTATAAAAAAGCTGTCAGAAATGCAATTAGCGCGCTAATTTTATGACCTAGCGCGCTAACTCTGCACATAGCGCGCTAATGACAGTATTAGCGCGCTAACTGCAGGGACCTCAAAATAATTAATTATGTCCCTTGTGTTAGCGACCCTTTAACACGTCCTAGACCCAATAAACCCTCATATAACATATAATACATGTTTGTTATGGGTCATATGGCCTATTTGGATGGTCTGGATATTTTCACAAATCCCGAAAATGGAAAATCTCGGTTTCATGATTTGCGAGGGACTTTTCTGCAAATATACAGTTTTCTTTTCAAAGACCTTTCAAAAAACAAGTTTTTCTTTTTCAAAAGCTTTCACAATGATTTTCAAAATGCGATATTAACATATACATATAGTTTAACATAGTTTAGACTTATAGGACCGAAATCTTCAAGTAATCACTTGATATTTGAAAATCCATTTTAAAATCACGATATGCATGAACTAATGCAATAGGCTTGCTTAAGTGAACTTGAATACCTTACATCAATTTTACAACTCGTGGTCTTGATCTTTCGTCTTCATTCCTTTATGTATGCCGAATCTTGAACTTGTATAGCTTGAATGCTCGAATACCCATGATGTGATGTTTCGCAACCTTTGAAGAAACTGAAATACACTTGATAAAACTTATTAAGCTATTTTCACCTTGTTTGTTTCCATCGAAATTCCGGTCGGAGTTATAGTGACTAACCACTTAGTCCAACAATCTCTCCCTTTTTGATGATAACAAACAATGTGAACTTGACAAGCATAAAACATAATACAAGTACATGAACATCACATTAATGGTTATACAAAAATTTATACTCTTTCAAGTTCAACCCTCTTTCTCTCCCGTTTGATAACATTAAAAAGTGGGGCATGGATAAATCATGATACCATTAGAAAGGCTCCTCCCCCGTTTTATGAAAATGATACCAAATAAGTGCTCCCCCTATCGATATGCATCAAATGAAAGCTTAAGGAAATAATCGAGAATATAGGCTCCCCCTATCAATATGCATGTTTCAGTTTGTGATACCAATAAATTTCTCATTTTTGGTACATGTCTTGCTCCCCCAAAAAAATAGATACCAACAAAAAATGGGTATAAAGTTTCCCCCTATCAATGTCATACACATTATCTAAAAGTCTCCCCCAATTTAAAACAATGGCTTCAACACATGACTTTAAAACATGGTGAATGTGAAGTTTGTCTGGTCAGGGTATTAGCGCGCTAATTGATGGACCTAGCGCACTAATTGATGGACCTAGCGCGCTAATGGAAATACCTAGCGCGCTAATTCCTCTCTGGAATTTTGGAATTAAAATTTTGAGTTTTTGACGCTTTTAACTCGATTTACCTCAAACTTCATGGACACTTCATTAACATCATATAAAGATGATTAAAATACTTAAAGCATGTGTAGAAGGTCCGATCTATGAGAAATGCCTAACTCACGCCGTATCAATGACTTTGGCCTAAAAGTGCTTGGCTACATTGTAATAATTCATCATGGTCCTATATAAAAAGTATATGAAATGCAGTCATGACATCAAAAATAACAGTGTATGCATGCTATGTGTATGTGACTAGTGCAAGACCTATCATGCTTAACTCCTATATATCAATCGATCGTTTTAGCACATTCATGTTCCAAAGTAAATTTAATTCACTCTATGAATCATGGACTTTAGTACCCATACACCTTTGTGATCCATAATATGTGTATCATATATATTCTTTTCTACCCATGCAAGTTCACCTCTATTGGTCCTATTTAGGACACATTTACCAATATTATGAGATCTATTGCATTTTAAATATCTTTTACACTCGGCCAAAAGCTTTCCATAGCTCAATAGACTTGCACCATAGCCTATGCCTCTCTTGTTGAGTGCACGTCGTTGTGCGCCCAACATCATGTCAAACATTTTAGTGCCACTTGTGAACTTAGTCACCGTAGTAGTGGTCAAGTCCTCTATTTCTTTTGCTAAGCCATTTTTCTCATTTATGGCCAATTCTAAGTCCTGTTGGAGATCATCAATAATCTCATTTTGAGATTCAATCTCACTAATGGCTTTGATCAAATTCTTTTTGAGTTGTTTGGTCTTTTTGACCTCCTTTTCTAATTCATTCATAAGGTCATGAATAATAGACATATCATCCAATGCATTTACATCATCATAATTAAAAGATGTAGAGTCACTTACCTCACTCCTTGCCATAAGATAAAGGATGGCCTTCTCATTTTCCGACTCGGAATCGGAGCTAGATGATGATGATGATGATTCATGTCTCTTGCTTCTTCTCAAGTACTTGCATTCCGATGCTTTATGTCCCGGTTTGCCGCACTCATAGCAAATCATCTCGTGTGATTTGCTTGCGTTATTTGCACCTTTGTACTTCTTCTTGTACTTGTCTCTTTTGTATGTTGCCTTCTTGAGCTTTCTTGATAGCATGGCCACTTCTTGTTCAATGGAGTCACTTTCACTTGAGCTCACATCATCTTCGGCCGATAGGCATATAGCTTTTAAGGCACGCGCCTTCTTTGACTCTTTCTTGGTCGAACCACCAAGTGCTTCCTATCTAGCACAGTCTTTCAGCTCAAATTCATGAACCGTCAATTCTCCGCATAATGCATCAAAAGTATAATTTCCAAGGTTTTGTGCCGATTGAATAGCATATTTCTTCGCATCCCATTCCTTAGGCAAGCCTCTAAGGAACTTGTACACCGAGTTCTCTTGATCATAATGTTTGCCAAGATTTTTGATCTCATTCAAGAGCTTTGTGAACCGAGTGATGGTCGTGGCTATGTCTTCATGGGGCTCCACTCGAAAAGTCTCATAATGTTCTTCAAGAATCCTCAACTTTGTGTTCTTGACTTGTTGTGTACCTTCATAATGCACTTCAAGTTTTTCCCATACTTCCTTCACCGTTTGACAAGCGCTAACTCGGTTGAATTCATTCTCACTTAGTGCAAAAACAAATGATTCACGGCTTGATCATTTGAGAGCTCAATCTTGATCTCCTCAGCGGTGTATTCTTTCAAGGACTTGTTCGGTGGAGTGTAGCCATTTTCAATTGCGTCCCACAAATGTCTACCTTGTGCTCTAATGTAGAACTTCATTCGAACTTTCCAATGAGCATAGTTTGTCCCATCAAAGTAGGGAGGCCGAACGGATGAGTTGCCTTCCCTAAGGCGAAAGAAGTCTAGAGATTGCATCCTTGCACAAAAACACTCAAAGATATGTTAGTAACACTTTGAGTAATAACCCGCTCTGATACCAATTGAAGGTCACCCAAGAGGGGGGGTGAATTGGGTTCTGAGAGTAGTTATCGCCTTTTTAAAACTTTATGCACAAATAATAATGATAATGCATACACCAATGATAAATATCAATGCTATGCAATCAAGAAGGGGGTAGAAGAGATGGAAATAAGACACGTGATTTATAGTGGTTCGATCCAACTGATCTACATCCATTACCTAACCTCCCCGGTTAGGATTTTTAAACCCCACTTATATTATCGATAAGTGTTACACCCTAAGCCAACTAGCCTAGTGAATGCCTAGCCTCAACTAGGTCTTTTACACGATGCTTTATCGCAATAAGGTCTTATACAACCACCTAGCTGCAACTAGGATTTTCCACCTTGACCCACTTAGGACTTTTCCCAACTAGTCATAACTAGGATATATGCCTAGCCTCAACTAGGTCTTCCCTTTCGACTTAGATCCCACTAAGTCTTACAATTAAGATTTGATTAATACAATGAAATTACATTTTACAAAGTAAAGTGGTATCAAGTTCAAATACAAGCAAGCCTCCTAGAGCCTAACCACTCTTATGCATGCAAGTATGAAAACAATTGAGAAATGCAATTTTAAAACTGATTTTATGCAAGACTCAAATGTGAAACCGTTTTAAATAGATTGATGAGAACAAAACCGATTTCAAATCCAAAGAACAAGAAGTTTGATAAAAGTCAAGTTTAAGCACAAACTCTTGTTCAAATCAGTCCAAGGGTTTAATGAATCAAGTTTAAGTGCAAAACTCAATACAAGTGTGTTTAACAACACGACAAGTAATTTTTCAAATCAATCACACAAGAATTATAATTTAAGCACAAGAAAAACTAGGGAATGGACTTTCTTACAACCCCAAGAAGATGACTTGAAAAACAGTTCTGGAGAGGTTGTTGTACTTCTTAGAATGCCTCAAGAGTGCTGGTTTTGATGTTGAATAAACAGCCTCTAAGTGTAACTTGAAAACCCCAAGCTCCTTCTCTTGAAAAATTTAAGCACAAATGTTTTTCTTTGATTTCGAAACCTAATTTGTGTGCCTTATGTGTTTGGGAGTGTTGTATATATTTATAGACCAGTATATGACCGTTGTGTTCATCCAAGGGTCGAGATTTGATCAAAAATTCGAATTAAAGTGAATTTTTCAGCTTTATAAAAAAGCAGTCAGAAATGCAATTAGCGCGCTAATTTTATGACCTAGCGCGCTAACTCTGCACATAACGCGCTAATGACAGTATTAGTGCGCTAACTGCAGGGACCTCAAAACAATTAATTTTGTCCCTTGTGTTAGCGACCCTTTAACACGTCCTAGACCCAATAAACCCTCATATAACATATAATACATGTTTGTTATGGGTCATATGGCCTATTTGGATGGTCTGGATATTTTCACAAATCCCGAAAATGGAAAATCTCGGTTTCATGATTTGCGAGGGACTTTTCTGCAAATATACAGTTTTCTTTTCAAAGACCTTTCAAAAAACAAGTTTTTCTTTTTCAAAAGCTTTCACAATGATTTTCAAAATGCGATATTAATATATACATATAGTTTAACATAGTTTAGACTTATAGGACCAAAATCTTCAAGTAATCACTTGATATTTGAAAATCCATTTTAAAATCACGATATGCATGAACTAATGCAATAGGCTTGCTTAAGTGAACTTGAATACCTTACATCAATTTTATATCTCGTGGTCTTGATCTTTCGTCTTCATTCCTTTATGTATGCCGAATCTTAAACTTGTATACCTTGAATGCTCGAATACCAATGATGTGATGTATCGCAACCTTTGACGAAACTGAAATACACGTGATAAAACTTATTAGTATATTTTCACCTTGTTTGTTTCCATCAAAATTCCGGTCGGAGTTATAGTAAATAACCACTTAGTCCAACAGTACTTTCCTCCCAACGTGATGAGAGCCAAGAGAAACGAGTTCACTTCTTTGAGACATGGAGCACATGGAACGGTTTCTGCATTTATTACCTTATCTGGAGGGTCAGCAGATTTAGAGATCGATCATATCTACTATTTCACGGATGGTTTGCTACCTACCATTAGAGGTTCAGTAGTCACTACCGAGCTAGAGACTCTTCAGAGAGCATACGAGCGGAGTCTGGCTAGAGAGAGTTACTTGAGTACTTACCACGAGGAGATTGAGCCTGATCGACCCGAGTTGCAGTTAGAGTACCGATCAGAGGGACATGACAGGAAACGAACGAGGAATATGAACGATGATAGTGGTTCTCAAAGGTGGAAGCTGTGTTACCAGTACGGACAGCCCGGACATTTTCAGAATTGATGTCCTGATTTGTACGAGGACCAGCAGGATGACGGTCAGCCTCAGGCCATTGAGGACGTGCACATGGCGACCGAGCCGCAGCTGACGGTGGTTCGTGATCCTACCAGAGGTAAAGAATTTTCCTGGTTATCATACATCATGCATGGAACCGATTAATTGAAGCTTTAGGTGTTTAAATGGGACGTTGGACGTCAGGTGACAAAGTTAGGGTCAATACTTGCTAGAGTAGTGCCGTTTAAACTTAACGAGTTGTCTAGGATGAGAAAGACCTAACTTAGATTAGAGTCCGAAAGAGATGGTAAGTTTGGGCACAATGGGTTGCCAAAACTCGCCACGAGTACACCTAAAGAGAGGCAAGATCAGACTGGTTGTGATTCATCTTACAATGCATGGACACATAGTGTACATGGTGGCCAGATTACAACCTTGTCGAATCTATTTTACTGCTTGGGTATAGATAAACTTGCGTCGAGACGCGAGTGGGTTGGGAGGTTTTCACTAGTATGGCGTGCGAGTCGCGATCGTAGCGTCTTTGAAGGTCACCCAAGAGGGGGGTGAATTGGGTTACCGAGTAGTTATCGCCTTTTTAAAACTTTATGCACAAATAATAATAATAATGCATACACAAATGATAAATATCAATACTATGCAATCAAGAAGGGGGTAGAAGAGATGGAAATAAGACACATGATTTATAGTGGTTCGATCCAACCAATCTACATCCACTACCTAACCTCCCCGGTTAGGATTTTCAAACCCCACTTATATTATTGATAAGTGTTACAACCTAAGCTAACTAGCCTAGTGAATGCCTAGCCTCAACTAGGTCTTTTACACGATGCCTTATCGCAATAAGGTCTTATACAATCACCTAGCCGCAACTAGGAATTTCCACCTAGACCCACCTAGGACTTTTCCCACCTAGCCGCTACTAGGATATATGCCTAGCCTCAACTAGGTCTTCCCTTTCGACTTAGATCCCACTAAGTCTTACAATCAAGATTTGATTAATGCAATGGAAATTACACTTTACAAAGTAAAGTGGTATCAAGTTCAAATACAAGCAAGCCTCCTAGAGCCTAACCACTCTTATGCATGCAAGTATGAAAACAATTGAGAAATGCAATTATAAAACTGATTTTATGAAAACTCAAAACTGAAACCGTTTTAAATAGATTAATGAGAACAAAACCGGTTTCAAATCCAAAGAACAAGAAGTTTGATAAAAATCGAGTTTAAGCACAAACTCTTGTTCAAATCAGTCCAAGGGTTTAATAAATCAAGTTTAAGAGCAAAACCCAATACAAGTGTGTTTAACAACACAACAAGTAATTTCCCAAATCAATCACACAAGAATATATAATTTAAGCACAAGAAAAGCTAGGGAAGGGACTTTCTTACAACCCCAAGAAGATGACTTAAAAATTAGTTCTGGAGAGGTTGTTGTACTCCTTAGAGTGCCCCAAGAATGCTTGGTTTTGAAGTTGAAGGAACAACCTCTAAGTGTAGCTTGAAAACCCCAAGCTCCTTCTCTTGAAAAATTTGAGCACAAATGTTTTTCTTTGATTTTAAAACCTAATTTATGTGCCTTGTGTGTTTGGGAGTGTTGTACATATTTATAGACCCATATATGACCGTTGTGTGCATCCAAGTAGAGATTTGATCAAAAATTCGAATTAAAGTGAATTTTTCAGCTTTATAAAAAGTTGTCATGAGCTACGCAATTAGCGCGCTAATTTTATGACCTAGCGCGCTAATAACAGTATTAGCGCGCTAACTGTAGGGACCTCAGAATAATTAATTCTGTCCCTTGTGTTAACGACCCTTTAACACGTCCTAGACCCAATAAACCCTCATATAACATATAATGCATGTTTGTTATGGGTCATATGGCCTATTTGGACGGTCCGGATATTTTCACAAATCCTAAAAATGGAAAATCTTGGTTTCATGATTTACGAGGGACTTTTCTGCAAATATACAATTTTCTTTTCAAAGATCTTTCGAAAACAAGTTTTTCTTTTTCAAAAGCTTTCACAATGATTTTCAAAATGCGATATTAACATACACATATAGTTTAACATAGTTTAGACTTATAAGACCGAAATCTTCGAGTAATCACTTGTCATTTGAAAATCCATTTTAAAATCACGATATGCATGAACTAATGCAATAGGCTTGCTTAAGTGAACTTGAATACCTTACATTAATTTTACAACTCTTGGCCTTGATCTTTCGTCTTCATTCCTTTTTGTATGCCGAGTCTTGAACTTGTATAGCTTGAATGCTCGAATACCCATGATGTGATGTTTCGCAACCTTTGTGAAACGAAATACACTTGATAAAACTTATTAGTATATTTTCACCTTGTTTGTTTCCATCAAAATTCTGGTCGGAGTTAGAGTGACTAACCACTTAGTCCAACAGTCTTATGTCGTGATCACCAAGCTTGAGTCGTAGTAGTGGGCGATGTCTATGACGAGATCGTTGGCATTCCTACCACTAGTGGGAATTGGGGGCGGTCTTTAGAGACCGTAGTTGAGTTAGACTGTTTGAAAAGGTTGCAACCCGCAGTCTAAAGACCAAGACAAAATCAAGTTGTTCGAAGTAGCAGAGGTCCACAGTTCATGGAAAGAGACGTGCTATTTGAAGGGACTTTGTACAAGTCCGCAGTTCAATTCCTAGTGTCAAACCATTGGAAGTGACTCTCGCGAGAGTCCACCGTTGGTCATAGCTTATTGAGTTGTCTGAAGTGACTTTGCATTGGTCCGCAGTTCAACGATGAGGAACGAGCTGTCTGAAGTGACTTTGAGGTAGTCCGCAGTTCGAGATAAATGATCCAAGTTGTCCGAAAATGGCTCTAAGCCGCAATTTATAGGAGGTGCGAACAGGTGTTGATTCCCCTTATTTGCTCGAGTTAGAGCTAATTTCGAGGACGAAATTCTTGTTAGTTGGGGAGACTGTAACGACCCGGAAATTTGGCTATTTATGAATGATGATGTGTATTATATATTTATACTCGTATTTGAGTGACCGGACAATTAAGCTGGTGAATGAGTAGGAAAATTGGGTTACGGGTCTAGGCCGGGCATACCCAATTGCACGAGAAAATTAGGGCCGTCACAGGGCTGCTCTGGGGCTGTCGAGGTTACGGTGGGCCACCATTGAGTCACCTCCGACCAGCCCTTTGGTCATGGTAGTCGCCTCTGCACGGACTCGATGTGAACAGAGCACACAGTCGTAGAAAAGGAAGAAGGAGACAGTCGACCAAATGGAAAAAACGTCTACGTCTACTGCAAGTGGGAGTGCTCTAGGGTTGGCAAGACGGTGGGGAGTCATCTCCAAAAAATTCCTGATCGGGAGCAACCACCACCGCCACGGACAGAACCCCATGGAACACAGTGCACAAGGTCGAGAGAGAGAGAGAGAGAGAGAGAGAGAGAGAGAGAGAGAGAGAGAGAGAGAGAGAGAGAGAACCTTCGGTGAGAGCTCAGACGAGGGTCGTGTGCGGTCACTTAGGGAGAGGGGAGGAAGAGTCTCGGCCAGGAGGGAGAGTGGAAGAGAAGAGAGGGCGCTCTATGAAGAAGACGATCAATAGTGTTAGGTGCAGGGTTTTTTTTTTATGAATGTTTTTATATATGTTAATTTGGTCAAAATGACCGTTATACCCTTTTGGTCTTTTTATTTCATCTTACAACACATGCGTATCTCAAGGCCAATCCCATGACTCTCCTTATGAAGTTGTGTTATTTTACCAATTTCTATCTCATAGTCTTGTGTATCGCGTAGATATCCGACTCCCACATTGGTCTTACGCTCCTCGGTCCGTATATCTCTGTCACACGCATAGTTTCGCCTTGCCTCATAAATAATTACTTAAATTATACAAAAAATTATTTAATTGTATTTTTTAATTGTATTACACCACCGTTTAACTAGGCGAAGCCTCACTCAGACTAATATTCGCCCGAATGGCTTGAGACCTGTAATGGACTACAATACTAATACACACATCACGGAAATATAATATTCCTTCGGTGTCGACTCCCGAAGTTCGAAACACTGTCCAGTATCACGTTGTCAGGTCACGGTCCTGACAGTGCAACACTCGTCGGGCAAAATTGATGGTTGTTACATGAGCACCCTTTAGTCTTTGATGAATCGTCGTACCTTCTTAGTATGATCAACAACAATCTCAGGCCCAAACATCCTCAGGTTCCGTCTAACATGATGGCGATCTACAAGGTCTGCCATATAACGCCTCAAATGGTGCCATGCCAATACTAGCCTGGAAGCTGTTTTTGTATGCAAACTCGCACAAATGAAAGTAATATTCCCAAGGTCCTCCATACTCTAATACACACATCCTAAACATATCCTCTAACACGTGAATCGAGTCTCTCGGTTGTCATTCGATCTGTGGATGGTATCTTTGTACTCAAATAAAGTCAGTGTCAAACCGAGCTGCATGCTCAGCCATAATAATGAAGTGAACTACGGTCCTTTGTCTGACACAATATACAACAGAACTCCGTGCAATCTGACTATCTTACTCTCATAAAGAATACTCAATCTATTAACCTTGTGTGTAGCGACTCTAGAAATAAAATGTCTGATTTCGTCATTAAATCCACAATTACCCGAGATACTATCATGCACGTGAGGAGATCGAGGCAAACCATTGACAAAATCTATCGCAATGTGCTCCCACTTTGAATGTGGAATAGGAAGATGTTGTAGCAATCCATCAGGTCGCCTATGCTCAGCCTTCACACACTGGCATATCTCACATGCCCGTATACCCTCTGAAACATCGACTTTCATCCCTGACCATCAAAAGAAATGTCGCATATCATCATACATCTTAGTCCGACACCGATGAATAGAAAAACACGAACGGTGAGCCTCATGAAGTATCTTAGTGCGCAAATCAGCCACCAATGGAATCCACAGTCGCCTTTGTGACGGCCCCTCTCTAATCTAGGGCACTTGCTTAGACTAATCCTATAATTAAGCTCTAATCACGAGACGTAGGACCCAATTACGTATTAGTCGGCCTTTTTATCTATTTGTCAACTTGATCGCGTTCAGGATAAATAATACACTAGCCATACAAATTTCAATAACTTAAAGTTGTTTAAAATATTTAACAGTTAAATTAGTTAGTGAAAGTCTTTACAGTTATAGCGGAAGTCTTATTATAATTTAGCGGAAGTCTTTTTAAATAGATGAAAACAATTTGATAAACCTAAGTGTGGAAACCAGGAATAACGATTACAATATATATGAACTGTGTGGCGAAACATATAAACTGTGTAACAGTCAAAAGTCGGGGAACTAATGCTCAACCCAATATATATACATCCCAACAGTACGAAAGACATAAGTATATAAAATATACAAAATATCAAAAATAAGACCTACAGTCAGTCAGTAGTACGTTTCCCAAGCTCAGAGGTAGTCGCCAATCTTCTCCTTGTTGGGCTTACTTCTCGACTGCACCCACCATCATAAAAAGGACGGTGAGTACAAAAGTATAACAGTAATTCCCAAATGACTTATCTAATCACATTTTCAAAATAAATGAATGGTATTTAAAAGCATAATGATAGCCAAAGAATGCTCTGAATAAACATGCCAGATAAATACCGAGAAATCAAATGGAACTGATACAGGTTAAGCAGTTTGATCTAGGTCTGGTCAGCAGTGAGAACTATCACTTAGCCTTTTCCACTATTTATGGAGTTGTGCTCTACATATTATCATATCATTTTTCTAATAACCTCAAATGGCAGAGCTGTGCTCTATGCGTATATATCATCTATCATAAACCTCGCCGAACACCCTGGTTCATTATCTTGTGAGTGAGTCGCGAGTGTAGTGGAGAATGCTTGACATCCCCGAGGTCCCATGACCCCGTAAGTCGCCCACTCTATAAATGTGCAATGGTCCCTAGATTCTAAAATAACTTTTAAAGCCATCAAAAAGACTCGATAAAGGAATTCAAGAATAGAATGCTACGAAGCACAAGTAAACAAGAGTACAAGTCCATTCATAAGGTTATCTACCCCTAATAGCATGTTATTTATCATTTTACCACAACTTCTCAATAAAAATAGACATATAAGATGAAAACAGAGACAATTAAGTTTAATCACAAGGTAATATCATGATGACAAAGCTCAATATGAGAGAGTAGAAATAAATCATGATATAAAGATCAGAAAATAGCATTTTCAATCATAAGGATTGTCCAACAATAGAGCAATTGAAATGAAATGGAAATAGGGAGTTCATGTGGGATTACTCACTTCAAGCAATTATCCTAGCTAACTTCGGTCTTCCGACGCCCGAACCTGCGCACCCGGACTCTCAACATACTTACCTATGTCCTTGGGGTGTTTAGATAGGTATTAGGTTGGTTTTAAGTCAATTCAAATAGATTTGTGAACCTATAACCCAAAACAACCCCTTAAGTTCTTACAAAACTTCAATTTGATACTTAGCATTGCGGCGTTAATTAAACCATCATAAACTCTAAATCATCAAAGACACTTAAGAAGAAAGTTTTAGCTCTAGGTCTTAAATTTCTAGAATGGTATGGTGTGCAAGGTTTCGATATAAAATGAAGGAGATATCAAATATTTTTAAAAGACGACTTGAATTTGAATCAAAATCTGATCAGTGAGATTGTAAGAATCATTTCTCTCAATTTATAGCTCAAAAATCATGATTTTTGGTCACAAGTCACTTAACATGTCCAAGAATAACATAATCAAAATTCATCTCATTTGGATATGAATTGGAGGAGTTATGCTTTTTCAAAGTTCATCTTCAACAATCTCGTCACGACATTTAAATCACCTATTTGCATAGCATTTTTGAGTAAGAAAGAGCTGGAATTTCAAAAATATGGTAGGTACAAAAGTTGTTCATCTATGAGTTAGCTTTCATATGGCATTGGAATCACTTAATTTGGAGTTATGATGAGTGAGTTATGTCAAAATTACAGAGGCTATATTAAGAAAATCAGATTTTCAATTTTACAAGAAAAACCCCAATCTTTGGCAAAACTTCTCAATTCTGAAATACAGCTTAGGAAATCATTTGGTGTTTCAAAATGAGTTAAAACATCACTAAAAACATCTTTGAAATCGATTTTATATAAAAGCCTCAATATTCATAGCCAAGAACATAACAATTGAAGCATAAAAGAGTATAGATGATACCTAAGGTTTTAGCTTTGATGGTTGTCACTTGAGCTTCTTTTGATATGCAAATTTGGCACTTTGTTACACCTAATTTCCAGCAAACAAAATCTCTTAACAGCTCTGAAATTTCTTGCTTGATTTGCATGCAAATGAGAAGGAAAGTGTTTAAGTGTTTCTTTTATAATGTTGGGTTTTCATCAAGTTGCACAACCCCATCTCTATTTGAATCAAGGGTCACCAAACACTCCTACTCACCTACTTCTTTTCAGCTCAATGACACTTGTCAAGCATGAAACACCCCTCAATGCCACTTGTCAAGCATGTAGTTTCCTTTATCATGGTCATCCACCATTTGATTATTTGTCCATCTCTAAAATGATCTAGTGACCATTAATCACTCCTATTTCCACTAAAATTCCAGCTTGGTGACACAAATGCATGACATAAATTACATGTGAGTGTGTGCTAGTACACATCCCTAGGCATATCTAAAGGATGGTTATAATTACATGTGACCATTATTGGACTAAGTGGTTAGTCACTCTAACTCTGATCGGGATTTTGATAAAAACAAACAAGGTGAAAATATACTAATGAATATCAAGTGCATTTCAATTTTTGTTAAAGGTTGCAAAACATCACGTCACGGGTATTCAAGCCATACAAGTTCAAGACTCAGCATTCATGAAGGAATGAAGACGAAAAATCAAACTACAAGTTGTAATATTGATGTAAGGTATACAAGTTCATTCACACAAGCCAAATGCATTAGTTCATGCATATCTAGTTTTTTTTTAAACGAATTTTCAAATGTCAAGTGATTACTTGAAGTTTCAAAATGGAACTTTAACACACGACTCGGTCTATAAGTTTAAACAATGTTAAACTACGTGTTTATGATCATTGGCATTTTGAAGATCATATTGGAAGTTTTCGAAAAAGAAAAACTTATTTTTGAAAGGTTTTTGAAAAGAAAACTGCAAATTTGCAGAAAAGTCCCTCGCACGTTATGAAACCGAGATTTTTCATTTTCGGGATTTGTAAAAATATCTAGACCACCCAAATAGGCTTAATGATCCATATTAAACATATATAACATGTTATATGAGGGTTGGTTGGGTCCCGGACGTGTTAAGGGTCGCTAACACAAGGGAAAAAATAATTATTTTGAGGTCCCTGCAGTTAGCACGCTAGGTATGAACATTAGCGCGCTAATTGCATTCCTGACAACTTTTTTAAAAAGCTGGAAAAAAACTTTAATTTGAATTCTTGGCCCTTGGATCCCTAGAACGGTCACAAACTGATAAGATGGGATGTCTAACACTATAAAACCACCAAGAACATTGTTTTGTCTCACAAAGAATAAAAACCACACAAAAGCTCAAACTTACAAAAAGGAGAATATTGATTTGTGTGAAGGAGACAAAGAAGATTCTTGAGGCTGTTCATTCATTCTAAAATTCAGCACTTTTGAGGCTCCCAAAGGTGTACAACAACCTCCTCAAAACAGTTTTTCAAGTCACCTTCTTGGGATTGTAAGAAAGCTTCTTGTTCTAGCTTTTTCTTGTGCTTAGATTTCATAACTTTGTTTGTTTGACTTGAAAAATTGTTTGTTGTGTTTTTGAACACACTAATCTTGGATTTTGTGTTTAAAATTATTTTATTAAACCCTAGGATTTCATTTGGACAAAAGTTTGCGCTTAAACTTGATCTTTTATCAAACTTCTTGTTCTTGGCTTTGAAATCGATTTTGCACTAATACATTAGATTTTTGAAACGATTTCATATTTGGGACTTGCAAAAAATCAGTGACATATTTGCATATTCCATTTATCCTCATACTTGCATGCATTAGAATTGTTAGGCTCTAGGAGGCTTGCTAGTGTTTGAATTTGATACCACTTTACTTTGTAAAGTGCATTTCATTAGTTTTTCAGCTACTTGTTGTAAGTGGATGATTGTAAGACTTAGTGGAATCTAAGTGAAAGGGGAAGACCTAGTTGAGGCTAGGCATAAACCCTAGTTGCGGCTAGGTAGGAAGTCTAATTGTGATTAGGCATTCTAGGCTTGTATGCTTAGGTTGTAACACTTATTTGAAATATAAGTGGGGGTTTAAAAATCCTAGCAGGACGGTTAGGTAGTGAATGTAGATCATTAGATCGAACCACTATAAATCGTGTGTCACTTTCCATCTCTTCTATCCCATTCACTTGCATAGCATAGATATTTATTGATGGTGCATGCATTATCATTGTTAGTTAAACATAAAGTTTTTAAAAAGGAAATAACTACTCGGTAACCCAATTCACCCCCCCTCTTGGGTGACCTTCAACTATAGGCCTTAATATTTGATTTCATTTAAATAGAACATAGGCTAAGTAATAGTTTATTAAATTGATGTGTATATCATAGGCTTATGTTATGAAATAAATTAATTAACACCATTTGACTAAACTTAGAATTACCACATGTCTAGCTACCCGACTCCCAGACTACACACAAACAGAGGCGCATCCCATTCGCGTCTCGGCGCTATAAGCGCATGAACCGACTTAATTAGTCTACACATATACATATCACTAGGCATACACAACAACAAATATATATTATACCTCGACCACATGCCTCGGTAGGTGTATGCACCTCACGCGGGTCCTACATCATGGGTCGATGATCCTGATTAAGCAAGTTAATCAAGATTAAAAAATTGGGTCGTGACAGCCTTCAATACCTCAAACTCCAGTCTAGATAATCTGAACTATCCGCCATCTCGCTGAAACATTGGTACAACTCATCAGTCTGTTGTTCCTTAAGAACTACCTAAAGTGAAATAGTCTGCATCCTCATCTGGCCACAAATCTTTGTCCTGGTAGTAGCTGGCACGTCAACTGAACTCATCATCTCAGCTGTCTCGAAAAATGCATGTGTTGGACCAAGTGTTTTTGATATACACTCTACTCGGGATTTTGATGGAAACAAACAACATGAAATAGTTCTAACAAGTTATTTTAGTATTTTAGAATATCAAATTTTGTTAGGAACATCAAGTTCAAGTATACTCATCAAAATGAAGCCGTATAAGTTCAAGATTCGGCACATTCAAGGACACAAGGACCAGAAAGCCTATACTACAAGTTGTACAAGTTATGTAAGGTATATAGGTCCCTTCTTACAAGCCAAAGAGCTTAGAATCATGCATTTCATGTTTTTCGGTTTTTAAAGAATTTAAAATCATGAACTTTGTGATTTTTAATTTCGCGAGTTTTAAAATGTTTTAAATCTTGCAAATATGTTTTACAACATGTATTTGAGGTGCATGAACTGTTAGAATTGATTTTGAATGCACCGGTATGTGTTTAGATGGCTTTTGGATTGACATTAAAAATATTTGTAGAAAAGCCCCTATGTTTTCATGAAACCAGGATTTTAGATTTTTGGGGTTTATGAAATCATCCGGGATGTCTAGACACATTTTATGGACCCTACTAAACATGTAAAAAGTGATTTCAGAGGTTAAATAGAGTCATAGAGGTGTTAGGAGGTCGTTTTGAAAAACTAGCAAGTTAATTATTTTCAGGCCCCTGCACCCAACGCGTTGCTGGCCAGATTACCCAGCGCATTGTGCAGTAAACGGGCAAATTTTTTTTTACTTCTTCCCAGCGCGCTGTGTTGGATTCTGACAACTTTTTTAAAAATTTGATCTTGTAACAGCCCCAAATCCATCGGCCGCTACGGCGTGCAACCCAGGCCTACAACGTTGCCAGCTCATCATCTGACTGTGTTCCACAACCACTCAAAACTCAACCAACCATCATATAAGGTAATAATGTACAACAAAAGTCTTAAAACATCATAAAGTACAGCGAAAACAAGTTTAATAATTTCAAAACCTAATGTAGAAACCATACCAAAATGTAATCTCTATACATATTAAGTGTGATACTTATAATATCAAAATGTCAACTTCCAAGTCATATACAAGTCAAGTCTATCTCTCACATACCCAAAACCTAACATAAAACAATAAAATATAAAGAAACGTACGAGTAGGGCGAATCGTAGTCAATCAATGTAGTCCTCAAGCTTGCCCTTCCCTCTGCTCGTACCAGGATATGTACCCAAGCCATCACAAAAAAGTAGTTGACGAGTCCAGAGTGAGAATTCCCAAGGAAATTCACCAAGTAAATACAAAAGTAAAGCTGCTGGAATCAAAATACTATAAATAAACATGCGGAACAAAAGAATACAAACAACTGTAGAAGATCATCGCATGCATAAATATAGTAGTGAAGCAAAGTGCGTGCACAATTAAAGTCAGACCAAGCCATACTTCGGGCTATCTGCTAGGCACATCCCGTGAGGATACCTTGAACGGGTGACCCTGGACCCTTTAGGTGGTCGACATAGATCCACGATGCACCCATACATGTCTATCATACCCGGGTAGCATATTCACCGGCGCATGCCTAAACATATGCTATGGCTTAGTGGACCATATGCCCCATAACGATAAAGCACCAGGTGGGGAATCATCTATACCATAAAGACACCAAGTAGGAATAAACTTAACTACCGTAAAGACACTAGGTAATAGTACTCAGCACCATAAAGCAATAAGGAAATAGAGTAATAAATAAACATGAATGAATTCAAATAAATCAAGCAGTAAGTACTAAAGTGAATTTCAATTGAGATACTACACACCTCAAACCGCACTTTAATACCGTCCCTAATCCAATCAAACTCCTTCAATACGTATACAATTACCCGTCAATCCGACCTAAAACCATAATTCCCCAGTCAACCACACATATTCTGAAACCTTGTATCCCCGGAACAATACCCAAATCATCGATAAAACCATATACTATAAATAGACTATATAAGTACCTAGGACAAACCCTAATTTGTGAATTTTTATTTAAAGTTTTAGTTTTAAAATTGCCCAGCCCCAAACGCCGCCGGGACGCCACCAAGTTCAAGCCTTCATAACGTCTTGATGTTATGGACATCTTTGTCACGTTATCTCTTTCCACTTTGCATTTCCAAAGCGTCATTTTCCCAATTTCCATATTTCGCCTCTTTAGCCCAGACGCAGCGAGTGGCGCCATGGGCATCTAAACCCCATGGTGCGCCTGACGGCGTCTTCAGCAGAGAGAGTTTTCTTAAGTTTTCAACCCTCGGCTCGTCGCCGCAATCTGCACTTGCTCTAACAACTCATTAAACACTCCATAAAGCCCATGAAACCAAAACCCCTCAACAACACACGTCCGAAATGTAAATCGCGAGTTTTTTGACCAAAAACCCTAAAAATTCCTTGAAAAGTATAACACCCACAAAATTAACAGCAAATTCATGACTACAACTTCCAAACCATCATTCAAAACTATAGCAACACTTTGTTGCTTTAATGTGTTTAAACCCACAACTGAAACCATCGTCGAAATCCCAGAAAAATACCCCAAATCGTAGAGAAAGAGATGGGGATCGAAGAACTAACCTTGTTATCAATTCCTTTTAGCTTCTTGAGCTCCAATTTGTCACACAAATCTCACCAAACCCTCACCCACACCAAATGTTTGGATTTCTCTATGAGGAGAGAGAAAAGTTGGTGAAAAAAAGAGAACACATGATATATATACATGGAAATGTCATCTCCACTCACAACACAATCTCAAAGCATAATGGATGGCCTAGATGTGGTCAAAGGGTCCACACATGTGACAAAGTTGACCTCCAACTTGGTCCATTTACCTTGCCCTCCTAGCTACAACCATTTTTCTTGGCGTTCTAATACCGACTCTCGAACATCGAACTATCTCATTTTTCGCACAACGATTCCATTCGCTCCAACATCATTTATTATAAATTATTAAATGAATTTTATCATTTATTATGTTTGTTTAGAACCCCATCCTAATGTACTAAACATTTGTCACCGGTATCCTCGTCTACCGTTATACGCAGCGAATACCGTCACACCGCTCACTCCTCAATGAACTATATAAACGCACATATTGCGAAGCAATTTAACTAAATTGAACATATACATCGCAATTACACAACAAAAAGCACACAAAAGCACTTGTATGCCTAATCAGATCATGCTCAGTCCTCATTTGTGGGTCCTACGAATGTCCCCGTGGCATCCACGTCTGCAATGATGACGTCATAAATAACAACTATTATTAATTGGGTCGTTACAATTCTTCCCAACTAATTTGAAATTTCGTCCCGAAATTTGAGATAACTAAGTACTCACTGGTAAAAAGCTGAGGATATCTCTGTCGCATAGTAGACTCGAGCTCCCAAATGAGTCCCTCAGTCCTGTGATGCTGCTATTGTACTAATACTTTCAGGATCTCCCTATTCTGCAGAGTCTATATCCTGTGATCTATAATCTCCACTGGCTGCTCCTCATAAGAAACATCAGGATGAACCTCAATCTGTCTGATATCAACCATCGGCCTCGGTCCGGACCTAGCCAGCCTCAACATTGATACATGAAACACTGGATGCACCCCCGCTAACTCTGATGGCAACTCCACACTTTGTAAGCCCTTTGCTGCCAACGTGTGCCATAACCCTAAATGGTCCAATATATCTCGATGTTAGTTTCCCCTTAATCCCAGACCTCTTATGACTTTTCCAGGGGCAAAACCTTGGATACACCAAGTCATTCACAACATAACTCAAACCCGAAAGATACCTATCGACGCACACTTCTTTTGTCTATCTTGAGTTGCACTGCAATCTCAATCTAATCTTTCGAATATTCTCTGTGTGGTCAATAACAACCGGACCCAATCAACGCCACATCCGAGGTGTTGCCAAATAAGTTTGGTGACTGAGGTCTACCATACAAAGCCTCAAATGGCGGCATGCCAATACTCGCTTGATAGGCTTTGTTGTTGTACGCAAACTCACACAATGGCATATACTCTTCCTAAGAACCCCCAAACTGTAAAATACATGCCACGAGCATGTCCTATAATATATGAATTAATCTATCGGTACCGTCTATTTGAGGATGAAAAGCCGTCTTGAGCGGAGTCTAGTGCCAAACTACTCTGCATGCTCTCTAGAGTTTGAAGTCCATCCGGGATCTTCGTCGGACCTGTCGATACTGGCACTCCATGTAGCCTGACGATCTCTCATTCAAAGATAGCACTCACCAGGTGAGAAATGAACACTTCATCGAGATAGGGATTAAATGTGCGAGACTTAGTCAACATGTTAATCACAACCCAAACAACATCGTGATGCTTCACGAGTATGCGGTAATCCATTGATAAAATCCATCGTGATGTGCTCCCATTTCCATTGTGGAATGGGCAGCGGCTGCAACAATCCAGTTAGTCTCTTGTGCTCGGCCTTGACCTGCTGACATATATGACAAGCCCTAACATAAGCACCCACGTTAGCCTTCATCCCTGACCACTAAAACAAACGTCACAAATCATGATACATCTTGGTCCTGCTAGGATGAACTGTATACCGCGAATGGTGTGTGTCCTCAAGAATGCTATCGCGTAGTTCCTGCACCTCAGGTATCTACAACATGCCCCTGTGTCTCAAGCACTCGTCTGAACCACCAGACCAATCTGTGCAATCCGGATCTTGAGCCAGACGACTAAAGCGAGCAAAATGTCTGTCAGCTATTTGCCACTCAGCAACCCTCTTTAACGACGCAACAGGAACACGCATCTGGTAACAGATATGAGCATCTACAAAAGCATCAGACAAACACAACACCATCGCGGCCTTCAACAATCCATACTCATGTGTCATCTGTACGCGCAACGACAACTTTGACTCTTAACATTGCAACGACTCGATGCATCAACAACAACATTCGCCTTCCTAGGATGGTACCCGATCGTGAAGTCGTAGTCCTTGATAGCTCGAGCTATCGCCTCAGTCGCATATTCAGATCCCTTTGAGTGAATAAATACCTCAAGCTCTGGTGATCTGTAAACAACACGAACCACTTTCCATATAGATAGTGCCTCTAAGCCTTTAGTGCGAATACGACTTCTGCAAGCTCCAAGTCGTGTACTGGATAATTCCCCTCGTGGGGTTTAAATCATCTCGATAAGTATGCAACTAGGTGTCCATCCTGCATCAACATGCATCCCAACCCAATACCGAAAGCATCAGTGTAAATCGAGAAGCCTTTCCCCACCTCAGGTAAAGTCAACACTGGCGCATAAGTCAACTTCCTCTTCAACTCCCAAAATGCTTCCCCACACTCCTTAGACCACTCGAACCTGACATCTTTCTTAGTCAACCTCGTCATTGGCGCCACAATTAAAGAGAAATCTGCACAAACCGCCGATAATAACCCGCATGAGGGCCGAGAAACTCCCGATGTCGAAACGGACTGGAGTGTCCTCCAATCAATAATAGCTCGAATCTTGTCACCATCAGCAGATATCCCACGACTACTAATAACATGTCAGAAACTTTACTTCACTCGGCCAAAAATAACACTTGTTGAACTTGGCATACAATTTGTGCTCCCTTAGTGTCCTCAAAACATTTATGAGGTGTCTCTGTGCTCCACACGAGTCCTGCTGTATATCAAGATATCTTCGATGAACAGTATTACATACCGATTCAAAAATGGCCTCAGAACTCGGTGCATCAAATCCATAAAAATAGTCGACGCATTAGTTACCCCAAATGGCATGACTGTGAACTCAAACAATCCATAGCGCGTGCTAAAGGCCGTCTTCTCGATATCACTCTCCCGAATCCTTAACTGTTGATAACCAGAACGTGAATCGATCTTCGAGAAAAACTTGGCTCTCGCTAATTGATCAAATAAATCATCAATCCTAGGAAGTGGGTAACGATTTCGAGTCGTCACCTGATTCAGCTTCCTGTAGTCTATACACATCCTCATAGAATCTTCCTTCCTGTAGGGTGAATGAAACCCTTCTGCAGCAACTCCTCCAACTGGGACCTCAACTCCTCATGCTCGGATGCAGACATCCTATAAGGTCGACTATAAATCGGTTGAGTCCCCGGAATCAACTCAATAATAAACTCAACTGCCCTAGGAGGTAGTAAACTTGGAAAATCATTGGGGGAAAACCTCAGGAAACTCACACTCCATCGGAACATCCTCAACTCTAACCACTAATCTCAGTTTTGGCTTAACTACTACCATAAATGCCTCCATCTCCTGAGCTGTTACCAACCGCCCTCGGGTAATTGGTAAAGCTGTCTCACTACAAGCAAAAGTAAACACTGGAATCCCCTCCATATCAAATATAATAGTCTTACTGAAACCGTCTATATGTGCGCGGTATGCTAACAACCAATCCATACCCAATAAAGCATAAAACTCTAGATACTCTAAAACTCTTAGGTCAGCTGGTAACTGATGTCTTGCGACCTCTACTATACAATCCTGGCACATCCGGTTAAGGTAAATCTTATCTCCAACAGTCGTATTGAGGAAAAAATGAGGATCTAAAGTCTCGGCTGTAACCTAATCGTCTACCATGCGTCCCGCAATAAAAGAAAAAAGTACTACCAAAATCAAACATAACATGCATAGGAATTCCACAAATAAACAACATACCCTCAACAAGCTGAAGGGTCGAGCCTCAGTCTGGATGTACAACCGCAGGTGCAACAACATGAACCCTCTCTCTGGGCTGATCTGTCTGCTGTGGTGGTGCTTTTGCCATCGGACAATCTGCATGCATATGCCCAACCTGATGACATCTGAAACACCATCGCCTCTCCTGCCCGACCGTCAGTGTCCTTTGCCCGTGTCACAGAGCCCTATCACGGCCCTGACCTCTCTATCCTCTACCACGACCTCCTCCGTCCCTAGCACGCTATCGTGGCTGCTCCACAGGTGTAGATGCAGTAACATGCACCACCTGCCTATCATCACCTCTTTGCTGCTCTGGGCGCCTATCTCGGCGACTCTGATCCTGTCAGTTTCTCCGTCGACCCTACTGGTCCTGTCTCTGCCTGTCAGACTGGTCCTTTTATCTCTTCGGTCTCTAATCAGACCGAGAACCATGTCCCGACCTATCATATATGGCCTGTAAAGTCTCGACTCCACTCGCTATAATGACACCACCAATTCTCTCGTCTAATCCCTTGATGAAATAGTAAATCTGAAGTCTAACGGTGTTCGCTACATCCATGGCATACAACATAAGGTACCTAAACCTCTCCATGTCTGTAATACTGACATGGTACCCAGTCTCAGTGCAAGGAACTCCTCTTTGAGTCTCAATTGTACCTCAGTAGGGATATACTCGTCAAGGAATAACTGTCAAAACTCTGCCCAAGTCTACGGCTCTAGATGTGTACCTATGTATGTCGTCCACCAAACAACTGCCTGACCTCTCAAACAATATCACGAAATTTGTGCCAGATCATCCTCTGGCACCTCTAACAATTGGTGAAGCCGCCGGTGCGTCATCAACCAATGCCCAACAATCTCTGGATCACTGACTCTAGTAAAGAAAGTAGGGATGACCCTCATGAAATCCTTCACCATCTTCGCCGTCTTTGACATCCTACTCCTGGCAGTCGAATCCACTACTGCTTGCTGCTCCTATAGTAGTTGGTGTCATTGCGTTAGTGTGTGTAACATTGGCGCTAAAGTTTTAGGTAGTAGGAACGTCAAAGTAGTAGTTGGCGCCACCTTTGTAGGTACTCTCAAGTCTCGTATATACTCGATAATTTCCACCATCTTTGCACGATGCGATCCACACTTTACGATAATGCCTACGAGAGACATCACCTCCTTAGTGGGGTCACTAGTCTCACCGACCTCTTTTTGAGTAATCGGCGGAGTAGTAGTAGGAGTCTGTCTGTCCATCGTAATCTGTATGATCCAACGTTCATCATATTAGACTTAATATATACCTGTATAATATGTATTAAACAATCAAAATATACACGTATATAATTTCCTGAATCTACACACCTCACATTACTTCCCAACTAAGGCTTTAGTCATTCTCTTGTGGCTTCCACATCTAAGATTTATTCATTAAGTTTTGTGCTCTTTTATTAATTTATCTTTCCCGAGGTTCATCGACCTCGCTCTGATACCAAAATGTAACAACCCCCAAATCCATCGGTACACTTTCGACGTGCACCATGCCCACCTTGTTGACATTGCCAGCTCATCATCTGACTGTGTTCCACGGCCACTCCAAACTCAACCAACTATCATATAAGGTAATAATGTATAACAAAAGTCTTAAAACATCATAAAGTACAGCGAAAACAAGTTTAATAATTTCAAAACCTATTGTGGAAACCATACCAAAATGTAATCCGTATACATATCAAGTGTGATCCTCATAATATCAAAATGTCAACTTCCAAGTCATATACAAGTCAAGTCTATCTCTCACATACCCAAAACCCAACATAAAACGATAAAATATAAACAAACTTACGAGTAGGGCAAATCACAGTCAATCAATGTAGTCCTCAAGCTTACCCTTCCCACTTTTCGTACTAGGATCTGCAGATTAAGCCATCACAAAAAAGCGGATGACGAGTCCAAAGTGAGTATTCCTAAGGAAATTCACCAAGTAAATACAAAAAATGCAATTCTTGGAATCAAAATACTATAAATAAACATGCGGAACAAAGAATACGAACAAGCTGTGGAAGATTAACGCATGCATAAATATAGTAGTAAAACAAAGTACCTGCACAATCAAAGTCAGACCAAGCCATACTTTGGGCTATCTGCCAAGCACGACCCATGAGGATACCTCGAACGGGTGCCCCTAGACCCTATAGTTAGTCGGCGTAGATCCACAGCGCACCCACACATGCCTATCATACCCGAGTAGCATATTCATCGATGCATGCCTAGACATATGCTATGGCTTGGTGGACCCTATGCCCCCGCAACGATTAAACACCAGGTAGGGAATGATCTCACTGTAAAGACACCAGGTAGGAGTAAACTCAACTACCATAAAAACACCGGGTAATAGAGCTCGGCTACGAAGTAAAGCAATAAGGAAATAGAGTAATAAATGAACGGGAATGAATTCTAATAAATCAAGCAATAAGTACTAAAGTGAATTTCGGTTGGGATACTTCACACCTCAAACCTCTAATATCATCCCTAATCCAATCACACTCCTCGAATACGTGTACAATTACCCGTCAATCCGACCTAAAACCATAATTCCCCAATCAACCACACATATTCCTAAACCTTGTATCCTCGGCACAACACCCAAATCATCAATAAAACCATCATATTTATACTATAAATGGACTATATAAGTACCTAGTAAAAACCCTAATTTGTGAATTTTTATTTAAAGTTTTAGTTTTAAAACTGCCCCAGACGCCGCTGAGGACACCGCCAAGTTCAAGCCTTCACGGCGTCACGTTATCTCTTTCCACGGTGTCTCCAAAGCGTCATTTTCCCATTTTCCATATTTTTCCTCTGCCCAAGAAGCTGCG
The DNA here is from genome assembly GCA_039657345.1 of Stephania japonica. Classification (NCBI taxonomy): domain Eukaryota; kingdom Viridiplantae; phylum Streptophyta; class Magnoliopsida; order Ranunculales; family Menispermaceae; genus Stephania; species Stephania japonica. The sequence goes on along the minus strand of CM077564.1, from coordinate 18,918,083 downwards.
AGTGGTGCCGTAGGCTTATGAACCCCACGGTGCGCCTGACGACGTCTTCGGCAGAGAGGGTTTTCTCAAGTTTTCGAACCCCCTCGGCTAATCGTCGTGATTTGCACTCGCTCCAACAACTCATTAAACACTCCATAAATCCCATGAAACCAAAGCCCCTTAACAACACACGTTCGAAATGTAAATCCCGAGTTTTTCGACCAACTAAAAATTCCTTGAAAAGTATAGCACCCACAACATTAACATCAAATTCATGACTACAACCTCCAAACCATCATTCAAAACCATAGCAACACTTTGTTGCACTGATGTGTTCAAACCCACACCCGAAACCACCGTTGAAATCCCGAAAAAATACCCCGAATTGTAGAGAAAGAGATGTGGATCGAAGAACTAACCTTGTTATCGATTCATTTTAGCTTCTTGAGCTCCAATTTGTCACACAAATCTCACTAAACCCTCTTTACCTTACCGGATTTTGGATTTCTTTACGAGGAGAGAGAAAAGTTGGTGGAGAAATGAAAACACATGATATATACATGGAATTGTCATCTCCACTTACACCCCAATCTCAAAGCATAATGGATGACCTAGATGTGGTCAAAGGGTCCATTCATGTGACAAAGTTGACCTCCAACTCGATCCATTTACGTTGCCCTCCTAGCTACAACCATTCGTTCTCGACGTTCTAATACTTGGCTCCGAACAGCGAACTTTCTCATTTTCGCACAACGACTCCATTCGCTCCAACATCATTTATTATAAATTATTTAATAAATTTTATCATTTATTATGTATGTTTAGAACCCCAACCTAATGTACTAAACATTTGTCACTCGATATCCGCGTCTACCCGTTATACGCAGCAAATACCCGACACACCAGCTTACTCGTCAATGAACAATATAAACACACATATTGCGATGCAATTTAACTAAAATGAACATATACATCGCAATTACACAAAAAAAAGCACATAAAATGGACTGTATACCTAATCCAGTCGTGCTCTGTCCTCGCTATGGGACCCACGAACGTCCTATTGGCATCCACGTTTGCAATGATGTCATAAATAACAACTATTATTAATTGGGCCATTACAGATTTACACCTTCCATTTGAATTTGGGGATCATTTAGGACCCCTTGGATCACTAGCAACGATCATATGGGCATATAAGTGGTTTGACCAAGTGCCAAAACCACCAAGAACACAAAATACACCACACTTGCTCACATACTCTCCAAAATCCAAGTTTACTCCAAAATTTGTCAATTTTGTTCACACTCACTTGAGACTTTTGAGGGCTTGCATTTGGAACTTGAAGTTGGTGTTTTAAAGCCTACAACTAGTGCTTCAAATCTGATTTTTCAGAGTATATATTTGGGTTGTAAGGTTTCTTGATTTCTTATACTTTTTGAGCTTAATCTATATCATTTGGCTAGTGTTTTTGTTTGGAAATCATTTGTTGTGTTCTTGAGTAACTTATCTGGGTTTGACATCTATATTTGATCTCTTTAAACCTAAGAATCATTTGAACAAGTTTTTGGTCCATATCTTGATTCTTACATACTACTTATTCATGTATTTTTGAAACCACATATACTTCATCGATATCGTCTTGTCGGTTTTCTTGACTAAATATTGCATATACTTGCTAATTTTATTTGCATATTAGTCGGTGTTCATACTTGCATGCATATGAGTGTTTTGGCTCTAGGTGGCTTGTAAGTTGTTGGACTTATTATTGCTTTACTTTGTAAGGCACATTTCATTGTATTCAACTTGATTGTATAATATTGATTGTAAGACTTAGTGGGATTGAAGTTAAGGGAAGGCCTAGTTGAGGCTAGGCAAAATCCATAGTGGAAACTAGGTGGGAAGTCCTAATTTATATTTAGACATTCTAGGTTTGTATGTTTAGGTTGTAACACTTATTGATAATATAAGTGGGGGTTTGAAATCTAAGCGAGGAGGTTAGGAAGTGGATGTAGATCGTTGGGATCGAACCACTACAAATCGTGTGTCTCATATCCATCTCTTCTACCACTTTCTTTGTATCATAACATATATATTTACTTGTTGGTGTTTGCATTTTCATTGATTCTTGCTTAAATTTTTAAAAGGTGATAGCCTCTCGATTCACCCAATTCACTCCCCTCTTGGGTGTGGTTTCAATGGTATCGAGCAGGTTATTGCTCAAAGTGTTACTAACATACTTTCGAGTGTTTACTTGTAAAGATGCAAACATTAGATTCCACTCGCCTTAGGGAAGGCACTTCATCTACTAGGCCTCCCTACTTTGATGGGACCAACTATGCTCATTGGAAAGTGAGAATAAAGTTTTATGTATGAGTACAAGGTAGAAACATGTGGGAGTCTATTGTTGAAGGTTACACTCCACCTAACAAAGTCGAAAAAGACTACACTCCCGAGGAGACAAGACTTGAGCTTTTCAATGATCAAGCGAATGAGTGTATGTAAAACGGCTAAGGAAGTATGGGAGAAACTTGAAGTACATTATGAGGGTACTATTCAAGTAAAGAAGACGAAGTTGAGAATTCTTGAGGAGCATTATGAAACATTTCGAGTTGACACCGATGAAAACATTGCTACCTCCATCACTCGCTTCACTAAGATTTTTAATGAGATAAAGAACCTTGGCAAACATTATGATCAAGAGAACTCGGTGTACAAGTTCCTTAGAGGTTTACCTAAGGAATGAGATGCAAATATATATGCTATCCAATTGGCACAAAATCTTAGATATTATACATTTGATGCCTTGTATGGAGAGCTAACAGTCCATGAATTCGAACTTAAGGAACGAGCTAGATTGGAAGCATTAAGTGAGGGCACAAAGAGTTTAAGAAAAGAGATTGCTTTGAAGGCAAATAGTTCTCCGGTTGCATCGATGGAGATCATTGAAAATGAGAAATCTAGTGACGAAAATGATCTTGAGGAGAAAGTAGCTATGCTTTCAAGAAAGCTCAACAAGGTCATGTACAAGCGAGACAAGTATAAGAAGAAGTTTAAGAGTGGAAGCAAGGGAGGAAAGTCAAGTGAGGCCATATGCTTTGGGTGTGGCAAACCGAGCCATATCAAGATGAAATGCAAGTCCAAGAAGGTGTTGGACAAGAAGAAAGGAAAGAAGAGCTTCAAGGTGACTTGGGATGATTCATCATCATCAAGTTCTGAATCCAAATCGGAGAGTGAGAAAGCAATACTTTGTCTTATGGCACAAAATGAGGTAAATTCTAACAATTTTAATTTTGATGGTATTGACGATTTGGATGATGTTCCTAATATTTGATGAGATTAGGAAAAAGTTGGAAAAAGAGGTAAAAAAGACCAAACAACTTAATAAGAGCTTAACCATAGCAATTAGTGAAATAGAGTCACAAAATGATACCATTAATAATCTCAAAGTGACTTTAATGAAGTCTAAGGAGAGATGCTTTAGTCAAGGAAGTAGAGGACTTGACTAGCACGGTGCATTAGTTCACCAACGGTAGAGAGATGTTTGACATGATGTTGGGAGCACAACGACGTGCACTCAACAAAAGAGGCATAGGCTATGGAGCCAACTTGTTGAGTTATAAGAAATTGCTAGATGGTGATCGTAGATACTCAAAATGCAATAGGTCTCATGTGGTTGGGAAATGTGTCTTACAAAAGGCCAAAGTGGGTAGATTAGCATGGGTAGTTAAAAATGTTTATGACACTAACTTTATCGGATCCAAAGGTGTTTGGGTACTAAAATCTAGCGTGTCTCGCATTGTATAGGATGCGAGGAAGAGCACCCCATGGTACTTGGAAAGTGGGTGCTCAAGACACAAGACCGGAGATGCACATCAATTCATTGAATTAAAGTACATTTGGAGACAACAATAAAGGAAAGGTTATTAGCCTTGGAGCGAGTCGGTAACAATTCAACTTTCCATTTCTAATGTTTATCTTATTGATGGTTTGAAACATAATTTGTTTAGTGTTAGTCAATTATGTGACAAAGGATTTCATGTCATGTTTGAATCATCAAAATACATTGTTAAGAATGAGAAGCATGAAACTCTGTTTATTGCATATAGAGATAAAAATGTTTATGTCATTAACTTTGATAAGATGCATATGCAAAATGTTTCATGTTTGAGTGCATAAAGTGAATGTGATGCATGGTTGTGGCACTGTAGATTAGGACATTCTAGCATGAAAAACTTGTCCAAATTGACCAAGCATGATCTCGTCAAGGACTACCCAAATGTACTTTTAAGAAAGACAAGGAATGTGAACCTTGTATCCTTGGTAAACAAGTGAAATCGTCATTTAAAACGAAAGTAACAAGTGATGTGACTTGAGCCTTGGAACTTATCCATATGGATTTGTTTAGACCCACCCAAACACAAAGTATATGTGGTAAATCATATTGTTTTGTCATTGTTGATGATTTTATTAGGTATACATGGGTGTATTTTCTAGCTCATAAGCATGAAGTGTATGATATGTTTGTAAAATTTTGTGCTTTGGTTGAAAATGAAAAGGGATACAAGATTACTATCATTAAAAGTGATAGAGGTGGTGAGTTTGTAAATAGGAATTTGGAGGAGTTTTGCGCTAAACAAGGGTACACACATCAACTATCCTTTAACGGGACACCATGACAAAATGGAGTTATTGAAAGAAAGAATAGAACACTCCAAGAAATGTGTAGGACCAAGCTAAATGAGTATAACATAGCTAAGCACTTTTGGGTTGAAGCAATTAACACGGCATGCTATGTTACAAATAGGGTAAATGTCTGAAAGCAAATTAAAAAGACTCCTTATGAGTATGGAAAGGCAAAGCCCACATAGGTTACTTTAAGGTGTTTGGTTGCACATGTTATTTCCTAAATGATAAGGATCATTTGGACAAATTTGACCTAAAGTCAAATGTATGCACATTCTTAGGATATTCAATGCATAGTAAAGCATATAGAGTGTTCAATAGATCATCTAAGACCATAGAAGAGTCAATTCATGTTAAGTTTGATGAGATGGATCCCCATGTGAAGTTGACATATAACTTAGAACAAATGAGATTGGACGATGAAGATGAAGTTATTAAATCTTAAGATTCCAATGCTCATAAAAAGGAAGTTAGAGAGGAACCCGAATCTAGTGTACCTAAGAACTCTAGACTTCTTATAGAACACTCATCTCAACATATCCTAGGCAACCCAAGCAAGGGCATAACCACTAGGTCTTCACTAAATCGTTATAAAGGGCATATAGCTTTTGTATCACAATTCGAGCCCACTAAGATAGATGAAGCCTTAGGTGATGAGTTTTGGGTCATGGCTATGCAAGAAAAGTTATGACACTTTGTAAGGAACAAGGTGTGGACCCTAGTCCCTAGACCTAAGAACCATACAATCATAGGAACCAAATAGGTCTTTAGGAATAAAAAGAATGAGATGGGAGAGATAGTGCGAAACAAGGCTAGGTTGGTTGCACCTGAGGCTACAATCAAGAAGAAGGAATAGTCTATGAAGAAGTCTTTGCACTATGGCAAGACTAGAAGTAATCGAATGTTGCTTGCTTATGCTTGCTACAATGGTTTTTCTTCTATACCAAATGGATGTAAAAAGTGTATTTTTAAATGGCTTTATCAATGAGGAGATATATGTAGAACAACCACTAGGTTTTGAAGACCATGATTCTCCAAACCATGTTTATAGGCTTTAAAAAGCTTTGTATGGGCTTAGACAAGCTCCTAGAGCACGATATGATAGGTTGAGTGCATTCCTTCTTAACAAAGGGTTTAAGAAAGGAACATTAGATCCTACCTTATTCATTTTGGTCAAAAATAATGATATGCTACTTGTTCAAATCTATGTGGATGATATCATCTTTAGGTTATCAAATAAGCACTTGTGTGATGAATTTTCATTTTTGATGACACATGAGTTTGAAATGCGTATGATTGGTGAACTAACATACTTCTTAGGTTTGCAAATCAAGGAATCTAAGCATGACATTTTCTTGATTAAGTGAAGTATATGAGGGACATGCTTAAGAAATTCAAGTTTGAAAATTTGAAAGCATGTGACACTCATAGTAGTTCAAAAGCTTGTCAAAATGGACAAGGACACATTAGGAAAGTCTATCGATCATAAGCTTTACGGAGGAATGATAGGAAGCCTACTCTACTTAGCAAGCTAGTAGACCGGATATCATGTTTAGCATTTGTCTATGTGCTAGATATCAATCCGAATCAAAAAAGAGTCGCATTTAAAGTGTGTCGAAGCACATATTTAGATACTTGAGTGGCATACAAGACTTAGGGATATGGTTCAACAAAGTTCCTAACTTTGAACTTAGAAGTTTTGTTGATTACGATTATGCGGGAAGCCTAGTAGATAGAAAAAGCATATCGTGGTTTAGCCACTTGCTAGGAAATTTATTGATTTCATGGTTTAGCAAGAAGCAAAATTCAGTTGCACTGTTTATCGCCGAGGCTGAATATGTGGCAGCCGGGAGTTGTTGTGCTCAAGTACTATACATGAAGCAACAACTCCAAGATTATCAAATCCATGTTGGTTATGCCAAAATCTTTTGTGATAATACAAGTGTAATCAATATTTCCAAGAATCCGGTGTTGCATTTGCGCACGAAGCATATTAAAATTAGACATCAATTTCTTCGTGATCATGTGCAAAAGGGGGCATTAAGCGATTCATGTGTCCACGGAAGGCGAACTTGCAGAAATTTTTACCAAACCATTGCCTAGGGACCAATTTTTCGAAAATTAGGCGAGAATCGGGCATGATTAGTGAGTACGAACTTTAAGGAATGTCTAGAGTCTTGTCTATATTGTTTAACACGGATCTTGAGGTGTTTATGGGATATATGTCGCATGTGAGGAGCCAAAACTGATTTTTAGAAAATCGGTTCAGGGTGCAGCTCTGGCTAAAGCGATAGCGGGAAACGAACGACGCGATCTACTCTGCTAGAGTGCCACGGTTACGAGATAGAACCCGGAACACCAACGCGCTAGAAAAATTAGCTAGCGCGCTATTTGGGCGGTTCGTGAATCTATTTTTTAAACACCCGGTTCATTTTCTATCTCTTCGAGAACCTCACTTTGAAAGCTTATGATCTTGACCACAGAAACCCAATCTCTCCAAACTCGATTTTTTGCCCTCTTTTGGCTTGATTCTTGCCTTCTAAGCCTAGAAAACATCATTTTCACTTTGTTTCACCCTTTTAATCCGTTACTTTTTGTCAAAAATCCTCAATTTTAGAGGGCATACCAAGTGTTCGACGAAATGTCTCGGCGACACGCATCATCACGATTGGCCTCGGATCAACTTGTTGAGCTTCCCTATTACTCGCCAATCGGTCCTAGAGTTGATCGAGCATGCCATCGGCTCGTCCTCGTCATCACGGACGATGAATCTCTCGAGCACTCGAATGGGGTACACGGTCGAAATAGCCGCAATTCGATCGACACTTTGGCTACGGTACTTGTCGATTCTTCGCATCACGAGGATGTACTTGAGCACATCATGACGACGCATCCACATCTTCTACACTTGAGCCGATTCGAGCTAAGTCGACGGACGCCGCCATCGTCAAGCCCCGAGCCTCGTCGACATCAAATTCTTCGAGAAAGGCGCGCCTTCTAGTTCGTGGGCTATTGGAGACGATGGGATGGACGCACTTTTGTCGACATAGGGCTAAATATTATCCATCTCTTGTTTGAGTATTCTACTCCAACATGAAAACGACAAATGATTAGACTATCACGTCACTAGTTGGGGGTCGGTAAGTCGTAATCACTCCAGAATCTCTTGGTGCCACTTTTGGTCTATCAGTTCTTGATCTGATTGTCACTGTACACTGGAAAGTTCACTCTTGGCCTTTCAAGAAATTGGTAGTGTTGAACTCATTTAGACGTGCGGCACCACTTGAAGTTTATCCTATCGGTACACCAGAGCATGACCTTCAAGCTACTACTTATCTTCTCCATAAAGAGCTGCACCTGAGGTCATTTTAGAGGAGTGGGAGCGAAGAATTATGTCTCTCGAACGACTTGACATGCTTATACTCGAAGCCGCTCATACGACACATTTCGATTAGCTTGCTGCATATCCTTATTGGCGTCATGACTTCATCTCCAGTCACCGCTCGACATCTCCCTTTTGCGCATCCTTGACTCATTTCTTTGAGGAGGCAGGAGTCGATCTTGCGGCTTGGGCGGTGAACTGTCTTAGGGATGGAGGCGTGGGTGCTACTACATTAATCACGATGAAGTAACATTACATTCGGATAGTGAAGAGTTGGATACGTGAGGAGGAAATTACAGATGGGAGGCATTATGGCGGGTACGATTCTTCACATGATTCAGACTTGGATGTTGACTTTGACAAGCGCGACTGTCTGAATCTTAGCTACATATATCAGCACGGTGCTCCTGATGATGAGCATGAGGCTCCGAGAGATGATGAGGTTGAGCAGGAGCTTCCGGCATAGCATGACTCATTCGAGGCCCCACTACAATAGCTAGCTCCTCCGCCATTGTATGCTTATCGAGCCGTGCGATATGCCTCAGTATGTCAGCCTTTACATTGATTTACAATTCGATCGTTTTGAGGAGTATATGACTACGCATTTCACTACCATCGAAAACTCTCTACGCACATTAGAGCTTTTGCCTCTGCACTTTTTAGCAAGGATCGTGTGCCCCCACCATGGCCTTAGGGAGGATGGCCCACGTCTCGTTCATCTCGTCGTTGTGCTCGTCGTGTTTCTTCTCGGTAGGATGCTTAAGGATCATCTAGTTAGGGGGAGTGTTAGGATTTGTTAGTGAGAGTTCCTTTTTTTAGTTTTATTTAAACTCTCTTTACTTTACGCATGTGCCACATCATGTCATTATGCTTACTTTGCGCTTTCCATTGCATGATATGACTTTTGTGTATCTCTAAGTTATTTCTTATGAATGAATGCCATTTCTATTTGCCTTTTTTCCCTTCACTTATGGTTATATGTGTTAAGCACCGAATAATTGTGTTTTGGGGAGCAAATGTTTTAAATTGCATCGTTGTCCTTATTCATGTATGCATATTGATAGGGGGAGATTTTTATCCACTTTTTGATGTTATCAAACGGGGGAGAAATATTGCTTTGAACTTGCAATTATGAATTTGACAGGCACGTTAATATTTATCTTTTTGTTTTCAAGTTCACATTGTTTGTCATCATAAAAAAGGGAGATTGTTGGACCAAGTGTCTTTGATATACACTCCACTTTAGAGATTTTGATGGCAACAAACAACGTGAAATAGTTCTAACAAGTTTGTTTAGTATTTCAGAATATCAAACCTTATTAGGAACATTAAGTTCAAGTCTACTCGTCAAAATGAAGCCAGATAAGTTTAAGATTCGGCACATTTGGACACAAGGACTGGAAAGCCTATACTACTAGTTGTACAAGTCATGTAAGGTATATAGGTCCTTTCTTACTAGCCAAAAGCTTAGAATCATGCATTTACGTTTTTTGATTTTTAAGGAACTTAAAATCATGAACTTTGTAATTTTCAATTTCACGGGTTTTAAAATGTTTTAAATCTTACAAACATGTTTTACAACATGTATTTGAGATGTATGAACTGTTAGAATTGATTTTGAATGCAGCTTGATATGTGTTTAGATGACTTTTGAATTGACATTAAAAATATTTGTAGAAGCCCCTATGTTTTCATGAAATCGGGATTTTGATTTTCGGGGTTTATGAAATCATCAGGGATGTCTAAACACATTTTATGGGCCCTATTAAACATGTACAAAGTGATTTTGAGAGGTTTAGTAAGTCATAGAAGTGTTAGGAGGTCATTTTGAAAAAATCAACAAGTTAATTATTTTCGATTTGACGCCATTGTTGGAAGTTACGCGGTTGTGTATTTGTGCGGTAAATGGGCAAAATTTTTCTAACCATGAAGCATAATTGCCGCGCTAGACACCTTACCCAACGTATTTGTGTAGGATTCGACAATTTTTTTAAAGCTTTGATCTACACCTTCTATTTGAATTTGGGAATCATTTAGGACCCATGGATCACTAGCAACAATCATATGGGTATATAAGTGGTTTGACCAAGTGCAAAACCACCAAAAACACAAAATTCACCACACTTGCTCACATACTCTCCAAAAACCAAGTTTACTCCAAAATTTGTCAATTTTGTTCACATACTCACTTAGAACTTTTGAGGGCTTGCATTTGGAACTTGAAGTTGGTGTTAAAGAAGCCTACAACTAGTGCTCTAAATATGATTTCTCGAGATATACTTAGGTTGTAAGGTTTCTTAATTTCTATACTTTTTGAGCTTAATCTATATCATTTGGCTAGTGTTTTTGTTTGGAAATCATTTGTTGTGTTCTTGAGCAACTTATCTTGCGTTTGACATTTATATTTGATCTCTTTAAACCTAATAATCATTTGAACAAGTTTTTGGTCTTTATCTTGATTTTCACATACTACTTGTTCTTATGTTTTTGAAACCGCATATACTTCATCGATATCGTCTTGTCGATTTTCTTGACTAAATATTGCGTATACTAGCTGATTTTATTTGCATATTAGTCGATGTTCATACTTGCATGCATATGAGTGTTTTGGCTCTAGGTGGCTTGTAAGTTGTTAGACTTATTACCGCCTTACTTTGTAAGGCACGAGTTCATTGTATTCATCAACTTGATTGTGTAATATTGATTGTAAGACTTAGTGGGATCTAAGTCAAGGGAAGACCTAGTTGAAATTGTAAAAGCCCTAGTGGAAACTAGGTAGGAAGTCTTTAATTTGTATTTAGGCATTCTAGGCTTTTTGCTTAGGTTGTAACACTTATTTATAATATAAGTGGGTTGTTTGAAAATCCTAATCGATGAGGTTAGGTAGTGGATGTGGGTGTTGGGATCGATCCATTATAAATCTTGTGTCTCATATCCATCTCTTCTACCACGTTCTTAGTAGCATAGCATATATATTTATTGTTGGTGTTTGCATTATCATTGATTCTTGCTTAAATTTTTAAAAAGGTGATAACCACTCCGGTTCACCCATTTACGCCCCTCTTGGGTGTGGTGTCAACATACTCAAGAGTCATGTGTGCACACAACTACCTCAGCATGAGATCCTCTCTGCTCAAAGCATTAGCAACCACGTTGGCTTCCTAGGATGATACCTGAGAAAAGTCATAATCCTTGAGGTGTATTCTAACCAACATCTCGAGTATCGATTCAACTCCTTTTGAGAAATTAAGTACTTCAAGCTCTTGTGATCGTTGAATAGATCAAACCTCACATCATACAAGTAATGTCTCAAAATCTTCAACGTAAACACCACAATGACTAACTCTAAATCATGCGTCGAATAATTCTTCTCATGAACCTTAAAGTTGTCAAGATGTTTCTACGCAATCACATTGCCTTCCTATCAAAACACTACCTAGCTGACACTTCTACCTTATCGGTGTAAACCACCAAGTCCTTCCCTGTCTTAGGTAATGCTAAGTACTATAGCATGATCGTCGGCTTCCTCCTTGAGTAGAGTATGTTTATTAACTCTCATCCCAGATTAAACTTCATATTCTTCTAAGTCAAGTCTAGTCATCTGCGTGTAGCAATCTTAGAAAAATCCACGCACAAAATAGTGATAGTACCTAGCCAATCCCAGAGAAAACTATGGATCTGTCCACCTTGTAGTCGAGTAGGCTAGTCGATTCTTGCGTCACAATCATTGCGAGATCAACAAACACCAGTTAGCTCCAACAATATAACCCAAAAATCTCGATCATTTGGAAGCAAACTCAAACTTACTTGAACTCGGCATACAAATCGTAGTCCCTCGAAGTCGTAAAACTATCTAAGAAGATGTCTTTCGTGATCCTCGCAAGTCTTGGAGTAGATAATGTTGGGTTTTGGGGTTCATACGCAGTGGAGAATTCAAAACAATTTTTGAAAAACCTTGATAAGATGTGCAAATAAGTTCCATTAAACAAGATCTACAAAAATAAACCATACCTTGATTTATGGTTTTCTTTTTGATTGTTGATCTTCAAGACGTTCGACGCAGCGTCCTCTATCAAATCCATGACATGAACTTGGTGACCACAATTTGGAGTGCTAGCCCCAAAGAGATTGAAAATGTTTTTCTTTCTCTCCTAAAAATCAGAGAATACGAAAATTGGAAAACGAAATTCTTATTACATTTTAGGTATCACCGCTTTATTTATATGTGTGGATAAGCTCTCACTTAAAATCTATTAGTAATACAACTATTGTATTTATGATGTTTAAGTAAATTCGAAATACAACTATTGTATTTACGTTGTTTAAACAAATTACACATATACCCCTATTAATAAGTTATCATATAAAGAATCATAAGGGCTTATATATTATGAATCTTATCTTATAAAATTTAATACTCTAAATATGGACCATTCTTTGTGTCTTAATAGGTTCATAGCATGACGTTGGTAGTGAACCAAAACCATTTTGAGTACAAAAGTCATAAGCGGATCTCTAGCAAGGCATTATGACTACCCAAGTAGCATGAATATCAAAATTGATACAACCTAATGAATAACGTATATCATATCCTTTGATGTCCAAGTGCGATATCCTTTGATTAAATATAAGGCATGGAAAGTTACCTTCAATATTCAATTGTACTAGTCTCCAAATCTTTAGATAGATTGAAAACATCTAAGCGACATTGATCATATCAATTCACTTGGACTTGACCATTTAACAATCCAACACATCGAGGGGTTATCATTGCGATATCTCTCTTTTACAAGAGCGACAAATTCTTTCTTGATTACACACCTTTACATATTGCTCACATGATAACCAATCACAATCTTTATAATTGTCAGGTTAAAGACAACATTTAATTGATGTCAAATTACCATACTCATAATATTGAAGTCTATGGTAATCTCAAGTCGAAGGACTAAATGATATACCTATTAAGAGTAACACCTATGACTTAATCCATGTGGTGTTCTCATAGCGGATCGGTCTAGTAACCATTTCCTTAACAAGTACTCAAAATCTCGATTCATATCCATATAATGCAGATCATCACAACGATCATCAATCGAACTCACGCTAGTCTTAATTCATTATAGGTCCCAATATAATGACCGAGCTAGGGAAATTTAGGATATTTCAACAAATACCCATGGATCTTATTATAAAGGTAAACATGCAATCACTTATAATAAAACAACAAATAATGAAAAACCTACTATTTTATTAACTAAAACTATAAGATAAACAATGTTTGTAGATTGACCTAGGCGCATGCCCCAACGTGAAGATGGATATCATTAATAAACACAATCACAAATCTATGTAGATAAGTCTTGATCGCTCACCATGCATGAGATCCATAAACATACCCGACACATTAGTCAAACCAAAAGGCAGCAGTGCAAGTCTCCCCGAAAATGAGTCGATACTCTCTAGTACTAAATGCGATGCTTTCTCCCCAATTTCAAATTGACCCAAATTTTGAGCTGGTGATAACCCGACCTCGGGTCTATCTTCGAAACCACTTTGTGCTCCCATCAAACAAATCATCTATAATGAGGAAACAAATGCCATGGTTTTTCACTTGTTACCCGCCTCAACCGTCTATAGTCAATGTATAACCTTAAGGAAATTGCCATTTTTCTTCTTAACGGAAACAACACTACGATTACCCTACAGCGATGACATGCTAGGATTAATGAATCCCAACTCTATGCAACTTATCCAACCTGAGTCCCGGGAAGCTTCTCCAACTTCTCGAGGTGTCATCCTATACGTCGATATATAAATGGGTTTAGGCATCGGGGTACTAAGTCTATGATGAAGTCTATCTCTCTAGGTTGGTGAAGTAGATCCTGGTAGATCCTCGAGGAAAAACGTTACTGGTGAGATTGACCGCAGCTATCGGTACCATCTCTTATCTTGACCTCCAATCTCTCAAATAATACTTATGACTCTCGCGCAAATGTCTCAATCTCACTTACTAGTAGCCTCCCACGCCTCTTGGTGATCTTTAATAAAGCGGTTGTACCCTGAAATCTCGATATCCAGACTTACATCTCAACAAAATCGTAATAACACTTCCCATATGATCAATCAATATGTGCATGATAAGCTCCTAACCAGTCCATGCCTAACAACCCATCATACTCTAGGAACTACAACTTCACTCTCTCAAATCATGAAAGTAAGTTCCATGAGGCCCCTCTATAAGTAACTACCGAGACAATCAACACATAACAAGTTCGAATATATCTTGTCCCATTAGCCACTGTGCTAAGGGTCAAGGGTCTCTGCTAAACCTAATGGCTCTTGACCCTATTGTACGTTACCATGCGTCTAGGAAATAAAATGAACTTGTAGAACCCGAATCGGAAACATGATATACATTAAGTACTACATAAATCAAAAACATACTCTCTCAACTGAGGTTCACGAGAAACTCCCTCAGTGCAGCCTCAGGCATCAACCTGGACTTTTTTCCACTTGTTGTATGGTGATGCTATGAGCTGAGCTCTGTCATGTGAACATTGAAAGTTAAAGATTTACTAATTTGATTGCTGCATCCTGAAGTAAGTACATATCTCCTTGCGGTCCTTTTCAAAATGATATGTCTGACCTTATGCTCGACTCACCTTACGTCCTTAGTGTGAGGTCCTCGAGGTTTGACGAGGAGCTACGGAGGTTTACTTACTCGTATAGAATCTTTGTGTTTGTGTTTGGAGTCTGTTCACCTCCCTCTGCCTCGCATCCCTACTCTTAGAGGTACTACCCGTACTATTTGAGTGTGCAAAACTGAAGTAGCCCGTGAAGGTCGGCCAGGCCGAGAGTAAAACTCTACGCCGAACAAAGTTCGATGGCAATAGTCATCTCGTGTTGGTCGTGGTCAGGTGGTCTCAACATAACTTCTGCTCTTGGCTCTACTGTCTCTGAAGTCCCTACCTATACCTCCTCCTCTTCCTATTTGTCTCGCTTCACTTGTAGTTCCTGTCTCTTGTCTAACAGGGTCTAATCTCCTTTCTCACAGATGTGTGCGCATGGATAACCCTCCTTAGCCAAGCTCTACTCATATGCTTTATCGCAAGTGTCTCCAGGTTCTATGGAGACTATGACACCTCCAATCTCAAGCAATAAACCCTCGTAATGTCCTCGCCAACATCTCGTTTATTGAACCCCCAAAGATATGGTAGCAATTGTAGATACCGTCCCATATATGTCATGATAGACTCATCGCTGAACCGTGTACGATAGTAGATAACTCATTCCTCTTCGCCCCGTAACCAGTAGGAGGAAAGTACTTGTGATTGAACTGGGTTTTGAACTCTATCTAGTCCTTAGGCACCCTCCGGTAGATACTTATAGTAGTCCACCAAGTTATCGCCCTCCCCTAACAACATCGGGCCGATGAAATGCAAGCGCTCGCATGTGCTCCTCTTCAATCAGGCGATTAATGTTGTGGACACTTCTCTGGTGGCTCTTCGTAAATATCTCGCCCGCCACCTCGTATCTCCTACCTCCAAAGAACTCAAGTCAAATTATGCCTCTTGAACTCCCTCAACTGCCTAGCCTCCACTTTGTAACCCTAATGCTCTCTCTTGCTTCTAGAAAGGTGCATTGGTAATGCTAACTGAGCAAGGGAGTTGTGAGTCACGGCCGTAACTTATACCAAGTTGGTAACAGCAGTGTACAACTATCGTTACGTATCGCCGCAATCGTCGTAAAACAGTATAAATGTAGCAACAAGCCCGGAGTATCCATCTCCTGGGGTAGAAGAAGTACTCCCCGATATAGCATGGTGGCCGATGGTGTAGCTGAATGCGTGGTGTCCTCAATATCACTCAGGTCTCCTCAAAATCCGAAATCCTACTGAGACGCATATCCTCGCAAGTGTCAAGGCTTGAAAATCCTCAACATACGATAACTCGAGGACTAGCAGCCCCCCGTTATCATCACTAGGCTACTGCCTCAACCACGTCATCGCATGTCCCGAAATGCAGTGTTTGAAATTCCCGAATCAATCAATAGCTACTTTGATATAGTATAATACAACACATGGTATACTAACATACTAGGATCAAGTTTTACTTTTCCCAAACTTACCTCACTCCCCAAACTAAGCCACAATTGGGATCTTCTCGGGTTTCACTCTATAATTCCAACATTGTTTTCTAATTTTCAGCAGTTGTATGTATGTTGATTATAAGGATAATCAACATCGAGTCGAGTCTTCAGAGCTTAATACTCGATACCACATTTCCTCCAGCACACTTGGTTCCCCATAAAACTAGGTCTCGTCCGACTGAGATCTACCATTGGACTCCCCAATCCTCGCTACAGAATTCAGCGCATCCTAGTTAACCTTAAATCCTCATCATTCATCATTACTTGTAGTATCATTGTCAATGGCAGTTTATGGGATTATATCATTATCAATAAATTCATGACGAAAATCAACTAATAACTCGATGGCGAAAATCGGGAAAAACATGACCTATCATGCTGGAAACCCTAGGAAATGGATAAATGCATGCATATCTGGTGACTAAACGAGTAGATAATACATGATATCCCTAATCGCTCGATCTAAAAGTATATCCACAATGTTTTACTGGCGTAAATACGATAATCACAAACAAAAAGAACAAGACCTCTTGTGTGAGTAAAGGAAACAACTTGCTGCGAATGGTCCTCGGAGGAAATCACCTAGCATCGGCTGCTTCCACTTGCTTGTCTGAAACTGTCTACACCCACCGTCTATACTGGATGGTGAAGTCACATTGAAAAATTGGCGGTATAATCGGAAGAACATAAAAGCGAGTAATTCGCTGCAGATAGCCAAATAAAGCTTGTAGTCAGTATGTGCATTGACTTGAAAATGAGAAAATAACACACATTGTATGATAAATAGGTAGCAAGTATAACAGCAAAATTTAAGTGTCCATCTAGTCAAGAGAGGCCCATAAGCGGTCAATTACCGCGACAACATCCACATCCCACATCAAATATCCACAACAATCATTGCTCTGGGTGGAAGAAACGTTCAGTCCTCACGTAACTCTCTAACTTGTTGAGATTTGAATTCTCAAAACCTAACAATCAGGCTGCTTAAATTTGGTTCAATTAAAGTCATTATGTGACCCTAGATGGTCTCCCAAAGTTTCTTTGAAGTTTTGAAAATTATTTGTAAAAATCATTTGTTTTTACTATTCAGGACATCATGGTGTGCTTGTAGGTGTATAAGTCCCACTAGTCACATAAAGCATGGTTTTTTTAGTCACCGTTTTGGAAGCGCGGTGATTCTCCAATGGTCGATTAGTTGCATGTTGATTCTCGAAATCAGTGCTGGATTGCACGATAAGTGAGCATAAATAATCCAGCGGTAGTCCGCAATGACAGAGTCCTAACTTCCGTTTTTGGGATTTTTTGAGACACGCTGACTTGGCGTTGCATATTAAGCCTATCCCAAACTCTTAAGGGCGTCCAAAACAGCATAAGCCAGTTCTCTTTGTGTCGAAACCCCGAAAAATACCGCAATTCAAAAATCCCTGTAAAATGCTTCAAAATTTTCCAAATATTCTCATAAGTTTCAAATACTCGAACCCATTTACTACAAAACACCAATAAATCTAACAATTGATCACCAATTTGATCAACATTCGTTTACAACATTTCTCGAAAAATAAATAGTCCGAAATCATCATGACGAAAATCCACAAAATTAACATCGAAACATAGGCAAACACAAGAGGAGTTGAGATCTTACACACACTAACGTGATTAGTCGATCATGATCTTGACACCGTACCAAGCTTCGAAAACTTTTCAAAACCCTCATTTTCCCTTCCGTTCTCTCGTCGATCAAAATGAAATTGGAAATAGGGAGATAGAAAAGGTGGTGGATATTTATACTTCTTTTTTCATCAGTCCACATGCATAAATCTCGAGGCAAATGCGTAATACTCTCGATAATTCCAGTAAACAAGCCCACTTATTTATTTGCATAACTCTAATCGGTGGCTTCAGCTTCACAATCAAGCCATTTCTCTCTCACAGCTTTCGCGTTCTGGACACAGTACGCTTTACGGCCCTAAGCTACGTCGTGCGTTCTGGACACAATAACACACTCACATATTTTATTGTTATTACATTATTTTCTCGATAATTCATGTTCATCTATTTTGAGTGTTTAACTACCCGTATTATACCCTAAAATTCTCATTTTTCCTAGGCAAATCTTGCACACAAATATGTGGAAATAAACAAAAAAAAATCAGGCACTAGGGCATACATGGTTGTATTCGATTATAAATAATGATCTATGAAACCATCACGAGAAAAATAAAATATGCCTCAGTGTCGACTCCCGAGACTTGGAGTAATATAATAAATCACGCATTGTTAGGTCACGGTCTTGAAATACGACCACGTGTCACTAATTAAATCTGAAGGTCGTAATTCTGGTGAGTTTCCATTATTGATGACTTTTTTTTAATTCATGGGCTTAGAGGACCCGTCCCACCGATGTTTTATTAGCTGAGTCCCTTATGAATCATTTTGCTTGATGGATCTACCAAAGTTTTTACCTGATTTCCACATAGTCAATTGTGATAACTCCATTTGTTATCAATTCTCGACACAATTGTCTAAATAGCAGTTAATTTAATTTATCATTAATAATGATAGCGGTTGCCGAAGTAGCTGATAACTCGGATGCTCGTAAGACTACATGAGATAGGCCAGGGTGCCCCGAGGAGTTTGGTAAATGGTAATTTTATTTATTGTTGTGCATATAATTTACGATGTTCATAGTTATTAGGATTATTAGCATCACAATGTGTGAATTTTATTTGTATTGACGTGCGAGAGAGTGTGACGGGTATTTACTTGATTATTGATATGGCTTAATGGCTACTGGGAAGAGCGAATAATGATGTTTAGTTTAGTAGTCATACCCATTTTAAAATGATAAAATACAATTAATAATTAATAATTAACATCGTATATGCATTCGTGAGTGCGAGAGTACGCGAGAAACGCGAATGTACGTGCGATAGTCGGGTATTGGAACATGTGAGGGTTAGATTGTTTTTGATTGAGCAAGGATAAGTTAAGGAGAGGGTGTCACCCACCTAAGCCACTTAAGTTGGACCATTTGAATTCCTATGGACCTTAGATGATGTTTCAAGATATGTGTACACATTAGATGAAAAATTGGGCCATAAATGGGGGTGTTTGACCCCACATTCTCACCACGCTTTTCTCTCTTCTCTTTTATGAACAAAAATTAGACTTGGGACTAGGGTTTACTGGATTTCAAGAGATCATTTGGAGGCTCAAACGAAGTGCACGATCGATGATCTAAAATTTAATTCATCGATCATCTTTCTGTTTCCTATGTTTTGGGTATAAAAGTTTGGTTTTGGCGTAGGTTCCGGGTTTGGATTTCGACTGCACCGGTTTTAGCGATGTTGCTATGGGTTTGTGTGGTGGTTTTGGGGCAATTGTGGAGGTTTTGTTTGAGTTGTTGTTGAAGTTGTGGTTTTATAAGAAAAAGTATGGTTTTCATCAGTTTTTGTCGGGGTTTTAGTTTCAAATGAACTCCATCGAGGGCTTATAGTAGTATATGATTTCTATGAGGTTATGTGAGATGTTGGGATGGAGTTCGGGCCAGCGGTGTGTGAGGGGCTCGGAAACCCCATTGGGTGTCACTAGTTCGGACAACGCTGGGAGCACGCAGTGGGGAAGAAACTCCCATGGCGTTACCGCCAGAGCTGAGACCAAAGAGCCACCGCACCCGCGATTTATATAACGTCGTGGGGTGGTGTTTGTGGCGTATGGGCCACGGCGTCGGGAATGTAATGAGTAGCAGGGCACGCCATGAGACCTTTACTCGCAACAGCGCCACCTTCCTCGTCTAAGACGGAAAAATAAATAAAAATTTTTAAAAGAATTTTCTAAAATCTAATTTTTTGTTTTGAAGAGAAGAAGCGAAATGAGTTTTATTGGGATTTCATTAGAGGATTATTATCGATTAAATGAGAATTTAAGTTGGTAGAAATGGACTCGATTAGGAAGAAAATTGGAAGTATTCGGTTATGGGGAATTAATAGTATTTTCAATTATCGGATTTTTGATTGACGATTGGGGATTGGATGCGAATTTGGAGGCTTGATGAGACAATATTGG